>OU015497.1:148940471-149597971 GCA_907164885.2 Dolomedes plantarius
CAAGACTATATAATCCGCTACCGTACCCGTTCATTTAAACATTTCTGAGTAGCCATCATGTGGTTCCGTTTGTCCGTCATGCCCCAAAAACCCGACTTGTGTCTGTTCATCGGTATGGACATGAACATTTATTTTAGAGCACAGGATGTTGGACGCTTTTTGAAATTTAGTAACGTTTACGGATTTACAAAACGGTATTCCGTCATTAGCGTCTGGGATGTCACGCCGCAGTCCCTTCATCGGAAATTGCCCGACACCAAACTTTTTACGTACGATCAAGTCGTCACCCTCATGGAAACCCGTCGACGTCCAAAGACGGGGGTTTTGAGATTCCAACCTGCCACTTTCAAGATGATCTGGGAAAGGGGATTGATACATAATGCCGGAGAACCTTACGCCTGTCTTTCTCATGTAAACGCTCCCAAGATAGCCGTCGAATGGGAAGAAGTGCCCCTCGAAAATTGTATTCCGTTGCAGCAATGGATCGAATCTCTGAAAATGTGCGTGGAACCCGAATATCGAAATCCTTCCGACCACCTGCCGCCCGACGAAGAAGAGACCATCCTTCCATGCGAAGATTCGCCCATGACCACCGAAGACAGTCTACCTACTGACGAGGTTCCTGCTATCTTGCAACATAATCCCGATATCATTGATTTGTCCAGGATCGTCGAGTTAAATTGTTTCGCGTTAGGACAGATTTGTTATGAAAAAATACCCACGGAGTTCTGTTTGAGCTACCAGACGGCTGATCGACGACTGGCAAAAGTCAGGTATATTCGACAGGACAAATTGACCGGTAGAAATAGCCGAGCTAAGGTTGTAAAATAAGTTGGTTGGTAAATGAAATTAAAAAAAAAAAAAAAAAAAAAAATTTTTTTTTTTTTTTTTTTTTGTAATTGTTGAGATTTTTTCATATATAAGAGCAAGCTTTACATGCTGCCAATTATTCTGGTCATCATGTACTATAAAAGATTTACTCAAAGGGATTTGGATACAGCTATTGCGAACGAGGTCATTACGACGGCACATGTAGCCTTAATCCTAAATTTTTATGAGGAGGATATATTTATTCTTCGTGGAAAAGAAAATGTTGATAACCTAAGATCCATTATTCAGGATATTACCCAAGTGAATTATGATTCTGAACAAGATTTGTTCTGCATGAAAGTGAATCATTGGCCCCACCTAAAACGGATGTGTTTGAAATTTGCTCCAAAGAAACCCTGTCAGTGGATTTATGTTACAGAAGAAGATGATAAAATTATTTGAATATTATATAGACACCTACTCTATCGTTCTCCCGAGTTAATACTTTGTCCAACCGCCTTTCTTTGCTACCACTCCCGCTATCCGTCGTGGCATAGAATCAATTAAATTGGTAAAGTACACATCCGTCAATTGGTTAAAAGCTTGGAATACATTTTCCCATAATTGGTCTCTGTTTGTTGAATCGTGTCGAGTTATTCGGACTAATTCAGCCCATACATTTTCTACGGGATTCATATCGGGACCTTTAGGCGGCCAGTCTTCCATGACTCTGATGTTATGCTGCTCTAACCAGTGAGTAGTCAAACGACTCTTGTGGATAGGGGACAGATCTTGCATAAAAATGAGATTGTTTTCTACCAAACTGTCTTCAATAAGTGGAAGAATACGTTCCGTGTAATACTTGGATTCCAATGTTCGTTGCTCAATCCGATGAATGACGCGCACTTTTCCATTACCCCCGAATCCGATCCAGACACACACTGTATGTCGACCTTCGGGATTTGTGGAAGCGACAATATAGCGGGGGTCAAAACGACTACGAGGAGGGCGGTACACTCGTAAAGGACCTTTAGACGATGCGCGAAACACTTTTTCGTCTGAAAATACGACATCGTGCCACTGGTCTACAGTCCAACCTAAATGGTTAGAAGCAAACATTAATCGTTTTTGAAGATGGATGGGTTTTAAAAAGGGTTTGCGTGCAGGAATGAAACATTTGAGCCCCTGTTCTTTCAATCTTTTACGAATGGTGTCTACACTACAATGGGAGCTAGTTCTTGCTGTATATCCACGGCTGTCAGAAATGGATTGTTTAAAGATACCTGGTACAAATCGCTATCCAGCTCTCTGTCTGTACAACGGGGTCTTCCCCGTTTAGTTATTTTGGGTCTACCTCCTCGAATTAACCAGTAATGTACAGTGGAAGGTGGAATATGTAATTCCCTGGAAATTTGTCGTTCTGTCATCCGTTTTTCGTCAAATAAACGTATAATATCATTTCGGTAGTCCATGACTTGTTTGATTGAACAAAAAAAATGAGAATGGAACAGATGATTTATTGTCCGAAATGCCAACAAACACCCTCCTACGATATCACCCATTCTTTTTCCAAAACGAACAGACCCATGATGATGGGTCGATGTACAGTATGCAACACACGCAAAAGTACGTTTATAAAGATGGGAAACAAGAAGAATAATGCAATTTATAAGACTTCTTCAGGAGAGGTTGGAAGTGTGCCATCCTGAAGCCGTAGTGCTACAACCTAGATTAAATATTTACTGCACCCTTTGCCAAACGGATATTATTTCGAACGTGTATGAATATATCCGACAACCCTTTGGAGGTGATAATATTTACCCCAGTGCTTTGGCTCAAGCTTTTTATGAATGGACGGGAGACGAAAATGTTCCTTTACCTTTTCCGATTGCGGATATAGAAGGAATTTTTTCTGATCGTGTCACAAGCCAAACATTAGGTCAAGTTCGGGAATGTGTGCAGTTGTTGAGGGCAATTAATGCACCTTTTACGACAGATCCCAATGTACAAACGTTCCCAGAAATGAATACTTTTCTGGCAAAATATATGGAAGCTATTGTTTCTCATCGCACCTCAGACATGTCTGCAGAAGAACAAATTCTGAATCATCTTGTCCGTGGTATGCAACAAGTGATACAATCGAAGGATTTTGCTAACCCCTTCGAGTTTTATTTTACAAAATTGGTACCCTTTGCCCAAAATTGTGTGTCCAATTGGCCTCGTTTACCAGCTCTTCCAGTAAATGAAAATTTAGCCAAAGAACTTTATCTTCAATTGCAACACTCCAATGCTATACGTAAAGTATTTGGTATATATTCTATTGCGTTTGATGTCATTCATGCCATGGTAGCTTCTTATAGTTGTTCCAATAATTTGGATATGGTAGGAAATTGGGTGTTAGATTTCATGGCACGCATTTGTCGAGGACAATATTTTTGGAAAAGATACGAGGGATGTATATTTGTAAAAGCGATGGTACGTTTATTGGATACAGAAGTCACACGCAGGAACCACATGCCTATGTATAGAACCATGCAACAAATACGCCAAGGAAATGCAGCCGAAAGTTTATCTGCTTTCTGGCATCCTTACTTGCAATTAATAAAATTAGTAGGGGAAAAGTTTTACGTCCCGAATGTGGAGGCTAGCGTCATTCAAATCGCAGTTCAACAAATGTTCCCCGCCGTTTTATTTAACGATCATATCGATCAACTGGGATTTACCATGGCGACGGCCCATATACTAATGAATATTGATCGCAAGACTGGAATGCCACAGAAAGGAGCCTTTAAGAAGGCTAAATATATTCACGAAACAGTTCGAAAATGTGTGGAGTGCGTAGCTCATTTCGATAAAGAAAAAAAGGCTGAAGTACAAATGGTTGAAGGAAAATTGGTTAAAGAAGAAAAAATATTGTGGACATTGGATACCTTACGCATGTTTTTGGCTGCCAACCCCCATTTGCAAAATCACGTGAAGGAAGCAATCGAGTTGCTCCTCACGAATGATGAAGAATAAAGATGGATATTTCAGACTTTTCCGACCAGTTAAAATCATTTTGTTTCGAGTTTATAACAATGACTGGTAATGTAAATACGAGTAAGGGACATGATCTGGTGACCCAGAGAACGCGCAATTTGCAGCTCGTTGGAGAACTCATGGACAAACTTGGATTACGGTTTAATCAAGTAATTAATATTTTTAAGACGCATACATTTGTACACCCAGAAATTGCCAAACAGCTAATGAATGGAGATGAGGACGTGGAAGCTCTTTTAGTCCAAGGATTTGTTCGTACAGAAAAATTACTTCGTTTGATTAAACAGTTGGCCCAACAGAATCCAAATGTGGAACGATTGCTTGCAGTGGACGGACTCATGGGCAATATATCGAATGGACCCAATTTTGATTATAAACATTATTTACCAAACCTAAAGTTTCCCGACACGGAAAAGAAGAGCTATTTCGATGACGACCCCGACTATAAACGTAATCACGCTCAAGCTGTTAGACAAATGTATGACGAAATGAAAATTGCTAGAGTGGAACAACCGACCAAATGCGTGCATCAGATATTGTGTAACATCCTCAGGAAAGAATTGAAAGTGGAATTACCTCAGCTAGAAGAAATGGAGGAATTCCATGAGCACTTACGGGAAGAAGTCTATGCGAAATGCGTGGATATTTACTTGTCAAAATGTCGAGTGGCCATATACATGAAGTGTTTAAATGTGTGGCGAGGAGAAAAAAGAGGGGAAAAAAGATGTGGGGATGAAGAAGGTACGCCTTGCAAAATAAGTAGAGGAGAAGAATCTACCCCGTGCGATCTTTCGAAAGATGAATAAGGATTAAAAAAAAAAAAAATTTTTTTTTTTTTTTTTTTTTTTTTTTTTTTTTTTAAGGATATACCTATATATAGTTGTAGCATTTAGTACGGAGTCATTTCTTATAGTGGTTCTATTGTTCTGGATTCTTTTTGTAATAAAAAAAATCCATTTTGATTGCCCTGAACGCATCGATTTTATTCAAGGAGAAAAATGTTCCATTTTGAGATATACTTCGCATCGGCAGTTTGGGATTATTTGACGCTGAGAGCGTTGAAGCTGAGATTTCTTCAATATTTCATATTACCTCTACTAGGATTCGACCTGAAAGACTTGTACTCTCTTCAAAACCAAACGTTTGTTCATCCTCAATGTATGATGGCGATTAAAAATGTTTTTGAAGGAATATCTCTTGAAAACCAAGAAAAATTGGCATTGCAAAACTTTTTAGGGGTCGATTATCACGATCGAGAGCAACTCGTTCAATTTATTGAGATAGTAGATCGTAAATTTGCTAATTGTCCCGAACAACGAAAGGAGCTGAATCGCATTTTTGCCGTCGACGGATTCGGAAATTCTTATAAAAATTATATAGAACATTTGGCATACAAAATGTCTGAAGACGAGAACAGTTTGAACAAAAAGGTATTGTTCGACCCCATGTTTTATCACGTCATGGCAGTCAGGTACATGACTCAAATGTCGGTGACCCCGCTCAGAATTAACGAAGCTATCGTCGAAGCATCCCATGGAAAAACTAACTTGTACACGGAATACATGGGAATTTGGTCGAATAAGGTGATAAAGGAAGTCGTGAAAAAAAATTGGAAGCAGGATTCACATGGTTTGCTATGTAGTTAAAAAAAAAAAAAAAAAAAAGTATATATAAAGTTTTACGGATGTAAACTTTGCTCATTTCTGCAGTGCGATCGGTTCCTGCTCTCAGTATGTCAACAATCGTTCGTTGCGTTCAAGAGTTCCTTGATAAAAAACATTACAGAGTCGGCCCCTTGCTTGGTAAAGGTGGTTTCGGATCTGTTTACGCTGGAATGAGGTTAAGAGACAATTTACCTGTTGCCATCAAACATGTTTTAAGGAAAAATGTGATAGATTGGGAGCAATCAGTGCCCTTGGAAATCTGTCTCTTGAAGAAGGTTAGGCACGTTAAGGGGGTCATCAAGCTTTTAGATTACTTCGAATGTTTTGACTCGTATATTATTGTGATGGAGCGTCCCGAGGTCGTGAAGGATCTTTATGACTACATCTCCGAGAAAGTATTCCTCGAAGAAAAATTGTCTCGTGTGTTCTTCCATCAGTTGGTCAAGTCCATTATCGAATGCCATAAATCTGGAGTTATTCATAGGGACATAAAAGACGAAAACATTCTGGTCGACCTTAAGAATTTGACCATAAGGATTGTCGATTTCGGATCGGGGGCTTTCCTCAAGGATACTCCTTACACAGAATTCCACGGTACTCGTGAATACAGTCCCCCAGAGTGGATTCGCAACAAATGTTACAACGGTCATGCTGCAACTGTCTGGTCCCTTGGAATTTTGCTGTATGATATGGTATGTGGAAACATACCCTTTGAGGATGATGAATCAATTCTGAAAGCTGATGTCAAGTTCAAGAAAAACTTATCACCTGAATGTCAAAACTTGATCCACAAATGTCTCTCTGTTCGTGCTTTCGACAGACCCACTTTGAAAGAGATTTTGAAGCATCCTTGGATGTCAAATTATTAAGATTATTCAGAGAAATTTAAAAGGAATAGTAAAAATTGATACAAAGACGCGAACGACAAGAAAGTCTTCGTACATAATGTCTTTGGACAAAAAAATTATTTTTAAAATCATATATTGTAGAAAAAGGTATGAAGAAATATCTCTTATAATTTCGTTAAGACTGTAAGTGCTTGGTTACATCATAGATATAACTCTACAAGATTACCAGAAATATCTGGTAAACAGTTGAAGTGCTAGTTTTACATCATTTCCACAAATGTAAGTAAAACGTGCAATGCATGTAATTTCGTTGAGACTGTAAGTGTTTGGTTACATCTCAGATATAATGCTCCAAAGGTACCAGAAATATCTGGTACCTTGAATATTTTATATCGCACCTATGTTTTAAGAATTATGTTTATAAAAGTTCAAAGAAACCTGTTTTAGTTTGAAAAAAAAAAGAAAAAAAGAGGGAAGTAACAGTAGTTTTATAGTGAGAAAATTTGATAGGCAATCTTGATTCTAGATTATACAATACAGGAGATATGCAAATTACAAATAAAAAATCAAAGGTATGAAGATATATCATTTATAGTTTCGTTAAGACTACAGTCTTAACGAAATTATAAGTGATATTTCTTGATTACATTATAGGTACATGGATGCATCATAGATATAACTCTACAAGATTACCAGAAATATCTGGTAAACAGTTGAAGTGGTAGTTTCACATCATTTGCACAAATGTAAGTAAATCGTACAATGCATGTAATTTCGTTGAGACTGTAAGTGTTTGGTTACATCCCACATGTAGGGCAACTCATACGAGATTCCAGGCTTAAATATTTCATTTGGAATCACAACAGATCCTTCTTTTTGTCCCGAGTTCTCATTTTCAATGACCTTCAATTCGCATATTAACATCAATTTATTTTTAACTATATAAGAAATAATACTGAATATTGTACAATTAAAAAGATTTTTTCAACTCATATGAGATTCCAGGCTTTTCATTTGGAATCACAACTGATCCTTCTTTTAGTCTCGAGTTTTCATTTTCAATGATCTTCAATTCGCATATTAACATCAATGTATTTTTAACTATATAAGAAATTATAATACTGGATATTGTCTAATTTAAAAGATTTTTTCAACTCATACGAGATTCCAGGCTTCAACACTTCATTTGGAATTACTATCGATCCTTCTTTTTAGTCCCAAGTTCCCCATTTTCAATGACCTTCAATTCGCATATTAACATCAATATATTTTTAACTATATAAGAATAATACTGAATATTGTCCAATTCAAAAGATTTTTTTCAATTCATACGAGATTCCTGGCTTCAACATTTTATTTGGAATTACAACAGATCATTTTCTTTAGTCCCAAGTTTCTTTTCATTAAAAAAAAAAAAAAAAAAAAAAAAAAAAAAAAATTTTTTTTTTCCTATTGTATAAAGCTTTTAAGTACCATGCCTTATTCATTTCTCGAAAAGTCTTAGAATGGATATCAGACAGGAACTTTCAGAGAACCGAGAATTATATCAAAAAATCTCCTTATATGCAAATAATGAAAAATGGGACCCTGTGAAACTGTCAAATATGTGCGTGGAGTTGCTCAGTCGTTCTCCCACGGAAGACATGTTTGCTGAGCAAAAAATAAAAGGCCTGGAAAATGCCTATAAGAATGTCATGGAGAAATTTTTGTTCGAAGTGGGAGAATTTCGGCGGTCATTTAGGGAGATGCGTAAAGAGTTGTTAAAGTCGCTGAAAATAGTCAAGCTGCTTTCTCGAACCACTGCCCAGGTGGTCTTGACATCTTCCATAGTAAATGTTGCGTGGGTCATGGGAATGCAGAAGGTTTTGCCTTGGAAGATATCCTTACTACCCATTGTTACTGAAGTCTTTACCCTTACGACAATATTGTTGGCATTTTCGCATATGAAATGGATTACAAATAAAATAGCCAGGGACATGAAAGAAAGAAGATTGTTGGATTTGGTGACAGCTCATCGGAAAGGTAACTGGATCGATGCCGAAGTGTCCGACATCTTCCCTTTTGCAAATAATTTGAATTGCATCGACAACAATGCCTTGGAAGACGGAAATTATTCTAAAACTAAATATTTGTGGAAAATGCACTTATGTTCAGTGATATTGAGTCAAAAGGATTTAAATTTGCTAAATAACGAACTTTTTTTAACAAGAGTGAAGCTATTTGTGGAAAATCCGGTATCAGAAATATGGTGGAGTAGAATCAAAGTGAAAAGGCTGCTGGAAGAATTATGTCAAAAAGAGGATCCTATCAAGAGCTTTCTGCGGGGTCAGGAAAAAGTCATGCTAAGAACACCTGTACATGTAAAATCAATTGTAATACCATGGTTAATTAGGATGTCGGAAGAAACAAAGTTCATTTGCATGTGCTTGGGAGGTATTTTAGCAGTTATACATTTAAGAAATGACAGTAATGATGAGTTTGAAGAACTTTTGAAAATGTTCCGGAGTTTTGAAAAAGATATCAAGGAAATGTACAAAACATGCGAGATATTATATGATGATTATTAATTAAAAAAAAAAAAAAAAAATTTTTTTAATTTTTTTTTTTTTTAAATTTATTCACATATATACTGGTAGCAGTTGGTATGTAGTCATAATAGTTGCTTTCAGATTGGAAAATTGTTGCATTCCATTAATTCATGCATTCCATTAATATCCACTACGCCGCATTGCTCATCGTTAAATGTTGGGGGTTGTATGAAAGACGTATCACCTCACATGGCATTTGTATTTTCATGTAGACATATATGTCATGTTTATTGTGCTCGCCATAAAGAATTATTCTGGGATTGTTCAAAACGGTATGAACCTTTAGAAGCAGACTTGGAAAGATTGGCCAACATGCCATCGTGGGCTGATGTACACCCCCAAATTACTATAGCCTCAAAAAATAGTCAATAGGTATGATTGATAAGGCCCGCCACCCAAGTTCGGTAGTATTTGACGTAAATTTTTACAAAATTTTGCGGGACACTTTAATGACCATTCACAAGTTTCGGAAGATGAAAGTAATTTGTCCAAAAACTGACACAAATTTAAAAAGGCTTCGTGTGTAAAGTTGCTAGACGACAGGTCCAAAATCATATCCTCCTCTTCGCAATCTGTCACGAGAATGGGTAGGCGGCGAAACGGAATGTGAATGTTTTCCACACGTGTCGTTAGTGGATCCCATTTCAAGTTTAAGTGACTCGTCAAAACAATTTGCCAGATATAGGATACAATTTCGCACCAAAGGGAGGTTCAATACAAATGTGCAATATGCGACTTTTATATAAAAACAGGGGTTCATCGGAAGAAAGAGGTATCAAGTTGGGTAGGGTATTCAAATAATATTCAATCAAAGATGGACGTAAACCCAAGGGACCAAATAGAATAGAGGATCGTGATGAATCCAAAGCACGCTGAACAGCATCCATATAAACTATTTTGAAGTTTTTTTTTTTTTTTTTTTTTCATTCGACAAGTTGCTTATATATTTGGCCAGTATAGCAAATTATTCATTCTACCGATTATTGCATCTAGGTAAAGTTATCGAATTAGATTGCTTCATGTCATTTATACATGTTCCTTATAAATCTATTGGAGAATTACTTGAACGGTTTAGAGATTTGAATGTTGGACAACTTGATTCATTGGATCCCAATTTCGTGCTCATCAACCCAGATTGTTATTTTGGTAGTTACGGCGGACTCATATGTACTCGCTCATTGCCAACTGATAAAAAGTCGTTTTGGGCAGAATCCATTACTGATAATTGGTCACTCGTTTGGTGGAAATCTTCCGTTCCTGAAATTCAAGGGGATAAATTTGCTTTGTCTGTCGGAAAATACGTAGCAATTACACCTTCCGTATTTCAACGTATGTGTGCAAAGCACAAATATATGGGAAAACCCGCTAAGAGTTCCTACTACGCATAATTACAAGATGGCTACAGTTTCTTTTGACGACAAGAGTACCGTTTTCGAGTTTCCTGATTCCGAATCCAGACTTATGGATTCCTATATTTTTCGAGAATCTAACAATAGAAAAAACATGGAAACCTTTGTGTGTCGTAGTAGCCATAGGGAATTGGATAATGTCCGGCAGTTGGTTGCGTCTTGGCGGAAACATCCCATATGTGTAGTATTTGGGAATTTGGGAAGACAACCCTTTCTATTAACGTACTTTTTGGACATGTGCTTCAATTATGACGAAAATGTTAAAATAATTTGCCAATTTAAAATTGATGACTGGACAATACCTTCCAGTTATCAATGTGACAACGAGGAACCTGTGGATTTTTTGATTGTTATGGAACCCTATTTTGGATATACGGTGCAGAAACCTCTTAATGTTCAACATTTGATCGTGATGAGTAGTCACGTGAGTTTCAACATACCAGATTATGCCAAACTTTACCTTTTGCATTTGTCAAGGTCTCAACCACCCCTACAACCGGATCTCCAGAAATACAAAACAATTGATCCTCCCATTTTTCATACAAAATTACACGTTCCAAGTGATAAGGCGATATTGTTGGATGTTACGGGATCCAAAACCGCGCATGAAGCATACCTAAAAATTTTGACGGGTCGAGAAATTTGTAGTAAGGTTACAGTAAATATTGCTATTACGGATCGGGATAAAGCCATTATTCGGGAGAACTTACTAATATCGAAACGAGTGGTTGAAAAATTTTATAAACATGTTAAGATTCCCAATGTATATTGGGATTATTTTCTTTAATATGGACAACGACGTGTATTTGGACTATCTCCTTTGCAATTATCCATAAAATTATTAAACCAATCTAAATAGGGTTGATTGTCTTTTGCCAATTCACGAACTGTATCTTCTTTCAAGTAAACACCTGACGCTACTGGTAAAATACTATGTTGTTCGTTTTCGGGCACAAGTTTGTTTAAAACGTCTCTATATGGGGGCTTAGATTCGGGATGTAAACAATATAAAATGGGATAACTCCAAAAATAGTACTCCCCACTGTTACTTTTATGCACTACGAATTGGCAAGAGTCATGAAAGTCATCTGCGAACTCAAAAGGGGGAACTTCGAACCATCTAATGTTGGGCCTCATCCTACTTGTTTTAAATTGTTTATAATAGTCTCATACCTAACTGCTTGTACATTTTTTATGGTTCCGTGTTGGAAGAACCTAAAAGTCCTTTCCGCATATATTCAGCATCCAATTGATATGCTTCTTCTGTATAATCTGGGTCATTAGCATACTCCTTATATTGTTCTCTTCTTTGCGCGTGAACCATATTATGCATATCAAACCATAATTTGGGATAGTCCTCTTCCTCATTCATCAACCGTTGTTTCATTTTTTCTGTCATTTGACTAAAGTGGTACATGCATTCCCCACAGCTTAGCATTCGATAAAAAGGTCCTACCACAAACTCTCGCCATATTTTTTTCGATTCTTGTTGATTTTTTCGTAAATGTATCGCTTCTGCCATCCAATGTAGTAAACGCCAAGTAAATGAACCATGTTGAGGAACTCTTAAAAATAGCATCAAAACACTCAATTTTTCTGCAGGATACAAAGTGTCTGGTTGAGCAAGAGGGATTTGCAAATTCTGCATAAGTTCCCTTATACATAAACTGTTCCCATTTTCCAAAATATCCAAAGATATCTCCATCAATTTTAAATGATCTGAATCTTTCCATGTGACATTATATGCAAGAGACAATACGGCATATGTTAGTTTTTGAAAAATGTTTACCCATGCAAAAATTGCTTTATGAGATGCTGGTTTTTGGAAGGATCGCAAGTATATTTGTCCTTTGATGACACCAGCAATGCGTAGCAGAAATGTTATGATTGTCTCTTCTAACCGTTCACGAGCTGGTACTGATCGAAATTCTGTAGTAAAAGGTTTGACATCCCAGAGTAAATACGGTTGGGCATTTCCAAGAATTATTTGGATCATATAAACAATAAAAGGATCTGTTTCTGTTTCTGCTGCTTTCTCTAATCTGGCTTTGTCTACATTCCCCAAATGGGCTCTTGTCAGTATTTCATAAGTACTATGTTTCATCTTGTGTATACGTCGAAAAGACAAGTCCATAATGGAGAAACATCAATTGAAGCATGCCAAACGATATGCCTATGAATCTACCAAAGTTTTTTTTATTAAATTTTTATAAAAACTTGTATCCTGAAATTTTTACAAATACCGTAATTGAAACACGCCCAGCCACATCCAAAGACTATTACGTTCCTCCGTCCATAGCTGATAAGTGTATTGTGGTTACAAAACTTAAATTTGACAAAGTCGGATGTAACCGACTTGCTTGTTTCCCTTATAAAGAGAAACTTGTGCCTTGTACTGCTGATGATATGCCACAGTGGGTTCCAATAGGTCAGAGTTATATTATCGCTTGCCAGCATGCTTGTAAAAGATATGATGGTGATAAATCTATAGATACGAGATGGTATAATGGTACATGTCAACTTGTAAACCCTAGAAAAAAGATTTTAGCTTTGTTTCCAGAACAAATTTTTGGACGAGAATACCGAAGACAGTTTCATTCTGGTATTGAATTAGTAAATGGTCAGTTGCAACTGACTAAGGAATATTGTCAAGCATATGGGTTAGACTATGATTCCAATAATATTGACTGCAAAATAAGTTTTGGGCAAAAGGTGGGGGAGTTTTTTTTCGGTAAAACGGTCATTCGCAGTGCCCAAGCTACAAAAGTGCAAAAGCATAATTTTCAACCTCCTCCCGAAATACCTGTTGAACTTATAAATTACAATCCCATTAGAAGAAAAAGGGCTTTAGATGAACCTTTATTAAAAGATGAAAATCCAGGAGAAGAATTGATCACTTCAGTGGCCGTTGGTATAGCAGCAGACACTGGTGTGGAGTTGGGTACAAAGGCTGTGAAAAATATATTAAAGAAAAAGGTACCAAAACTTTTGACATCAACAATTAATAATATTGGCGTAAAGACGGCTTTGTCTTCATTAGTCAAAAAACAAGTTTTCCAAACTCTTGCAAAAGTTTCTTTGAGGCTGGGTTCTGTTATTCCAGTCGTGGGTGATATATACTCCTTATACAGTTTAGTGTCAGATGTTTTGGATGCTCTTGACCCTTATGAATTCAATACTGTCTTGACAAAAGAAATGTTGGATACTATCAACACGGAATTGGATCATCAATACTTTCAAGAACTCGGCTTGCATCCTGAGATAACACCTGAATTTATATGGGATAATGATATTCTGGAAGTGGAGGACCAATCTGAGGTGTACGGTCATATGGCTGAAAAAATAAACGAGTATGTGGAAGCATTAAAGGTAACACCCAAAGACGTGTTAACAAAATTTGATTATCAACAGCAAAAGGACAGTGGGCGAATAGAAAATTGGATACATGGTTGTATCATCTTTATAGCAATATGCCTAATATTGATGTACATTAATTGGATTCACATATGGGTTACAGGTTTATTTTTCCTACTATTGCATTTTGAAAATGCTTGAAAATGCTTAAAAAAAAAAAAAAAAAAAATTTTTTTTTTTTTTTTTTTTCTAAAATTTTTTCCTATAAAAGGGCTGGGATATTCGTTCCGACATTCATTTCCTCTTTGACTGCTGTTTGCAAATATTAATTTGTTTCTTCCAATAACAAAGGTATGGAGACTCTTGTGCATCAAATTTTACAATGCCCAACCTTAAACGAAGCTGTTCAGGATTTGCAGAAACGTACGTATGCTCTCAACTTGGTTGTTCCCGACTGGAAAAATATTTTGTCTCAACATCCCATTTATACGCTTCATGTCCAGAATAAGGTAAAATATTCCAAGGGACATTCCTGTGCGAATGAAAAAGCCTTTGTGCGTAATATTGTCAACAGCGACGAACAGTACAATATTATCGTGGCTGGGGAATTTTCTCTGGTCCAAGGAGAAAATAATGATTTTTCTATTGTCTCGCGACAGTGCCAACCTTTATATGATATTGCTTTATCCATGCAAGAATCCCCCCAATGGAAGATTCACGACGGAGGGCGATTCTTTGTCAAGCTGTGCGAACCTAGATTCTGTCACGCTTGTACCCATTTTCATGAGAAATTTAAAGTACCTTTTCTACCTAGAAATTGGTGCGTTCAAAGTCTGCGGGTCTTTGACGGGCAACATATAAGACACGATTTTACTCATCCCCTCCAGCAGTCCATGCTCACGATGAAAAATTTTTTGGCCATCTTTCACATGCAAATTATGAGTAGGACCACGTTTGGAGACGACGCCTTTAAAATTGGTGGACAAATCAAGGAAATGATTGTATTTCAAAATTCGGCTCTCTTGCCCCTCCAGAATATAGAATTTAGTTTCGATACCTTACCCCGTATTGAATATCCTTTAGAACCTGTAAATCAAGATGTATAGTGTTCATCGTTTGCTTTTAGACATTCGAAACCTTCAAACTAAACAAAAATATTTGCAACTACTAAAACAATATAATGCGGCTCAAGCTTCTTATGGACTGTCTTATCGGGACGGTACTTTTAAACTTGATCACATTTACTAAAGCATGCCGATCTTCTACTGGATACTTTTGTTTATGTACCTCTCACTCATCTTTTTCCACATCTTGACAGCAACAGCTCAGCCGTCTATTGATCGGTGGCCCACTTTAAAAGATTTAGTTTCTGAAGCAGGAAAACCCGATTCTTGTCAACACAATAACGAATGCCCATCCAATCATATTTGTCTGGGAAACATCTGCATCCCTAAATTTATAAGGGGGGGTACTTGCAATTCTATAAAAGGAGAGTGGATAGCCTATAATTATCAGGGGGGTCAATTCGCCCTTTGCAAATGTAAGGACCCCCATATTTTCGATCAACCTTATTTTGGAGGTGATTGTAACCTTCTCGTGGCTTGTACACCACACGGTACCTTTAATTCTTTGACGCAAGATTGTAAATGTGATCCTGGATATTGGAAAGGACCCAACCATACCTGCATAAAAGCGCCAGTTGCTGCGCTACCTTGCCAATCTGAAGAGATTGATGGGAAAAGTACTGAAGCCAGCGATTTATTTCATCCAGATTATCTCAAAAAATGGAACAATGTCAAATGTTTAAAAAGACCCTGCACGTTTGATGCATTCACAGGAAAACCTTTGAAACATGGGCGATACGTAAAAGATTTTGGATGTGTGTGTGATCCACGTTACGGATTATTTGGTGTGAATTTGAATGCGGGACCGTACCTTCAGACAGAAGGATACGATGCATGTGCTAGTATCTATGAAGAAACTGAGAGTACCCATTCATGCGAAGTTAGTCACCTATTATTACCTTGGAAAAAGACCGCCCATTTCTTTCATCATGTTTAAGGTTCTGGGTAAAAGACTGCACATTCCTTTCACCGACTTTAAGAAACAATTGAAACCTACCGATTTCCAAACTTTTGAATTTATTCACCCCCCCAAGTTGCAACCAGTTCTGAGAGATCTTGTCAATGACGACCACTTTTTTGTTGGACAGAAATGGACCCATTCTTATATGCAATACATAATGGAAAAAGAAGTGTTTGGGGCTAGAATACGCTTTTGCAAATCAGATGCGTTATGGTTCATTAAGCGATGTCACGAAAAAGTTTACCAACGCGTTTATTATGTACCTACGTGTAAAAATGCAATGTCATTTGATATGCCATGGCGCGATCCTCATACAATAGCTTATGATCAGATGTATAGGTTTCCTGTCTGCCGTATTGAGCCAGAGTATATACGCAAGAATCCTCAAATTGACAAAATGTTTTCGAATAAAGTTGTAATGCAACCAAACCTCTTAATTTACAAGTATTATCCACAGCTATTCCGTACGAATGGGTTGCATATGGAATACAAACACGACCGTTGGATGCTAGACACCATAGATGGATACAATTTAGATTTATATACAAAGGCGGCAAACAATGCACCTGTGATACTATAGGAATAAAAAAAGGAATAAGATGAAACGGTCTCATGATCAGGAAGATGTGGAAGAACCTCCTTCATCAAAATCCAGGAATGAGGAAGTCAATGATTTAGAAATATTGCAGGATTTGCAAAGCAATTTATTAAAAGATGATAATGAGTTTAACGATCACATCTCGAAACGATTATTTGAAACCCAAAAACAATATTTTACCGTCTATATGCAAAAATTAATGGATGAGGTCCCAATGGGGAAAGATTTAGTCAAAATTGTAACGGAGATGGGTGGCGATAACGGATTTGAATACACATTTACAGCTGCTAAAAGTGTTATCAATTCTCAAATGAGAGTAAATCAAATAAAAGCGTTTCATGCCGTATTTGATATGATTTATGGGTTAATGGGTCGATATGTTCATGAAAAGGTAATCAGCCCTACTTTGGCAAATGTTGTTGCACCCAACCAGCTTAACAAGGCCTACGAATTATATCAAAATTATGCCAAAGCCGAAGATGATAAATCTATGCTGGAAATGCAATGTTTGTTGTACTGCATCCAAGAAATTGTGGAAAAGCAGGAAACAATACAAATCCCTAACCCGCTCTACAGTAGAATGACACAACAAATAAAAGCCATGAGTGAATACGTGGTGACAATTTTAGTATCCTTGGCTAATCCGGGAAAGAATTTGGTTGAAAGGGAAGATACAGAACTTGTATTTCACCATACAAATGAGAAAGAAGGGAAATAATAATAAAATAGATGAAATTTTTTTTTTTTTTTTTTGTCGTCTTGGACTATATAAAAGCGAGCTGTAGTTCGGGTTGTTCAGATTGCTTTTGTTAATTACATTTGCTCCTCACAATTTGTAAACTCCCTTGAAACTTGAAAAAAGTTTCGTATTTTGTCTGCTCGCAGATCCCAGCTATTGTTCCAGATGGCATTGTTTTCTGATTGGGGTCACATTAGAAGAGCGAATGATTTGGGACGCCCCTCCCTAGTTGGTGGGATTCAGCTAAGCATCCGAACGAATTAGATTTTCAAGGAAACGACGGTCGAGCCGTTTTTTTTGTGCAAAAATTTATGATTTTGAATGCCAAATGGTTCCACGTCAAGATAACTAATCAAATTCCGTTTATGAACGAAATAAAATATACAAAGATCACATTATCGAATTACCTTTTTCGTGTAAGTGTACCACTGTTAAGGATTTAGTATACCAAGGGAATTTGATAAAATACTTTACTCTAGATTATCATATGCACATGATTTTGGCTGTTGAAGACGAAGGTTTCTTGAAACATGTTAAATACATAGATGAAATCGAACCTATCGAGTCGTGGAGTCAATTAAATTATATAATGGGATCTTTGGGCAGTAGAGCATCGAGTTGCCTTTTTCGATCGGATGAAATCATTTTCGATAGACCGACTTGTAATCAATTACATTGGACACATTCCGCATGTGTTGGGACCACTGTAGGGGATGGACTTTTAGAATTCCCTTTCAAAAGATCAAAGATTACGATTTGGACAAATCGTTTTAAAGACAGTCTTTTAAAGTTGCCTTTACCCGTGGCAAAGGATTGGAAACCTGTCAGGATGGACAAGGAGAGCGAGAGCTCGGCCTACATGAATCTCATAGGAGGATACAAGTTGCATTTCGAAAAAGATCCCTCATTATTGGAATTGTCTGACATAGAATGGAACATTAAGGAGATGGAATTGGGTAACAGTTTCGTTGATGTAGGGAGCGGTATATGCATCCCAACGTTATTGTTCCACAAAGTAGACTGGAAAAAAAGATTGGAAGAATTGTACGAAGTCGATTACCCAACGGGTCATGAAGCTGATCATATGGTAGGATAAATAGTTGATAGTCATAGTGGATAATAGCTGATCATATAGTAAGTAAAAAAAAAAAAAAAAATTTTTTTTTTTTTTTTTTTTTTGTTAATTTCTTAACATATATAAGCCCCGCTCATGTTGGTTTTCATTTAACTTCCTTTTGTTCAACACTGCTGGTTTGAATTGTCTAATTGCTATTTTTTTTTGAATAATCAAGGGACCATGGATTCTTATTCAATCCTTTTGGAGCAAGTGTTGAAAAATCCTTTATTGAAGTCTGCTGCATCAGACTTGGTGTATTATGAGCCAGAAGCTTTGAATCTTATTCATCGAGACTGGGAACAGAACCTGGAAAATAACCTGGTATATCAAGACTTTAAACAAAATGCAAAAATTTTGTTTCGTGAATCTTACAGCCGATCAGAGCATTACAATTATCAATGTTTAAAACAAGGAAACTTTAATGTTCTAGTGGCTGCCCAGTGTCGATTTTCAAAATCACTTCAAGATGGTAAAATATTCATTCATGCCATTGGTGTAAAACCTTTGCAAAAAATTGCCGGAGCTATGACTAGTGACTTAGGTTCCAACATTCGTATTTCAAAGGAATTGAAATTTCAATTTAACCCATGTGGCATCCTAAGTTGTACTTTATGCAAAGAGTATTGCGCAAAGTTTAACGAGAATGGTTATACGGTAAACACTAAAATGTATCAACCCTGCATTTCTGATACCAAAATTTTTGACGGAAAAAACATTGTTAATCGTTTTCTATCTCATATGGTTGAAATGTTTCCGCAAACTTTTGTAGCTTTATTGAATTTGAAATTGGATACACGTTACGATTTTACTTATGAAAATGAAAGATGGTACCGTATAGGTGGTAGAGTACAGGATATGATTGCATTCCAGGAATCAAAATTGTGTTGTACCACGAAATCAATCAACTTGGGCGATCTGCATCCTATAAAACCCGTGAAACAGGATGAACAATTTGAAGAATTAGTCAATAATACACCATTTTGTTTGCCTGAATATGGTACCAAAGTGTCCGATACGTTCGAAGTTGCAAAACCTATAATGGATGAAATAAATGACCGTTGTAATACGGTTGAGAAGCGTATCCGGGAGGAATGTGAAGTGATAAATGCATTACCGGATAACATTAACAAGAAAAGACAAGTGGAAAGTGTCAACAATGTGGAAGAGTTTACTTTTAAATTGGAATAAAGGATTAATATTATATTATTTAAAAAAAAAAAAAAAAACTTTTTTTTTTTTTTTGTAGTATATTATAGTATATAAAGCTTCAAGTAATGACGTTTCATTCATTTTTCGTGCTGTGTTTGGAAGTTATCACCAGTTGCATTCTCAGTACGTCTATAACATACAATTGTATTGCTTATTCATTGTTACGCTGACAATTTCTTTGCATTTATACTCTACATAATTATAAAGTTGTTTATAACAAAACCTTTGAAGATAGAGTCCATGGATTGCGCGCCAAATATTCCACGTCTCAACGTACCGGCTATGACTAAACCCATTTTTGATAACTACAACAACCATGTCGACAAGTTTATACAATTTTTGCATAAACGGCTAAATTGCCATTTAATTTATGAAGGTCCTGGTGATATCCATGATCATATTTTACAAAAAACCACATATACGTGTTCTGTGTTTTGCAAATCAAAAAACATTTTGAAAGATGTCTTTCCCATTATGATTGGATCGGCTTTAGATTTGGCTATTCGATATCAAGGTATTCGGTCTTTTCCGGAATCAGTACCCGTTACATCTTCCCATCCCTTCCAAGACGTGGACATTGGACAAGGGTTTTTTATCATTAACGGATTCTTGCGACATGTTCCGTACTTTTATACAAATGATCCCACAAATACGCATGTTATTCAAAATAAAATTGTGCGGGTTTACACCTACGATAACCTTGATCGAGGTAAGAAATTAACTTATTATGTGGCCGATACAGAAAATAAACGATGCGGACAAGTAGTGATTGTACATAATGATGGAACAGAATCTCAAGATGATACGAAATTTTTTGATCACTGCCCCCATCACACCAATTTGGCAGCCTACATGGCTCACGTTTATAGAAATGACATGTTTGACATTGATCATCTTGGCAATAAAATGGTTGTAAGTCCGGGACATTTGTTCGTTAAACTATTTATCAAATATCTTTATGGTCCTTTACGATTATCAGAAGATAAAATGACGCCCAAAGATCGGGGAAAGAAATGGGTATTGGTGAAATCAAAAGCGTCTCTGGTGCGAAAATCAATCGAAACAGGTTGCCTTTTGCATGTCTTGTCGCGAAAAACAGAATATTTTAAAGAAGGTCAATCAGCTGGGAAAATGACGAGCGCCCCCAAAGAATCCCATCGAGAAATTGGCGCCAACGGAGAAGTTTATGCAGAAAAAAATATTGGATGTTACCGAGAGGTCAATATGCAAACTTACCCGCTCAATCCATATCTGCTTTACTTGGTTATTCGGCAATTATCTAAAAAAGTCAAAATGGGTTCAATATCTGCCTATCATCCTAGTTATGTAGGGTATTTTTGTATTTTGGGATGCTTTGAAACAAAAAATGTTGGAAGAACGACCATGATGGTGCGAGATACCATTGTATCGACTTGTGATAATCTCGATCCCGTGTTTCAGCAGGACCATACTCCGTTCTGGAACGAACTTCCTTTACAATATGATTCGACAAGTACTTATTACGTGGTCGTGAATGAAGCCTGTATCCCTGTGACAGAGGCCAGTTTCTATCGTGTAGACCTGTTGCATTTGAAACGTACTTTTAAAACCATTGAATGTTACCAACGGAATCAATTCATTATGATTCGGTACAAAGTAGGCCTCATTATGAAACCCATGATGGATATTTGGGTCACTCCTTATGATGAAATGTATTGGGCAAAACGATGGTGGGGGTTTGATACCCAGACACAACTTGTGGCAAAATTTGGATTCCCCTATATTACCAGTTACCATGTGGATTTAAATCCCTTCTTTCGTAATAATGCATTTCCCAAAAATATTTTGGCTTTCAATGCTCTCAAAAATGCTATATTGGCTACCAATCCACGGTACGTATTCTATTTTATGGATACCATTTCTGCTTATGTACCAACTCCGACAACCTACCATCAAGTCGTTTTACCACCAGAAAAAGACGATGGGATATCGGAACATTTTATTTTACGCGTTCCCCGTGTCACGGTAACCTATGCCAGTTTTTTAGGATGCACCCAAGAAGATTGTATTGTACAGAGGTCCTCCGTTCGGGCTTTTGATTGCTGTCGTTTTTATACCTTGCGATTTACAATAATTACAACTGGATGGGCTCGGTTTTATCCTGTACGAGGGGATCCCGACGATACAAACTTTTTAGGGACGCTAGTCAGTGATCAACCCCTAAAGTTGGAACCTTATTCCTTACAAGCTCGGGTAATTTCTAAATCGCCATGTGAACATGATATTCATTTCTTAAAACCACCCTTTCGGGTCCTGCAACATTTTGTGTCAAAGGATAAATTGACAATATGTGTAGAACAAGAGCACAGGTCTAGTACAGGAGACAAATTATGCACTTTTCATGGACAAAAAGGCGTTATTCGTGTTATGGAAAAAATGTTAACTTTGGACGAAACTGTTCAACCAGATTTAGTTGTCAACCCCTATCTCCTTTTCCGAATGACTGCGGGACAAATAAAGGAAGGTTATTTTTATGGTAATGGAAAGGATGCACAAATAGTCCGTAACAGCGATGGCGAGATCGTGCCTGGCGGCAAAGCATATTACGCATCGATATTTTATTTTCCCATTGCCTACTGGAGTTCAGAGCATTTGTATGCTCCCAAGAAATGTATATTGGATAAGGTATTGGGTCAACCTGTGAAGGGTCGAAGCCGGGGAGGTGGTATGCGAACAGGAAACATGGAATTAATTAATGGCTTGCGTGGTAATGGATTAGCGAGTTGTTTTGAAGAAAAGTTTTTTGAAGATGGAGATCGCGTTCCCGATTTAAAATTACCCTCTTTAGCCATCCCAAAATCTGTTAATTTGGTTCAAGAAGATGCTCGATTTTTCAAGTGTGATTTACAATACGAAGCGGTACCCAGTATTCAAAAAAAAATGTTTGAAAACTAAACGTTGACACGGAAATTCAAAACAGGGAACTTGTTAAAAAAGATTTAAAGTTTCTGATTACATGTTGCATTTTTATCCATGTTTACTTTAAACTTTTGGTAAGGACTTTTAAAGTTTCCGGGGAAAATTTTGAAAAGTTTAAAGTGACAGGTGTACCAGAGAAAAATGTACCTGTAAACTTTAAACTTTTTCAATTTTATCTCGTAAACTTTAAAAGTCCCCACGAAAAGTTTAAAGTGAAATGGGTAGAAAGTTTTATGTACTCTGAAAACTTTAAACTTGTACTAGACCTGTAAAATAATATAAGCAGCTGCAAAATGTATAAGCAGGTGATTTCATCAGAACGGTAAAAATATATAAGCAATTTTCATCAGAACGGCAAAATATATAAGCAATTTTCATCAGAA
The DNA here is from genome assembly GCA_907164885.2 of Dolomedes plantarius. NCBI lineage: Eukaryota > Metazoa > Arthropoda > Arachnida > Araneae > Dolomedidae > Dolomedes > Dolomedes plantarius. The sequence continues at coordinate 148,963,273 of OU015497.1, forward strand.
CGGCAAAATATATAAGCAATTTTCATCAGAACGGCAAAAATATATAAGCAATTTTCATCAGAACGGCAAAAATATATAAGCAATTTTCATCAGAACGGCAAAAATATAAGTTGAGGACACACAAAATGGTTATTGTCCTGTTTGTTTTATGTATAAAATTGTTATCAAAAATAATGTATGTTACAAGTAAATATGGATGTGTGTAGAAACCTTCCTGAAGTTGTAAATGGAGAATTGAAATTTGATGATGATAGAGAAATTGAATCATTATTCTTTCCCATAAACACTACCATAAATTATAGTTGTAAAAATGGATATGTAAAATCTGGAGAATTGAAATGTGTCGGAACCAATTCATGGACAAATGCATTTTGCAATCCTAAATCTTGTGGTGATCCAGGTTGGGTGGATAATGCTCAGCGTATTGGCGGACTGTTTACTTTTCCTAATTCTGTTAGATACGAGTGTGATTGGGGTTATAAATTGATAGGTGTAGATACAATATTCTGCACGGCGACTGGAAACTGGTCACCTAATACAAGGCCAAGTTGTAAACCAATTGAATGTCCTGAATTAATAAATCCAGCAAATGGTACAGTCAATTATAATACAAGAGTGGTTGATTCGATTGCAAAATATAAATGTAATAAAAGTTATAAGCTTGTTGGAAATGAAACACGAACTTGCGGAATAAATGGAAAATGGAATAATTTTGAACCTTCCTGCGAACTGATTACATGCGAAATACCAAAACTTATACCAGGTGGGGGAGATATATATAGCAAACCGGGGGATGAAAATTCTATATTTTTAGTGGATACTCTAGTTTCAGTGACATGTAATGATGGTAGTCGTTTTATATCAAAGTGTCTAAATACTGGACTCTGGAGTAAACCGTTAAAATGTCCCGAGCCAATGGTACCAATTCCGTCACTAATACCAAACCCGAAAGTATTACCATCTGAAAACCCAATATTACCATCTGAAAACCCAATATTACCATCTGAAAACCCAATATTACCATCTGAAAACCCAATATTACCAGCTGAAAACCCAATACGGCCAGCTGAAAAAAAACCGTCACCACTACCAGCTGAAAACCCAATACTACCATTTGGGCAACAACCGAATGTACCAATATTAGTTGAACATTTATCACGTTGGAATATCATTTTGATTTTAGCATATATAACTTTGATAATCTTATCATGCTATATTGTGTATCAAATAAGAAGATGATAAGAAAAAAAAAAAAAAAATTTTTTTTTTTTTTTTTTTTTTGGGGGGGGGTTATATATATATAGTATCACGGATCATTGATTAGTGTCATTTGAATCTAGCCATAATAGCTTAATTTATTTGAGTTATACATCCATTTAGATTAGGACATATTATATTCAAGTGACAAACGCATCTAATTATTGCTCGCCATACAGGAGAGACATTTGATTCGTTGATGTAAACAGAATTTCCTACGGCATCTTTACTGTATAAAAAAGGTTTTTCGTCTATAAATTTGTCCGTAAAATTCCACGGAATTAAACAATTACCATTGTGACTTTTAGCTAAATAGGATTGCCATTTTTGTCCCGTAACAAGAAAGGTTTACCATTTTCGTGCAAATAATTTCATTACCATTGCTGTCGATAGGATAACGTTGATTACCATTCGCATATAAAGCCACTTTTGCCGTTTCTGTAATTGGATCTATAATGGTTGCGGATATTTTGCCAACAATTGGGTAATATTCATCTCCATATTTGTCTTTTGCATAATAAGGCTCTCCCTTCATATCTCGTGCGAATAAACAATATTTGTTTTTTGGATACAATTCATTTCCATTTCGATCTTTCGCATAAATTTCCTGTCCAAAATCATTCCGTAAAAAATCTTTAAAGTTATTACCATAGTATTGACTACCATTCCTTCTTCTTGGATAAGAGGACATACTTTGTTATGGCTGTATCAAAATATCGCTTCACAATGTTTGAACTGGATCCTAACAGCAAGGTCCTAAGTCCTGATAATCTCGTTTCTTTATTGAAAGCTTGGCGCAAAAAAAATTCATATGACCATACATGTTCCGTATGTAAACAAAAGCTTATATTTGGTGACGAGGCGTATACCGTGTGTTGTGGACAATTTTATTTTAATGATCAATTGACCTGTTACCCCATCCGTTCTATTAAAATTAGGACACCTGGATACACATTTCTTTTACCGCAATTAGAGCGCATGATGAAGCAACGTTGTAAAGAATCTAATCAAGAATTTTTAGTTTTACCAGACCCTATTTTTTGGCAAGTATCTACCACTTTAACCTATGAAAAAACTATGAAGTTTATTAAAGGGGAACCTGTCACTCGTCGAACTCAACGGATACAACCTCCTTCCAAATCATCTGTGTTTTATCAAGAAATTCAAGATGCACCCTTGAATTACGGTAGTTTAAATTCGCGTTCCTGTGGAAAGGCCACGTTCATTCGACAAGTGGCTTTTGGTAAACGATGCGCTTTATCGATGCGGGGAATGATTGTTCCCGATGCTAGCTTGCGCCCCAATGAAATTCGTGTTCCCGATTTTATTGTTGAAATGTTCAAATTGAAAAGGCAATGGATTATTTTAAACAGAATGCCCACATTGCAACCAGGAAATATTGTCGCCCTTCAAGTTCCTCGAGACGGTCCATCATGGCCGCATGATTGTTTTGGGATCCCACTTGAAATTATCCATTCTATAAATGGTGATTTCGATGGGGACGAAATTAATATTTATATGGTACCTAACCTTCATGCCCAAGCCGAATGTGCTGTATTGTTAAATGCAGAATGGGAAATGAGATGTTTTGTGGCCGGTTTAAAACTTGCCCCGAGTCAAGACATGTTGATCGCCTATCATTTGTATTATGATGACATTGACTTTTTACCGTACAAAAATCGGGACTTGAATAAAACGTTTCGAGTTATTTGTGAAATGTACGGTTCTCATACTTGCTTTGAGGCCATTGATACCATGAGAAATTTTATCTAGACGTATTACAAAGACGAACCTTTTTTGCCCTTACTCTGGAAGAAATGCTTTACCTGAGTCAAGAAAAATGAATCTGGAGGCATTTAAAAATAAAGCTTCTCAGCATAATGGATGCTTGGTACTCAAGTGAAAGCAGGTGCGAAAGGATCCTTTGAACATTTATACCAAATGTTTGTCGAAATAGGCCGGCAGGAAAAAAAGTACGTAAAAAATTCTTTTTGGACGGGCTTGACGGCAGTAGAAGCTGTAGCTCATGCAAAAACATCCCACCAGGCTTTGTCCGAAACGGGTAAAATTTGGCAACCGGGTTACGGTTATACTAAAATTGCTTATAACGTTCATGACATCAAGGTAGATTACAAGGGTCGTTTAGTGGATGGGGAGACACGAGTCATTGAACAAGATGTATTGGATGCTTTACATCATACGGATATAATGTCAGAAGACACGTTTGAACATTTAATAACGAACGTGCTGATGAAACCGTGAGAGGTTTTGGTATTAAAAAAAAAAAAAAAATTTTTTTTTTTTTAATTATTATTATTATTATTATTATTATTTATTATTATTATTATTATTATATAAATATCCCCATAGTTGCTCGATAAACTAATCAGTCATATGATCTGGCCCCCCCTCGTCGGATACGCTTTTTTATGACAATTGTTGCATTTCGAGGCTTTTGATCTCGTTTCAAAGGATGACGTTTAGAGCAATGACTCAACATGTACCGACATGCTTTATTGGGTATTTTTGTTCCTTCAAATTGCCCAAAACCCTTTGGTATTTTAAAAGTTAAACTATGCGGATTATAAGAATAATTTAATTCGTTTGCTGATATTCGTCTCAAGTATGGGTTTTTTCGACGTCTTTGTCTTTGTACTGGAGAAGGACTTCGAGAACGGGAAGATGCCGGAGACGGGCTTCGGCTACGCGAAGGTACAGGAGATGGGGCTTCGAGAACGGGGACGGCTCGCGAAGGGACCAGCTCTTGAAGAAGGTGTATCGACGGAATATTTGTGTCACTATTATAAGACGGGGTTCTTCTGGATGTACTAGAGAGGAACCGGCGCTCTGCTGGCTATCGAACTTAATAAAGACGATAGAGCTCTTGATGATTGACGCTCAGTATCAGACATCTTTATTCTCTAATGCAATAGACATTTTTCGTTAAATGGTGCAAATCATACATTGTAGCCGCTTTATACACCAATCCTGAAAGGTTTTGGGAACAATAATTTTCAAGTTTCCGAAGAGGATATTGATACATTAAATTTTTTATCTATAGTACCTGATTTGGAATAAGGTATTAAATGCAAAATTTGCTGTACTTGAGTGACGTTACCGTGCTCGAAAGTCGACAAAAAGAGCATCTATGCATTTTTGAGTAAATCTTGTTTAAATGCATGATACCCATTAGATTCGGAAAAGCAAATAACCCATCGATGCACAGAGTTGATATTGATTCAACATATAATCAAATGCATCCCAGAAAGCTAAGTACATGGACAACGTGTCTTTATCATATCCACTTAAATCAACAATGATATTAGAACTGGAAGAAGGAGCCAATGGATTGCTTCACCTTTCCGTGATAAGTACGTTTGTATATTGTACTTCAAATTAAACCAGCATCTCGTGTTTGGAGAGTTGGAATCTTGCAAATCTAAAAGCTTTTGCGTTCTGTCGATAAGATCTTTTACATTTGTCGCCTGGAAGTAGGACACATAGGTCCAACGATCATTTGAAACAGTTTGAAAAGTAAAATGACTCGCAAAGACAACCACATGAGAGGACAAAGGATGTTTTTTAACAATTTGTAATGAGGAAGGTTCAATGTAAATCAGCAGGTCACAACGGTTAATAGTGTCGGTTGGATTAATGACTCGAATACGATGATCGGTTGTTGGAAAAGAATAATGTTCTGTCACAATTGTCACTTCCAATAGAGGAATGGAAAGCAAAGCCTCGTAAATAAATTTGGGATAACGACCTAAGTTACCAAACACTACTGTCTGTTCTTGTTGCAATATAAAGTTGAACAAGTCTGTAACACTCTCCATCTTATTTTTTTTTTTTTTTTTTTTTTTTTTTTTTAATTATTATTCTAAAACAGGCATCTTGCTGATCCTCCTCTAAATGCATCGTTCAAATGATACTGGGACGGTAAATCGTTTAGCGATGTCGTCTTTTGTGAAATATCTTTCTTAACCGTAGACATAACTGCATTGTAAAATTGTTGATTACCCTTAGAAAGACCATGAACGACAAGGTACATTGGATCAGCTATTTGTTCCGTAGCCACTAAACCGACATCCTTTACCCATTGTGTATTGAACATCAAACCATCCGTATAAATGGGTTCTCCAAGATCAATATTATGTTCTGAAAAATAGCAATTGAATAATATATATTTCATGAATTTGGTTAATTTGAAATTTTCAAGTTGTTCATATCTTGGATTACTGTCAGGATTAAAAGAAGACATGAATCGATATGATGATAAATGGATTGCGTTCTAATATTGCTTTCCGTTAATCCTTTTTTGGCCGAAAGAATACCTACGATATTTTATTCAAGTATGATTGTATTTCAGCAGGTCCAGTGTTGAGTCTTTCTCAATTGCCATGTTTCTATAACCTCTATAGCGTAACGTTTCTCTAAATTATTTTCCAATTTACTGTTTGGACAAGTTTCGTATTGCCTCTTCAATAATTGGAGTCATTTAATGCAGATACCTTGAAAATGCTGTCAAATTTGATCTTCGGGTCGGTAAACTTGGTCAAAAAAACATTTGAGTCGGAAAAATGACCGTATTCTGGGAAAATAACACCTTGGGCTGGTTTCAACATCCCCCCACATATATATGACTCGTTTCCGTTTCAGGAATAATATATCCATTCAACCATAGAGTACTTCCATGAGATGTTTGTTACACATTAAACATATTAATGTGTTTCGTTAGGCCCTCGACATTCGTACTTGAGGGAAACGAAAATACAACTTGTTGGCTCCATTGCTATACTTGTTATATTATCGAATCAAGTAACATGACGTTGAGAGAAATGGAATATAAAACGACCGAAAATTCCTCAAAGTTTAAAGGGTTTGGAAAAATAGCCAAAACAAAAGATGGATTAAAATCATTGCTCAAAGATAAAAATTAAACAAAGCTTTCACAAAAGTTTTTAACGCCAGAAATTTTAAATTAGCTGCTGGGGGCAGTGTGGTAGGATTTGGTATTTATTCCATTATGGAGTACATTAATTCTAATTCAGGTTGCTTTCGGAAAGGACCTGGATCGGCTGTATGCAATATAGAGCTTTCAGCTGTTGCCAAAAGGATCAAGTTGAAAATGTCCCTTTTTGTGATAAGGATACCACCAAATACGCTAGTGTCTGTGACAATTTTAATGAAGATACGGAAGGGATCATGTTGTAAGCTTTGCAGTTGTGACTACGTTGGCGACTGCTTACAGGCCAGACCATGGAATGCCAAAGACCTACCGTTGCGGAAGCTTTATCTTATTACGCAGAAAATATCACTTCTTCTGTCTGGTCAGCAATGACTAATATCTTTCCTTGGATCAATTATGTTTTATATTTCTGTGTGGATTAATCCTTTTGTGGTTGTCCGGTTTTTTTTATAGATTATATCGTTCAAGGAAACAAGATGATTGAAAAATTAAAAACGCTACGATTGGCCTGTGGATGACTTGTTGCAGGAATATTGTCAATCCATTTATTCCACTGTCAACTTGTGTCAACAATGCTCGCCGGAGTGAACATATTCAAAATCTTATCACAGTTAAACTGGTTACCAATAAAGATGCCGTAGATTTGGCTCAAAAGTATATTACGAAATTGTTAGAAAGAGAAGGAACGTTATGGGTATTTGTACTTTTTGAGTGATCAAAACATGTTAATACCACTCGAGGATTGAATTTAAAGGAGATTTGTTTATCGAATGCGGTAAAGAAAATGAAATTATACAGGCACTGGAAGAAATCGCTGGAAATTCGCTTCACGAGATACTGAAATGTTTCAAATTACTTTAGTGGATGTTGAATTTTTTTATAAGATTGATAAAACCCTAGTTTTAGCTGGATAGCTGTGGAATATATGTTTGCAGTGTATCAAATCTCATGCCTATTTGATTATATCCCCTCATCGCCCGTATAGCTGGAAGAAAACATGGGGTTAATAAAGAAATAATGAATCATACAACGTATGGATCTTTATACGGAAATTTCATGGTTGCAACGTTTCCGCTATCCGAGACAACATAATTGTTTGGACTTTTTCCGATGCACCATGGGAAACGTGTTGGTGGCTCGAGCTATCGAATCAAGAAAAACTCTCATTGATGCGCAACAACCTTTTTTACAAGCTTTAAAAGCTTATTTTAAGTCAGTGCTCCGACGTCTGTTTTTGCAAAGAGAGTTCTTGGACCGTAATCATGGGGAACGAAAGGTTTATAATTCCCATGATCCACGAGAAAGCCAAATTTCATCTTTATGCTACACCGTATTATGTTACCAATCCCAGAATTGTAGCGAATTACTTGAAAGATGTTGCTCGACCTGCTTATGATAACATATATCCTTATAAAAATACCATTTTATACCTGGACTGTCACGATTTACCTTATCCTGGAGGATGTTATTTCGATTCAATGAACCCAGTCCTTATTACCGTATTTGTTTTTGACAAATGAGTCTCTCGATATTATTTGCAGCCTTGCATCCGAATGGAAATCTCGCCGGGACGTATTAACTGTACCTTATTTAAGCAAAGATGTTATCACACACCCAAGTTTATATCTTTTCAATCTATTCCCGGTTTTGATCTGACCGAATCTAGTACTCTTTCTACAGGTATAATCAAAAACGTTTGGAGTATCGAAAACCCAACTATTAATCCAAGATATTTTACCATCGTACCAAAGAAATTTGTCACGGAGTAACAATAACCAACCTTTACAAAAATTGGGCGTTATTTTGGAATACCCATTTTACTTAAGTACGATGGTGCACGAAAACCTTATGTAGATGAAGTTAACCGAAAATTTGTAGCATTGAGCATCAACGGACGGTATCCAGAGAAAGTAATCATATTCGTCGCCCATATGATAGTATATAGAATATAATCAAGTCCCGGCGACATTATGGACTCCCATATCCTATGTACCTACTGTTCTTACTACGGCATCCGATATAGTAAAAGTTGTCATAGACAACACTGTTATAGGGTTTGTTTATAATGAAACATTTTTTTGCCTCAGTGAGCCGTTGTTGGAAGGTCGCCCGAATCCCAATTCTATAATCAATACAGAACATCTTTTGTCAATAGCTAAAGACATAAACAGGGACCGTATACGAATCATTCAAACATTTCGTCATAATCAACACTATTCTTTGCATCGCTGCAATCTGAAAGATATACCTTTGAAGTATGGTGGTATAGCATTAGCCGAAGATGTACATCCTTACCCTCAAAGATTATCGTTACCTTATTTGGTAAAAGAATGGCTCAATTTATTTTTAATGGGGGATCAAGAGAATATGGATATTGACACAAACCAGATTCGTCTAGCCCGAGCACTATCCAAGCATAAAGTGTGTTATAATTTGATATCGGACGAAAGGAAAATGAAACAATTTTAACGAATGATGATATTAATTTCTATGCAAAAAAGAAGTTGTGGACTTTATAAATGATGTTCGGTTGGAACGAAAAGGAAATGAAGAGGAGAATGAAAGTAACGCATGTATAGTATCATAAAAAAAAATCTTGAAAAATCAATCTTTGAATTAATCTTGAAAATACCTTGTCCGCTTTGCCGAAAGACTTGATCGCAGAGATCAACCCTGGTTATTACCGGAGGTTTGTGTAAACGAGGGATGAAAGATTAAAGAAAAAAAGGATGAAAGAATCTGATCTTTATCACCGACCTCCCCCCGCCTGGTGGAATTCGGCGAAACATCCGAACGAATTAGAGTTCGCAGGAAATGGACGGCCTGGCCGTCGAATACGTGAAAAAGTTTATGGTTCTGGATGCTAAATGGTTCCACGTCATGGTATCCGACCCGCTCGCGTTCAAAAAGAAATGAAAAAATACGACGTCTTCGTTTTAACCACTTTCTTGTCGGTGTCACACCGCCAAGGATTTACATATCCGGGGAAAATCGGCCATATACATTACCTTAGATTATCATACTCATATGATAGTGGTGACCCGAGACGACTTGGGACCCATCGAATCCATCGATAGAATGGAACCCATCGAGACGTGGGTTGGCTTAAATACCGTTTTGGGATCGCTGGGTAGTAAGATATCGAGTTGTCTTTTCCGACCGGACGACGAATTCTTTTCGAGAAGGCGACCTGTTTTTATTTTTACTACACACTTTCCACGTGCGTCGGGACGATCGTGGAGGACGAAGGACTTTTAAAATTTCACGAGAAAGGATCCAAGCTCCGTATTTGCAATCGAGGTCATGGCAAGTCAATTTTACCCGTGGCCAAAGAATGGAAACCCGTCAGGATGGACAAGAGCGAGAGTTCGGCCTACATGCATTTGTTCAACGGTTACAAGTTACACTTCGAAAAAGACACCGCGTTGTTGGAATTGTCTGATGTCGAATGGACGAAGAGACAGATCCAATCGGGCAACGATTGGGTCGACGTGGGGGACGATATGCACATTCCTGTGGCATTGTTCAATGACGTGGAATGGGAAAAAAGATTGGAAGAATTGTACGAAATCGAATGGCATTGCTCGTAAATAAATTCGGGTAGTTTTCAGAGAATTCAGAGATATAATTTATATATATGATTTATAAAAAAAAAAAAAAAAAAAAAAAAAAAAAAAAAAAAAAAAAAAAAAAAAAAAAAAAAAAAAAATTTTTTTTTTTTTTTTTTTTTTTTTTTTTTTTTTTTTTTTTTTTTTTTTTCATTTATATTTCTCGGCTGAAAATATTTTCTGTGATTTCCCAATCGAGTCCAATTTAAAAGTACGAATTAGATGAAACCTATTACGAATATTTGATATGCTAGTTGTCAACAAAAAATTTTGAGATTTCTTTTGATAGGCAATGAGGTCGACCATTTATCATAACTCGAACATATGGTTTTGAACAAAACAAAAATGGGTTAAATGATCCACGAACATAAATGTTCCGTCTTCGCAAATATCTGGATTTTGTGTATCACATGCTTTTCCTCCGTAAAATGTTGCATTTGTACATATGCAGGACCAATGAGGTACGGGGTCCTTTACCATCATCAACACACCCCCAGTCTCTCTATTACAAGGTATTGTTGAATCTTGTAACTGGCATACTCCTCCCACACATTGGGCTTCCTTTTCGACGCACAAAAAGCTACAGTCATTAATACAATTTACTGTTTTAGTACTACAAGTTTGCTTAAAAGTGGGCACCCCTAGCTGAATTGCTTTAAAATTCTTTTCTTCCTGAAACGATAATAAGGACCATGTAAATCCCATCCACATTAATAGGAATAAAAACAATACCATGCTTTTTTTTAAAGTCAAGATGGAAAGATCCATTGACCATCATGAAGTTCGTAGACCTCGTGGTACCCCTTCCAAGAAGCTTACCTTAATCAATCAATGGCGTGATGCTTGGATAGCTTGTTATGAAGTTGCAAAGGAATGGGCCACGTGTAATTTTAAACAATTCCATTTAGTTTTTGAAAGATGGGTACCCATTTTAAACTGGGTTTTTGAGCTACCGATACAGAATTTGGAACGCTATGAACCCATATTCTTTTATTGTCACGAACCCAATGGCCCGAAAGAAGTTATTCAACTCTATATGGATGAAAACTATATGGAGGAAAAAATTCCCGTTTATATTGTGTTTAACGTATATGAATTTTCACACATTCATAAAAATTATTGTAAAGACACATCTAAATCCAATCAAATGCACTTTAATGAAGCTCGAGGTACAATTAGTTTGAACAGTTGTTATGAATACGAAACAAACCCAGCTGAATATTTTCAAACAATGATGGCATGGAAATTGTTGTTCATTTATACATTACATGCTTTAGCCCATTGGGAAACTTATGACAAATATGAACATGCCCATTATGACACACATGCGTATGTAAAAGATTCCCCTTTCTTCAAACTTTACTTTTATGGCCAAATTACATACGATAAATTCTCCCGTTAATCCATCTGGATGGTCTAGCATTTATAAAAGGAAAATAAAGTATGAGTCGACCTACCAAAATTCCCATTATAACAGCTTATAATCTAATCCATAGAAATCTTCCTGGATTAACCAGGCGTATTACTATGGAAGAATTGGAAGAATTGGCTGGAGATAACGGTCTTTAATTCACGTCAGTAAATTAAGTCCATTGTTTGACGGACGAAAATCTTTTAAACAATTTAAAGAAATAATTCATGTTCCCGCCGAAGATTGGATACGTGCTTTACATGATAGTGAAACTCCTGGACTTAATAATAAAAGCTGCAGAAAATATGTAAGCAAATATTGTAGTGTACCCAGAAAAGGATCATCACGAGATGGTTCTGTAGCTGGATCGCCAGCTGCGTCTCCACGGGCATCCCCACAAGGATCGCCAGCTGCGTCTCCACGGGCATCCCCACAAGGATCGTCAGCTGCGTCTCCACAAGGATCGCGGTCTACCTCACCTGTACCCCGTCAAACTTCAAGGGGTCGAGGAAGGGGTAGAGGAAGAGGGAGGGGTAGAGGAGCAACTCGAGGAAGTGGAAGGGGTAGAGGAACCTCTCGAGGAAGAGGGCGAGGGGGGCGACTTAGAATGCGAGCCAAACTTGGTGACGTAAGTGACGAAGATATGGATGCTTTGGACAATGAGGAATCCATGATTTCCATACGGAGTTCTAACGACGAATGCGATGAGAATGACGTCAATTTACCTTTACCCGTATGCCAGGGTATACGACGTGTTTGTAGGAATTATGGTGAGAATCGTCGGTATAAACCCTTTGATCCCGATACGAGCGAAAACAATAAATACATGTTTCGTGTCCAGTACAACTAATTCACAATAATAGGATTTTCTAGTGGATTAAAGGCGAGTGAGACGAGAGTTTTCCATTGTTCGGCATAATGTTGAGTATACTTCAGAGAAGGTGCCTCCATATTATTGTTAAGAGATAATAACTTGGATCTTGAAGTGCATTCCGATAAACGGCCTCGTAACATACGTGTAGGGATGACTTCTTTTTTGGGTCCAAAACAGGAATGCTCTAATGAGGTCACTGGAACCATCTCAATATTTTGAACGGAATAATCATACGCCCAAAGCATAATCCTCTGTGGTAGAAAGCGAGTACTTGTGACATAATCCATATTTAGAAAGGATGCAATTTGGGGTACATCAAAATTTAATAGCGTCAAAAAATGGTAAATTTCTTCTTCAAAGGTCATGCTCGGATGTTCCAAAACAGTTTTATCAAGATATGAACGTGTTAACTTAATACTAATGCATTTGAGTTCCAAGTTTGTTGTTTTTATCTTATCTATGTAGTGCAAATATATGTTATTACCGGACCCTACCATATAAGAGAGAAGATGAGGTTTGGCATCCCGTACATAAAAATCTTGGGGGCGGTCATTATATCGATTATACAGTTCAACAGAAAGTGACTCGTTGTCCATGGGGATCATTTTATAGTAAATATCCAGGACCACAAACTTTTGCAAAACAGGATACTTTTTCTCTGTCAGAAGCGTCAAAACCAAGGTGCGATAATTTATAGGCATCTTGTATAATGTAATAAAGGTTATTAGTGCACCAAGATGGTACACGACAACGATTTAAACGACTTGTCAAAAATAACCCTCCAAAAAGAGTACTATTTGCAAGATTCAAAAAATGATGAGAAGTATGCCAAAAATTCAAAAAACTGCGAAAAGTATGCCAAGACGCCGTCCAATGATGAATATTATGCAAAAAATGCAGAGGGGGACGAATATTATGCCAAGACGCCGTCCAATGATGAATATTATGCCAAAGATGCCTATAATAATGAATTTTATATCAAAACGAAGAATAGTTCAGATATTTATGCGCGTCGAAATAATGGTGAATGTATTTATGCAAAAAAACAATCGCGACGAAGAAATATGTCCAAAAAATTATCTTGAGGACTTTCATTTCGACAAATATGCCGTAGATTCGTTCAAAGCTTACTACTACCCAAGAGACTCATTTGGTAATGAATACTTGATAAATGGTAAATATATTGAAATTGGTGATACAATAATATATCCATTATCAGCCAAAGGCTTTCCCATATATCCTCAAAATAATGGGGCCGAATATTATATAGAAAAATTTAATAAATATCACTTTGGAATCAACAAGTACAACGATGAAATATATGCCATGTTAGCCAATGGGGATGAATTTTACCCTCCAGATAAAAAAGTAGCTAAAACGTATAAGGGGATACCTAAGTATGTCAAAACTAAAACAGGTGCAAAAAAGTTACCTGAATATCCCAATGGTGGTGAATATTACTTGATAAATCCATACACAAAGGACGATATTATCGAAGGTCTAATTACATATGCTGTAAATCATTTGGGTAATGAATTTTACCCAACAAAAAGTTCGGGATTTGAAGTTATCATCAATTACAGTTATGCTTGTGATAAAAATAGCAATCCATATTATCCTTTAGATAGTTATGGAAACGAATATTGGATGACGTATGATACAAATGAACCCGTAATAATTAATTCTTATCCGATAACTAATGATAATTATGTGATTCTACCCAAATATAACGACAAGCCTTTTATATTGGGAAACATTGATACAAAAGTGTCTATAGAAAACATTGTTGGTTTGCTTTACTGTAAAGAGTTTACGGGATATTTGACAAATATTCAATCGGTACGCAAATCCAGAAGTCCCCAAAAAGATTATTCAGAGATGCTAATAAGAATTAAAGCAAAGACGCAAACGACAAGAAAGTCCAATTATATAACATTGTATATATGGGTAACTTGTTGTATTGTATTTATATTATTAACATCATGGTGGCTTTGGACAAAACAATATTTTTCAGCCGAAAGCTCTCAGCCAAAATCATAAAAAAAAAAAAAAAAAAAAAAAAAAAAAAAAAAAAAAAAAAAAAAAAAAAAAAATTTTTTTTTTTTTTTTTTTTTTTTTTTTTTTTTTTTTTTTTTTTTTTTTTTTTTTTTTTTTTTTTTTTTTTTGTTTGTTACAATCATTCAGTTATTGTACAGTTGCTTTGCCACATTTACTCAAAACTACTTCTGCCGGTTTCAGGATTTACGGTCATGCTTCCGAAAATGTTCACATTCTTTCCAATATCCTCATTTGTATAAGATATTCGGGGATAATATTCATTATTATCTGAAGTTTTCGCGTAATATGCTTCCTTCTTCTCGTTAAAGGCTGGGATTTCTATGTTATTGTTTAACATATATATCATGTTCTTTTTTGAATCAACTGGATAAATTTCCTTTCCTTTTAACATAGCATAAAAGGGTGATCCGTGCTTTTTGAGAAATTTGGGTTTTCCGTCTTTATCCAAAGCATAATGAGGTACACCCTCAGAGTCTTCTGGGTAAGTATTAGTTCCTTCTGGGTAGTTTTCGTTCCCATCGTTGTCTTTTTGAAAGGTTATTCTCCCTGTAGACAAGTTTTTCGGGTATTGTAATTTACCGTTTTCTGTTATAATGTATCTTGGTTCCCCGGTGTTATTAACTGGTGGAAATTGAATTTTGTAATTGTTATCCTCTTTTACAGCATATATCTTCTTCCCCTCGTCATTAATATAAATTTTTTCATTTTTATCTGAATCCTGAATATAAAACTCACTTTTATCCACTTTTTGAGCATAATTATTAATATAATATTCGGTCCAAGGGACGGGTATCTTTTCTCTTATATCATCCAGCGATTGACCCCCTGCATGATCATCCACGATTTCTTCATCAACATGTTCTTTCTCGAGTACATTGTTCCCTGCAGGCTCATCTGCAAGTTCTTCATTGACATGTTTTGCCTCCGGTTTGTTGTCCCCTATAAGATCATCTACAAGTTTTTCATTGAGAGGTCCAGCCTTTAGTAACTTGGCCTGTTTTTTCGTGATCAAATTTTCTTTACTGCCGAGTCGTTTCATCCTTTATATTTACGTAAGCAAAGTGACATGCTTTTGATTACTCTGTGGGGGTTTCTATTTTTCATTTGCTGGAACCATCAATTGTATCGTACGTATGTAAAAATTACCTGGAGTACTCTGTACCATGATATGGAACCCAAGGAATGGCGAGAATATGTAATTGATCAAAAAATCAGGAATACACTGGGATGGATTCAGTAACCGATCCTTATAATCCGATTGCAACTTTCACACATTTTATATAATGTAGGCATTTCATCCATAGCCCTGACTTGCTTCAAAAAAGGAACAAGTTTCGGATTCGAACAACATGTTTTGATTTTAAGTTTTCTTGACCATTTTTGACACTGTTCTGTAGAAAATAATGGCTCCATCACAAATATAAAGGTGTATATGGCCAAAGCCTTTATATTTGGTCTTGTACTCTTGTACTTTTGGTACTTTTATTTTGACTCTTCTTCCCCTGTTCCAAAGCCCAATGTAGGATCTCAGTCTGTTACCCCTTCTTATAATCCAAAATTGCGATCCAAAGGTCTAGATCACTTTATATTTGAAATAGATGGAAAAACTGTTTGGGAACACAAATTTCCAAAATCGTACATGTTTTCTAATGGAAAAAATTGTTCATCAAAACGTTTGTAACAATGTTCCGTCTGGGGAGAGTGTATTAGCAGAGGCACAATCTTTGCATGATTACTTAAAAGAACACGATATAGTCGATGATGGAGGCAATTTTCAAAATAATCACCAATTCGTTCTTCAGGAAGGTAATGTATTTTATTTCAAGTGTGATGAAAATCGCATTCAGAGCGTGCATATATGTCCTTCAGGAACATTGTTTTCGAAAGGTGCTTGTAGACCTATTAACAGATGTACCGGTAAACCAAACGGTACCGTTCTAAATGTTGAGTCAAACATTAATCAATACATGAAATGTAAGAATGAGGAAGAAGTTTTAGAAAATTGCCCGGACAAACATTTTTTTATGTACAACGCCTGTCACGACGAAAATGATGTATTGTACTATTGTGAAGCCCATAATGATTCATTTTTATTGAATGTCACAACCCGTGTCGACTGCGTAAACGGTCGTCCAAAATTTATGAAATGTCCACCAAACACTCAATTTTTTGACATTCAAAGAGGGTGTGAATCTTCCAAATGTGTTGGTAAGCCTGACGGAACAATAACATCTTTACCTGAAATAGAAGAAGGTCCGTTTCGTTTTATACCTGGATATACTTCATGTTTTGATGGACAAATGACAAAACCTGATATATGCCCCCTTGAGTGGGATCCTTTAGACTCAACAGGTGAGAATTTGACTCATTTACCTATGGTGTTTGATGGTGAAAAATGTACAACTCCATCATTATGCACGAACGTATTTCCTATAAATGAAGACGAAACAATTGTATCTCAGCACGCCTTTGTCAAATATCTTCCAAACTGGAACTTGGCAGAACGATATGACAGCTTGAAAGGATACAAATGTGAAGGAAATAAACGACGTCTTGTCGATATACCAGAGGGATATCACGCGAGTAAACGATTTAGAATGGAATCAGCTTGCGAGGACCAACGCTTCGGCATTCATCTACCAGTTAAAGATAAACCTGAATTATTTTATGATTGCTATCATAAACAAATTATTCGTTGTCCCAATTTACAGTACTTTAACGGTGAAAAATGCGTTAAAGAAGAGCCAGACACCTTCAAATTTGAAAACTTGCCTGTCTTTCGATTTGATTCCTTAAACGAATACGACAATTGGATCAAAACATGGAATTATTCCAAGAATCCACAACCCGCATGTCCTCCCTCTGCACCCCATTATAATTCAGTCTATAACATTTGCTATGCTACAGAGTGCAAACAATATCCATTTTTATCCCAAATTCCTTCATTTTTTATTCTGTTACCGGATAAACAGTCCAAATGTAGATTTTTAAACAATTCCATTGTAAAAGAATCCGTGGATTATAATTTTAAATTTTGGACTCAAAGAAAAGTGGAGGAACAAATCCCTCTTGACAAAGAATCTTGCCGGGAAGGTCAGTTGATACAAACGAGTAATTTTGTATGGGACAAAACAATATATGCCACCTGTGATCTGGAACAACCGTTTGTGTTTTGCCCATCCTCTAACACGAAAGGTATTGTAAAAGTGCAGAATAAAAGGTTTGCATGTAAATATCCAGGAGACATGAGTTCAGTATTGTTTGCAAGTACTGAACCAACGGTATTTCTTCCAAATGAATTAAAGACAATTAAACAAGTGGCCTATAATTTGTTTGGAAGCGTGGAAATAAATAAAGAAAATAAAATCATCCCTGTCGATGGTCTAGCAGTTCCAGAAAATCAACGCATTAATTTGATAGTCAGACAACAGGTAATGTTAGACTTTAGGTATAGACAGACATATCCACCAGATGTCGTATACGAAGAGGGGGTCCCTAAGCTTGATCCAAATTTTTCATTAGAAATCCCTTCAGCCTTTATAGTAAAGCAAAAAGGTTTTACGACTAAAGCTGTACAGATTGCCAAATATAAAGCTCAGACTTTTCTTAATAATTTAGACTTAAATGTATAATTAAGATGAGTGGAAAGACTGATGAAAAGTATATAGCTCATGGTGTATTATTTTATGCGTCAATTTATGTGAAAGGTATTTTGCTAGCCTTGTCTGTAGTAACGGGTCGCTGGATATTTATCTTGTTAAGCCTGCTAACAATTGGGTTAACAGCTTATATGATGTATATTGCTTCCAACAATTTGGATCATTTGAAATCTATTGGTAAGTGGGCTGAAGATACTTTAACCATGTACCTGAATAAGGTGCGACAAACAGTCAAGCAGTCTGTTGTGAAACAATTGAATCAGCCAGAAAGCGAAAAGCAAAACTAAATAGGACATATATATTAATAAATTAAATTTAATTTAATTAAAAAAAAAAAAAAAAAAAAAAAAAAAAAAAAAAAAAAAAAAAAAAAAAAAAAAAAAAAAAAAAAAAAAAAAAATTTTTTTTTTTTTTTTTTTTTTTTTTTTTTTTTTTTTTTTTTTTTTTTTTTTTTTTTAATTCAATTTAGTTTGTTTGGATTTCTGTTTATGTTTTGAACATTATCATACCCATTGCACCAAACTGACCTATGTACGTAAAGAGTATGATTATATAGAACAACTTGTTTATGGTAACTGTGGCTTTCCCCTTATTTGTTTCATCATTATACGTCACATATGCTAAATATGAAAACGTTAGAAAACTGACAAGCGTAAGGACGAGTAAAGCAACAAACAAAATTTTTTGCAAAGCCATTACTTTATATTTATCCCATGACATATATTAATCCCAACAGGACCATACCAAGGACGTTCAATACAGTTGGTGATATGATGAGCATTTTGTTATCTTGCCAGAATTTAGCGGCTTCCATACCTTTCGTCGTCGTTTTCATGTCATCTGTTTTATCAAATACAAAGGCTTTTGCATTAGCCATTTGATACATTACATATGCCATTACTATTACCGTTATAAGTAGTAACACCATAACTATGGCAACAATCAAGGAGGCCATCCCAAAGTTTTTCATCTTTATTATGACTCATGCGTTGGTTCATTCCCAAGGTGTTGTGCTGGGTAAAACTTATATACCGTTAGAATTGTCGTATTTCGATGTGCTTGGAGTCCAAAAAAATTTCCTTATTACAAGCCCAATTAATTATGCTAAAATTCGACGACTTTATCCGCATTCAAGACCCGATGTCCTGGTGACTACGACGAATGGGGAGCCTTATTCAAACGTGATTGCGTTTCTGAGAAACCGTTATCAGGTCCTCCAAGCCGCTCTTGGGACATCCATTATTGTTTTCGGATACAAAGGTAACAGTTTTCAATCCAAAGTGTTGGACGATGCTGGTATTTTATATCGTATCAATGTCGAAAACTTTGGCGTATCCACACTCAATCACGTACAGACTAGCTGCCCTTGGCATAAGGGCTCCAGCAAATGCTCGCGGGCTGCTTTGGAACAGATAGTGAATCATTTACGTTGATAAATTTCCACATTAGCCTATTCTGACGTTCAGCCATTTGTAATTGTTCAGTGAGGAGAAACAAATCAGTTCCCGTCACTTCCGTACACGGCGGCATCAACTGTATATTATTTTCCCATAACTCATCTTGATTACTTAAAGCCAAGAGCCTTTGAAAGACGTCAATAAGCTTTGGTGGCTCGCTACCATTGGGGACTTGTTGTACAGAAGAATGGATAATTTGTATATTGTGTAACAATGCATCTAGTTCAGGACAAGAGTTCAAAAGTGCCGAAGGTTTATGACCATGAAAAAATTGATTTAACGTACGAAGCAATAAACTTTGAATAGATTGCGTCAAGGGATGGTTGGGTTTAGAATGCATGAAAGTTTCCAATAATGAATCCGATTGCCAATGAGCAGCATTCACGTATTCGGACTGACGTACTAAATACATTTTGAAAGGATCAGTGTAAGCACCTTGCATTTGACAAGTGACATCATATAGAAGCATAACTCGCTTGAAATTTTCAAAAGATGTTTGAGGTATATCGGTTAATTCTTTCGTGGGTCGACGAAGATTGATAAACCGGCGAGCAACTTCACCCCAAAAAGAGGCGGATTGATAAGAAGTGGAAGCTGGTTTGGTTGTTAACAAATCTTTTAAAATTTGGTCATCATCCTGTTCTGGTTTTAGGGGTAACGTTAGAGGAGGCTCACGACGCCCCATTAGAATCTGCAATTCTTTCCAAAAACGGGATACAACACGTGTTTGCAAAGCGGAAAGTTCGGACGAAGGATGTTGATCTAACCATTCTTTTTCCAAATGATCGATTAAAGTATTCAAATCACCGTGAATTTGATACGAGAAGGCCGTTAATCCCCCTTTCATCATAATGTGAGCCCAAGGAATATTTTCAGCTTCCATCCGTAATAAAAGTGTTTTTATTTCACAAGGCGGTTCTAATGAAAGATGTTCATTTCCAAACAAGAGGCCTTCAAACCATTGAATCAAATGCGAGTTTGACATCTTGGTTCCAACGCAAAAGATTCCAGTGAAAGGAATATGGCTTGGCCATGTAATATGATAAAAGGTTACGAGCCATTAAACAGTGAGTAAAATACATGAGGAAAAAGAGCAAAAGATAAACAATGTACATAATTTATACTTTATTGAAAAGTAAGTCATGAAGGATGACAAACAAACTTTGTCAGGGATGCTTAACCGTATTTTTGAAGTTTTCCTATTTTTTGTTTTTGGATTATTGTATAAATACCTTTTAGTGAAATAGATTTAAAAAAAAAAAAAAAAAAAAAAAAAAAAAAAAAAAAAAAAAAAAAAAAAAAAAAAAAAAAAAAAAAAAAATTTTTTTTTTTTTTTTTTTTTTTTTTTTTTTTTTTTTTTTTTTTTTTTTTTTTTTTTTCCAAGTTTCATGAATTTGTATTTTAAAGGTTTCTATGTTTTAAAAATTTCTTTTTTCAAGTTTCATGAATTTGTATTTTAAAGGTTTCTATGTTTAAAAAATTTCTTTTTTCAAGTTTCATGAATTTGTATTTTAAAGGTTTCTATGTTTAAAAAAAAAAAATTTTTTTTTTTCAAGTTTCATGAATTTGTATTTTAAAGGTTTCTATCTACCAAGTTTGTATTTTCTTTCTTTTTTTTTTTCCGGTTTCTATCTTCTAAGAAACTTATATATATTTTTTTTTCTTCATCATCAAGTGTGTGACCAATCGAGCCTGGTATTTCGAAAGTTCCTCTTGAGGGCGTAGACGGCCATGAGCTGTATGCACGTGTAGGATTTGCATCCCCTGCACTTGTACTTGAGCCTGTCGTCGTTGTCGTCGATAATCAGTACGAATTGGTCGAGGTACTTGTTCAAGATCCGGTAGGTCACCTCTCCGAGGAGGTAACAATGGGTGATCCGGTAATATTCGAGTATGTCCCTGAGGTCGTTTATCCAATACTTGCGACATGGAATTCTGGCGGTGACGCCGCGTAAGTTTGCGACGCAGAATGCGACGGGTCTACCGTTCTTGTTGAACTGTAGGACGACGACACCCAATCTCTGCGGGAATTCCCAGAATTGCCACGGCCTATGCAATTTCCCTACTGTTTGCCAATTGTTGTCTTCGGGATCCTGCAAATCGATGCGTTTCGAATGCAATTTCCCTACGGTTTGCCAATTGTTGTCTTCGGGATCCTGCAAATTGAGGGATTTCGAATGCAAATTTCGTTCCGAATACTGGAAATTGAGGGGTTTCGAATACTGGAAATTGAGGGGTTTCGAATACTGCAAATTGAGTGGTTTCGAATACTGCAAATTTACTGCTGCTTCCCCGGAATCCTGCAAATTTACTGCTGCTTCCCCGGAATCCTGCAAATTTACTGCTGCTTCCCCGGAATCCTGCAAATTTACTGCTGCTTCCCCGGAATCCTGCAAATGTAGTGGTTTCGAATCCTGTAAATTTACTGCTGCTTCCCCGGAATCCTGCAAATGTAGTGCGTCGTCCAATATTTGCATTGTTCGAAAGCTCAAAGAAACGTCTTCCGTAGATCGTTCGTCCCAATTTTGAGTTTCCGTGGCCATTATTCCGTCGACGTTGTGCTTCCTTGTCTTTCTTTTCTTCGATAAAAAAGAAAGAAAGAAAAAAACAAAATCTTGGAGGACCGGTACGTAATATAAATTTCCAAGTCTACGAGAGGGACTGTAAAATATATATAATATCGGGTTTCACGGTTCTTGTAATCTTTACAATCCTAATTTTTTTTATGAGCAATCCAATACAGGCTGAGCAATCCAATACAGGCTGAGCAATCCAAGTTGTAATAAGCCGAGCAATCCAAGAAAATTATGACCTACTACGGAAAACCATTAGTCTTGCAATCCATCTGTCGGACTGGGTATCTACAGAGGGTTTATATAGTCAAGGAAAGGAAAAATTAATTAAAAAAAAAAAAAAAAAAAAAAAAAAAAAAAAAAAAAAAAAAAAAAAAAAAAAAAAAAAAAAAAAAAAAAAAAAAAAAAAAAAAAAAAAATTTTTTTTTTTTTTTTTTTTTTTTTTTTTTTTTTTTTTTTTTTTTTTTTTTTTTTACCTACTTTTGTTCACAACCTATTCTTCTTTCCCGAGTTCTTATTTTCAATGACCTTCAATTTGCATATTAATATTATTGTATTTTTAACTATAAAAGAAATAATACTGAATATTGTCCAATTTCAAAGATATATATTTTTTTTTCTAAATCATACGAGATTCCAGGCTTAAAACACACTTCATTTGGAATCACAACAGATCCTTCTTTTTAAGTCCCGAGTTCTCATTTTCAATGACCTTCAATTCGCATATTAACATCAATGTATTTTTTAACCATATAAGAAATAATACTGAATATTGTCCAATTCAAAAGTGTCAAAATTTTTTTGTTTTTCTTTTCTTTCCAACTCATACGAGATTCTAGGTTCAAACTATTTTTTGGAATCCACAGCAGATAATTCCTTTTTCAGTTACTTAAATAATTGTACCCGTTCTCCACCTCCATACATTACTCCATGCAGTTCCAGAAATACATTCCGTTTCGCAATCTTCTCGATGCACCACACCTTTTCACATTCCCAATTGCATTGATGGTATCGTCGAATAAAGTTCCACATGTGTCGGATCATTTTCTTACTGCACGTTTTCCAAAATAAATTGGCGGCCAATCTCGAGGCAGTCCAAGGAGGATATCGGGAAAGATCTTGGTCAGTCACGTCCGAGCGTCTCGCTGCATCTTTCCCGTACATCCGGTAAGCCCTCCTCTTCAGAAACAATTGAAAATCTTTGTCCAGGGACGTGAAAGGTTCCTGTCGAAAGTATCGCGTGGTCAGAGATTTTCCCTCGACCTTCAAACCATGCACGTTCAAGTCGTTCGGAAAAGGACCGAAGGGTTCCCTACACGTGGGACAACGATATTCGTCCAGCATCCACGCTGCCAAACACGTCCCGTGAAAACGATGGCCGCAACGCAAAATCGTAACCATTGATGCCGACGAAAAGAGGGATTCTTGACAAACACCGCAGATTTCTCCCATGGGAATAATGGTACTTTCGCACATGTTATGATGAAGGATATATATCACGATATTTGTATTTTTCAGCGAAGCAAAGCGAGGGTCAAATGATGGGTAAAAAAATATATATAACACACAATCCAAACTAGTAGCAATCCGATTCGGGTTTTTTGTTTTCTTATAATAAGCGAAGGTCAAATGATGAGCACACACAATTCAAACTGGCAGCGATTCGAATTTCGGCAAAGCAATAACTGAGGGATCTCGACATTTGAAGAGGTTTATAAAGTATCAAGGAACAATATTTGTAAAAAAAAAAAAAAAAAAAAAAAAAAAAAAAAAAAAAAAAAAAAAAAAAAAAAAAAAAAAAAAAATTTTTTTTTTTTTTTTTTTTTTTTTTTTTTTTTTTTTTTTTTTTTTTTTTTTTTTATACATCTAACCGGTGATTATAAATAAATATTTTTTCTTTCAACTTAACATTTTCTTCCGTCAATTCCATAACCTTTTGTTTCAACATACTAGTTTCGTCCTTCAAATCCGCAACCTTTTGTTTCAACATACTAGTTTCGTCCTTCAAATCCGCAACATTCTGTCTCAACATACTAGTTTCGTCCGTCAAATCCGCCACATTCTGTTTCAACATACTAGTTTCGTCCATCAAATCCGCCACATTCTGTTTCAACATACTAGTTTCGTCCATCAAATCCGCAATATTCTGTCTCAACGTACGATTTTCTTCTGTCAAATACGCGACATTCTGTCTCAACGTACGATTTTCTTCTGTCAAATCCGCGACATTCTGTCTCAACGTACGATTTTCTTCTGTCAAATCCGCGACATTCTGTCTCAACGTACGATTTTCTTCGGTCAAATCCACCACATTCTGTCTCAACGTACGATTTTCTTCTGTCAAATCCACCACATTCTGTCTCAACGTACGATTTTCTTCTGTCAAATCCACCACATTCTGTCTCAACGTACGGATTTCTTTGGCCAACTCCCCATTCCTTTTCAACGCCTCGTCCAATCTCTTTTCCAAATCTCGGATTTTTTCGTTGATCAATTGGTCCCTTTCGGCGGTCACTTTTTCCAACTGTCGTTCGAGCCTATCGTTCCGTTCTTCCATTTTCGCGAGCTGCCGTTTGAAATCTGCCTCCATATTCGCATTGCGTTCCTCCAAATATCGAACTCGTTCCTCCAGTTTCGCATTACGTTTCTCCAGTTTCGCATTGCGTTCTTCCAGTTTCGCATTACGTTCTTCCAATTTTTTGTTACGTTCTTCCAATTTTTTGTTACGTTCCCCCAATTCTGCATTACGTTCTTCCAGTAGCGCATTACGTTCCTCCAGTTTTTTGTTACGTTCCTCCAATTCTGCATTACGTTCCTCCAATTTTACAATGCGTTCTAGCAGACCCCGAACCCTTTCATCCTCTCGGACGTTTTCAAATTTTACAACAACATCTTCTGGTTTCTTCTCGCGACCCTGCACGTTTTCCAATTTCGCCTGACATTCCAACAATCTCGCATGACTTTCCTCCAATTTGTGTTCCAGACTCTGAATCCGTTCTTCGATACGGAATTGCACAACTTGCAACATTCGATTCCATTCCTCCTCGTGTTCCTCCCGTTCCAACATTACGATACGTCTTTCTTGTTCTGTATTCCGTTTCAAGAGGGGAACGACCTCACGCAAAATTTTCTGTTGGACTTTGGTCGGGGTAAAGAGATTCTTGCCGACCACATCGTAAAATCCATTACCCCCTTCCAATTGCCTCGTGATCCAATTCTTCTCCTCCTTGGACAAGTCTAACATGGCCGGATCTTTCTCGAAATGCAACTTGTAACCCTCGACCAGATGCAAGTACGCGCAACTCTCGCACTTGCTGACCCCCACAGGTTTCCACATTTTCTTCACGGGCAACACCATCATCGAATCCATGGCGACTTTTTCGATCGGCACGCGATATTTTCCATTCTTCCAAACGCAATACTCGGCGAAAGGCGTCACGGGTTTCTGCCCGTTCTTGCGCGCAATTTCCTCCAAGATCCCGTCTGGTTGAGAAGTACAAGCCATCACCGAATAATCGGACGGAAGAGATTTCGCGATATAAAAATGATGATTACCGCTGCCGCCGCCGCCGCCGCCGACCTTCGTCGTCGTAATAGTACCACCACCACCACCACCATTGCTCCTATCGAATCCGCATCCGGACCGTCGATTGCTCACGTATCCGATCGCGTTCATCAAATGAGTCCACGTCTTGACGACCTTGCTCCTCTTGCACACGATATTACGATCCGGGACACGTACTTTCTTCCAACACTCTTTCATGAAGCGGTTTCCCTCTTCAGCCACCAAAATCATGTGTTTGTGATGTCGTATCATTGGATCAGGATCCGTACCCCCGTCGCACCAACAATGAAATGGTAACATGAAAACCTTCCCGTAATACGCTTCCACGGCATCGCGAAAAGACTGCATGGCCGCGGCCCTCACCATCACGTGGTAAAATTTCACGCAAGGCGGTTTCAACAACAAGACAAATTTTTTCAAATAATGCACGGCGAGGTTCACGTTGTCGTCCGAAAATTCCAACTCGTTCGGTAGGACGACGGCCGATTCCCACCACACAAAGGTACGATACTCACCTTCCTTCATAAGGAACTC
Source organism: Dolomedes plantarius (assembly GCA_907164885.2). NCBI lineage: Eukaryota > Metazoa > Arthropoda > Arachnida > Araneae > Dolomedidae > Dolomedes > Dolomedes plantarius. Next base: position 148,989,238 of record OU015497.1, read on the forward strand.
AAAGTCGAAAAGCGCGTCGTCCTCCAAGACTTTTGGGCGACCAAACAAATCTCTTTCGGGGGGGACCAAGTTTAGCACGGCGCGAGGTAGCAATATTCGTAACAAACTTTGTAGCATCACCGGTTCTCGAAGCCCAAATATTAACCATCGGGTTTTTTTTCGTGGTAAAAGTGGCCCGATACACTTTCAAACAACTCATCAGATGGAAAACATTTCGATATTTCTGGCATTTCGGCCAAACGTATCGACCGAAGCACCAGGGACAAGAATTCTTATCTAATTTGTGGACCTCGTATAAATGTTTCTCCAAAAGAGGCAAAGTTAACTCTATCCCACATTTCTGACAACGGACGGCATGCTTATATTGGCGTTTAGTCATCAAGTATGTGGTTAATGGATTTTTAGACATCTCGAAGAACAAAAAAGCAAAAAAACAACCAAAGTCGGAGCAAGATATTTGAACAAACTACAGCAATGAAGTATTAAATTATTGTATTGTGTGAATCAAATGAGAGAAAAACTCTATATACACTGTATGTAAAAAAAAAAAAAAAAAAAAAAAAAAAAAAAAAAAAAAAAAAAAAAAAAAAAAAAAATTTTTTTTTTTTTTTTTTTTTTTTTTTTTTTTTTTTTTTTTTTTTTTTTTTTTTTTTTTTTTTTTTTTTTTTTTTTTTTTATAACACTCTAATATTTTTTAAGCCAAGTCCCTATTGTAACTCTAGTGGGGACTCTAATATAAGGGGGTAATCACTGTGTCAATACAAATAATGCAGCAATTTTCTGATTTCGGCTCCCAGCTCTCGGCCGAAAAAAAATTTTCGAGGTTCCCAAATCAAGTGAATTTTTAAAAGTGACGTCATGAGTGAAAAGGTTAATAATTATAATACAAACACATCCCGTTTACGGGAAGGACTGTAAAATAAGTGTTATATAAAGTTTTGCGGTCCTTGTAGGTCTTTTAAAAGTACGCGGACAATGTTTCACGAGATTATGATTTTGGGGGGGGGGGGGGGGGGGGCTGTATTCTTGTCCAACAGTTCCTTAAATTCCGTACCCATGGGTACGATCTCCCATAGCGTTTTTCTGTTGGACCTTGAACCAAAGTCGGAGCAATATCTATATATTTAAGTTGCTAAGTCGACTTTTTGGGCAGTCCGTGAGAGAAAACTACTTCATCAATTTACTTCATTTTGGTCTTAAACGAAAGACTGTAATCTGTAGATTTGTCAAATTTGGTTTTTGTAACCGCAATTTCTATTAATTAGCGATAATTTAGAATGAAAAATTGATTTCTGCGCATGCTCAGTGGTATGTTTAAATCTGTCTTTAGAAACTCACTGTTTCTGCGCATGTTCAGTGACATGTTTTAATGATAGTCTCTCTAGATCTCTGCCATTTTTTTATGATAATTATGTTTGTGAAATATAAGATTGAACTTCATGGAAACTGTTTATTTCGTGCTGTTTAATTAGCGATAATTTACAGTTAAAAAAATTGCTTTCCGCGCATGCTCAGTGACATTTTTAAGTCTAGCTTTAGATTCCCACTAAGCACGAAGCCGCTTAAACACATTAATTTGTTTCTGCGCATTATTATGATTTTTAACATTTAGCAATGATGTGTTGAGTATAATTTGTGTATTAGTACATTTATTTACTATCTAGCTGTCATGTTTTGACGGGTATCAACTAGTATTTGAATTAAAAACTACAGCGATGAAGTATATATATATATATATATATATATATATATATATATATATATATTGATATATTGATTGAAGTATTGTTGTGAATCAAATGAGAAATACTATATATGTGTCATATACTATGTAATAGAAATGCCAAACATTAACATCATCAAATTGTTTATTGGGGTTTATAAACACGATTAGTGCCGTTTACCAAATACAATATTAATTGTGGTTCCATTGATACAATTTTACTCTCAATTATGAGTACATTTAATAGTTCCACGTGTTCGATTACAAATACCCCGTTGGTAGACGGGTTTAATGTTATGCTGGTAATTGCCTCGTTGGTAGACGGGTTCAATGCCTCGTTGGTAGATGCGTTCAATGTTCTGCTGGTAGACGGGTTCAATGCCTCGTTGGTAGATGCGTTCAATGTTCTGCTGGTAATCGCCTCGTTGGTAGACGGGTTCAATGACCCGTTGGTAGATGCCTCGTTGGCATTAGATACGTTTAATGTTTCACTGGTAGAAGCCTCGTTGGTAGATGCCTTACATCTTTTACTAGCATCAGATGTTTCGTTGCCATTAGAGTTGTTAAATTCTTTTGGCAATTTTCGCTTTCCAGAGGGGCTTTCTTTATAAGCATCCAAGATAAATTTGGTAAAAATGGAAATCCAATCTTGCAACCGATAATCGGAACCCTCTCCAATATCCAATCGCGGACAATATTTCAAAGATTCCGAAAAATATATGATCGGAACATTCAGAATCGTTCCCTTTTCCCACAATGAAAGGAACTTTTGAGGATCGAATCTGGAAGGATCCATGACGTTGAGAACTTGATCCAAAGTTAACAACGGGGTAGGTTTGATGTAGATGTCAAATGGGACGACTTCCGAAGCATCTTTCCCGAAGTTCAGGTCTTTGGCAAATTTGTAAGGATTGCGATACCGTAGGAAATGTCCAACCGATATGGCCCTGAAATACACAAGTCCGTCCATGCCGATCAATGCGTACAAATCTTTTCTGGTAGACGTGAGGGATACTTTAAACCACATATTCCAACAACAGTAGAACAACAACGGTAGAAAGAAAAATCGTAGCTAAGGCAAAGCACTGAATGACTGAAGCCGAAATTGATGAGCATCTATATAGTAAAGAAAAGAAGAAAAGAAGAAAAAAGAAAAGAAAAGAAAAGAAAAGAAAAAAAAAAAAAAAAAAAAAAAAAAAAAAAAAAAAAAAAAAAAAAAAAAAAAAAAAAATTTTTTTTTTTTTTTTTTTTTTTTTTTTTTTTTTTTTTTTTTTTTTTTTTTTTTTTTTTTTTTACAATAAATGATCACTACAGGATGTCGAATCTGCAGGTACCTTGATAGAGTCCTCCGAATCTAAATTATCACCCAATTTATCTATCAGCTCGCTGGCTGTTTTTAAATGCAGGACAATTGTATCTAGGGTCTCCTGGGCATCGTATTCCGTCGTCAATTCATTTCGAACTCGTTCTGTCCAATCTTGAACGACCCAAATGATGTCGTCGTTAGCGTCGACGAGTTCACTGGAAATCCCCGAGATGGAGATTAAAGGATCTCGCTCTGTTTGATCTGTCAGGCTGTTCAAAGTATCCATCGCACCGTTTATAGTCGTTATCATATCATCAATGACACTAACCATTCTAAATTGATTTCGCAAGTCTTGAGAATGTAAAATAGCCATTTTGACCCTATGTCGGATCATGGAGAGCATATCGCAAGCGTAACTCTTCGCGATGGGATCCATTGGGAGAGTGATGATGTTCGCAACGCGATCCTTTCTTTTTATAGAGAGCAGATCTTATCGGAATTTCCTTTCCTTCTATGAAACTATGTATATATGTGTGTGTGTGTGTGTGTGTGTGTGTGTGTGTGTGTGTGTGTGTGTGTGTGTGTGTGTGTGTGTGTATGTGTGTGTGTGTGTGTGTGTGTGTGTGTGTGTGTGTGTGTGTGTGTGTTTGCAATATTGGGGTTTCCCAAAGCTTGAAGTATCGTCCTCAAATCAATTTTCACTATTAAAAACCAAACATCTTGTAGTGATTCAAATAAAGATTTAAAAACAATACGGGATGAGGAATGTCAAGAATGACAAACAAATGCAGTGGTACAATTATATTTTGACTTCAAACTTGATATACGAAACAATAAACTTCAAATTTTCGAGATAAAAGATTCAAACAATATTCCCAGAAACTTTGAGCTGTGATCCAAGTCATCCAAATAATTGTTCTTGTCTGCTGATACATTGGACATTAATTTTTTGTTGAACAATCTTGGGAATCAAAACAATATTTGAAAAAACGTTTGACGTACAATCTTTTTAACAATACCAACAAAATTATTTTCCGTGGATAGTTTAAACCATTTACCGTTTAACATTACGTCTATGGCAGCTACTGCAAAACCAGTATACCTATGCTTTTTACAGTCCTGGGACTGTGATGAACACAGTCGGCCGCAAAAATATATAAGCACCGGTACCCCTTTGAAATTTTACAAGATCCATGGTTTGCCAATTTTTTTGGGGAAAGGAAAGGAATAACAATGTATTATGCTTTAAAATAATCCTGAGGATTATTCTAAAGCATAATACATCGTTGAAAACAGATTGTTGACTGAAAACACTTTGTAAGTATCACTGGAGTTGCGGTTGAATCTTTTTTTTTCTGATAATATAGTTGATATTACAGGAGGTACAATTCTTAAAATAAGCTTATATTTTTAACTCTCAAGCATTTTGTGATTAAAGGTGTTTGGATTTTTTAGGATAGGAATTCTTTCTAATGCCATTCCGTATCACTAGAGTTGTAATATGTTTTGGATTTTTTAGGATAGGAATTCTTTCTAATGTCATTCCGTATCACTAGAGTTGCAATATGTTTTAATTTAGGATAGGAATTCTTTCTAATGCCATTCCGTATCACTGAAGTTACAATATGTTTTAATTTAGGATGGGAATTGTTGTGTTTTTTAGGAAGAACAAACAACAGATTAATATATAAAAATAAATCTTTTATTTTGTTCGTTGTTATTAAAAGGACGTTACATAGGTTTCTAAATTTTTAAAGAGTTCGTCAAAGTCTTCCGACATGTTTAAAAAGTTTGGAGTTTGAGGTTCTTCCAAACAGGTCTGCATGATCAATTCCTCCGAATTGATTTTTTCAATATCCATTTGGCTCGTCGACAAGTCCATATCAATTTGTTCCAAATCCGTGTTCTTTGTCGATAAGTCCATAGGTTCAGGGACATAGTCTAATGTCTGGACATAATCAAGCGGAATCGGGGGTCCCAATTCCCGATTTCGAATGTCATTGTACATGTCGGCAAATTGGGGTATCAGATACAAGACTGTCTGAGGCGGATGAAAAGAAGGTATTTCAAGTGGATTCGTCTGTGATTCGGCATCCATGACGACTGACGACGACGGTCCCGGCTCCGGATCCATGACGACTGACGACGACGGTCCCGGCTCCGGATCCATGACGACTGACGACGGTCCCGGCTCCGGATCCAGTTGGGGAGGTTCGAACGAGTGATACACATTACGAACCGGAGGCGGCGGCGGCGGCATCAGCAAATCATCATCTAATCTGTCCAATGCCGGTGTCATGGGGGCCATGTCGTAAACGTCGATCCTCTTCCGTTTTAATTTGGTAGTCTCCCTCCAATTCCTGCACTCGAAGGGCAATTCTAGGTCGGCCCTCACGACGTCCACAGAAAAGAGAGTCTTTTGGGCAGTCACCAGTACGTAGCACGTTCCCTCTGTCACCCGGTACTTGGATTCGGGTTCCAGGACGAAAAATTTGTAAGCGAACTGGTCGGCGGCTCGGAATCCCCTTTTTCTGCGGACGACATCAAAAGATCTGGTCTTTTTTTCAGGCAACACGTAGAAGAAGAGGGGTACCGTTGTGGTCTGGTAAATGTGACAGGTCCCAGGTTCCACCACACGTTGTCCAAAAGTAAAATATTGTTTTACCACGAACGTGTTGTCGTACCTAACGAAGAAAGAATGAAAGAAAAAAAATATGGAATTAGCTGCAATATATAGATATATATATAAATAATATATATATATATATATATATATATATATATATATATATATATATATATATATATATATATATATATTTAAAAAAATAGGTCGTATTCAAATCCCCATTCGAAATGGTACTTACCGAAAACTCACTCGAACGTCCGTGTTTTTTTTCCTGACACGTCGATCCAATTTCAGACGAGCGGCCACGGCGTCCCAGCTGACAGAATCGTAGTCATCCCAGCGGGTAAAAGATTCTCTGCCAGTCCTGTAGAAATTGGCGATTAAATTTTCACTTCTGTCTTCGAGGGGAGCAAAAAATACCTTGTCGTCCTCCAAATAGGCCGTGGAAATCAAAAGTTTACGAGAATCAAATATATTCCGAAATCCTCTCTTTGTTTCGGGGTGCTGCAGCAATTGGACGGTAGTCGATAGCTTGGAAGGGAAAGCGTCAGCCATATCGTTCACGAGCAAGCGAGTCGAATGAGAGAATTGCAAATCGGTGTCGTCCTTTTATACGATCCGGAACCCGTTATCTGATAAGATATGACTTTCTATTTTTTTTTGTTTTGTTTTTGTTTTTGTTTTTAGTTGTCCAATGTTGTGAAATTGTTTTTCATATCAAACAATTTTTTTTTCCAAGTTTGTTCTCATATTGATTTTTAATAATTGTTAAAAAAAAAAAGGTTTCATTTAGGATTGGAATGCTTTCTAATACCATTACTGGAGTTGAATCCTCTGATAATATAGTTGATATTACATGTGATACCTTCAAGCATTTGCGATTTTAATAATTGTTAAAAAAAAAGGTTTCATTTAGGATTGGAATGCTTTCTAATACCATTATTGGAGTTGAATCCTCTGATAATATAGTTTATATTACATGTGATCATTTCTAATACCGTACTTTTCTAACACAATTAGCTAAAAATGTATTATAATGGACATTTATTCCATGATTTTAGGGGTCATTTGTTAATTATTATAAGGTCGTCCTGTCTATGTTTCACATCTAGCTAACATTCATAAAGTTCTAGATTAAGAGTCCATATAATTTCGTTAAGATTGTAAGTGCTTGTGGATTAAGATTACAGTAAATGAATTTGGATCCCCTTTGGATAAAAAAAAAATATAGTTGATATTACAGGACCATATAATTTCGTTAAGACTGTAAGTGCTTGGAGGTATTAGATTATTTATTTTAGTATAATTATAAAAGGCATCACATTCGAAAGCCAGAAAGACAGAAAAAATCAAAATTAATAAAGTATAAGGATGTATAGAAACATGATTATTCATGTATCTGTTCATCATCGGGTGACTGATTGGAGGAAAGAAATATTGTTACTATTGAAAAACACATTTCCACAAACTTTTTATATAAAGTCTTTTTTATTATTATTATTTTTCCAAAGTTGGTAATCATTTTGACGCAAAAAAATGGCCAGAGAACGTCTTTTTTCAAGACGTTCTCTGGCCATTTTTTTACCCCCCTTTTTTTTTCGAAATAAAAAGGAGATTAAAAATTTCTTTAGTTCAGCAATTTGGGATTCACATCGGACCAAGGCGGCATGTTTTTCAATCTTTCCAAATCTTTGCTGCTGGGATCATAACAGTCGGGACAATCCCAATATAAGGATTTTCGGCGAGCACAATATACATGGCAAATATGTCTACATGAAAACATGAAGGCACAATGCGGCGGCACCGGCGTTTCGCATCCCCAACAGTTGAGTACCGGCAGCAATTTGGGATTCACATCGGACCAAGGCGGCATGTTTTTCAATCTTTCCAAATCTTTGCTGCTGGGATCATAACAGTCGGGACAATCCCAATATAAGGATTTTCGGCGAGCACAATATACGTGGCAAATGTGCCTACATGAAAACATGAAGGCACAATGCGGCGGCACCGGCGTTTGGCATCCCCAACAGTTGAGTATCGGCAGAGCGGCATACTGGAGAGCTACTGAATTCATTGTGATAGGTTGTCGAATGATTCCGAAGCTCAGACGGGTCGCTCTTTTTATACGATTTTCAAACCGGATGTTAAGCACCGGAAGTCAGGTCAAAGTTTGTTCCACAAACTTTTTATATAAAGTCTTTTTTATTATTATTATTTTTCCAAAGTTGGTAATCATTTTGACGCAAAAAAATGGCCAGAGAACGTCTTTTTTCAAGACGTTCTCTGGCCATTTTTTTACCCCCCTTTTTTTTTCGAAATAAAAAGGAGATTAAAAATTTCTTTAGTTCAGCAATTTGGGATTCACATCGGACCAAGGCGGCATGTTTTTCAATCTTTCCAAATCTTTGCTGCTGGGATCATAACAGTCGGGACAATCCCAATATAAGGATTTTCGGCGAGCACAATATACGTGGCAAATGTGCCTACATGAAAACATGAAGGCACAATGCGGCGGCACCGGCGTTTGGCATCCCCAACAGTTGAGTATCGGCAGAGCGGCATACTGGAGAGCTACTGAATTCATTGTGATAGGTTGTCGAATGATTCCGAAGCTCAGACGGGTCGCCCTTTTTATACGATTTTCAAACCGGATGTTAAGCACCGGAAGTCAGGTCAAAGTTTGTTCCACAAACTTTTTTTATATATATATATATATATATATATACAATGTTGGAATTTTTTTTTCTTCTTCTTCCTCTGCTGTAGCAATCAATATAGTAAAAAATCCAAAATTGGTTTCCATAAATAAAGCAAAGTAGCAATCAATATAGTAAAATCCAAAATTGGTTTTTTAAAATAATCTTTTTTTCTGGAAACATCCTCATATCATCTAAAAAAGTAGTAGAGCAAAGCGTGCGACAAGTCCTTATACCAACGTTGTCAGCCCTTTGACCATAAAAAAAATGGGGGCCAAAAAGATGCTTAACTAAGCATCTTTTTGGCCCCCATTTTTTTTACCCCCTGTGAGAAAAAACAACAAATGAAATCATCCGAGAGACATTTGTTTCAAGAAACAGAGGTTGAAATAACATTCTTCGGAACAGGTGTGATGTTCTCGGACAAATCCTCTCAGATGGACGAATAGAGTACGATCCTTTCGAGCCTCCTCCAAAAAAAACAGGGCAAAGCTGTTGGGATCCCATTCAGGATACCTGTGCAGATCCGGAAGAGGTTTCGAGTCTGTAAAAGTCCGAATTGTCATGCATCCCCCGGGGCAGAATCTCCCGCGATCCAATCTTTCCTGGATAATTTCGTGCACTCGTCTCAGAAATTTGCGGTTCCGACTTTTCAGAGGCTCCCTTTCCATATACATCATAAGGGTCTGATAGTTGTACAAACTACCCAATTTTTCAAACCAAAATGTTTGATATTCTTTATAGTCGGCCCGACATACAGGGCATTGATGTATACCTCCCTTCACGTATGCTGCTGACAGGCAAACGTCGTGCATCCTATGATGTGTCGCACACTCTATCATGACAAAAAATATGCTGGATTCCAGCACGGGCTCGTGGCAAATAGCACACACGTCCTCCATCTCGAGAGTCAGAATACAAAATGAAATGAATTTTTCTCCGAAGCGGATTTTTATTGACGCGTCAGGAGGTTGCTGATTGGCTATGTGACGTCATGTCAAGAGGTTTCTGATTGGTCAGATCTTTAAACAATTTGAGAATCCAACTTTGGAAACTATAAAAAAAAGAAAACAATTTCTGATAGCTGTTGATTAAGAATACAATTTTGGAAACAAATATTAATAAAAGAGGAAATCAACACGCAATTCAAGTCTTATGCAAAAAAAAGTCTTATTCCCAAGGTTGTCAAGCATTTCTGTGCAAAAAATGGCCGGAACGTCCTTTTTTTTCAGGACGTTCCGGCCATTTTTTTACTCTCCCAACGAGGATGTTGGGGGAACCAAAAAAATTTAAAGTTCTTTTGGCACTTTGGGAATTTTGAAAGTCCCCCATTTTATCGGGGGTAATTTCAGAATCTTTCTAATATCATTTTCCTCCTTCATTCGCTCTTCTCGCGATAACTTTCGGGCATCAGGACACTGGAGGACAATTGGATTTGCAAGTTTAGCGGGGCTTTCTTCTGGAATGTCGTCGATGACCGACGCCAATTTCTTACACGCCTCGACCAACAAAGGATTCTCCGGAACTGTTATTGAAAAATCCAATTTCTTTCGACACCTGTCGGTATTCCAAAAAACGCGGCGAACGGCCGGTTTCTTCGGAGCTCTGGGACAACTCGGAGCCATGACGTGTGAGATATGCAGACTGGAGCGCGAGCAATCCTTTATATACCCAAACTGATATCGCCAAGTAGCCAACAAGTAGCGCCAAATACTAAACGATTATACAATATCTTTAAACCAATATGGGTAGAACAAGAAATGGCTGTAGACTGGAAGATTGTCGAAGGTTAAAAATCCAAGTTTGACTCTGAATCAATATTGCTTGAGACTATAGGAGATTGACTATGTATAAGATACAAAGTTTTGTGGGGGTAGTATAAATCCAAGTTTGACTCTGAATCAATATTGCTTGAGACTATAGGAGATTGACTATGTATAAGATACAAAGTTTTGTGGGGGTAGTATAAATCCAAGTATGACTCTGAATAAATATTGCTTGAGACTATAGGAGATTGACTATGTATAAGATACAAAGTTTTGTGGGGGTAGTATAAATTCAAGTATGATTCTGAATAAATATTGCTTGAGACTATAGGAGATTGACTATGTATAAGATACAAAGTTTTGTGGGGGTAGTATAAATTCAAGTATGATTCTGAATAAATATTGCTTGAGACTATAGGAGGTTGAAGATGTCCAAACAATGTCAAAAGAATTTGTAATAATGTTTCTTATTTAGAATGTCCAAACAATACTCCAAGAGTTGATACAATATCCTTACTACAAACTAGCTTGATGAACCAATATCGGCAGAATAAATGACTGCAGATCAACCGCTCTATATATACTCAGAGAATAGAAAAAAAAAACAAATTTTTATTTCTGAATTTGGCTGAAAAATATTTTCTAAGATTTCCAAATCGAGTCCAATCTAAAAATGACGTCATATAAAATAAAACTTTCAATGGCTGATCGGATCGATCGGAAATTTAATGATTCTGGATATGCCCCCGACGATAGCCTTCCATCTGTGGTAATCCTCCTCTCTGCAATCACAACAACGTCCTGCATTTTTTTTTAATGTATATATTTATAAGATAAAAAAGAATTTACAAACAATGTCAAGCGAATCTTTATTCAAAAGTTCTAAGTGTATTTACATAAGTTTTTATTCGTGGTTCGAGTAAGTTGTGTTTGGCGCCTAAATGACGTCATAAAAAGGAAACATTCAATGGCTAATTGGATCAATTGGAAACTTAATTACCCTGGATATTCCCCCGACGGTAGCCTTCCATCTGTGGCAATCTTCTTTTCCGCAATCACAACAAGGTCCAGCATCGAAAGGTGTCATCAGCTTAAATCTTATGTTGTAAAAATAAATTTGAAATGATCGGGCCATCTGTTCGCATCTCCTCATGGTGTACGGGTCCACGACATGGATCCTGTTCACTTTGAATCTATCAATACATTTAGTTATGGAAGTGTTATTCTGAAATCCGTCCATTGATATGCTCAATTTCCCGTCGCTTATCGTAAATCCTCCATTTTTCTCGATACTCAATACGGCCGTGGAAAAATGGCGTGTCACTTGTTTTTCAATATGTTTGAGGTCGTGCCAGATGGGAGGGACGATGGCGAAAGGAATTAATCTAGCTATCCCGCAGATGGTCGCTTTCCACCTGTGGCAATTGATTCTAAGGCAATACCTACAGGGCGTTACATCTGTATCTAGAATCTGTTCTGGAAGCATTTTTGGGAAATGTGAACTCTTATGTCGAATCCATAAATCCATGGCACGCGAGTCTATGAGAAAAAGTTGTTTTATAACCATGCCTGAAACGTCCTGGTCCAAGTGATGAAAAGAGTTGTCGTCTCGCGAGATGGATATTCTACCGTTTGTTAAGGTGTATCCATCATCCTCAATAGCTAGGACAGCCACAACATTTTTATGAAAAGTCATTTGAAACTGGTTTGTTGTACAATTGGAGTAGTAGTAAGGTTTCTCGATACGACGCTTGAAAGATCCTCGTGCAGCAGGTGTCTCAGCAGGGGGCCTTCTCGAGTCAGGTGTCTCAGCAGGGAGCCGTCTCGATTCCTTAGCAGCAGGGAGCCGTCTCAAGTCAGGTGTCTCAGCAGGGAGCCGTCTCAAGTCAGGTGTCTCAGCAGGGAGTCGTCTCAAGTCAGGTGTCTCAGCAGGGAGCCGTCTCAAGTCAGGTGTCTCAGCAGGGAGCCGTCTCGATCCCTTAGCAGCAGGGAGCCGTCTCGAGTCAGGTGTCTCAGCAGGGAGCCGTCTCGATTCCTTAGCAGCAGGGGTTCGTCTCGATTCCTTAGCAGCAGGGGTTCGTCTCGATTCCTTATCAGCAGGGAGCCGTCTCGATTCCTTATCAGCAGGGAGCCGTCTCGATACCTTAGCAGCAGGGAGCCGTCTCGATACCTTAGCAGCAGGGAGCCGTCTCGATACCTTAGCAGCAGGGGTTCGTCTCGATTCTTCAGCAGGGAGCCGTCTCGATTTTTCAGCAGGGGTTCGTCTCGATTCTTCAGCAGGGAGCCGTCTCGATTCCTTAGCAGCAGGGGTTCGTCTCGATTCTTCAGCAGGGGTTCGTCTCGATTCTTCAGCAGGGGTTCGTCTCGATTCCTCAGCAGGGGTTCGTCTCGATTCCTTATCAGCAGGGGTTCGTCTCGATTCCTCAGCAGGGGTTCGTCTCGATTCCTTATCAGCAGGGGTTCGTCTCGATTCCTTAGCAGCAGGGGTTCGTCTCGATTCCTTAGCAGCAGGGGTTCGTCTCGATTCCTTAGCAGCAGGGGTTCGTCTCGATTCTTCAGCAGGGGTTCGTCTCGATTCCTCAGCAGGGGTTCGTCTCGATTCTTCAGCAGCAGGGGTTCGTCTCGATTCTTCAGCAGCAGGGGTTCGTCTCGATTCTTCAGCAGCAGGGGTTCGTCTCGATTCTTCAGCAGCAGGGGTTCGTCTCGATTCTTCAGCAGCAGGGGTTCGTCTCGATTCTTCAGCAGCAGGGGTTCGTCTCGATTCTTCAGCAGCAGGGGTTCGTCTCGATTCTTCAGCAGCAGGGGTTCGTCTCGATTCTTCAGCAGCAGGGGTTCGTCTCGATTCTTCAGCAGCAGGGTCCATACAGGATTCCGATTCTTCAGCAGCAGGGTCCATACAGGATTCCGATTCTTCAGCAGCCAAATCGTCGGGTCCAAAATCCAATTCCATAGGCATATGGTATGAAAAATCATGATGTTCCATGTCTGACAAACTGAGCACTGGCATATCCATGGCAAAGCAAAACGTCTTGTCCTGTTAACAGTAGAAAATACAATTAGAATGAATGCCAATCCAACCGACATCAACATTTATATACTACATGATTTGAGAAGAAAGAAAAAAGAAAAAAAAAAGAAAAAAAAAAGAAAAAAAAATCAACTTTCCATGGGGTGTCTCAGACCCTCGAGTCAAACAACTTCGAGGGTCGTCTCAGACCGTCGTCCTCCAGGTCCCTGGCCAGCCCAGGGGGGGGTATGCTGGGGTAGCGCCAGCCCCCCTGGACATCCAACCAGGGACCCCGGGAGGTCTCGGACCCTGAGGTCAGGACCATCCCGGTTAGTCCAGAGGGGGGTATGCTTGGGTAGCGCCTGCCCCTCTGGACTTGAGGGTTAGTTCTCCATCGGAGAACCACCCGCTCCGGCCGCAGCCGGAGAACTGAAGATTTCAGCGTTGGAGGCCTCCTTATATACGATCCGAGTGAAACGCAGCGGCCCCTGGCGGATTTTTGTCAGTATGCCTTCAGATCTCGAAGACAGAAGACGTGCTGGGATTGAACTCCCAATGTTAAAATATACTTTGCGCTATAACGTTGGAATGCATGGACGGATCCACTTGAAATTTTTATAAGGGGTAGGGTTTCGTATAAGGCTCATATTGATTCCTCTACTAGGGGTCAATGACCCTTGTAACTTTGCAAAAAATGACTTTAGAAATTTCTTTCTGTAATATCTCTCGAACCAATGATCCCAGGGGCTTGAAATTTTTATAGTATATAGAGTGTGATAGGATGTTTAAGATGACCCTCTACTAGGGGGTCCAGGACCCCCGGAAGTGGGTTAAAAATGGCTTTAGAAATTTCTTTCTGTAATATCTCTCGAACCAATGACCCCAGGGGCTTGAAATTTTTATAGTATATAGAGTGTGATAGGATGTTTAAGATGACCCTCTACTAGGGGGTCCAGGACCCCCGGAAGTGGGTTAAAACAAAAATTTTGGAATATCACTTGGCCGAGTTGATTTTCGTACTGAGGGGGTCGAGTAGAGTTGAATGGTACTAACCGGAAGTCTCTACTTCCGGTAAAAGTTCTTTTGGGCCTAGACCCTCCATATTTGGTCACCTTAAAGACCAAGTGAAACCCTATCGAACGCCAAAATTTCAAGTCTCTGCGACAATTAGGAGCCGAGTTATGACGGTTTTACCGTTTTTTAAGTCGTACTTCCAAATTTTTGTATGGGGGGTCTAGACCCCCCATGGTCGGCTCATATCCCGAAAGATCTCGTGAAACTCTATCGATTGGCACAAATCGGAACTCTCTACGACAATTAGAAGCCGAGTTATGACGGACTGAAATTTACCGGAAGTGAGTTTAAATTTTGTCATAACTCGGCTTCTAATTATCGTAGAGAGTTCCGGTTACTTTCAATAGATAGAGTTTCACGAGACCTTTCAGATGAGCCGACCATGGGGGGTCTAGACCCCATAGAAAGAAAACCCGGAAGTGAGTAACTCGGCTCCTAATTGTCGTAGAGAGTTCCGGTTTGTACCTACGTACTCTACGGAACCCCCGCAATCCGAAAAAAATATCGGCACCACTTGACTATGGAAATTACACTTCCAATGGAAATTAATGCCTGTTGCTCTGGACCTAGACCCCCCATGGTGAGCTCATCTGAAACGTCTCATGAAACTCTATATAGGGTTAAAATTTCAAGTCTCTACGACAATTAGAAGCCGAGTTATGCCGATCTAAAGTGTTTTTAAAAATATCGGCACCACTTGTCAAGTGGTGCCGATATTTTTAAAAACACTTTAGATCGGCATAACTCGGCTTCTAATTGTCGTAGAGACTTGAAATTTTAACCCTATATAGAGTTTCATGAGACGTTTCAGATGAGCTCACCATGGGGGGTCTAGGTCCAGAGCAACAGGCATTAATTTCCATTGGAAGTGTAATTTCCATAGTCAAGTGGTGCCGATATTTTTTTCGGATTGCGGGGGTTCCGTAGAGTACGTAGGTACAAACCGGAACTCTCTACGACAATTAGGAGCCGAGTTACTCACTTCCGGGTTTTCTTTCTATGGGGTCTAGACCCCCCATGGTCGGCTCATCTGAAAGGTCTCGTGAAACTCTATCTATTGAAAGTAACCGGAACTCTCTACGATAATTAGAAGCCGAGTTATGACAAAATTTAAACTCACTTCCGGTAAATTTCAGTCCGTCATAACTCGGCTTCTAATTGTCGTAGAGAGTTCCGATTTGTGCCAATCGATAGAGTTTCACGAGATCTTTCGGGATATGAGCCGACCATGGGGGGTCTAGACCCCCCATACAAAAATTTGGAAGTACGACTTAAAAAACGGTAAAACCGTCATAACTCGGCTCCTAATTGTCGCAGAGACTTGAAATTTTGGCGTTCGATAGGGTTTCACTTGGTCTTTAAGGTGACCAAATATGGAGGGTCTAGGCCCAAAAGAACTTTTACCGGAAGTAGAGACTTCCGGTTAGTACCATTCAACTCTACTCGACCCCCTCAGTACGAAAATCAACTCGGCCAAGTGATATTCCAAAATTTTTGTTTTAACCCACTTCCGGGGGTCCTGGACCCCCTAGTAGAGGGTCATCTTAAACATCCTATCACACTCTATATACTATAAAAATTTCAAGCCCCTGGGGTCATTGGTTCGAGAGATATTACAGAAAGAAATTTCTAAAGCCATTTTTAACCCACTTCCGGGGGTCCTGGACCCCCTAGTAGAGGGTCATCTTAAACATCCTATCACACTCTATATACTATAAAAATTTCAAGCCCCTGGGATCATTGGTTCGAGAGATATTACAGAAAGAAATTTCTAAAGTCATTTTTTGCAAAGTTACAAGGGTCATTGACCCCTAGTAGAGGAATCAATATGAGCCTTATACGAAACCCTACCCCTTATAAAAATTTCAAGTGGATCCGTCCATGCATTCCAACGTTATAGCGCAAAGTATATTTTAACATTGGGAGTTCAATCCCAGCACGTCTTCTGTCTTCGAGATCTGAAGGCATACTGACAAAAATCCGCCAGGGGCCGCTGCGTTTCACTCGGATCGTATATAAGGAGGCCTCCAACGCTGAAATCTTCAGTTCTCCGGCTGCGGCCGGAGCGGGTGGTTCTCCGATGGAGAACTAACCCTCAAGTCCAGAGGGGCAGGCGCTACCCAAGCATACCCCCCTCTGGACTAACCGGGATGGTCCTGACCTCAGGGTCCGAGACCTCCCGGGGTCCCTGGTTGGATGTCCAGGGGGGCTGGCGCTACCCCAGCATACCCCCCCCTGGGCTGGCCAGGGACCTGGAGGACGACGGTCTGAGACGACCCTCGAAGTTGTTTGACTCGAGGGTCTGAGACACCCCATGGAAAGTTGATTTTTTTTTCTTTTTTTTTTCTTTTTTTTTTCTTTTTTCTTTCTTCTCAAATCATGTAGTATATAAATGTTGATGTCGGTTGGATTGGCATTCATTCTAATTGTATTTTCTACTGTTAACAGGACAAGACGTTTTGCTTTGCCATGGATATGCCAGTGCTCAGTTTGTCAGACATGGAACATCATGATTTTTCATACCATATGCCTATGGAATTGGATTTTGGACCCGACGATTTGGCTGCTGAAGAATCGGAATCCTGTATGGACCCTGCTGCTGAAGAATCGGAATCCTGTATGGACCCTGCTGCTGAAGAATCGAGACGAACCCCTGCTGCTGAAGAATCGAGACGAACCCCTGCTGCTGAAGAATCGAGACGAACCCCTGCTGCTGAAGAATCGAGACGAACCCCTGCTGCTGAAGAATCGAGACGAACCCCTGCTGCTGAAGAATCGAGACGAACCCCTGCTGCTGAAGAATCGAGACGAACCCCTGCTGCTGAAGAATCGAGACGAACCCCTGCTGCTGAAGAATCGAGACGAACCCCTGCTGCTGAAGAATCGAGACGAACCCCTGCTGAGGAATCGAGACGAACCCCTGCTGAAGAATCGAGACGACCCCCTGCTGCTAAGGAATCGAGACGAACCCCTGCTGCTAAGGAATCGAGACGAACCCCTGCTGCTAAGGAATCGAGACGAACCCCTGCTGATAAGGAATCGAGACGAACCCCTGCTGAGGAATCGAGACGAACCCCTGCTGATAAGGAATCGAGACGAACCCCTGCTGAGGAATCGAGACGAACCCCTGCTGAAGAATCGAGACGAACCCCTGCTGAAGAATCGAGACGAACCCCTGCTGCTAAGGAATCGAGACGGCTCCCTGCTGAAGAATCGAGACGAACCCCTGCTGAAAAATCGAGACGGCTCCCTGCTGAAGAATCGAGACGAACCCCTGC
Organism: Dolomedes plantarius; assembly: GCA_907164885.2. Classification (NCBI taxonomy): domain Eukaryota; kingdom Metazoa; phylum Arthropoda; class Arachnida; order Araneae; family Dolomedidae; genus Dolomedes; species Dolomedes plantarius. The sequence goes on from OU015497.1 coordinate 149,006,717, forward strand.
TGCTAAGGTATCGAGACGGCTCCCTGCTGCTAAGGTATCGAGACGGCTCCCTGCTGCTAAGGTATCGAGACGGCTCCCTGCTGATAAGGAATCGAGACGGCTCCCTGCTGATAAGGAATCGAGACGAACCCCTGCTGCTAAGGAATCGAGACGAACCCCTGCTGCTAAGGAATCGAGACGGCTCCCTGCTGAGACACCTGACTCGAGACGGCTCCCTGCTGCTAAGGGATCGAGACGGCTCCCTGCTGAGACACCTGACTTGAGACGGCTCCCTGCTGAGACACCTGACTTGAGACGACTCCCTGCTGAGACACCTGACTTGAGACGGCTCCCTGCTGAGACACCTGACTTGAGACGGCTCCCTGCTGCTAAGGAATCGAGACGGCTCCCTGCTGAGACACCTGACTCGAGAAGGCCCCCTGCTGAGACACCTGCTGCACGAGGATCTTTCAAGCGTCGTATCGAGAAACCTTACTACTACTCCAATTGTACAACAAACCAGTTTCAAATGACTTTTCATAAAAATGTTGTGGCTGTCCTAGCTATTGAGGATGATGGATACACCTTAACAAACGGTAGAATATCCATCTCGCGAGACGACAACTCTTTTCATCACTTGGACCAGGACGTTTCAGGCATGGTTATAAAACAACTTTTTCTCATAGACTCGCGTGCCATGGATTTATGGATTCGACATAAGAGTTCACATTTCCCAAAAATGCTTCCAGAACAGATTCTAGATACAGATGTAACGCCCTGTAGGTATTGCCTTAGAATCAATTGCCACAGGTGGAAAGCGACCATCTGCGGGATAGCTAGATTAATTCCTTTCGCCATCGTCCCTCCCATCTGGCACGACCTCAAACATATTGAAAAACAAGTGACACGCCATTTTTCCACGGCCGTATTGAGTATCGAGAAAAATGGAGGATTTACGATAAGCGACGGGAAATTGAGCATATCAATGGACGGATTTCAGAATAACACTTCCATAACTAAATGTATTGATAGATTCAAAGTGAACAGGATCCATGTCGTGGACCCGTACACCATGAGGAGATGCGAACAGATGGCCCGATCATTTCAAATTTATTTTTACAACATAAGATTTAAGCTGATGACACCTTTCGATGCTGGACCTTGTTGTGATTGCGGAAAAGAAGATTGCCACAGATGGAAGGCTACCGTCGGGGGAATATCCAGGGTAATTAAGTTTCCAATTGATCCAATTAGCCATTGAATGTTTCCTTTTTATGACGTCATTTAGGCGCCAAACACAACTTACTCGAACCACGAATAAAAACTTATGTAAATACACTTAGAACTTTTGAATAAAGATTCGCTTGACATTGTTTGTAAATTCTTTTTTATCTTATAAATATATACATTAAAAAAAAATGCAGGACGTTGTTGTGATTGCAGAGAGGAGGATTACCACAGATGGAAGGCTATCGTCGGGGGCATATCCAGAATCATTAAATTTCCGATCGATCCGATCAGCCATTGAAAGTTTTATTTTATATGACGTCATTTTTAGATTGGACTCGATTTGGAAATCTTAGAAAATATTTTTCAGCCAAATTCAGAAATAAAAATTTGTTTTTTTTTTCTATTCTCTGAGTATATATAGAGCGGTTGATCTGCAGTCATTTATTCTGCCGATATTGGTTCATCAAGCTAGTTTGTAGTAAGGATATTGTATCAACTCTTGGAGTATTGTTTGGACATTCTAAATAAGAAACATTATTACAAATTCTTTTGACATTGTTTGGACATCTTCAACCTCCTATAGTCTCAAGCAATATTTATTCAGAATCATACTTGAATTTATACTACCCCCACAAAACTTTGTATCTTATACATAGTCAATCTCCTATAGTCTCAAGCAATATTTATTCAGAATCATACTTGAATTTATACTACCCCCACAAAACTTTGTATCTTATACATAGTCAATCTCCTATAGTCTCAAGCAATATTTATTCAGAGTCATACTTGGATTTATACTACCCCCACAAAACTTTGTATCTTATACATAGTCAATCTCCTATAGTCTCAAGCAATATTGATTCAGAGTCAAACTTGGATTTATACTACCCCCACAAAACTTTGTATCTTATACATAGTCAATCTCCTATAGTCTCAAGCAATATTGATTCAGAGTCAAACTTGGATTTTTAACCTTCGACAATCTTCCAGTCTACAGCCATTTCTTGTTCTACCCATATTGGTTTAAAGATATTGTATAATCGTTTAGTATTTGGCGCTACTTGTTGGCTACTTGGCGATATCAGTTTGGGTATATAAAGGATTGCTCGCGCTCCAGTCTGCATATCTCACACGTCATGGCTCCGAGTTGTCCCAGAGCTCCGAAGAAACCGGCCGTTCGCCGCGTTTTTTGGAATACCGACAGGTGTCGAAAGAAATTGGATTTTTCAATAACAGTTCCGGAGAATCCTTTGTTGGTCGAGGCGTGTAAGAAATTGGCGTCGGTCATCGACGACATTCCAGAAGAAAGCCCCGCTAAACTTGCAAATCCAATTGTCCTCCAGTGTCCTGATGCCCGAAAGTTATCGCGAGAAGAGCGAATGAAGGAGGAAAATGATATTAGAAAGATTCTGAAATTACCCCCGATAAAATGGGGGACTTTCAAAATTCCCAAAGTGCCAAAAGAACTTTAAATTTTTTTGGTTCCCCCAACATCCTCGTTGGGAGAGTAAAAAAATGGCCGGAACGTCCTGAAAAAAAAGGACGTTCCGGCCATTTTTTTGCACAGAAATGCTTGACAACCTTGGGAATAAGACTTTTTTTTGCATAAGACTTGAATTGCGTGTTGATTTCCTCTTTTATTAATATTTGTTTCCAAAATTGTATTCTTAATCAACAGCTATCAGAAATTGTTTTCTTTTTTTTTATAGTTTCCAAAGTTGGATTCTCAAATTGTTTAAAGATCTGACCAATCAGAAACCTCTTGACATGACGTCACATAGCCAATCAGCAACCTCCTGACGCGTCAATAAAAATCCGCTTCGGAGAAAAATTCATTTCATTTTGTATTCTGACTCTCGAGATGGAGGACGTGTGTGCTATTTGCCACGAGCCCGTGCTGGAATCCAGCATATTTTTTGTCATGATAGAGTGTGCGACACATCATAGGATGCACGACGTTTGCCTGTCAGCAGCATACGTGAAGGGAGGTATACATCAATGCCCTGTATGTCGGGCCGACTATAAAGAATATCAAACATTTTGGTTTGAAAAATTGGGTAGTTTGTACAACTATCAGACCCTTATGATGTATATGGAAAGGGAGCCTCTGAAAAGTCGGAACCGCAAATTTCTGAGACGAGTGCACGAAATTATCCAGGAAAGATTGGATCGCGGGAGATTCTGCCCCGGGGGATGCATGACAATTCGGACTTTTACAGACTCGAAACCTCTTCCGGATCTGCACAGGTATCCTGAATGGGATCCCAACAGCTTTGCCCTGTTTTTTTTGGAGGAGGCTCGAAAGGATCGTACTCTATTCGTCCATCTGAGAGGATTTGTCCGAGAACATCACACCTGTTCCGAAGAATGTTATTTCAACCTCTGTTTCTTGAAACAAATGTCTCTCGGATGATTTCATTTGTTGTTTTTTCTCACAGGGGGTAAAAAAAATGGGGGCCAAAAAGATGCTTAGTTAAGCATCTTTTTGGCCCCCATTTTTTTTATGGTCAAAGGGCTGACAACGTTGGTATAAGGACTTGTCGCACGCTTTGCTCTACTACTTTTTTAGATGATATGAGGATGTTTCCAGAAAAAAAGATTATTTTAAAAAACCAATTTTGGATTTTACTATATTGATTGCTACTTTGCTTTATTTATGGAAACCAATTTTGGATTTTTTACTATATTGATTGCTACAGCAGAGGAAGAAGAAGAAAAAAAAATTCCAACATTGTATATATATATATATATATATATATAAAAAAGTTTGTGGAACAAACTTTGACCTGACTTCCGGTGCTTAACATCCGGTTTGAAAATCGTATAAAAAGGGCGACCCGTCTGAGCTTCGGAATCATTCGACAACCTATCACAATGAATTCAGTAGCTCTCCAGTATGCCGCTCTGCCGATACTCAACTGTTGGGGATGCCAAACGCCGGTGCCGCCGCATTGTGCCTTCATGTTTTCATGTAGGCACATTTGCCACGTATATTGTGCTCGCCGAAAATCCTTATATTGGGATTGTCCCGACTGTTATGATCCCAGCAGCAAAGATTTGGAAAGATTGAAAAACATGCCGCCTTGGTCCGATGTGAATCCCAAATTGCTGCCGGTACTCAACTGTTGGGGATGCGAAACGCCGGTGCCGCCGCATTGTGCCTTCATGTTTTCATGTAGACATATTTGCCATGTATATTGTGCTCGCCGAAAATCCTTATATTGGGATTGTCCCGACTGTTATGATCCCAGCAGCAAAGATTTGGAAAGATTGAAAAACATGCCGCCTTGGTCCGATGTGAATCCCAAATTGCTGAACTAAAGAAATTTTTAATCTCCTTTTTATTTCGAAAAAAAAAGGGGGGTAAAAAAATGGCCAGAGAACGTCTTGAAAAAAGACGTTCTCTGGCCATTTTTTTGCGTCAAAATGATTACCAACTTTGGAAAAATAATAATAATAAAAAAGACTTTATATAAAAAGTTTGTGGAACAAACTTTGACCTGACTTCCGGTGCTTAACATCCGGTTTGAAAATCGTATAAAAAGAGCGACCCGTCTGAGCTTCGGAATCATTCGACAACCTATCACAATGAATTCAGTAGCTCTCCAGTATGCCGCTCTGCCGATACTCAACTGTTGGGGATGCCAAACGCCGGTGCCGCCGCATTGTGCCTTCATGTTTTCATGTAGGCACATTTGCCACGTATATTGTGCTCGCCGAAAATCCTTATATTGGGATTGTCCCGACTGTTATGATCCCAGCAGCAAAGATTTGGAAAGATTGAAAAACATGCCGCCTTGGTCCGATGTGAATCCCAAATTGCTGCCGGTACTCAACTGTTGGGGATGCGAAACGCCGGTGCCGCCGCATTGTGCCTTCATGTTTTCATGTAGACATATTTGCCATGTATATTGTGCTCGCCGAAAATCCTTATATCGGGATTGTCCCGACTGTTATGATCCCAGCAGCAAAGATTTGGAAAGATTGAAAAACATGCCGCCTTGGTCCGATGTGAATCCCAAATTGCTGAACTAAAGAAATTTTTAATCTCCTTTTTATTTCGAAAAAAAAAGGGGGGTAAAAAAATGGCCAGAGAACGTCTTGAAAAAAGACGTTCTCTGGCCATTTTTTTGCGTCAAAATGATTACCAACTTTGGAAAAATAATAATAATAAAAAAGACTTTATATAAAAAGTTTGTGGAAATGTGTTTTTCAATAGTAACAATATTTCTTTCCTCCAATCAGTCACCCGATGATGAACAGATACATGAATAATCATGTTTCTATACATCCTTATACTTTATTAATTTTGATTTTTTCTGTCTTTCTGGCTTTCGAATGTGATGCCTTTTATAATTATACTAAAATAAATAATCTAATACCTCCAAGCACTTACAGTCTTAACGAAATTATATGGTCCTGTAATATCAACTATATTTTTTTTTTATCCAAAGGGGATCCAAATTCATTTACTGTAATCTTAATCCACAAGCACTTACAATCTTAACGAAATTATATGGACTCTTAATCTAGAACTTTATGAATGTTAGCTAGATGTGAAACATAGACAGGACGACCTTATAATAATTAACAAATGACCCCTAAAATCATGGAATAAATGTCCATTATAATACATTTTTAGCTAATTGTGTTAGAAAAGTACGGTATTAGAAATGATCACATGTAATATAAACTATATTATCAGAGGATTCAACTCCAATAATGGTATTAGAAAGCATTCCAATCCTAAATGAAACCTTTTTTTTTAACAATTATTAAAATCGCAAATGCTTGAAGGTATCACATGTAATATCAACTATATTATCAGAGGATTCAACTCCAGTAATGGTATTAGAAAGCATTCCAATCCTAAATGAAACCTTTTTTTTTTTAACAATTATTAAAAATCAATATGAGAACAAACTTGGAAAAAAAAATTGTTTGATATGAAAAACAATTTCACAACATTGGACAACTAAAAACAAAAACAAAAACAAAACAAAAAAAAATAGAAAGTCATATCTTATCAGATAACGGGTTCCGGATCGTATAAAAGGACGACACCGATTTGCAATTCTCTCATTCGACTCGCTTGCTCGTGAACGATATGGCTGACGCTTTCCCTTCCAAGCTATCGACTACCGTCCAATTGCTGCAGCACCCCGAAACAAAGAGAGGATTTCGGAATATATTTGATTCTCGTAAACTTTTGATTTCCACGGCCTATTTGGAGGACGACAAGGTATTTTTTGCTCCCCTCGAAGACAGAAGTGAAAATTTAATCGCCAATTTCTACAGGACTGGCAGAGAATCTTTTACCCGCTGGGATGACTACGATTCTGTCAGCTGGGACGCCGTGGCCGCTCGTCTGAAATTGGATCGACGTGTCAGGAAAAAAAACACGGACGTTCGAGTGAGTTTTCGGTAAGTACCATTTCGAATGGGGATTTGAATACGACCTATTTTTTTAAATATATATATATATATATATATATATATATATATATATATATATATATATATATATATATATATATATTATTTATATATATATCTATATATTGCAGCTAATTCCATATTTTTTTTCTTTCATTCTTTCTTCGTTAGGTACGACAACACGTTCGTGGTAAAACAATATTTTACTTTTGGACAACGTGTGGTGGAACCTGGGACCTGTCACATTTACCAGACCACAACGGTACCCCTCTTCTTCTACGTGTTGCCTGAAAAAAAGACCAGATCTTTTGATGTCGTCCGCAGAAAAAGGGGATTCCGAGCCGCCGACCAGTTCGCTTACAAATTTTTCGTCCTGGAACCCGAATCCAAGTACCGGGTGACAGAGGGAACGTGCTACGTACTGGTGACTGCCCAAAAGACTCTCTTTTCTGTGGACGTCGTGAGGGCCGACCTAGAATTGCCCTTCGAGTGCAGGAATTGGAGGGAGACTACCAAATTAAAACGGAAGAGGATCGACGTTTACGACATGGCCCCCATGACACCGGCATTGGACAGATTAGATGATGATTTGCTGATGCCGCCGCCGCCGCCTCCGGTTCGTAATGTGTATCACTCGTTCGAACCTCCCCAACTGGATCCGGAGCCGGGACCGTCGTCAGTCGTCATGGATCCGGAGCCGGGACCGTCGTCGTCAGTCGTCATGGATCCGGAGCCGGGACCGTCGTCGTCAGTCGTCATGGATGCCGAATCACAGACGAATCCACTTGAAATACCTTCTTTTCATCCGCCTCAGACAGTCTTGTATCTGATACCCCAATTTGCCGACATGTACAATGACATTCGAAATCGGGAATTGGGACCCCCGATTCCGCTTGATTATGTCCAGACATTAGACTATGTCCCTGAACCTATGGACTTATCGACAAAGAACACGGATTTGGAACAAATTGATATGGACTTGTCGACGAGCCAAATGGATATTGAAAAAATCAATTCGGAGGAATTGATCATGCAGACCTGTTTGGAAGAACCTCAAACTCCAAACTTTTTAAACATGTCGGAAGACTTTGACGAACTCTTTAAAAATTTAGAAACCTATGTAACGTCCTTTTAATAACAACGAACAAAATAAAAGATTTATTTTTATATATTAATCTGTTGTTTGTTCTTCCTAAAAAACACAACAATTCCCATCCTAAATTAAAACATATTGTAACTTCAGTGATACGGAATGGCATTAGAAAGAATTCCTATCCTAAATTAAAACATATTGCAACTCTAGTGATACGGAATGACATTAGAAAGAATTCCTATCCTAAAAAATCCAAAACATATTACAACTCTAGTGATACGGAATGGCATTAGAAAGAATTCCTATCCTAAAAAATCCAAACACCTTTAATCACAAAATGCTTGAGAGTTAAAAATATAAGCTTATTTTAAGAATTGTACCTCCTGTAATATCAACTATATTATCAGAAAAAAAAAGATTCAACCGCAACTCCAGTGATACTTACAAAGTGTTTTCAGTCAACAATCTGTTTTCAACGATGTATTATGCTTTAGAATAATCCTCAGGATTATTTTAAAGCATAATACATTGTTATTCCTTTCCTTTCCCCAAAAAAATTGGCAAACCATGGATCTTGTAAAATTTCAAAGGGGTACCGGTGCTTATATATTTTTGCGGCCGACTGTACGAAGTGAAGAAATTGATTGTGTGTGGCGGACTTAAAGGTTCTGTTGAGCAGATAAGAGTGAATTGGGTGAATGATAACAGATGACAACTTAAGTTTCACTAGTTTATAAATTAGTGCGCTATGCCAGACGCAGTCGAACGATTTTTCTATGTCGAAGAGAATTGCTTCTGTCTGCATCCGATTCTGGAATCCATTATGGTTACTGACTGTTAAAACGCCACAAAGATGGACAGTTAATAAAGCTCTTACCGTGAAGAAGTTTTAACGGTCATTTTCTAGTATTGTCTATAGATTTGAATAAACAAAATTATCAAAATTATGGAGTTTAGATACTTTGGGAATTGTAGACCCGAGTGAAAAAGAAATTCCCGATCTTGCTTTGAGACACGCCAAAGGCGTTCTCCGAGAAGACGACAGAAGGTACTCAGTATATCTATCTTAATTTTTGAATACCCTCCAATGTACAAATCATAGAAGTTTGGAGGAACGCAGTTTGGAGAGAATGGTAAAATTCCTAAATTTACTTGGGAAATTTGATGCTTACGATTGTGCTTTTCACCGATGCGGAAGATAAGGTATGATAAGAAAAAATCGATTCCCATCCCAAACAGCTAATATTTATCATTCAAGTGTATATTACCTCACAAAGCAATAGTAAAAGATGATTTCGCGACTAGTATTAGGTCCGTCTTTTATGGATCAGCCCTAACTAGATTCCATATCGTCAAATGACTGTATTTTATACCCTAACCCAGTAGAATTTCCAGTAGAAGTCTTGAATCTTTTCAGATTGGGAAATATAGGGGTAATACATAACATGCGTGAGACGTTTTTACAAATAGGTGTTTATCCCTAAGATACAAAGTTTCTCTGAATCCTATAATAAAGGGAATCTGTCACTAAGAAAGTAAAACCGCCAGAAAAAAGCTTGAGCTTCCATCCGGTTAGCATCCTTTTAAATTTTAACGGTTAGATTAACGGTCTTATGGCATGCCGTGTCTTATTTCGTCACATTATTCCGAAACAGGGTATCAAATTAAATCACTGTCATAGAAGTTTTTGTGTTTCAGAGATGTCTCTTTCTAAGAATGAGTTGAAACGGCAGTTAAAGGCCGAGCAAAAGGCTAAAGAAAAGGCTGAAAAGGAAAAAGAGAAATTAGAAAAACTTCAAACTACTACAGTTAAAGAAAACGCTGTCAAAACTGAAGATCCAACTGATGCTGAAGAGTATTTTAAAATTCGATGTCAAACTGTTGAACAGTTGAAAGCATCCGGTGAGTCCCCATATCCACATAAATTTCACGTGTCTATATCGTTGTCGGAATTTATCGAGCGTTACGATAATTTACCAGCCGGCGAAATTTTAAAGGATGTCTCTCTTAGTGTTGCTGGTAGAGTCCATGCCAAGAGAGAATCTGGAGCAAAATTGCTCTTTTATGATTTACGTGGGGAAGGCGTTAAGATTCAAGTAATGGCCCATTCTAACCATTATACATCAGAAGAAGAATTTTTAAAAATAAACGGTAGAGTTAGACGAGGGGATATAATAGGCTGTGTTGGACATCCCGGAAAAACAAAGAAAGGAGAATTAAGTATCATCCCAACATCTATTGAAATTCTATCTCCCTGCTTGCATATGTTGCCGCATTTGCACTTTGGATTGAAAGATAAAGAAACGCGATTTCGCCAAAGATATTTAGATTTAATATTAAATGATTTTGTCCGGCAGCGTTTTATTTTTCGTGCCAAAGTTACAAATTACATCCGAGAATTTTTCAATAAGCTTGGTTTCTTGGAAGTTGAGACTCCAATGATGAATATGATTCCAGGTGGTGCTACTGCTAAACCATTTATTACACACCATAATGATTTAGATTTGGACTTGTATATGCGAGTCGCTCCAGAATTGTACCTAAAAATGCTTGTTGTTGGAGGTCTTGACAGGGTCTTTGAAATTGGCCGTCTTTTCAGAAATGAAGGCATTGATCTAACACATAATCCAGAATTTACAACATGTGAGTTTTATATGGCATATGCTGATTACAATGATCTAATGCAAATTACAGAATCATTGATATCTGAAATGGTGAAAACTTTGAAAGGGTCATATAAAATCACTTACCATCCAGATGGTCCAGAGGGTGACGAATATGAAATTGATTTTACTCCTCCATTCAAAAGAATTAAAATGATACCTGGTTTAGAAGCTGTTATGGGAGAAAAATTACCAGATCCGAAAGATTTTAATTTGCCGGAAGCTAATAAAAGATTATCTGATTTATGTAATAAATTTGAAGTTGAATGTCCTCCCCCTCGAACAACTGCTAGATTACTAGACAAACTAGTTGGACACTTTCTAGAGGAAAACTGTATTAACCCTACATTTATATGTGATCATCCAGAAATTATGAGCCCCCTCTCAAAATGGCATAGGTCAACACCAGGTTTAACTGAGAGATTTGAAATGTTTGTTATGAAAACAGAAGTTGTTAATGCATACACAGAACTGAATGATCCCATAGTTCAGCGTAAGCGATTTGAGGCACAAGCTCAAGACAAGGCTGCAGGTGATGATGAAGCACAATTGATAGATGAAAATTTCTGCACTGCACTTGAATACGGTCTCCCTCCAACTGGTGGTTGGGGAATGGGTATTGATAGGTTTGTTATGTTACTTACTGATACTAATAACATAAAAGAAGTTCTTTGTTTTCCTGCTATGAAGCCTGAATCAAACAAGCCTAAAGATGAATCTGTTGACATACCAAAAAATTAACTTGGGTATATTGTATTAAATGAAATAAACCATTATTTAAATTAGCTAATTTAGTTTTATTCATAGTATTTTCTTCCTTATTTCAACTGACCAAATTTCTGAAAGTTTTATTTTCATCTACAAAACAGCTTATTCTGTGAATATAGCAGCAGTTTTTGTTGCTAATTGTAATAAAATTGCTCTTAAAAGTATATATTTTGAGGCACAAATTAGCAAAACATTGATAATTTATAAAGTTTTATCTTTTCAGTTAATTTATTCAAGTTTATATTTTATTAACAAATTCATTTTTATGTGAAGTAATAGTAATGCTATATATATATTCAAGCTTAGGTTACCTTTTAATAATGACATAAGTGTGTTTCATTGTTAGGGACACTAATGAAATTGTAATTTAGTTTGAAATATACTTAATAATTTCTATAAAAATTAATTTTATGCAAGGTAATTCCTGAATTGAATGTGATGTTGGACTGAAACTAAAAGTTGTCTTTTTATAAGAACAAAAATAATTTTTACGAGAGCTTAATTATTTCTAAAGTCACTTTTTTAGAGGAAGATATTTATAGAGTCTGGAGAAGAGTCAAAACTGTGCAGATACGCTGTATTTTGTAAGTATTGCTTTGTAAAAAAAGTGAAATACTTCATTGAGAGAATGCATATATTTTTTACTTTAAGCGATTATTCAAATCTTCATATATACATGCAATTTGAACTTCTAGACTTTTAAAAAATGTACCTATTATATTTTTAATAACTTGTTTTAAAAACATAATTTACGTTTTATAAAAGGTTTAATAAGTAATGAAGCACCAAATGAGGCAACATGTTTCACTATGGCAACGATACTTGCTCATTTTGCCCTACACAAGATGCTAATTCTTCATACTAAAACATATTTCATTCACATTTTAATGAAATGATACTATTTTAAACCTTAATAGTTAATTTAAAAGATTTTTCACTTTTATATCGTCATCTTTGAAAGATAGAATTTTTCACGTATATGTTTGTTGATAATTATGAATTATAGTTGTATTTATCACAAATAGTGTTCCTTCATGCTTAGTTTTAAAAAACTATGTTTTATTTATCCTGTTTTCCGATATTTATTGCATAGGAGGATGTATAATTATGTATGTATTTGTTATTTCAAATAAGTTTATTGTTACAAATATTTCATGAAACATTTCTTTTTGATACTCTGTTTATTAAAAACTGTAGAACCAGATTAGCTTTCACCCAATCCAATATTTTTCTCTCTTTTTTGCCAGTTTTTTAGGTTTGGAACCAGTTTGGGGTTTTAATTTTGTTAAGGGAGTAATTATAGTTACAAAATTGATAATGGGGTTTACATGCATTTTTTCAGAGACTTAGTGATTAGTTCTTCTTTTCTCATGCTAATGGTTGTGGATTCTGTCCTGGGAGGTTTAAACAGCAAAAGCTGGCATTTAGAGCGAACATTTGACAAGTAACTGTCAAACTATAATTACTACGATATGTTATCAATTTTTATTGTGTAATTATTTAATTAAGAACAACTCCAAACAGAAAAGAATACCTGAGAAGTATCAAAATAAATTGTCAGTATCAGTTTATTCCTTTTTGTCATAATTTTATATTTGAACTGCCTTTAGCTGACTGGATGAATTTATCCTTGCTGTTTGCCAAGTTGGATGACAAATATTTCACTCTAGGCATGCCCTGTATGGTAATCGGTAAGTATGAAGAACATCATACGGTTTCTCGCCAAGCCATTTTTTGTGCAAAATATTTGGCTTGTTTTGTGGGTTTGCCAGAAAGAGCAGTGTTAAGTTACACTAAATTGTTCTTCGATTTGTAATGTCACATTGGTGCCATATCGCTACAGATTGGTGACTGTATCATGTTCTTCATATTAACCAATTGGGTAGTAGATTTAAAAAACCTAGTATGGTAGTTTTGACTGTAGATATATAGATATTTTTTTTCCTCTACCTTATATATATATATTCATATATATATATATATATATACATATATATATATATATATATATATATATATATATATATATATATGTATGTATATATGTATGTATGTATGTATATATATATAATATGTATGTATATATATACAGTGGTACCTCGACTTACGAGTTTTTCGAGATACGAGCATTCTCTCGGTAGATTTTTTGCTTCGAGTTACAAGCAAGCTTCAGATAGCCCACCGCTACTCTGAGCAGCGAATGCCATGTTACGTGTGCATCAAATAAGAACACAAGAAGCATATAATATTTACAACCTTTATGTACAATTATTATACAATTGTATAATATTATTCTGAGACTACTATCCTGTCTTAAACCGAGAGATTGGATTCTGAGAAAACGTTCTTCGGGTTCTCAGAAAGAAGAATCTGGACATTACAGCCACAGTGAACTATGTAACAATCACCCAGCTTCTGTGTCTCACTCGTTCACTTTAAGAGGGTATCTGGTAATAAAAGCGAAATTGAGGAAAGCAGGACGAAAAGATCAAAAATCAACAATCAAGATTTAATTTTTCAGCTCAACCTTTCTCCTCCTCTTCCATCAGCATCTTCAAGTCTGATCTCAAAGGTAAATGCTGTACATTACACTTAATAAAACAAATTTATTGCAGTACATTTTATTGTATTGCGTTTTTATACAATATTCATTGTTTATAAGCACATTTTTCTTATTTAAAAACATGTAACAAAAAAATTGCGGTGTTTTGGGGGAGCTCGGAACAAATTAATGGCATTTCCATTCATTTCAATGGGGAAAATTGATTTGAGATAAGAGTATTTCGAGTTACGAGCTCAGTCATGGAACGAATTAAACTCATAAGTCGAGGTACCACTGTATATATATATATATATATATATATATATATATATATATATATTAATTATTATTATTATTATTATTATTATTATTATTATTATTATCAAGGTTTACCTAAATTTGCCTTTCTTGTAGCATCTTCTTACTGGATATTTTCTCCCCAGTTATCTTCAATTATTTCATCAAAAAGTCTTTCAAATTGCGTTTCACAAATATTTTTTGCTTTAAAAGTTTCAAGTAATTTTTGTACCTATTAAAACAATTTCTTATTGAAAATTTTTACCTTTATATTTTTTTAAATAAAGAATTAGATAAAATATTTCCAAAAAATGTTAAAACATCCTCCTATCTATTCATATGCTAATGCCATCTATTCGTATACTACTCAATTTCTTTAAAAACTACTTACAGAAAAAAAAAGCAGTATAAACAATGAAAAAAAATTTATTCTTTTTTATAATAAAGTGTTCTCAAACATTGTTCTATGACAAATTTCTAACACTAACCAAAAAAAACTTAAGTAGTAATTTTTGTAAGTTTTGATTAAAGTTGTAAGATTGACTTAAAATCATATAAACCATAGAATAATGCATTAGAAATCTTAAAATGATGTTTTAAAAAGAGAAACTGAAAATATAATCTTTAGCCAATTTCAACAAGTATTTTTTACTTATATGAAATAGGTGCCATTCATGCTTTACAATGCAAAAAGTTGCCTAAACTGCTGGGATTAAGTAGACCAACCCTATATTATTTATTGCAAATGAAGACTAGCATTTAACAGAAATTTCTTGGCATTATAACGGTTTGTTTTGTTTATAATAACATGCTTACTGTTTATGCAAGAAGCTAATTTTTAAGTATTTTGCCTTGTTGTAGAATAATAATTACCATGCTGAAAGCTTTGACTTTAAAAAGCAGTTATTTATAATTTATTAGTAAAAGATAAATACAGTGAAACCTCCCTTAACGGACACTCCCGAATAACAGACACCTCTAATTAACAGACATTTTTACGAGTCCCAGTCCTTTTATATAGGACAATCCATGTTATTCTCTCCGAATAGCGGACAGGTATTTTGAAAAACTTTCAATTATTTTGGCAAACATTTAAAAATTAGAAACTTGTAATGCCTCAAATGGATGGATGGAAAAATTCCGGACACGTCACAACATATTTTTTAAACAGATTTATGTTGAAGAAAAATCTGTAAATTCAAATGAAGTAACAGATTGGATTGGAAAGCTTAAATATTTGTGCAAAGGATATGGTGACAGAGACATTTTCGATGCTGATGAGTCTGGCCTCTTTTGCTGTGTCCTTCCAGACAAGACCTTATGTTTTAAGGGTGGAAAATGTAGAGGCGGGAAATTTCAAAAGAGCGGCTCACTCTTTTGCTGCGTTGCAACATGCTGGGAGACTTCAAAACTCCAGTTGTTATTGGAAAAGCTAAGAAGCCTAGATGTTTCAAGAACATTCATGTGTGAAAATTTAGTGTTTCATGGAAGTCAAATAAGAAAGTGTGGATAACCACTGAGATAATGAGCAATTGGTTGGTGGAGTTAGACAACAAGATGCAAAAACAAAAGAGAGAAATCATTCTGTTCATGGACAATGCTACAGCCAATTTCAGGTAATTATCCGCAGCTTTAAAGTACGATACAGAAATCTGCTTCTGACACAGATTATCTCCTGCAAATCCAGCGAAGAGTTGGTAAAATCAGTATCTGTTTTGGATGCAATTTCCTGGACTACGTCAGCCCTTAAAAAGGTGGAACCTGGGTGCGTTCTAAAATGTTTTAAGAAGACTGGATTTTTTAGCGAAGTGGCAACTGACAGCACTACCGATAAAAGCAAAAATGAACTTGTGGATCTAGTAGCTAATTTGGATTCAAATGTCAGTTTTGAAGAGGAAGTCAAGATAGACAATTTATCCATTAAGGAAGAAAACCTGCGTGTTTCCAATTTCATTCATCGGGCCACCACTGAAGCACTGGCCCTTTCTGAGGATGATGATGAGGAATCGCCAATGGAAGACTTCATAATCAAAGATTATTTGGATGCACTGAAATACAGCAAACAATTCAAACATTTCTTTCTGAACAACGAAGATTCGGAGGAACTAGCAAAGCTAAATCCTATGAAGATTCATCTTGAAAAACAGGTTTGTTGTATAAAAAAGAGAAATCAAACTTTAAGAGATTTTTTCAGCAGTAATTAAAATAATTTAGCTACAATACATCGTATTTGGGATTATTTAATGCAAGATAAAAGGAAAAGTAGTAAATAGTTATTCTTTTCTTGCCTAATTAATTTTTCCTCTTTAATTAAAATTGCAGCTGTAATTTTCAATCAAATGTCAAACAAAAGAGCAAAAACTTTTTTATAAAAATGTTGTCCTCCCCAATAGCAGACACCTCCTAATAATGGACAAAACTTCTGGTCCCGTGTCTGTCTGCTTTTCGGAGGTACCACTGTATATACATGCCTCACTGAAACAGATTATGCAAATTTGTTAGGGATGTAATATTGTTGGTTTAAATGTGGGCATAGAAGATATCACTCAAGATCTGTAGTTTTGTTATTATATTGACTTTTTGTTTCTTGCTGTACTCTATTCAAATTGTAGGAGAGTTTTTTTTTTTGTTTTTTGTAATGTGTTATTATGAGGATTGTTTCAGGGTTTAAAGCTAAATATTAACCCATTAACCGCCAAAACTATAAGGGGTGAATTATTTTTTATACAAATAATATTGGCTATTCATTTGAACATATACAACATTAATTTATGGTTAAAATAACAAAACTGGTCTTAACTTTCGAAAAATCGAGTGTTGCGTTCGCGCAACGTCAGCGGAATAAGAGTATTGACATTAAGTGAGTTCAACTGAACTTCTGCAGGGTTTTCTTTGATTTGAGCACTGGGAATTTTTTTAAAACTTTCTTACACTTTAGAAAGATAATGATCACTTTACAGGTAATTTATTTATTATAAAGATTTAACTTATTTTTTCTTTACAAAATTAATTATTATATCCAGGAAACAGTTTCTATCACGAAAAGCTTCACTACAATCACGATGTAGAGTAACGTCACAAACTTTGCATGGATAAATTGTCTGGCTATGGCATTGTTTACTATGCAGTCTTCTGCTGTCTTCGGACTTGACAATAAAATGTCCACGTTCTCCACGTAATGGCTTTTGCATGCTGAACGTCCTTATCAAGAGATCAGTAAATTTCTTCCTGAGGTAAAGAATAATATCCCGTCGGCATCAATATTCCAATGAACCGTCTCATGTAGGCTTCAGATGTTAAAAAATGGGGGTGATTCTTTTGTTGGGCACATGAGTTTGTCTATTCGACAAGAAGGGAATAAACCTCTGAGCCAAAGAGAAGATCAAAAATCTCTGCACTAGTATTATACTTTTCATAGTTCCGATTTGATCTTTTTCTCATTTTTCGGCTGAGACATATTCAATGGTCCCTTTTTTATCCATTTCAAATCTTCAGTTTTTATTTTTTTTAGAAAAACTTGTACTGCTTTTAGGAGGAAAAAACTTCTTTTTTACTCACACTTCAATTTCGACAGCAGTATCGCATGGTAAATCATCGTCAGTATTCAAAATATTATCATTTCCTTCTTCTTCATTAGCCTCTGCTATCTCTGGTAAAATAACAACAATATCAGTTTAATTCTCGTCATCATTATCTGAATCTTCATCGAAAATTCTTTGAAGAACTTCTTTAAACGTAAAGTATCTAGTTTTAGGCATTTCTATAACCACAGAACGGGGGAAAGTTCTACGGAGTCGAGCGACACATGTGAATACCCTTTTCCCGCTGACGTTGCGTCAACGCAACACCTGTTTTTTCTTCCTCCCCCACCCAAACAAAATCAACTGATTGATGGAATGTTCTAATAAACTTTGATCTTAGCTAAAAATAAATCACCCCTAAATCTCACGTTTGTCTCCCTATATTTCTTCTGTGAAAAAGAGCAGGAGAAAAATCCCCTTCAAAAATGCTTAACTATCTAAGTTTGGAACTCGTTAATTAATTAAAAGAACAGTTGAAGTGAAATATTTTTCAATTCGATTATTAACCCTACTCGAAAACTACTGTTAACATAAAATTCGTTTGATAGCTAAATTTTTATACGCATTTATTTCGACCGTTGCGTCAACGCAACACCAGCGGTTAATGGGTTAAGAATATAGAAATAAATATATAATACACAAGCTTGACAACTATCTTGGTATACAAGTAACGATATTTTTAATAAGTCCATTTTCACTGTGTAGCATATCTTAATTTTTATGAGATATTACCAAAGTAGTTTTTCTAAATATGACTTGCTCTAAACCACAATATGAAGTTAATTGAATTCTCAACTACGAGCTCTCTTTTATTATGTAACAAAACTACATTTTCACTCTGAAATCTCATATGCAGAGACATTAGTACATTACTTAATAACAATATGTTTTATGTTATCCAGCAAATCTCATGTTATTCTAGAAATTACCTATTACAATTTTACATCTGAAAATGCCACTTTCATATTTTTTTTTCTATAAATCTGATTTTTAAAAAAAATCGTATATTGAACTTGTATAAGATCATTATTGTCTTATCTCGTACATTTAGGTAGAGTTGTATCCCTTAAGATCTTGTGAATGGCTAAGGTGCTCACCTTTTAGCACCTAAGTCTGCTGGTTTTTGCCCTTTAGTTAGAATAGATGTTGTCCTAAAGGCCTTAAAGCCTTTGATTTAACATTACCATTACACTTTTAATGGTGTAGTGGTTAAAAGCTTCAACCTGCCACACCACATGTCCAGGGTTCGACCCTACGACTGGGCAAGGTTGACTCAGCCTTTCATCCCTTGAGTGGGTTGATAAAATGAGGACCAAGCATGCTTGGGAACTCACTCTGGGGGTCCCGCAGCAGGCTGACACCTGCCCAAGACATATGCTGTATGGCATCCCAAGCCCACGGTCAAGAAAGCAGAGATGGGCACCACAGGCTTTGGTCCACAATGGACTGTTGTGTTTAATGGATTCATAATCTTAAAGAATTAAGAGTTTAAGACCTAGTATAACAATATCTATTTATAATTCTAAAAACAAAATTGTCAAGATATCTCAGTTCTGTCAGTCATAACTGATAAGGCTTTGTTCACTGAGTAAGTTCATGTTTTCTTTAATGAGTATCAGGTGAGAAGCTTCGAAAGACAGAAAATAAATTTTAATGTGTGTGCTGTTTATTTAATATTATCTATTACTATTGATAAGATGTTATGATGAGTAATAGTTGCCTTAAGAATTAAGACTCGTACTATTAAATATAACATTGATAAATGATAATTATTTTTTTTTAACTTAAATCTTTCTACCTGGTTTTTAATCTGTTTTTATGTTCAAGGATTAAATTTTTCTTTTGGTTGTAAGATCATAAAACTTAAGCAGCAGTTTTAAACATAACTTATCAATGAACTAAACAAACAGTAGCTACGTTTACATGGACAACAATAATACCCGGGATTTACCCGCTAATAGGGAAAACCTTCGAAGCCCATTTACATGGGACCACATTTTCACCCTGCTTTTACCCGTCTTACCGGAAGTAAAGGCCGTCACATGATTCGACGGAAGTGATCCTCATACACCATCATTCCTTGTAAATCACGTTATGGGTTCGATCCCAGCCGGTGTCATACTTTTCCAAATTCACAAATTGCTATTTTTAGCTTTCCATCTTCGAACTCCGCATTTATCTCGTTACAAAGTGTATGGTCCTGAGGAAGGCCTTTTTTTTTTCCAATTGCTGTTCTTTTGACCTCATATTCTTAAATTTTAAAAATAACAACAAAAAAAATCATAAAACTTTGAAAATCCAAAAAGATTGAAAAACTTACAAAAATATTTTTTGTATTCTTATGATATCTGCTTTTCTGGGCCTCTTTATATTATTACTTTTTTGTTTTCCGTGGATCATTAGTCTTATCTAATTTTTCTTCTAAATTTTCTTAACTTGTAACTCTATATTTTTTCTGTTAAAATTAACTTTTTTGTTTTAATTTAACTTTACTATTCATTTTTTTTTCTTTTACCCGCGTTATTCTTACGTTAATATTTTAATTCATTACTTAAAATTTTAACTACTGAGCACTTCCACCTTGATTACATATATCTTGCTTACAGGAGATAAAGTCGACACGACCAATGCACTCCTCTTCTAAAACACAATTATTGCGTCTATTTGTTATTTAAATGCAGCACATGTCAGTCGCTGTTGATAATTATAGAACGTTTACGATTGTTTTTTGTTGTTTTTAAAAATAAATTTAGAAAATAGATAGGAAAAAAGGAATATAAGAACTAGAAGAATGAGGCGGATATTAGATATAATCGTACGATCTATGGCTTCATCGCTAAATTTAGTTTATCCACAACAAAGAATGTGGGCAAAATTACGAAGCTCTGTTTGATCGGAAGAAATTGTTTTAAATTTCTGAAGTAATAAAAACTGGAAAGAAAATTTTCCAATCGATAGGTGCATTTTTTTAAATTATAAGATTAATTGTAAGATACTTATTGTTTTAATAAATCCTTTTATAAAATCAAAATGTAATTTTGATTTCAATTTTGTTTCAGTAATTTTTAGTCATGTATAAATAAAAAAATCATAAATAGATATAAATAAATTTTTATCTGTGAATTCTAAAATAATTAATTTATAAATAAATTTTAATGTTACGTTTAATTATTGATTATACTTATTAAATTTATTAATTTTACCATAACACTTTAAATGAAAATGTTATTGAAATTTTATTTCTTATTTTACATACCAGATGGCAGTACCATTCTATTTATAATGTAATTGGGGATTTTTTTTTTTTTTTACTAGATGGGCAGATCAAGAAATAAATGAAATCCTCCGGAAAAAAATAGGCACTTTTCTACTGTTTTCTTGAAAATTGTGCGATTGTTAAGGGGTTCCAGATCCTTCCATCGATTATTTAGCTGCATTTTCATGGATTCACACAAGTTCAAACCCGCCATGTTATTTACTCCCAGCTTTGAAATGCATCATGGGTAATTAGCGGGTTTTATCCTGGGTCGAAGCAGGATCGAAAATCCACCCTGCATTTTCCCCTATCGTAGGGAAAAAGTAAGAAACGACCCTGCTTTTACCCGGGTTTTTGGCACATGTAAACGGCACTAGTGTGTTCATACTAACTTTTTTTAAACTATTAGATTTGA
Organism: Dolomedes plantarius; assembly: GCA_907164885.2. NCBI lineage: Eukaryota > Metazoa > Arthropoda > Arachnida > Araneae > Dolomedidae > Dolomedes > Dolomedes plantarius. Next base: position 149,027,977 of record OU015497.1, read on the forward strand.
CACTAATTCTGTGTCACTTTAAAAATAAGGGAAAAAAAAACTTTTTAGAAATTTTATATTTGTGTCAGGATATGTAAAAATCATTTCCGTGGATCCATAATTCTATGGTATAGTGAGCTCATAATACTGAAATATTTTCAAATTGTAACAATCTAAAATTAAAAATGTTTTTTAGAAGTTAAGTTATCAACCAAATTAAAAACTCAGATGACTTTGATTTTTATTTTGCACATTTAAAAAATACAAAATGCTGTGTTTACCCCTGTTTCTAATTGGTTCCAAGCATACTAAAATTTATGTAAAACATAAAAAGGCTAATTTATTTAGGTACTTTCATTTGTTATGCACACTGTTCAGTTTCTGGAGAGAAAAATATAATAAATTTCTTTCAAATATTAGTAGAGGGGTCTCAATTGCTTTTCTTTCTTTGAAAGCAAATAATTATGTTCTGCTGTACAGACACAATATTTATGATAAATTCACTGTTAACTTTTAATTTAACACTTAAAAAGTATGTGAAAAATTATAAATTTTTATTTCAGTATTTTCTTGAGTTATATAATTTAGAATAAAAAGAATATTTTAAAAATAATCGAAAATAACATATCTTGGGCAGAGTAAACCCAATAAATATTAACAACCCAATAAATATTTTATGATCTTGAATTAAAAATTATGGACTTTTTAAAGGCCACTTCCAATTTTCTTAAGGCTAATGATAAGATTATCTTAAGGTGATGATATTCCAGACAGTGTGCTTAAATGTATAATGAAGTAAATGTTTCACACTGTTATATCATTACCCAATTCCAATAATAATTTATCATGTTATAAGTAACAAAATATTGATAACATAAAAATCGAACAGTGAAAATATTTTTCATGCCTTCTCCTTTATTTCTAACTTTCAAAGAGCATTGTAATAGCTACTGTTATATTTTAAATTAAACAAACCTCAATGAACTTTTTTCAGTAGAACACTTCATAAAATATAACTGCCTGAAGCATGAGAGTCATGGAAATAATTAAAAAAAAATAATAATTGTCCATTAAACATTACGTGTAACAAACTTTCATATGTGCTTTCAGGTTGGAAAAAGAAGAAAAGAAAAAGGGAATGCTCTGTTGAGCTTAAGGTATCGGGACAAAATTTAGGACTTTTAAGGGCTAAAAATCCAAAACAGAGGCTAAGGGCTAAAAGCAAAAACAGAGGAGTTCATGTTTTATAGAAAGTCACCAGCAGTATGGTCTTAAAAAAGTTAATAAAATTTTGAGTCTTTTAGGAGCTCCAAAAACATATTTGGAATTGATGCCTTTTTAATGCTAACCTAGTTCAATACTTTACCATCCGTTTGTAATATTTCTGAACTACAAACATTCATTAAAATTTATCTGCAGCTGACGAGTAGAATTTTCAGTCCTTTTTATATTTACTTTTGAAAGAATAATTGTGGGGCACAGTATTTCATAAACATTTTAAGTGTTTTTGCAAACCTCTTCAAACATTTTGCTTGAAACTGTTTTTAATTTCTTGTGTTCCAATTTAATTAAAAGATTCTCCATGTGGATCTAATTTCATACTTTAACACAAAAAATACATTACAAGTCTGACTTATTCACTTTAACCTTGGGTACATTTAATATGTGTTACAAAATAGTATTGAAATTAATTAATTTACATTGCTTTCCAATCATGAAATATATGAATTTAGACACTAATGTATGACAAATTTTAACCCCAGGTTGAGAACCACTGCCCTAGAGGAAGAGCTAAGAACTTGAATAATATTTGATTTTTTTTTCTCACTAGCTGTGCATTTATTCATGACTGACATAATTGTAAAAGAACTTTTGAGTCATCCCCCCCCCCCCCAAAAAAAAAGAAAAACGAATCCTGTAGAATTAAATAAAAGATTCACACTCCAAAGGAAGACATTATTTTAATCATGTTTATATACAGTGACAAAAATAGAAAATGTTTTAAAATATAAATATAAGTAACATGTTACTTTACTGCAGTCATTTGTGAAATTAATTCTAGTTTTTTACGTCTTTTGTCTCCTTTCACTTTTAGCTCTTGGACATTTTCAGCAAATAGACATTTTAGTGTAGGTATTAGCAATGGTAGTATAGGATATTCTTTTCTGGATGCCTGAAATGAAACAAAATGAAAATAAAAAATATTTTTAAATACACTCATTTAATTTTAACTTAGAACAGTTTAATAATATCTATTTTTCCTCTTTCATATATTAATTTTTAATTTAATTACTTGCTTACTTTTATTTTACATTATGCCTTTATATTTGATTAATAATGGAATAACACTCAAATTTTCCCAACCAGATACAAATATAGTATCATTATGATAGTATATTTGTGATATACAGAAATTGCTATTCATAGACTTACTACTTGAATAGAGATTTGAATCTGGTTCTATTCACTTAGAAAGCAGAACTTTTCAAACAGGGTTATTCTGTAAAAATGGGGTATTTAAATATTTCCTTTCTCTGAGCTTGCATATAGTAAAAGACTCTAGCTTCCACTTATACTGGAATGTATTTCTATGCAGCATTTTTAACACTGAAGAATATATACAATAAAAGTATTTTAGGTTTGGATCTTAAAACTTAAATTTTGATCCTGGAGGGGCATTGAAAAATAACCATTATTCTGAAGGCAATCTGTCAAAGGATATGGTACGTTATCTATCCTTCAGCTTTCACATAACATCTTAGGAAAATCACATTTTATTTTCATACAACAAGTTCAGCTTTACTGAATACATTATCAAAACAAAATTTGTGAATGAAATATGTTATAATACAAAACTTACTCGCATGTTATCGAAGGCACAACCTATCTGATTATTGAAGTTTTCATTAATTAAAGGAACTTTAGCATATCGCTGACTGAAATGAGTCAATATTGTATGACCAGCATTCATTTTTTCACTAATTTCAAGAGCTTGACTTGTAGTGCTGAAAAATACAAGAATTGATTCATTTTACTTGGAGAAAGTTTTTGATATTTATTTCAATAATACTGAAATCAAGCCACTAAGCAGAAAATTATTAGTAACTATTATATTATTTTGAAACTTTTTTTAAAAAAAGCATTTGTGAGTATATACCAATAATATTTTTGTAATTCAAACACACTAACTTTACAGTAGAATAAGTACGTCACAGACATTGATAACAAACATTTAGAAACACAACTAAATTCATTTACTGCCATCATTTATTAAAACAAATTATTTTGTATAATGACCCTTCAGCCCCAATTTCCCTTCAAATTTTTGGTAACTATAAAACTTAACTTCATCTTACAACCTACTGTTTGTAATAATTAAGTTCACATTATTACAGAAAGGTTTCTTTTATTATAATGAACACTTTGTAACAATAATTATTTCATAAGTGATTTATTACTTTAGGAACCTAAAATATGAACAGCATTTAATCTGACATGACTGTCAATTTATACGCAAATGTTTTAATTTCTCCGAGTCATGGGCGCATGGTTGTGATTGTTGCCTCTCAAAATTGACCAGACACTAGTTTAGGCTTTGGTTGGTTCCTAGGTAGTTGTTAAGACGACACCCAAAATTCAATTCTTTTTGTTTTTTATCTCTCGCTGGGCTTCGTGTTTTTGCACCACCCTCACTAATAGTGCATCGTTGGTCTTCCTTTTCTAGCTTCTAGAGCAGAGGTCCTCAAACTTGTTTGTCCCGTAGACCCCATGTCAATTTTTTCTGTTTTGGGTAGACCCCCTGCTATCCTAATACTGATTTTTTACAAATTCATCAACTTTAAAAAAGTGTTTTTGAAGCTGACACAGAACTACTCACTTTGAGAGGGTTTACTGTAGAGTGAAAATTTTTAAAATAATATATATATATTAAGTTTTATAGTTATACATTTATTAAAATGACACAAAATGGAAATCTAGTAATATTTTTACATAGAATAAATACACAATAAAATCAGTGCTTTTAATGGGAGTGATGAGCCTGATGCTTTGATAGCAAAATTTCAATATTTGGCTTCAATTTCGTCAGTTTTAATCTTAAATCTCCTCGGCGAGTGATTTCCAGTCTTTTCTTTTTTTTTTGGTAAGGAGATTGACAACCGCGCTGAAACTCCTTTCCACGAGATATGAAGATAACTTTCTCGCGATAGTTCATAATGCAGGATATGTAACAGGTATCTCTTTGTTGATATCCCTTTCTAAACTGCACCTTAAGTTCTTCATTGGTGATTATACCGATCAGTTCTTCTTGTAACATGACATCCATTTCTTCAATGTCACTGTGGTATTTCCATAGTCAATACATCTTCAAACCTAATTTCAAAGTTTGTGTGAAGGACATTTAAATGTTGAACATAGGCCAAAAGGTCATCATCCTGGCAGTTTGTCTGTGCCAAATTGGGAAACTGGCAAGTTCAATATAACAGCCACCTGCTAGACCTCGCTGTAACCGTTCCAGTTCAAAAGTCCATGATGTCGCAACACAAGTTATATGTACTGCGGTCGAAAAGTGAAGAGATTTCTTACACAATTTTATGAAATATACATATAATTAGGAAATGTATCTATATATAAGAAAGTACTCGTATTACGTAAATACCTCCATAGGTACTATCTGTGTTAGGCGGATTATTACATTTACGGGAAGCCAAAATTTTGGTGACGACCTGTCTAACTCGTGGACCCCCATTTACATCTCATGCACCCCCAATTTTCTTTTTCACTGGCATGGACCCCTTGCAGGTCTATATCGACCCCTGGGGGTCGATATAGACCACTTTGGGAATGACTACTCTAGAGCATCTATCTTTCAGCAACTAATTCTAAATCCTACGTTTATTTTGAATTTCCATTCTTCTGTTAATTTTGTTGGATCCTAGCCAGCATTCCTGAACAGTTCTCTCTCCCCTCTGACTTCCTCTGTTGGCCAGGGGTGGCCAGCATCCCTACATGCTTGAAAGGGCAAGTGTATGGAGGGTGTTTTCCTGTTTGTGGTCTACACCCGCCGGTGGGGGTTCAACCCAGAAGGCCTTAGTTGCTATGTCAGGCCCCATCTGGTGCATTCAAGCAAATGTTTTAAACATTATCAATTTAAGATACATGAAATATTTGCTTGAGAAATTTTTATTAAGTAGAACATATAATTTAACACACACACAATGGTATTTTATAAAAATAGGAGAAGTAAATAGCTTTCCCTGAAAAAAAAAAAACTATTTTCTACTCTGAATAATTCATTACTTTCAAATCTTTGCTGAACTCACATGACTACTTGGGGGGGGGGGGGGGGGGGGGGGGGGGGACGACATTTTAACTAAATTGTTAAAAAAAAGAAAGGTATCATTAAGATAAAATAAAATAATGGAAAACAAAGTAAATTATTTTAATAAAAACTAGCAACTTTTGAACATTATTGTTTTGAGAAAAAAAGAGAGAAACGGAAGTGATTATATTCTGATTTTTACCTGTGCCTCTTCAGAGCAGCTTCTTCAGCTAATTCATCTTCCATAGTAGCTTCGTGAATTAATAAAGTACAATTTTTACCTATATATAAGTAAAATTGACAAATATTACTTTAAGTGGTGGGAAAAAAAAGGAGAATAATAATCCTAATTTACAGACATTTTTTCTTCATCTTTATGTTATAGCACTACTTTAAATTAATTTTACATAAATTGGGTTGAAATTAACTAATTTTTAAAATTGTATCATTAAGAAAAATCACTGCATAAAAGTACTAAATATTGCAGAAATTGTATAAAAATTTTAAATATATGTTACATAACTATTTAAAAAACAAATTGTTCAGAGAAAACTTTTAATTACCTGCAGTGACTAATTTATCACATGGTGTAGTATCACCAGAATAAACCAACTTCCATTTTACAAATTTATCTGTCATTATTAATCCATAAGCATCAGGGCAGTGATTGACAGGAACTGTACATATCTAAATAACATTAAAATAAGCAAATGTAACTTAACTTAAAAACATTTTATACATAGAAAGTAACAATCAATCAAAAGTCATTAGGTGTTTACACGTACTGGATATGATCAGAATTTATTAGAATTACTGGTTACTTAGCATGACATAGCCATAATATGCATAGACAACATAATTCCACATACGGAATCACCATATAATTTCATTGATGATGGAATTTATTCCCAAGAATAAAAACCCTACAATGGAAAGAATTCAATTTTTCATGACCAATGGTGCAAAATACACATGCTAAAATGATAAAAAAAATCTTTATTTATCACAGACATTTAAATAAATTTTATTATTCTTTTTGAATTTATATATTAGTGCAACTACATATGAGATTTATTATACATAACGTAAAAAATACTGATATAAATAAATAATGATTACACCTGAAGTTAAAATAATTTTTTTTAAATGTGGTAAACCTACATAAATGGCAGATGTGATTATTTATTTATTTATTTATATCAGTATTTTTATAAATATATTTGTAGCTTCACCACATTAAAAAAAATTATGTTTTAATGACAGATGTGATTATCAGAAATTTTGAAGTAATCACAAAATATTAATAATAATGATATTGCTTACACTTAGATCATAGAAGGTAAATCTTTCCACTTCTGCATCTTCAGTATAATTGCCATAACCATATTCTAATGAAGATGAGTCAATAAAGCTATCCAAATAATAATAAAATATTGAAAAACAGGAAAAAAAATTACAGTCAAGAAAAATTTCACTTTTATATAAAAGTTGAATAAATACCTGTACAGTGAAGAAATTTTTTCAAAGCTCTTGTTATAATTTTCTAACCAATTTTGTAATTTTTTTGGACCTATTACAAAAAGAGGCATAAACATATTTTTGTCATATGCTTTTTCTCTTGCTTTTAGAACTTGAATCAAACCCTATGGAGATATACAAGCAAATATTAAACCATGAACAAAATAATTAAAGAAATGTAACCCAATGCAACATAATTTACATCATTAGCAGCCACATTAAAACAGAATGAAACAACAAATTTAAATTACTATGCTTTAAAATTAAGATAACTATTTTATAATAACTTTACATTTCGTTTTAATCTTAAAATAAGTAAATAAAAATAAAAAGTTTAAATAAATATTTTACAATGACTTATTTTGAAGATTATGGTGATTTTTTAGTTAACTACTACAAATTTCTGAAACATATATAATTAAAAAGGCAGCATTCAGTCATCCACTTTGGTGTTAGGATTATTCTGAGAATGGTGATTTAGACATCAAGGGTTGTAAAATGCTACACTGCAATACTGGTTCTTTAAAAGTTTTGTTAAAAGAAAATTAATAGAAATTGAATAGGGGAAAAAAAAAACTTTATATAAAATAAGAGTTGATTTAAGAAACATCTGATGATGGTATTTAGGATTTAAAAGGTGATCATACAGAAAAGATGAGCGATTTTACAAACATCAATATGCAATGTACTTTTGCAGGAGGTTTTCCTCTAATTCATGCAGAACTGATTTGAAAGAAATGTTCAATAATGAGCGTTGAAGAGCTTATCACCCTATAATACTTTCAATAAAAAGAGAAAAAAAATACATGTATCATCAAAAAAACATGCCAACTAATCAAAGGAATTCATGAAGTTTAGTTTTTATAAACCTGAATTAACAATTATATATATATATATATATATATATATATATATATATATATATATATTAGCTGAATACCCGTGTTTTGCTATGGAGTACATTCAAATTAAATACAATGGACAATGTATGCAATTAATGCCAAAAATATATATATATATTTATAAAAAAAATCGTAACGGATATTTTTATAGGGAAAATAATGTAGAAGCAAATATTCAAATTAAATACGATGGTCAATATATGCAATTAATTTGTATATTTAATATCCAGAAAACATACTAATTTTAATTAAATTCTTAAAAAAACTTCCACTCAATTAGTCTAGTGGTTAAAGTTTTATCTTTTACTGTACAGTGGTACCTCGACTTACAAGTTTTTCAAGATACGAGCATTCTCTCGATAGATTTTTTGCTTCGAGTTACGAGCTAAAATTCGGGTTACGAGCAAGCTTCAGATATCCCACCGCTAGTTTCAGCAGCGAATGCCATGTTACGTGCTCATCAAATGAGAACACAAGAAGCATATGACATTTACAACCTTTATATACGATTATTATACAATTGTATAATATTATTATGAGACTACTATCCAGTCTTAAACCGAGAGATTAAGATTTAATTTTTCAGTTTATCCTTTCTCCTCCTCTTCCATCAGCATTTTCAAGTCTGATCTCAAAGGTAAATGTTGTACATTTCACTTAATAAAACAAATTTATTGCAGTACATTATATTATATTGTGTTTTTATACAATGTTCGTCGTTTATAAGCACGTTCTTCTTATTTATAAATATGTAACAAAAAATTGTGGTGTTTTGGGGGAGCCCGGAACGAATTAATGACATTTCCATTCATTTCAATGGGGAAAATTGATTCGAGATACGAGTGTTTCGAGTTACGAGCTAGTCCTGGAACGAATTAAACTCGTAAGTCGAGGTACCACTGTATTTTAATAATTTTTTTTGTCAATTTATTTCGTTGTTATGCACCTGATGCAAAGTTAATTTAAAGTAACACGAAAAGAAAAGAAACCACATGATCAGCATTTAATAAATTAAATTCTAAAAAATATCTTTAAAAATTCACCAAAAATTCTCCTTGAGTTTTTATCTTACAAAGTAAATATTTCCATCATCTGGAAGCTGAAAGCTTTCTTATTCATATAAACCTCATTTCAAGTCTCTATCTTAAAATTTCGATTTTTAATCAAATTTTAAAGCTGATAATTTAACAGCGATGAAAAGCCCTTCACATAAGGGTGATAACAGTAAAAGGATGGAAGCTGTTACATTGCTCGAGAATCACCCCTATGTATCTCGCTATTAGCCCTATCAGTTCCCTTTTAAGCCTTATTAAGGCTTTTTACGAATAAGCCTTATTAGGAGCCGAAGGCCCCGTACAAAAAGCGAGCCTAGGGGTGAAGCCCCTAGTAATATACAATAAACCATTTCAAATATAAATTAAACATCTTATTATTTGATCATATAAATATAGTAATTATAATGTATTATATTTTTACACAGTGCAGATTAAACAGTTTCAATTATCAACAGGAACAACAAACAGTATCCTATATATCATGTATACTACATCATTAAAATTATGTACATAAAGGTGTTATAAAAGAGATAATGGCACATTTACCAGATGATGATCAGCATGCATATGTGATATGAAAATTCCAATGAGATGTTTCAATACAAAATCATAATGACTTCCTAGCATTCTCATGAGCTGGCCACTAGTTCCTTCACCACAATCCAGCAGAAAATATTCAAATTTGCTATAAAAAAGTTTTTACCACTTTATATACATTTAAAAAAATCATACACCACACTTTGTAATTCGTACCAATATCTTTATCATCTAAAAAACACATGAAAAAGAAGCATCAATTAATTTTTAGGGCAAATAGAACACCCTTTCATGCTGTGTTAACTCTTTTCACAGGTTACAAAGAATTCAAGACAGTTTTGATGTTGCATTGAAATGGTTTGAGGTAATTTAATATTTCAGTCTGTATGTATGATTGATAATTCAGGAACTGAAATTAATTATTTGTTATTATCTAATGAACTAACTTGATATTGCTAATCAAAGACAAATAACACAAACATTATATAAAATTGCAGTTGATTTAAGAGACATTTGAAGATAGTAGTTAGTACTAAACAGTTAGTTATAAAGAAAAGTTAAGCTATTTTATAAATGTCAATATGCAGCGTATAGCTGTGGATTTTCCTAAAGTTATGCAGGAACTGATTTTAAAGTGATGTTAAAAAATGTGCATAGCAGAACTTATCACCCTGTATAATAATGGCTTCAAAAAACAAAACTGAATTTATCATTAAAAAAAAAAAAAAAGTTACTAACAAATGATATTTTTAACTGATATGTTATATTTTTAATTGATTTGTCATCTTTCAATAATACTAGAACATTTTCTTTTCTTTCTATTTTTAATCACATTTTAGAGTTATATAGTCAAGTTAATACCATTTTCTTGAAAAATAAAATTAAGTAAAATACATCTCTCTCATCTTATAGATGGCAACAATGATATTTGAAACATACCAATCATTTGTCTAGACTTGATGAATAAATATGAAATACGATTAAAAATTGAAGTTATTTTCAGATACTATATAAACAATTTTTTGCCAAATCTGGTAACCTTTGAATTTAATTTTTCTTTAAAAGATGATCAACAGATAGCATCATTTTATTGGACTCTGCAAAATATTAATGTAATTTAGACACCAAAAGATAGCTAGTTGGAATTATACAGAGGCTGTTCACACATTTTTTAAACGATGTATATTGTATTCACAAAACTAAATTACATAAAATTCTTGTGTTTTAAATGTTCTATTTGACATCCCTTATTCTGAACTATCTTTCGACACCGCAATTTCCAGGATAATACTGCCTTTTGAAGTGTCAGAAGAGGTATTCTATCCCATTCCTCCTGAACAGCTTTCCAGAGTCCTATAAGGGTTTTGGGACAACGTTTGGATAATGCAGATTTTAAAAGTCCGAAAGCACAAAAATCCATAGGTGATACATCGGGAGATTTAGTAGGGATATCAGTGAAGGGTATGGCCTTGATACCAGTTTTTTGTTCCATTTCTTTTAGGAAATTTACAGTGGATTTTGATGTGTGACTGCTAGCTTTGTCCTGATGGAGTCTCACAGATTGATGGCACTGTGGGTAAAGTGATGGTATTTCATTCAGAAAAATTGGCGATAAAATATGTTCCTGATAGTATTTGGAGTCAATCTTGACATTTTTTCCCACTCTCTTTATTTTTAACTTGCCATTATAAGAAATACCAGCAACAATCATGAATCCCTTAGAAAAACTTTCTTTCGATTCTTTGAACCATGTACTTAAATTTTTTTCTCCCCTTTTATGATAATAAATGGCTCTTTTTTTGTTGCAATCATTTAAATACACCCATAATTCATCTATTGTGACAATTGTTTTCCATTTTTCTTTAGATAAGTGTTTCTCATATAGAATTCTGCAGCGTGTCTTGCGTTCAGCGATATGATTTGGAAGAAGACGATGCACATTGCGTTTTTTCGCTTTCTTAAGATTTAAATCAACGTTTATCATTTTGTTTACAGTGGACACCAAGCATTTTAATGATTTTGCAACTGTCCTTTGACTAGGGGGATTTTCTTTTAACATTAAACAACGTACCTTTGCAATAGTTGAAGATGTCCATTTTTTTCCTTGGATACTTGTTTGGAATTTTTGTCCCACTTGAGGCTTCAATTTGACGTTTTTTTCCTTTCTTGTTGACGATATTACCTATCGATGCTTTAGATATCACAAAACCATGACTCTCACATCGTTTTTGGATAACGAAGTATGCATATTTCTCTTCAGAAAGAGCATAAATGTAGCCTTCTAACCACTGCTTTGTTAAAAACGCCATTTTGAATAAAAACAAAACTTTCAAGCCGCAGATGATAATTTTGACTTTTAAAAACATAGTCCAATTGCAATTATTTCTTTTGCAGCAAGCGATTTCTTATTACCGCTTACCAAAATCGTCTAAAAAATGTGCGAACAGCCTCTGTATAATTAACATTCCTACTATAAAAATACCTGTTATTCAGTAACACTTTGCTCAATTTTAATGAAACTTGTTTAATTCTGTTTGTACCCATTTCAAGAATACCATAGCAAAGCAATATTGTAAATATTTCAATACTGTGCACTGTTTAACTGCTAAGATAAAGTGTTAAATAAATTATTCTATTTGAAATTGTTTAGTCCCTGTGTTATAAAAAATGACTATAATGCTCCAAATCAACTAACCAACCAACCTCTTCAAAATTTGAATAGGAAACATTTTAATAAAATATATCTAGATAAGACAGTTGGCATGTGTCAAAGTTAGAACAGTAATTAACTGAAGTCAATAAAACACATAATATACAAACAAAACTAAACACAGGCCACAAATTTCAGAGAACTAAATAAGTTTCACAACAAGGGGATATATAATGATGCAAATGTGAAAAGAAAGGTTAAAGAATAAGTCAGCATTTAAAAATGAATGTAGTATTAGTTTTAAAAATGTATTTTTAACAATTGGATTAAGTGCCTAAAAGTAAAGCTGAACAAACTAATAGGAAAAATATGAAACAAAAACTTGTATATTGATATGATACTAGATAATGCTAGAAAAAGTGAACTTAATGCAATGCCATTTTTAATACCCCTCTTTATTAAAGCACATCAACAATATTTTAAACAGAATAATAATGATTAATGCTCTTAATAATTACCATACTCTGACTAATATTGACGACACATTTCTTACTTTACTTGGTATACAAGAACCAGTGCCGAGAAATATAACTTCAGGAAATGGATTGCCTGAAATAGAAAATGAATCAAAATGAAGAGAAAATAGATTAAAAAAACAAGTAATATAAAATTTTTTTTTTTAAAGTCAATTCCTACTTAGGTCAACAAAGAAAAATTTGAGTGTGAACTAATAGTAGGAATTGAAAAAATTGATTGCCTGCCACAACCTTGCCTACTGTGCGAGATTAATAGGGGGGAGTGAAAGAGAGAGAGAAAAAGTTTGTCAGGTTGGGATTCGATCCCACAACCTACAGGACAGGAGGAGCGTACACTACCACAGTGCTACCGTTTACACAGTAAGAAGAGGGAAATTACCATTCAAGAGCAAGAGACACTCTAGGTCTCTTCCTATTGAAAGGGCTCCCATTTAAAACTAAAATTAATTAATTAAATTTAATTAATGAATTAATATTTGAAAAAACTGTACTAATATCAAGTGTCATCCACTACAAGTTTAAAAAAATGTATTTGAACTTGAGTGGATGAATAAAAAGTATTTTATTAATGATTGAAAATTTGAACAAGATATATAAATATATATAGGGAGAGTGTGAACTAATAGTAGGAATTGAATTAACAGTAACGTAATAAAAATAATGAGATAACTATACCTTATAATTTGTCAATATAAATACTATTTCAGTATATGTAATATGGGTACAAAAGTGCATTAATTATGCCTACACAGAAGGCAAAAATTGGAAAAACGTTTTCCCCTAAAGGTGCACTCACACTACGCTGACGTGTCGTGTTGACACGTCTGCTGACATGTTACGAACAAAAATTAAACCACTATTTTAAAAAGGAGTGTGCATACTATGCTGTCGTGTCGTGATGTGGGAAAACACACTCTGACATGGGAACTGTTGCGTCAGCTCCAAATATAAATTCCTAGATCTCGTCAGCAGGCGTCAGGCCGTCAGCTATGAATACGGAAGAAGAGCTCATCGAGCATGTGAAGAAATACCCTATATTATTTGACCATTTCAACAAAGATCACAGAAATAAATATGCACGCAATGAAGCATGGGAAGAGATTGGAAGAATCCTGGAAATAGCTGGCAATATTTACATTTATTTACTAATTTATTGCAAACTTAGGCCGTTTGATTGATTTAACCAATATTTCAAACACTTTTAAAACACGTTTATAAAATCAGCATTTTCATAACATTGTCATAGCATAAAATTTGGTTTCTTTAATAACTGGCAGTAAAGTTGGTTACTGATCTTGTAAAATGTAAACAAACAGGAAGGGGTGATAATATAAACAAGTGTTCGTCCTCTCGGTTTGTTTTTGATTTTCATCTTTTAAATAGCAAAAATAATTTATATGTGCTTACATTATTTACATTTATAAATATAGTATTTTATTTAAATTTTTCATAGCAAAAGCTTTTTTTTTTTTATGAATTAGCGGCAACAGTTGGCTACTGATCTTGTCAAATGTAAACAAATGGAGTGTGCAACAATACAATATAAACAGGTGTTCGTCCCCTCTTGTTTTTAAACTTCTATCTTTTAAATATCAAAAATAATTTATATGAGCTTAGTTTATGTGTATTTATAAATTTATATATATTTTTTGATTAATAGTTACTTTCAATTAAATATTATAGGCCGACGACAGTCTTCAACCAAAAATTACCTACTTAGTATTTGAATTATTTGAATACTAGGCAGAAAAAAATTTCACTACAGGTTACTTATTTACATTCTTTAATAACTCAAAATTATAATAACTCAAATCTTAGCTATCTTTAATAACTCAAAATTGTAGCAAAATTATAAATTTTTTCTTCATAGCTCTTTATTGAATTCTTGCTATAAAGATGCAACATGTTTTTAATGTGAAAGCCTCATCAGCGACAATAAATCGATCGCCCACTATTTATAGGATGCACCCATATTATTTATAGGGTCCACCTGCAACGATATGCACCTTGTGGGAACCAAACAACAATGGACGTGAATTCGTCACGACACGACACGTCAGCATAGTGTGCACACACCGCCTGACGCTGTTGTTTTCCCACGTCAGCTGACGTTGCGGTCAGCATGTGTCAACACGTCATGTCAGCGTAGTCTGAATGCAGCTTAACTCAATTATAATCACAGTGAAGTTTCACCCAAATAACATGCTCCTCAGCCCAAGATGCACACTTTTTTTTGTATTTCATAGCTCCTTTTATGAGAGCTTAGCTGATGGAATTTTCATGATGATATCATCTATATTTTAATCCTCAGTTTGTCACAGATTTATCTCTTTCTCTTGTGAACTGCTTAATCAAAAGAAATCTCTAAACTAAATAACTCATGGCACAATAGTCCAAGCACTGTGGACCAAGGCCTGCAGTGCCCATTTCCACTTTCGTGACTGGGGGCTTGGGGTGCCATATAACATATGTCTCAGTCAGGTCAATGTGACACGGGACCCTCAGAGTTAGTTCACAAGCATGCTTAGTTATCAATTTATTGACCCACTCAAGGGATGAAAGGCATGAGTTGACCTTGTCCAGCTTCACGGTTGAACCCTGGACCTGTGGTGTGGCAGCTTGACACTTTTAACCACTATGCCACCGGCTGTCTGAAATCTCTAAACAGTAAACAAAGAATCTTGCACAGGAAATGCATTTTTTTTTGCAACATATTCAGCAGTTATGCTAAAATGCTCATAATATGAGCAAGACAAGTTAATTAATGCTCTTTAAATTTAATTTTTCCTGTGTTTTTGCAATAAATAAAAAAAATAAAACAATCAAAAAAGATGGATCAAAACGAAAACTAATATAAAATAGGCTGTTCAGCTACATGGCCCTTTTAAGTCTACTCTTCATTTTGATCCATTATATTGGTTAATAAACTGATAATATAACACATAATGCTATTATGAAAATTCAGGAAAAGGGATTAGCTCTATATGCTGGGTATTAAAATAAGTTATTTTATAAGAATGACAGTGGATATGCTATTTTTCTAAAATTGAATTAAAAAGAAACACCAAAAGAATACATCGAAAACATCAAACAATCATAATAAAAATTGTCCACAAAGGATGCCCAAGCTCTGCATTAAGAGTTCTTTAGCAAAAGTTATACACCTATAAAGATATTTTGTTACACAAGACTATAATTATGCCCAAAAATGTGATAAATAAATACGAATAAATATCTAAAAAAAGAAAATGAAATTGAAGCATATCAGAGTACATTCCCAATAAAGAAAGTAAAAATATTTAGGGAAAAAAAGATAGGGTGGTCTCAGCTGATAAAGATATAGAAATAATTTTAGAGATATACATGACATATTAAAAAAACAAATCATTGAAAATCTTCATGCATGACGGACATTTGAGAAGCTCAAATACAAAAATAGAGTAAAAATTATTACAGAATTAAAAACAATGAAGGCAAAATATTTATTCAGTATTTAATCCCCAGATAGTGTTTCATAGAATTTTAACCTTTTTCTTACAGGGTGGGATATCATATATCTCAAGAATACAGGCCCAAGAATGAATGAATATATATATATATACACATACATACATACATATATACACACATACATATATGCATGCATGCACACACACACACACACACACACATGTACAGTTGGCTCTCTGTTCAACGACTTTCAAGGGACCGCGAAAAATCGTCCTTAAGTAGAGATCACCCTTAAACAGAATTTGTGAAAAAAATAACATTTCCCTACACACTTTACAGGCTTTGGACTATCAATATATTTCTTAATATATTAGCATGTTTAAAAATGTTATTTTTATTATCATTATTATTTTATTTACAAAAAGTTATTTTAAATTACATTGAAAAAAAGAGTACAAACAATACGATAAATTTGGTTTTAACAAAGTCAAAAAGTGTTGATTGCTTCATTTTTCGCATTGTTTTCGTTATTCTCTTTTCCCGATTTTCTAAAATATTAAATGTGTCATCTTCCATTTTCGATGTAATATAGCATATAGAGCAGAAGTTGCATGTCTATAAGACGGTGGCAGTGTCTCATTTTCCGTGTCTTCAACTTCACCTTCTTCGTCTGACTCTATGTTTTTGTTTACTATATCTTCATAAATTTGTTCTACATTTCTGTAATCTGTTGTTAAAACAGATTCATCACAACTGTAGAAAATCTTGAATTGTAACATCCTCATCTTCAACAAGACTTCTCCATTCTTCAGGGGTAATGTCATCTTTGTTGATTTCTACATCCGTACTTTGCAGTCCCACTACAAGTTCTTTGTGAATTCCAGCAACACGAAAGCAGTTTTTTTATTGTGGATGAAGAACTTCTTTCCATGCTGATGTTATCATGTGCATTGCTTCCAAGATCGTAAATTTTCTAATTTTCATACTATCAGCCGAATGGTTTTAAATTTCCTAATTGAAGACTTTCTGTAGTATGCTTTCACACTGTGAATGATACCCAGGTCTAATGGCTACAACTTGCTAGTGCAATTATCTGGTGAGAAATGAATAGTCAAATTTGTAAGTCAAGGGATATTTGGAGTATGTGTAGTACAATGGTCGATTCAAAGTAAAAATTTATCTTTTCTTGATGCATTTTTGTATCAAATTTTCTAATTCAGTCAATAAAAATTTGTGATGTCTTCCATGCTTTATTGTTAATCCAGTACTCACAAGGTTTCCTGGTGATATTCTTAAAACACCTTGGTTGGTTTGATTTGCCTATAACTAGTGGTGGGAATTTCTCAGATCCATCCGAATTAGTGTACAGTAAAACAGTCAATCGTTCCTTACTGTGTTTTCCACCAAAGCACTTTTCGCCCATATACGTTAAAGTTTTATTAGGCACCCTATTGTGGGGTAGGCCCGTCGCATCTGCATTGAATATGTTCTTCTCATTATATCCATCTAATATCCCTTTCAGTAATATTTTCCATTCTTCGACTATTTTTTCATCTACGGCGCCACTTTTGCCAGATATGCTTTTAAATGCAATTCCATATTTTTATTTGAACTTTGCCAACAGACTATCTGAAGCCTGAAAATTTTGCATTCCAAACTTTTCTGCCAGAACAATAGCATTTTCTTTAAATATCACTCCAAAAATTGGAATGTTGGATGCTCTTGCTTCATAAAACCATTGCAGGACTGCCTTATCAAACTCTTGTGATCGACCACATTGAATTTTCTGTCATTTGAATTTGGATCTCAAACCAAATTTTTGTGCTGCTTCAAGAATTTTCTCTTTGCTTGCTAAAATTCCTTTGACAGTACTCGGATAGCTGAAATTGTCTTGCGAATTTGACTTTTGTTAGTCCAACACTTTCTTCCCTGTATTCAATAATTTCCCCTTTTCGTGTAGCATAAGATACTTTCGCTTTGATGCCATTTTGCTCTGCTCGTATTCGCACTGGAATGAGCTCCTGCACACAACCATGAATTCTCTAAACATGAACATCTGCTTCCCGGAAGGAGTGAGGGAAGGCTGCTATTGGACAGTTTGCAAGTCACATGACAACAGATGTTAGGGACAATAGAGTGATTCAGCTCCCGCCCTAAGAGCTCCACGAAAGAATATTTGATCTTCCGAGAAACAGTAATTCCCCCCTCCCCCCCCCGTTTTTCACACTGCAACAAGTCTATGATTTCAACATTGCAAACATCAAGGAAATTCCGGGTCTGTTATTGACATCAAACTTGTTTTCCCCCACAGAAGGAAAGGAAGGTTCCCCTCCTGCAGATAAAATGTTGAAGGAAAAATTTATCATGTAAAACAAATCGTTGTTAAACAATATCGTCTTTAAATAGAATTTTTTTACGTTGGAGGGACCGGGACTGGGAAATATCGTCTTTAAATAGAGAACCTACTGTATATATAACCCCTTTAATGGCCATTCTGACAAAGAGTGTATGAAATTTCCTGTTCTAAAGAGGAAATCGGAAAAATGGGCCTCATAAGCTAAAGGTTAATTACAAGATGATACATTTTAATAACAAATTTCATGCCAAATATTAAGCACTGTTGCTGAAGTTAGAATTCAGGATTAAAAATTTTTAATTAGTTTAACGGACATTATTCATAGCTAAATCTTTTGTACTTAAATTGTTGACCAATGAAATTTTTTTTAAAATTAAGACTCCTGATCATATCTCCAAGTATATACTAATCCTGAACAGTGAATTTTACAGAATTAACATCTTTATTCTTTGAATATATTTTTCCTTATATTCTTAACTAATAAATCATGTCATATAATACTTTTACACCTTGAAAGACATTACGTTAACTGTCAGATACAATTCAATAAAACCACTAATCAGAAAAGAAAAAATATTAAAATCATATTTCTACACAGATTTATTTATTTTTAAACTTCTATAATCAATAGTGTAAGTTGATATTGGGATCTTGGGTCTGTGAACATTTGCCTGTATTTTACATTTATCACATAACTCTTTATGACCTTTTAAAATCAAGTAACAGATTAAAAAACAAACAAGGGAAACATACATACCATAAAAAGGTGACATATCTGACTGCTCCTGCATGCATATTTTTAAGTCAGCAAGGCAGTCTTGAAACCCTTCTGTATTCATGGCTTCATCAATAAATACTTGTGGCTCAATATTTACAGCAAAACTCCTAACAAATATTTTAAATATTTTTATTAAAGATAAAATTGTCTATTCAAAATGTCATAAGAAATCTAAAATCTAAAATATTATCACAATACAAAAGCAAGGCATGAATATACATTAAAAATTTATTAAGTTCTCCTTTTCCTCATTAAAAAAATATAACTAACTAACCAATGGCACAACAGTCCATTGTGGACCAAGGCCTGTGGTGCTCATCTACGCTTCCTTGACCATGGGCTTGGGGTGCCATACAACATATGTCTCGAGCAGGTGGTCAGCCTGCCACGGGAACTCCCAGAGTTAGTTCCCAAGCATGCTTGGTTCTCATTTTATTGATCCACTCAAGGGATGAAAGGCTGAGTCAACCTTGCCCAGTCGCAGGGTTGAACCCTGGACCTGTGGTATGGCAGCTTGAAGCTTTTAACCACTAAGCCACCGGGCGTGTGTGTGTATATATATATATATATATATATATATATATACCTAAACATGTTTAGGGATGAGAAAAATGTATAGTAAAGAAAACCTGAGCCAGAAGAATGAAGAATCAGATACATATATTTTAGAGTAATGTGAAAAATCATCATTCTCTGCAATTCTTTGAACTAAAAATATAAAGAGAAATTTCCAAACAGAAAACTGCATTCTCTCTCTAGATATATCTATATTTCTAATTATAAAGCCTTTATTCCACGAAAAATAATTTACTGATGATTTATTAATGATCATTGTTTTTATTCATAAATACCAAGAAAACATCCATTTCGAAGAATATTTTTAATAATTTCTGTGAGAAATAAAAAAAAGGCAAGGAAATTTTTAATATGACAGACTATAAAAATGATATTTTAAAAGGCTCCATAAAGTAAAATAATACTTTACAAATAATTTTGGGCAAAATTAGACAATAAGAAAAATATTTACCTGTCTAATCCTTTAGCTGGGCGCAACATGTACCTGTCAAGTGTGTTGGCTTGGATGACATTCTCTTTCTGCCCCTCATCCACAGTTTCTGCCTTTAATTACATTAGAAAATACATATGTAGATATAAGATAATACGTATAAATAGTTATAGCAATCCTAACATTGCACAATCACACACAGAACTATGGAGCTATACAAGGCAGTAAATAAAAGTAGTCTCATGCAGTATAAAAAATTTCTCTCTATTCGATGTCTTAAAGAAAATATAAAGCATATATATTTTTTGAGATAGAAATAGTTCCAGTAGTTACATGATAAACATATACAGTCAAACCCCATTATAGCGAACCCGGTATATAACAAAGAAAAATTTTGGTCCTGCCGTTTTCCCATTGTACGTAATATAATTAGTATTGTGTCAGTTTTATGTAATTGATTTTAGTCAATTTAATTCATTAATGATCATTTTAATAGATTTTATCATTTTTTTTAATACATCATTATTGAATACACATTGTGTAATGGTTTTTAACCGCCTTGTGTGGGAGTTCTTTTATGCGAGAAACAGAGACGACACAAAAAAAAAAAGACTTCCATATTTTTGTCCCAAGCTTTTATTACATCGTTTTTTAAGGGACACAGCACATGCATCACATATAAAGTAATTAGAAAAGGATTGATTCAGCATACAGAGCCATATTTGTCAGCTAAACCCTGTTGGCCTATATGTTCTCATCTGCCGTTCAACTCCAACCCCAAACAACAAAGCGCTCCCCTAGGAAGTAGGGCTGCCACATGCCAACCTTGACACGAGTTACCAGACGTGGCATGCCTTACACATTGCATCTAATGCGTTATACATTTTGTGATCTCTAGCATTTTCCTTAACGGTTCAAATATAGCGAACAAAACCTTTGGTCCCTTGAAGTTCATTATAAAAGGGTTCGACTGCATTGTGAATGAAAGCTTCATAAAATCAACAATTAAGAATAAAATAAAGAAAGTTTTGGATAAACAAGCACAGTTCTTTGGAAGAACTGATAAAGCATTGGTGATTTGCATTCAGAAACAACTGTATCTTATGTCCTCCAGTCATGAAAAAGGCTACCATTTGTGGCCAACTTTGTTTTAGTTTTAATTTTAAGATGCTTTTTTCAGTATACTTCCTTTCTACAAGGTCTTTGAAAGTGCGTTTAATATACTTATTTGCCATATAAATTTCAAATTTGCTCTTCAAATAGAGTACCTAGAGAATTTTAATGTTTGGTTTAGTTCATGACAGTTTTCAAAAATAATTATTAGAGCAACACACGGTATCCTTTTATAAAATTTTCAATCATTGCTTTTGTCTATTATACCTTATCTTTTTGCTTTCTGCCAGATTTCTAGTTATCAAAAGCTGTATTAAAGTACATCACAATAACACCGTAGAAACTTGTTGATTTTCTGTCACCTGAAATAAAGTCTGACTTGTTGTATTTCAGCACTGGAATCTGTACTGTATACAATCAAATAGAGGAGTTTCATGCCTATTTATTCTACTCAGGTTACCATTCTGCTAATCAGGAGGTAAAATTTCTCAGATAAAGTATAATCTTTGTTTTTTGCTGATTTGGACACTGCTCTCGCTTTTGTTACTTTAAGGGTCTGGCAACTGGCCAGTGCTAGTCTTATGTTTGGTGACTACTACAAAAGAAATGTCTATACATAATCTTCCATCATCTGATATTCATACAGATAATGATTATAAATAACTAGAAATGTAAAGTCTACCATCATTATTTCTTCAACAGTGCCAAAATAACAAATAAACATACCAGATGTGCATAGCTAATGAGCATAGTTATGTATATTTATATTAGTTATGTGTATTACCTAAGTGATGTAAACGGAAATTGCTTACATATACATAAGAGAAAAGGTGTACATTATTTAAATTAACAGAATAACATACTTTTAACTGCATTTGCTAAAGTGAACAATTTAATAGTTTATTTTGAAAATACTAGGTTATATGAATAATATTAATATACCTAATGCTAATAAATATTTTTATAGTAGATACCCTCTTTTCTCAGCAGAAATAATATCATAATAATTTGACATGTCTTTCATGCAGTTACTATGAGCATATCTGGTCATACACTTGTCTCTCAAAATCAATCTAAAATGAGGAAAAACAGGACTATGCATAAATGCATAACCAGAACATGTAAACCTTTAAATGTTTTGACTGATAAATGAAACATCTGTTTATTAGTTAAGTTTAATCTCATATATATTTGTAATACTTAATAAAAAAAATACTTATTATTTTGTCTTAATCAAATTTAGTAATTGCACACCTCTTTCTCTTGTAGAAGAGGAAAAATTTCTGGATGAATAAGATGCAACTTATGTTGTATGCGATGAACTGCTGCACTAGCTAATGTTGCATTCTGACAGTTAAGGACAAGATGGCACGTACTGTCTGGAAACCTAAATGAAACAAAACAATAAATCTTTATTAAAATCCTAGAATATATATATCCGAATCTTGTTTACAATACTTTTGTCTACTACTTAACAAATAAAAAAAAGTATACATTTAAAAGAAAAACATTCTCTAAACTGAAAATACACATAAAAGCTTGATATCACATTTTTGTTTTGACACAGCAACCTTTGTCTGAAATTACCAATGAGAAATTTATTTTACATATAACATGCTAATTGAAGACCTGTATAGTGACTGAGAAAGAAATATCAGAGATGATTATGGAAAAAATATTAATTCATATACAGGAGGAAAAATAATTCATTTATTATGTTTTAATCTTGATATATGCTTGTTAATTTAAAACAGGATTTAAGATTTCCTAAAGATTTTTAAATTTTCACAATTTCACACACAACAATAAAGACAAAATATATAAGATTCTCATAAAAATTAAACTATACAAAATCTGTTTTACACATTTAAAGAAAAAAAAACTTAGTTTTTTTTTTTTGGAAAACCGATACTTTAGTTTTATATTGGATAGTGAATTAAACTACATACCACAATAAAAAAATGATTTAACAGAAGTTTACTGGGTACATTTCTAATTTTTTCTTTACCACAGTAATCATGTCATTCCAACCACAACATGAAATATCACTATGATTATGTTGATACATATAAAATGTGGATAAATGTTTCCAGCATCAAAATGTATAAAACAGCTTTAGATGAAAGGAAAAAAAAAAAAAAAAAAAAAAAACAGGATCTGCCAAACACATACATTAGAAGATAATGTTCAGTTAGTAAGAAAAACCTTACGGATCAAACAGTTATGCAATAATTCCCACAATCTCATTTTAACAGGATGTAATTGATTTTTTTAGTTTAATTGAACTAAAAAACTTATCCAGGTCACAAAAAAGTGTTACTAACAGAAATAAAATAATACCTCTGCATCCATTCTTGATACTTTTCAGACTTGAGAATTTCTGGAGGAGTAAAATGAACAATTAATGCTGCTATGCTAGTTGGGGGACCACCAGTTTGATATTTTTTGAATTTCTTTTCATCTACAAAATTGTCAAGGAAAGACAATGATGGGCACTCGACAACTGTAAATAAAAATAGCAACATAAATAAAACAGTAATAAATTGATCAATAATAATAGTTGTATGAATAATATAAATTTTTAAAACTAGAAGCAAACTTTACAATACTAACAAATTACTTCTAACCTATTATAAATAAAACATCAACAATGAGCTTAAAACATAATGAATCAACATTAAAAATTTAATATAAATGTATAACTGACAACATGAACATGTGGCAAAATACAATAAACAAGAGAAGACAGCATTTTATTCATGTATAAGATATGTTCAAATTAACTGAAATAAAGATTTCTTTTACCTAAGAAGAGAGGACATGGTTGCTCATCACTTACTACATCTTTGGAAAATACCTTCAAAGGAAAAAAAAATTAAGTCAATTTATGAAACAGACATCAGCAAGAAATAGAAATGATAGATATGGCCAATCTTTCGAAAGTTATAATTATTCAAATAAATGCTTTAAAATTTCATTTGAAAATAAATTACTCATGTAATAAACTCAGATAGAAATGCCATGTCTAAAAAGTGAATTTTGGCTTCTGCCGTTTTCACTGACAATAATCTCTACCCTTAAACCTACATTCTTAGCAAGCAAGAGGAGAAGCCATACTTCATTTGGAAAAATCACTTTTAAGCACTTGTAAGGCACAAAATCAAACTAATGAAAAAGTGCTAGAAAATGAATGAATATCTCTAACAGCTGCAACTTCTAGTATGAATGCAGCAATATATGTGAGTGCAGTACCAAAAAGAATCTGCAATACATTAAAGAATCCAGCTAAAAAAAAATCATTAACTACAACCCTTCCTCCCTTTATGTAAGTCATTCATATTTAATTAATGTCTCTTCAAATAAAAAGAAAAACACCTAAAAATAAAAAGTTCAGAAATTCCTGATCAAATCCATGGCCAGAAAGGGAGGAAATATTTGATTCAATGTGAAGAAAATTATGGACCTTTTTATGGCACAACCAAATGTTTTCACGGCTAAGTTTAAAGTCCCCAGCATTCTTGGAATCTACTTCCAAACTTTGTGACTGGTAAACCCCTTGTTTACTGCAACCTGTTTAATTACAGATATAACATTTTACACTGGCATGCCATACATCTTGCTCAGCAAAACCATAATTTCAGTGTTCAAAGATATTTTAAGCCCTAACTAACACATTGAGTCCTTTTACAGCCCCCCCCCCCCAAAAAAAAGCACTTTTAAGGGTTTTAAAAACATGTTGTCAAATATAAACACTCTTGAAGATGCTAGGCACCCTAGCAGGGTAGAATGGTATGTATATCTTGAAATGCTAACTTAAGTTCAGCAACTAATACAAACCGTTACGGTGTTCCAAAACGTGAATGGAGATTTGTGGAAGTGCTGCCAACATTGCACAGTTAGCATTATTAGCTTCTACACAGTGGTCTCAGGTTCACATGCTGACTAAGTCATAGCCACTTCTGTGATGTCTTCTCATAGGAAGCAATTTTGGTTCACCTATATGGTTTTCCCATAATATACAAGCCATCAAAATCACAGTGTATATTTGGGCAAAAGTCTTTGGATAAGTGGCTACTACATTTGGTATATAAAAAAGGAAATATTTACAATGAAGTAGGCCCACTTGTGACAGCTGTTAGTATTCAATTTTTTAAATTTAATTTTTCACAGGAGCTATTGCTTTACACTCACTTATACAAAGTGTAGCAGTAGTACTGAATGTCTAAATTTTAGAGAAGTAAAATTTCATACCTTTAAAAAAAAATTAAAGAAATTTCAGTTTAAATTAAAAAAGAAATTACTTACAGTCTTTCCACATGGTAGAATAACATCCTTCCCATTTTTAAGATCACCTAATAGAGGACCCCTAACAATAATGTAAAATCACAAAATATATTAAAAAATCATAAGCAATTTCCCTCAATAAAATATCATGCAAACACTTATTACACACTTTTGTACTAAGCTCAATACACACAAAAAATTCTGTTACTTTTATGTACATTAGCATCAAGTCGAAATTTTTTTTTCTATTATAGATTGATATCAAACTATAAAATTATGGTTCTACTAAATTAATTAACATTAGACTGCTCACTTTTTAAAATAAATTTTCTCTTCATATATTTAAAACCATATAACTAAATGAAAATCTTGCAAAGATTAATTTTTTTAAAAATCAATGTATATACTCTTTTTCAATAAATAAATAAATAAAATCCATGTAGTGTTCAGTGTTCCATTTTATTAACAGTTATAATAAAATCATTTAGAAGATTTGTCAAAGCATAATATTAATTATAATATGCTTTAAATATTTTATATTTGTAATTAATTTTTCTTTTCTTTATGTTTATTAATATTTTATTTAATTCTAACACAGCTATCTTATTAAAAAAATAAAAGAAATTCATAAAATACTCTTGAATTTATCAATTTATAAAAATGAGAAAGTTTGTGAACAGCAAACTGTTAATAAAATCAAACAGACTCATCAAATTGTTTTATCAAACTAACTGCTATATAAATTTCTTAAATATAAAACATAACTAAAAATCTAAAGTATCTATGGAAATTATAACATAAGACACCATTCATTACAGTGAGACTTTTCTAAAACCAGCTTAAGTGCATATGTTCGAAGACTTACTCAAAGTAATGAATAATTTAACAGGTAAAGACAGATTACATAAATTAATCAATCCTTCAACATGTAATAATACACAATATACATGCATTGAAGTAACAGATTTAAAGTTTCTTAGTAATGTATGTTTGCCAAATTTAAACAGCAGCAAAAATTTTATTTGTTTATTAATACTATCTTTAAACGAATAAAAACAAATTTCTCATTCAAATCTGATTAAAATATCATGACATATTTCACAGAGTGTACACTCTGTAATATTATTATACCTGATTATTTTTAACATTATCTTTAAATACTTACGGAGGAACACCTTGTTCCACACATTTTTCAATCAATAAATGGCCGGGTTTACTATGTCCCTGCAATTAAAAATTAGTAAATGGAATATTATCAGCCATATAAGCTATATTTTACAGTTAACAATTGTGAACATAATATTTAATGTTACTATAGATGAAATAAATACCACAAGTTTAAAAAATAAAAATTAAATTAAATTTTTAAAAAAATTAATAAATAAATAAAAATTTGATTTTTAAGTCTAGGATATTTAACATTAATTTTACTTATAATATAGATGACAAAGTTTTAAGTGTCAAGAGAATTGAAAGAAAAAATTATAATGTAAAGTTTCTTGATCTAATATATCTTAACCCCTAAATGTATAATTTTTGTATTCATTTGGGTGAATTTTTTTTCCTTTCTTGCAGATAATTATATTTGTTTATTTAAACATACATTCAAAAAGTTCTTAAAATTTAAATTATCACAGAATAAATAAACAATTGGCACATCATCGTGTTTTTACATCACACTATAAAAATCTTTTGTTACCGAGTTATAAGCAAACAAAATGATAAAGATTCCCGTGAGGTATACATGCCTAAATTCCTAGAATAAAAGCAATCTAACATCGATGACATAAATGGATTTAAGATATTTGTATAACAATAATTTAATATTAAATGTGACACAAATGAAACAGTAATATTTGAATGAACATACAAGCTTGTACAATTCTGCAAGTAAACAGCATCTGTGTATGTCATGGAACTATGCATTAAGTGGTCAAGAAAAAGTTCTCACTTTGAAAGACATATCAAAATGAAAAGCCTTAAATGATATAATACAATCAATTTTAAATTACATAAAGTTACAGAAATGATATAAGGTTTAAAACAGAAAAATAAAGTCAGTGTTATTGAACCATGGATGAGTGAAGAAGGTAATGAGAAGAAGATAAGAAAGGTGCTGTTGATATACAGCAGGAATCATTTGGCTCTGATATCTATTTTTATGGGAGAGAGAATTGCTGTAAGGCTACGGCCACACGAGCGATTTTTCCCTCACAACCGCAATGGGAAAACAAGCACCAAAATATAGATAAGCTTCTGTAACATAGGGGTGGCCAAACGAAGCTGTTTTTCTCGCTAGCGAGGGAGTTATCTGTCACGGTCTCAAGGTCGCCCGCTGGAGGATAGAACGAGACCTATTTTTCTAGCGGTTTGTGTAGATTTTCAAGCTGAGGGAAAAGACCCAGTGGGAAAAATGTCACATGCACGTGTGGCTGCCTGGTGTAGATTTTCAAGCTCGGGGAAAAGCCGTAGCGGGAAAAATCGCTCGTGTGGCCGTGGCCTATATGGAGAAAAGTACAGCTTCCTTCAAATGTTCAAATAAGATATTACAGTATTATCCCATTATCCACCAAAAGACAAAAATGACAAATATTATTTTAAAGTATTTTAGCTTTTTACTTCATTTTTCATTGTAAATAATTTTATGACATATATTACAGATCAAATCTTCTACATACAATAATATAATGAAAAAGGAAAAAAATATTAATTAGCTTAATGTAGAAAGTATAAACTTTGATGAACTAGGATTTAAGTGATCTAATATAAATACCAATGCCAGTTTCAAATTTTCTTTTTAAATATATTTTTATGTCATTAAAGGACAACATTTTGAATATAAATATTTAATTTTGGGTGCCAAATTTTGTTGCACATATATAGCCATTCTTTAAGTAGTCACAATGATTTACTATTATCCTTTTCTTCTGTGATATCAAACAATTTAAAAGAGAAAATAATTTAATCTATTATTCAAAATTAGTGTAAAAAAAGGAAGTGTTTTACAGAC
This sequence comes from Dolomedes plantarius, assembly GCA_907164885.2. NCBI lineage: Eukaryota > Metazoa > Arthropoda > Arachnida > Araneae > Dolomedidae > Dolomedes > Dolomedes plantarius. The sequence continues at coordinate 149,056,471 of OU015497.1, forward strand.
ACGTGATATAAATTATGCAGGGAAAAAAAAGAAGAAAAAAAAAGATGATGTCAATGAAGTATTAACAATGGAAGATATATTAATATTCTAATTAGCAATTGAAATAAAATATTTTCTCAAAGATAAAAGTTACATTGATAGTTTTAATCAGAAACTATGATCAAATAGTTCACTGTTTAATCCTATACTTTTTTTCAACTATATTAATTCTCGTTCAAAGATTTTTTTAAATGGCATCATTAAATAAGAGTATTTACAAACTAATCTAAGAATAATTAATAAATGATACCTTAAAAGTAAGCTAAAGTGATTTAATAGGCTGATATTTCAAGACTAATTTATTATGGGAAATACTTACAACTATTATCAATTTAGTTGAATGCTCAAACTATTGTCGTCCAGACTACAAAATCAGCTGTCTTTATGGCCAATAAAATTCAATGAGAAATCTTCAAAAAGTCACTAAAGTAAGGTAACAATCGACTGAAACCCTTAATTTCAAGCATTTAAAAAATTCTTAGCAGTTTAAAAACATCAATAGCTACTATGTTCATTAGCAATTTTGAAAATCTACAAAACGCAAAATTTGAAATTCAATACGGACAGTAGGAATTAAGCTCAAAAACAAAGAATCTTTGAAATAAACTAAGAGAAATGGTATGCCAGAATTTCATGGTGCATTCAAACATAATATTCCACAAATGACAATGTACTATACAAAGACTTGCTATATGCCTACTGTGGCAAATATTGAATTTTTTATTACACAGAAAACACCTTATTTGACAAAGGGCATATTTTACAAAGGGGACAAACATTATGCTACATTATATAAAACTGTCTGGTAAATTAAAAGTATAACCTGGAATAAGAAAAAAAAAATGCATTTAAAATTCTCTATAGATATGTAAATAAAACAAGTACTATACCTTGCAAGCATACGCAACTATCATGTTAGATTCTATATCTTGATTGTATGTACTGTCCATACGGATTCTTTTATTAACTAGATTCAAACCAAAATCCCAAAAATAAGTTAATTGTACAGATAAAATAAAGATTCATATCATTTTCATACATTTTAATTTAGCTTTGACTCTTAGAACTTGATTAGAAAGTATTTTATTTCAGAATCATGAATATCATGAGAATCTCATGAACATCTACCGAGCAGAATAATAATAATATTAATACATCTATTATTATTATTAATACTCTATTATTATTCCTTTTGAATACTTAATATTCAATGCTTTTACCACAGGTACATTAATAAAATAAATCAACCAGGCATTAAAAAGGGAATGCTATCTCTGAAAGATTATATATATATATATATATATATATATATATATATATATATATATATATATATATATATATATATATATATATTGATTGACAATGCATTATAAAAACAATCTATATAGAAAAATCTTTAAAAATTCAAATTCAGAATATAATACCTAACTGCATTATATTATACCAAAAATAATTTATTATCAATGTATATCTGGTCAGATATCTAATTTACTTTTATCACTGTATTACAATGAATATATAGGTATAAGACTTTTGTACAAATAAACTAGAATAAGTAATGTCCTCATTTAAATATTGAGTTTACTATATATAGCATAATTGCAAAATAAAGAGAGGAACAAGTTAACAGTGTTTCACATGAACAAGAAAATTAAATATAAATGAATGAATAACTAAAACTGTTAAAAGTAACTGGCACAAATATAAATCTTGTATTTATGGTACAAAAAATCACTGAACCTCAAGTCAATTAAGTTGTATATGAAGGAAATCAAATATAAAATGTTCCAGAATTTTAAATGAAAACATAAGCCAGATAAAAGTTCTCATCAAACTAACCATAAATTCAGGTAATACCCTCACAAAATGACCTTTACTAATAGTTAAAGCAAAAACATTCACTGTGCTCAGTTAAGAATAATAACATTATATCTTTATTGCATCATTAATAATTAAGAAAAGTATCCATACCAGGTTCAGTAGGAGTATCATGATTATCGGTAGTTGATGATGATGCTTTTGATGAAAATATAGGAATATAAGTGATCTGCATACATCCATCAACAAAGCCCTTTTCAAAGTTATTTTTGCCAACTATGATGAAAAAATAAAAAGATATATAACAAGCTAAATTTGCAAAGAAACACATAGTTTTCAATGTATTATTTTCAGTAATATAATATGGCATTCAAATAACTTTCACATTATAGACAAAAAAAAATGAAACAATTATTTAGGGTCTTCTTTCTACAACTGATACTTTCAGCTGATATTTTCATACAACTAACCAGTATTACATACATATGAGGACACTGGCATTCAGTATTAGTCTGTGAGTTTGAGTCCCACTGTTGGCATGGATGTTTGTAGCTGTTCAGTATCCGCTTTAAGCAGTAGATCTCAGTGTAATAAGTCCTCTTGTAGCAAAAAGCTGACAGAAGTGCTCTCAACTAACTCTACATACAGATGATGAATACACAAATAGCAGACAAATTCTTATCTAAAACAGTCTATGTTGTATTCTCCTCATCTTTTTCTACACGTTATTCAAAAGAGGATTACAGAACAGAATTACAATACTGGTTCATACACAAATGGCACATTATTTTTCAATGACTTTTTCAGGTTTTCCAGATAGTGTAATAAAAAATTCTAGTTCAAAGATATAAAGCAAACATAACTTTTAAAAATTAAAATATTTTATAACTTTTTAAGAGTAAAGTTTGATAAAATTCCCAGAATCATAGAATCACATTTTTATTCATGTTAAATCACTTTTGAGTTTATTAAAAAAAAAAGAAAGAGCAATATCTATTGTTTTTAATAAGATACAGCAAACAAAGGCAAATGACAGATATAAAACAAAAATGCATTTTACTGTCTTGACATTTAAAAATTCAAAACAAAAATGTTGATTAATTACACATGAAATCCAATCATACTCTATATGTAAAGTAATTAAAGATGTTAAGAGTTTTCTATAGATGACATTGTAGTCTAACATATCTTCATTATTCTATGAAAACAACTTCTACTAACAGATGATTATCAGGAAATTTGTCATTCTAAAGTATTAAGTTTTTCACTAAATTTTAAGAAACAAACTAGCTAAAGAACATTTAATGTTAAATTGATAAAATCAGTGAAAATGGCCCAATTTTTAAAATTTGATTAAATGTATGAAATTAATTTTTATGAAGTAATATACTTACTGAAAACATTCTCGTGTTAATGGAAAAACAATAATTTCAGTTGTATGATATTTCTAAGAGAGGTACATAAAAACAATATTCAAAATTTATTGAAACAATGATTTAAAATTATACTAATCCTAATAAAGAAGCATTTCAGCTGTATACCAAATTCTAATGAATTACTTTTTTCTTCAAAATAGAACAAGAGAGTGGGGGAAAAAAAAGGAATGAAAACTGCTCCAAATTTGGTTAGAGTAATAATGAATGAAAAATTTTCAAAATTTCCAACTGTTATTTAAAATAAAGTAGAAGATTCCTAAATAACTATAATGGATTAAATGGTTCTCATATAACTACTTACAAATAACCAACCTAGCAAATGCTGAATGGCTGTGAGAAATTCCTAACAACTAGTATTTTTTTTTTCATTCAATTTTATGAAAATCAAATTTTAGACTAAATAAACTTAATTTTCGTCTCATTGCAATTATTAAAATTTTCCTTTAAAACAATACTTATTTTTTGGGCTATAATTCAAAAGAGGATTACAGAACAGAATTACGATCCAGATTCATACACAAATAGTACATTATATTGATTTATTCATTCATTTTTTTTGAGGTGGGGGTAAATGATTAAAAAATGCCCTGCTATAATTCAAATAAAAATATACTGATTTTCATTTTATACATATTCAAGATTGTGTTATCCCCAATCTTCCACAATCAAAGCCATTACAAAAAACTTTAATGGTAAATTTTTAGAGGAATAAAATAGGGCTTGATAATTCTTGACAGTTAACTTATGAAAATGAAAAATATTTCTAGATATTTATTCATTATTACCACATTTTTTATAATAAAGTAAAAATTTACTTATTAATGTAAATGACAACCAATTCATGAATAATTAGAGTAAAAAACTTAAAATATGAACAAAATAGAAGTTAATACATCTCTCCAACCTTGCTGTAAAGTTAAGGTAACTCAAAAAATTAAAAAAAAGTAAATAAATAAATAAATAAATAATAATAAAAAAAAGAGAAAACCGTGTTTTTCTCTAACTATTCCCTGACTTTTACTCAAAATTTTACTTCCCCTGATAATTCCCAGCTTTCTACAAGTATACAAATTCTGTATAATATATTGATTAATCCTTTTTAATATATTTACAGTAAAACTTCACTTCTAACAACAATGTTACAAATAATAAACAAAACATTCTGAATACTACTAGAGGGATCTCTATAGAGGCAAAAATTTTCAGTATGAGCAGAAATTATGCAAGATATATAATTTATGCAAGATATAAAATTAATTTATGTTAATTTATCTAAAAGTTCCCTTCATCTCATAGTGACTATTATAAAATAAAAGTTTATGAACATACTGATTACTACTCAGAATTTTTAAATAAAAGCAAGTAATACAAAATGTAAATTATGGAAAAGGTTTAAAAATTCTTATAATTGTGAGAAAATAATGTATATAGAGAGTCATGAACTTACCAACTTTCAAGTTGTTGGTCATGATAAATGATTCTGCATTTTTAAATAATATATCCTACAAAGAAGAAATAATCTAATAAGAAACTACACTTAAAAAGAAATATCAGCATTTCAATGAATAACAGCAAAAATATATTGAAATATACATTTAATGCATTATCAGCACTTTCCTCAATCTATCAAAATTATACTGAACAAATAAATTCTTTTAATGTACTACTACTCACTGAAAGCACAAGCTGCTTTAAAATGAAATAAACTCTCAAGGACAAACATTATACCAGATGTTCGAAAGGCAGGATTTTATTCCTCCATTGGCATATGTTTAGACAGAATATGATGAAAATTCTTCAAGTAGGAAAAAAACAGTATATTCTTTTAAAATATACAATATCTTCAAGCTATACTGTCTCACTGATTTTAAAAATGAGACAGCAATAAAGTTTTTGTATAAAAGCATTGTTACCTTTTTTGAAAGTATGAAAATTCGTAAGATTTGTTGAATTTCATTTTAATATTATGTTAATTTTGAAATGACAAAATTATATTTTTCAGGGTTTACGTGAATATATATTACAGATTTTTCTGGTAAGCATTATTTAAAAAAATATGATTATTGGAAACCTACTTTTTAAAAGAATCACCTTTTAATTATTCTGTGCTTTTAATTTAGTTTTACAATGTTGAAAACAGTAATTCATATAAGTACAAGCGTTTAAAGAGAAAAATCATGAAAGTTTTTTGATAACTATGAATCATATATTTATTTATATTTGATTTTGACACATGTATGCTGTTCTCCCTTTTCAACATAAATCTTGTATTAGTAGAACTGGAAATTAAAGTTCAGAAAAATTCCTCTAATTTTTCCAAGAATTTTGTTTGTATAGCACAGTTTAAAATCTGCCTTAAAACAATCCAGTTTCATAAATAGTACTACTCCTTTATAATTCTTCACAAATCAATAAACAAGAATTTCTCAACAAGCAGCAAATGAACACATACTGCTTATTAATGAAATGCAAGCAAGTTTTAAGCACTGCAAAATGTGTAGAAAACTATATCTCAGAAGAAACTTGTGAAAAACACATAATGGGAACACACAGCTTCTTAATATTCCTGTAAAGAAAAAATAAAAGGGTGGCAACTAGTTTTGAACTAGTTAATAGTTCTTCATCAGGCCAAGACCATTAGATGTAGTTGTCATGTGACCAAATCAACAAATATGCATTGCAAATTCAACTTTTGAAGAGTATACCTAAATTCAAATTGTCAAATTTTCTGATCGACTTCAAGCATAATTATATCATATGCATGTAATGTAGGGAGAAGACGTTTTTGCAAAGATTTTGAATGAGACCAATATTAAATTTGATTAAATTTTCAAAGGAAGCGAGTGAAATATTTTTACACAGTTATGAAATGAATTTATAGTTAATTTTCACTGTACTCAATATTTATTCAATAGATTTATTTACAAAATGAATTAACAAATAAATTTTATAATTAATAGTCACTTTTGTTATTAAAAGTACAGTTAAAATATAAGAATGTTCCTGAAAACAGCATATGTTAAATAGCAGAAAAAAGAAAAGTGTACAATTTAAAATACCAAACTGCATTAGATAATACAATACTTTCCTTATATCAAATACTGGAAATTTGTTAGATTTTTCTACTATTACTTATGTTTTATTGAAAACAAAAATGATTATTATATATATATATATATACAAACATATTTACAGATTTCAGTATATAAATGAGCCTACTTACAGTGCCTACAGGGCCATGCAGATTTATTTCTGGTACTCCAATATCTTGAATAGTTAATGATAAACCTAAATATAAGAATCACAAGAAATTTTTAAAGTTGATGCCCTGACCATGACTTGTTCAAAACAAATTATATTTATGACAAATGATAGCTTTAAGAACAAAAGCAAACGAAAATTTTTTATCCAGGAAATTCTTAAACAATTACAATCAATCACAAACCATAGGTATAATAATCAAATACATTATAATTACAATGATATTACACAATAATATTCCTCTCAATAATATATTTTCAGGGTTCTGTGCTTAAGTTTCACTTTGTTACAGCAACAATAGGATGAAGAAGGAATGTCAAAAGACAGACACGTATATCTACACTGCTAAAAAAAATTAGGGGAGCAAGCAAAGTTAAGAAAACCGCGCGAGACAGCCACGTATTGGCATAAAATGGAGAGTACATGCGTATCAATGCGCAATACAGAAAAAAAGACGTAAAAAAATTTGTAATTAAGCTTTAATTCTTTGAAAATATGGAAAAAACATGAAAAGATGATTTAGGGCAACAATTTGGTTACATGCAAACGATAAAAAAAAAAGTATTATTTAGAAATGATGCAAGATTTTTAATATAGTGTCTGGTCTTCTCAAACAGCTAAGACTGCTGCACACCTGTTTTCCATGGTGCGATGATGTTATCGATAAGACTTTGGGGAATACTGTTCTACTCCTCAAGAAGTGCAATCTCCAAGTCTCGGAGAGTAAAAGGAGGCCTTGGTCTCACAGCAATGCGTCGTCCGAGCATGTCCCAAACATGCTCGATTGGATTCAGGTCAGGACAGCACACTAGCCATTCCATACACTGTATTGTTTCAGCTTCAAGCATGTTCTCCACAAGACGAGCTGTATACGGTCTGGTATTATCATGCTGGAAAACAAAGGAATCTCCAATGGCTGCAGCGTAAGGTATGATATGAGGTCTCAGTATCTCGTCTGCATACCTTCGGGCTATCAAAGTACCATTCCGAATGATATGCTGGTCTGTACGTCCACCTATGCTGATTCCACCCCATACCATAAAACCAGCTCGTCTGTATTGTGACCTTTCATGAACGAATGTGGGGTTATTTTGAGTGCCCCTTTCCCTCCAAACCAAAACACTTTGGGTGTCACACTCCAGACTGAATCGGGACTTGTCTGTAAACAGCACTTGGCTCCAATGATGTTGCTCCCAATCTCGATGTTCAGCAGCTCATTTTCTTCGGGCCGCACGGTGGCGTGAGATCAACGGAATGCAGACCATTGGCCTACGTGCATAGAGATCTCCCTGATGAAGCCTATTACGTACTGCTTGGCTGGACACCCTTCATCCTGTTGCCAAGAGCAACTGTCTTTGCAGCTGAGTAGCATTGTCTGTTCTGTTTCAACGAGCTGTTAACAGTATATACCGGTTATCAGTTGCTGTAGTGGCACGTGGCCGACCTTGCCCTGGTCGACGTCTAACATTCCCTGTTTCTTGGAATCGATTCCACAGCCTTGCAATGACACTTCTGGCGACTCCAACAGCATCCGCGACACTACATTGTGTTTGCCCAGATTCAAGTCTGCCTATAATATGCCATGCCATGGATTCCGGTAAATCACGTTGTTGAGACATTATCAAGTCACCTCTTATCAAAAAGAATAACTGAGCAATCGAATTTCACAGTTAAGGCAGTGAAACAGATGTTTCTGCAACATCCCGATTTCCGGCCTTATGTTCTTTTTCTTGTTTTTGACGTCATGAACTTTGATTTGCATATGAAGTTTTCTTCTGTTTCCTGCTAGGCTTTAAATTATGGATGATTTATTTTATGTTACTTATCGGTGTAAGTATTTCGTTAAAACCATGTGCTCCCCTAATTGTTTTGAGCAGTGTATCATTTAGTGGGAACTTTTGCCAAGCATGTTTTTAAACTGTGTACTTTTAGGATGAGTTTCCTCATTTCTTGTCATAACCAGTTTCTACTGATTTTAGTTCATTGTAGATTCATTTAAGAACCTTGTGAGGGAGAGAAATCAAATTGCTACAAGAAAGCAAATTTTGAGGTAAGAGCAATTTAATGTAATTAAAGACACTGAGAGAAGAATGAGGAAATAAGTTTAGGTACAGATTTCCAAAATCATCTATGATGCAAGATTTCTATAGACAAGAATAAAAATGAAATGTAATAGCGGGAAAGAAAGAAGAACACATCAATGGTCTCACCGATAATTATATTTAAAACTTCACAAACTCACTTAAAAAAAAAAAAAAAGTTTGCATTTTACGGCAAGGTACTTAATATGCATTAGACTTATAATAAATAGACTTACAATTTCTTTTGTTACAGGATAAAACTAATAAATTATTCTGTACAACTCAATTTAACATTTCTATTTATATATTTGTAATTGTTGTACTCTGAAAGGAATGTAAAAGAATAGTTCATTATTTAGAAAAATAGTTTAACCATTGCTATTATGCATACATTTTACAGGATCAGATGATCACTGTATCCTCTATCCCCTACCCCATACACAGATATTCATCAGTGCATAATAAAAGTTTCAGCAAAGAATCATTCAAAAATAAACAATTATCTGTTATTCCAGTCACATTTGATTAAAAATATATATGTTATATCAGTTAATCACGCGAAATATTTCCATGTTATTTCCTAAAAGAACTTTATGCACAAGTATATTGTATTGGATAATTAAATAAGTACAGAGTATGTTATATATTTAAAACAAAATGTATATTGTAGTTGTTTAAATGTTAGGCAGACATATGAAAATTGCAAAAGTCACTTTAATAAATAAAACATATAATCCATCTTAGAAATGAATGCATGAGTATTTAAATGCTCATGTTTTATGACATCATGAAATAACAAAATCTAAGTAAAAATTTTACTATACCACTTTTAAGATATTACCTAATAATCCTCCCAAATTATGCCAACTTTTATGGGTGATAAAAATATGATCAAGCTTTGCTAATTTCATTCTGTAAATAAAGAAGTAAATTTAGCTCTTTTGATTTTTAAATTCAAATAAATTTAAGTAATCTAGCTTATCAATAATGTTCTCACTTGTATTCATGGGCAAGTCTTTGGGTTCCTTCTCCGCAGTTAAAAAGGTACCTAAAATTGAATAATTTTCTGAATATTCTTTTCAAGCATTAATAAACAGGAAGAGTCATACACATTTATACAGATGTCCTCTTTTGCAGGGTGACAATAGGAAATACTAAAATCTATACATAATGCCAGTATTTTGGCAAATTTTAGTGAAATTTAAAGTGGCAGGAAAATAAATAATAAATATACATTTAAGTATAAAAGTATATTATTCAAATAAAAATCCTGATAAGTCTTACCAGAGAGAGAGAAAATTATAAATCATTTGAACTACATTCTTATATCCAGAAAAATCTATCTGTAAATATAAAATAAGTTTTATTTGATCTATAAAATAAGAAATTCAGGTGTACCAACTATCAGGTCTATCACTCTTTGTTCTTGCTCTTCATGTTAATTTCTGGGTAAGATTTTTCTAATTCTAATTTTATAAATTTTAATTAGTGCAGTCTTTAGCCAAAGAGATATTACTTGTAATAGCTCTTCAAAAACACAGTGCTATTGTCTTATTTACTCATGTAGTGGCTAATGAAGAAAATATGAGTGAATAAGATGTTTTTATAGTTATACATCTCTAGTGTTAAGCCTATCGGCTAACAATTATATATATATATATATATATATATATATAGACACACAGTTGGACCTCTATTTAACAAAGTCGCTAAATACCGAAAAAAAGTTCGTTATATGGAAAATTGTTAAATAGAGATTTACTTTTTAAAATACTTTAAACTACACAAGACAGATTTTAAATTCATAAACACTAAATATTATTAATAAAATTAGTTTATCACGCCTTTATTTTGTAAATTAATGACTATTTGTTTTATATATCTTACCCATCAAACAGAAATCTGCAAGGAAAATAAGAATAAAACAAAACATTGTACGGAAACACACTGTATTTTCAATTTAAAAAAATTACATTTAAATTAATTAATTTTAATGACATTATCGCAATGATTATAACAAGTAATTTTAAACTTACATTACCACATGCATCCTTAAATTTAATTGCTGATAAAGTTTGTAAATTTTGTCTGAGTTTTTTGTTTGGAAAAGTGTTTTCTCTCATAATATGTCTCGCATCTTTGCAATACATCAAAATCCCCTTCAGGCGTATTTTCTTCAATCTGTAATCCGCGTCGAAATGTGTTAAAAGAAAATTAATATGTTAAATGTGTTAAAAGAAAGAATTAATTTGAAATGTTCAGAAATATTTTCAGAAATATGGAGAAAAAATATTGGATCACAAGAAAAAGTTCGTTAAATAGAGAATGCACTTCACTATTTGGAGGTTATTTTACGAAGAAATTCGTGAAACATTCTTGGTTCCAAGGAAAAGTTCGCAAAACAGAGGTTCGTTAAATAGAGGTCCGACTGCACATATATATATATATATATGTGTGTGTGTGTGTATCTATCCACTCATATATATATATATCGTACTATTAATTTTTTCAAAGAAAAGAACTTTTTTAAAATTCAACAGAAAGCTCTAAAAACAGATGTTAAATATAATCAAAAATATAACAAATACATAGTGAAATACTAAACATTAAATTATATATATATATATATATATATATATATATATATATATATATATATATATTATTTTGTTAACCTTGACACAAACTTGGTGTGTTAGGAATTATTATAGTTGAACAATTTTAGCCTAATTATTCTACTTATCATGATACAAAGGAAGCATTACAAGTAATCTTAACAAGTATGTAAACTTTCATTGTTTGTTTGTATAACATTTTGACATGTCTCATTTTGATAATCAAATTTATTCATATATAACTGGCTTTAACAGTACTTTATTTAATCAGTTATAGACCTAAATCATTTTTTGAAATATCTTATGTCTATTACATAGTAGTGAAATAAAATGAAATGAAAAATAACAAATTTGTAATAATTAACAGAAAATCTAGACTATCCATAGTCTCACTGCGGTTGGAATATTTTCTTGTTTAATTTAGAAAAAAAGATTTTATGTAAACTTTTGACTTTTTAAATAATTTGGTTTGAACTCATTAAGTTGTGACAGATTTTCATCCATTTATTGCAGGTCAAGAGTTAATCAATGGTCAAATACTCAAACTCTCTCTATAAATATGATATAACCTAACCTTTTTTTTAAAAAATATATATATAGATACATGTGTATATACCTTCCATGATCTGTAAACATATACAAAGCTCTAGATGAGTTATTTGCTCCATTTCCTAACACACATAAATATATCTCACTAGGAGCAAATAATACTTTTTTTGGAGAGGCATTCTTTGATTTTAATCTTTGCTCTTTCAGTTCAGCGGCAGCAGTGTTATTTTTAGGCATATTTTTAAGATGCTCATAAAACGACCTCGATAGTATTTTCTTTGAATTACTAATTAGTCTTTTTGATTCACAGGAAAATATAGGCTTTAAAAAGAATAATCCCACTCTCATGTATTTAACTATCATTCATATAATGTTACGAAATTTTAAATTTTTGAAGAAATTTGTAAATCTGCTACTGAAACTTGCATCGCGAATCCACATGATAAATTTTCAAGTTCGGTGCAGTACAAGCTGAAATCGTAAGAGTTGAGATCCGTAGTAAATAATAACGGACAACAAACTTATCGCAAATGATTGCAAATGCTTTGCATTTATAGCTCATTTTTTATGATGTGGATTTCTAAAATTTGGTAAAAGAAATTTTTACTGCTCCCATGAAATTTACTATTATAAGGTTTTTAGCTTACAATCTATAAGATATTACAACTATGGGGAGAATACACTGTTACATGAAGCAAGATTACTGTTTAAAGAGGTGGCAGCTGTTAGCAGAAATGTTACTAACACAAACAAGTGCATGCCGGATTTACAAAATTTTTCGTGTGATCGAATGCTGAGTATAAGTGGTTCAACTTGCTCTTGTTCCATTCTTGTATCAAGTGAAAAAAAAAATTAAAAATAGAATTCACTTGTCAAATAAATATTTGAATGTGAGAAAACTAATCATAATTTTATCCTCACAAATGTTTAACGTTTATTTTAATTTAATTTTATTATTTAAGTTCCATTATACGATATTGCATGTTTCAAAGGGATATTTTAAATGCAGTTGGGCTATCAATTATCAAATAATAAATTTAAATGCAAGAAAATTCATGTACATATATAGAATGTGTGTCTTCGTGGTTTGATTTTGTATTATATTGCTACTGACATACCTCTAAATATTTTATTTGAATCACAGTACTCATAGTTTAGCGTTGTATCTAATGTACACAACCCCAAAATTTGTATCGGAAACAATTTTTTATAAAGATGTTATATTTTTATATTTGCTTGGGGTTGGCGTTTTGTGTTTGTATTGGCTCGCTGTTAAATATTACGAAATGTCTGAATCTAAAATTATGTTAGTAAGGATCTCTATGATATATGTTGTTCAATATATATTGCCAAGATGATAGCAATAACGTGGCAGGGCATAAAATTCACTTGTGCATATCATCTTTTTATTTGGCAAAAGGTATAAGAATATCAGAGATTATTTTCACAACTAATGTTCAAGCTAAATAAATCATATAGCTTGTGACAAAATATTAGATGTATATTGAAATTGATATATGTTAATTTGTGTACTCTAAATATTATAAAATAGAGAGTGAATGTTTTTGAGTTAAGTATGAAACATATATCCAGTAAAGGAAAAAGCTTCAAAATATCTTTAATTTGTATAGTATATATAATCTAGAAATATTTTGAGATTATTATACATGTACAGGGAAACTTTTCTAGCTGGCCACCCCTCTAAATGGTTATATTTTGTTATTTAAAGTTCCAAAATGCCAATTTTATGGAAGAAACCTCTTTTCAATGGCCACTAAAATCAACATGTGCATATGAACATTTTAAACATAATTTATGATTCATGCTTGAATTCCCATACTTTCTATATAAAAAAATCTTAAAAAAAGTCAGTATCACAATTGGAAATTTTAGGGAAAAGTTGAAGACTAATTAAAGATGCTGACTAATATTAATTAAAAACTAATTTGTATATTTTTATTTTAATGTAATTTATGTGCCCAAATTCAGCTCTCAAGTAGTTAATATTCCTGAAATATGTGTAAACAGTCTTTGTAGCTTTATTTGTTCAAATTCTCTTTCAAAGAACCTTATCTGTGTAAGTTTTATATTTTATTTTATATATACAGTTGGCTCTCTGTTTAACAATGCTCTACTTAACGATGATCTCTATTTAAAGACGATATTTCCCAGTCCCGGCCTCTCCAACGTTATGGGATTATGGGAAATGTTATTTTTTCACAAATTCTGTTTAAGGGCGATCTCTACTTAAGGACGATTTTTCACAGTCCCTTGAAAGTCGTTAAACAGAGAGCCAACTGTATATATATATATATATATATATATATGTATGTATACAATGGATGCTCATTAATTCGAACTCGGTTAATTCGAACTTTCGGTTCATTCGAACTAATCCAAAGGCCCCCAAAAAACTTATATTGGAGTTAATGTTAAAAATATCTCATTAATTCGAACTAAATTTTTATCACTTCGGTTAATTCGAACTAAAAATTTGACAAAAAAAAAAAAATTCTTTTTCCTCATTTAATGGAGAAAATACACACTGTATTTATTATTTTGTGTGTCAAAATTTCTTTTCTGTGTAAAGAGGCACATGCCTGCATTCCTAGCCTGCATGTCCACTAAACGTTAGTAACTATTGTCCTTATTAGTGCTAAACGGAAAAAGCAATTTTCCTTTATTTGGATTGATTTTCTTAGAATTTCAGAAAAACTAGTCTTTACTACAGATTCTAGGAGCTGCGTTAGTTATAACTGCAGTGCAGACAAGTTAATGTGGTCTAGTTTTTCTTCCTCATTGTGTGCTGTGAACGTGTAAAAATTCAGGATGAATACACGTGGAAAGTACAAAACCCTAACTTTGGAGACAAAGGTAGAAATTTTAAAGAAAGTAGAGAATGGCGAATGTAAAACAAAGTTAGCAGCTGACTATGGAATTTTTAAAAAATGCCTTGTCAACAAATTTGAAAAACAAGGAGTCAATTTTAGATTCATGGGAAAAATCAAAATTTGATAGAGGAAGGAAACGCATGGGAAATGCGTCCCAAGAAGTTCTAGAAAAAGTTCTACTGCTATGGTTCCAGAATGTTAGATCTCGAAATTTTCCGATAAATGGATCCCTAGTGCTGACGAAGGCTGATGAATTGGCAAGTCGAATGGGTATTGAAGATTTTAAATGCAGTGATGGATGGCTTTCTCGATTTAAGTCAAGGCACAATATTTCTTATCAAACTGTATGTGGCCAAAGCTCTGATGTAAACGAAGACATATGCACTAATTTTGGTAGAAAACTGCTAGGGCTTTTCTCTACTTACCTGCCGAAAAATATTTTTAATGCGGCCATAATGGACTATTAAAATTCTGAAAGCATTTACTCAGATGGAACCTTCCTCTGATAATGAATTGAAATGTTTACTTCAAATCGAGAAGCTGGCTGAACAATGTAGGCATCATAAACAGAACCAAACATCCATTTTACAGTTTTTCCCCAAAGTGTAATTCATATTTTTAATAAAAGTTTACTTTATACTGCATATCTTCTGCTTCATTTTATGATTAAGGTAAGTCTGTATTGCTTTTTAATATGTTTAACTTCTTGCAAAATTTAACATAGTATAATATATTTTCTGGATAACATAGTATAATATATTTTCTGGGGTTATACATACTAGGAGATTTTCTTCTTCAGTGATACGCATTTAAAGTTATATATTTTCTCTTAACATCAGATAATTCGAACTTTTTTCTGAGAACCTTTGAGTTTGAATTAATGACTGTCCACTATATATATATATATATATATATATATATATATATATATATATATTTATGTATAGATATATATATAAACTGTAACTTGATTGTATGTTTTGAATTCTGCTGTATGATTTTTAAGGGTGATTGCAAAATTTAAAATCCATCTTATCTGGATAACCTATTAAAGATTATTGTCATTAAAAATAAAGTAAGATAATTATCTAAAAACTCATTTATTTGGGCAGACTATAAATATCAATTGACTGTAAGAAAGAGAAAATGGAAAATGTAAAAAAATTATCTCAATTTACTAGATTCTATGTACATATTTTCTGTATTTAACTTTTGAATTATTTCTTTTAGTGTATTAATAAATGTGGCTTTAAATTTTTTTTTTCTGTTTTCTTAGCATGAACCAGGTTTTAAAGTTAAGATGTTGTACATATTTTACCAGAAAATTTTATGGAGTGGCATTTAAACGTACCTCTAATAATTCTGTATATTATTGTTGTAATCCTCTGAATTCACAAATGGCTAATTTGTACAATCTGCCAAACATATATTCCCATATTCAAGTGTGTGGATATGCCAAGAGAGTTCAAGGCAAAGCTCCAAAGAGTAAGGAAGACAGTTCACTATCAATATGATTAACAGTTAATTTGATTTCTTACAATTATGTATTTTCTATATCCATTCTGTCATTCACTTAATTCTGTGATTACTACATTGAATGCACCAGAAAATAATACCTGTTACAGGTAAAAAATGACCTCTACATATGGCAGCTCAACTGATATTTTAATTAACTTCTATAATGATATTTAGTAGTCACATATATTTTAAATTTTGCACCAGATGTAATTATCTTAATAGTGAACAAATATTCTCTGAAAACTGCTTGTGATTCTTTACTGCTTTTATTTTTTTCTCCTCTCTCTCTCTCTCTCTTTTTTCCCCCTTTCCTTAAGAGGGAAGGAGGCTATAGTGCATAACAGCAACTTAAAACTTAAGAAGTTCCTTAAAAGATCTTTTTTACCATTTTAAAGGACTATCCCAACTCAGTAACTTTTGTTACTATGGGCAAGATAAGTTATCTTTTCATTGCAAGTTATGACTTCTTTGTTACAGCTTGAGGAGAAGACCTAATTATGACATGTGAAAATGGGCATGGAAAAATTTTAAGCATCAGTGGCACATGATCAAAGACTGGTTATATTCTTCCTCTTCCCCATTGATTATTATAACTGATCGATTTTAGTTTTGAATGGAGAAGAAACATAGCAGGAACAATTAGCTTTATTTATCAATATATACAAGGTGTGCCCATAAAGTAACTGGACAATTTTATATAAATAAGAAAAATATTACTCACCTTCAAATAAATTTATGCCCTTCAAAATAATCGCCAAAGGAGTCTATACAATTTTTCCAACATTTCTTCAAGTCATTGAAACACTGCTTATAGGCATTCAAACTAACCGTTTGCAAAATACGCGTAACATTTGGTTTAATATCCAAGATGTTTTCAAGTCTCTGTATTTTCATGGCCATCTTAAGCTTCAGAAGAAGAAAAAATCAGCTGGCGATAAGTCGGGAGAATATGGTGGGTGATTTATCACTGTAATTGAATGCTTAGCAAGATATTGTTCTATAGAAATTGCTGTATGGGGCCTAGCATTATCATGTAAAAGAAACCATTGCCCAGAATCAAACAGTTCCTTCCTAACTTGCCTTATCCTGTTTCTTAATCAAAAAAGAACCCCTTATAAAAATGCTGATTGATTGTTTGATTTTCAGGAATAAATTCATGGTGAATAAGTCCTTTGTAAAAAATGCAATCAGCATCACCTTAATCTTTGATTTTGACATCCGTGTATTTTATTTATTTATTTATTTTATTTATTTATATTTTTTTTTGTATGAGAGAAGACGGTTCTTTCCACTGGACACTATTTTTAGGCATTACACTTTCAGAAATTGTTGTCTTGTTGCACAGTAATCAGCAAATCTTCACAGCAAGCTTTTCTGTCTTCTTTTTGCTGTTCTGTCAAAATCCGAGGCACAAATCGAGCACAAACTTTTTTCATTTTCAATTGAAATTAATCTACAGCTTTCTTTGCATATCCCAAGTGTGTCTGAAAGTTGCTGAGTTGTTACTTAATCGTCAGCTGATTTTTTCCTTTTTCCGAAGCTTAAGATAGCCATGAAAGGACAGATTTGAAAATGTCTGAGATATTACATCAAATGTTACGCGTATTTTGCGAACGGTTAGTTCCAACGCTTATAATTAGTGTTTCGATGACTTGAAGAAACGTTAGAAAAATTGTATAGACTCCTTTGGCGATTATTTTGAAGGGGATAAATTTATTTGAAGGTGAGTAATATTTTTCTTTTTTATAAAATATTGTCCGGTTACTTTATGGGTGCACCTTGTATATATATATATATATATATATATATATATATATATATATATATATATATATATATAAATATATATATATTCCTTTTGAGAAATGGTAGTTAACTAATTGCTCTTAGCTTTTCCATTTCATACAGTTATCTTTTATTGAAATGAATTGCATAAGTTTATTAATTATTCATGTATTTAACATTGTTTTCTGTTCCTGACAATAAAAATATCCATAACAGCAAATATTCTTGTAATATACTTATGTAATGTATTTCTCTTTCTAATTTACTGATGTACATTTTAAATATGTTGTGTAAATTTCCAGACTTGAAACTGATTTTTTTCTTTTACTTCTCTTGTATTTTAACTTAATTGTTATTTAGGTAGTAAAGGAAAAGCATTGAAACTGACTGATGAAGAGATGGCTGATGTTATTGATATTGATGATTATAGACAACAGCTTCATCAAGTTGCAGAGAAGTTACAAAAGGATTATATTGAAAATCTTTCTATTCGTTCAGCTGCAAGTATGCTAAATTCAAATTTTCACTTTGGTTTTTGATTAGAGAAATATTCTCTTGTAAATAAGGCATTACAGATCTCTTAATCTGTTTGAACTAAGTGTTAGAAACTCGAAGTTTATTACAGATATGTACATTTGAACAACCTAAATATAGAGAGTGTAAATTACTTTGTAATATGAGATATAGATCCTTCTAAAGTATATAAGCTACAAACACTGAAATTAATATAGAAAGGTAGGCAAAGTCTTTTAAATGAAGTGGTAAATAACTGTATTAAACACCTTAAAAATCAGAAGTTTCTATTATCATTTCTGTAATGTGTTTTGTATTGCATTTGTATTTGCTATCAGATCAATACTTTAAATAATAAATGTGTGCATAGTAGTTTGTATTACATTTGTATTTGTTAAAACTTAGAACAATATTACTGGCTGTAGATAATGATGTGCTATACATCCACATTCAGAAATTAAGTGATTACTCATACTTTTTTTTTTTTTTTGGGGGGGGGGATGTTTTGTATCCCATATAGGACATGAGTACCATTTAACTTTCCATTAAGCACTGATAGGAAGATTTTTCTTCCATCTTTATTTATTTATTTATTTTGTATGTGTGTGTGTTTTACTGTCATAAATGAATAGATCTACCAAATTTTTTCTCAAAACTTTGTAGACTTAACAATATTTTAATCCTTTTAAGGAAATTATACCTAATTAAAAAGTTTCATGGCCTAGGTAATGATCCCTAACATTAACTTTGATTATGCATGTTTTTAGCACTGATTATAGGTTCCACGCTTCTGCAGCATTTCTGGTGTAACTTAATACGTATACTATATGACAACAATAAATCTTTTTACTGATTCATTAGGATGAGTAAGAAAAATCCTCATACATTTAGTGAAAATTTTCAATATAAAAAACTCTGAACTGTAATTTAAAAATCCTTCTCTTTTCACTTTATTTAAAAACTAACGGTAATATAGTTGAATCAATATTAATAGAACTTATTAAGAGAACTTTGGCTATCTGTATATTTGTCAGAATATTTTGTTTCTGCAAGTAATTTTTCAGTAATAAAATGCCAATAAAATTAAATAATTGTATAAATTTTTAGACTCACAGGTTTAGGAATGGGGCAAAATATTAAAGTTTAATCAAATTATTGCTCCATACATTGTAGTTTCTCATCATTTATCTATTTATTCTTTGTGATTAGTTCAAAATAATGCCAAAATATGGAGACTTTTCTCCTAAAATTTAATGAATGAACACCTCTTTTTAATATCTGATATCTATTTTTCAGGCAATATT
This sequence comes from Dolomedes plantarius, assembly GCA_907164885.2. Lineage (NCBI taxonomy): Eukaryota > Metazoa > Arthropoda > Arachnida > Araneae > Dolomedidae > Dolomedes > Dolomedes plantarius. The sequence goes on from OU015497.1 coordinate 149,076,284, forward strand.
ATTAACATCATTGTCAAAATTGGTGAGGAAGAATATTCTTTAAATGAATTAGCTGTCATATCAAAGAAAAATCCTAACCTGATTGCAATCAATATGTCTGATTTTCCAGAGGTAAGTTTATTTTCTGCTCTAATAAAGATTCCTATATTTGATTACCAGACATTGAGAAATATTAAAGTATGAGTACATCAAATGTCTGTCTCTTGGTGGAACTCTTGAACGATTCATTGAGCAACAGAATCCATATTGAGGTTTTTTTCATCCTAGAGATAGTAAAATTCAAATCCAAATGACCACATCGCTTCATTTTATAAAACTCTTAAGGTTGCTATGTACTAACCCTATTGAATTCGCTCACCTCAATGTTAATCTATGTTGAAAATTTGTTCAAGGATTGCCGACTTTAATTTCAAGATTTTTTTTTTTCAATTCTACTCTGTAATAGAAAAAGAAATTTTACACCTTGGGACATTTTTAGTCTTTTTTCTTTTAAAAATGCAAATAATATTTTAAAATTTAAATTATTTGGGGGGGGGAATCTGGTATAGTGTGGTTCAAAAACTCATAAATTCCTTTGGTGGATGATGAATCCTATTGCAAGGTGCAGAAAAATTCAGGCTATCTGAAAATACCATTTTTTTGGATTAACAGCATTTATGTAGCTGTAAATAGTAGACAAATTTTCTCCATAGGTTAACATTGAGATGAGCAAATCTGGTAGGGTTAGTACACAGCAGCCTTAAAGTTAACAAGTTTTCTGCTGAAGAGTAAAATTGTTTAAGAAATGAGAAAGTACACTCTGGTGATACTCTCCTTTTCTAATGTTCTTTTCTCTTTTTTATTTTGTTTAAAAATGCTTAACTGATGGCAAAATTTTTTAGAATGTTTGAAATTTTAGTAGCTTGTATAGTCCTTAGGATTAATTTTTAAAACTTTTATTGGAATTATGATTTTATTATATTTAGTTGGTTACAAAGGAAAATAACTTTTCATAAAAGGTTTCACAGTTTTAAGTAGCTGCAGCTATTAAGGTAACAAAAATTAAAGCTTTTTTTATTTAAGTTTTCAAGATTCATATAGTTAATTTAGGAATAAATACCTATTTTTTAACTAATATAATGTCTATCTTAGGTTAGAAATAATGCCATGTATTTACTTTTATTATTCTTTACTTTTCACATTTTAAAACTGTGTTTTATTTAGGATCCTGTTAGTCACTTAGGGTACTTAAAAGTTTGTGCAGTGCTTCAAAAAAATAAGTATAACTCCTTAATTTTGCATTTCAAATAGGAGTGTGAATTCTGTAAAATGACATTTAACTGTTATAACTTTGACACTGCTTTATATATTAACTTGTTTAGTGATCAAGGAATATAAAGATAGGTTCTAGAAAATTTCTGGAATTTTGCTTAGGTAAAATAGTGAGAACCATGGATATTAGCAAAATAAACCAAGACACTGAATCCTTTTAATTGAAATCTCATTTTTTTCCTATTATTTGAATACAAATAATCCTGATTAAGTATGAATATATTTGTATGCAGGAACAAAAATGCTATAGTTAGGTTTATTTATTTCAACTGTCTATAGTAGTAAACTAAAAGACCCTTCAGAAATTATTAAGCTATGTTTCAGTACCTTAAAACATGTACTTGATAGTGATTCCTCTGTCTCTTTGAATAGTTTATTGGTTGTTTAGTTTTAATTTTTTATGAGATAACTGTATTTTATAGGCTACCAAACCTGCTATTCAAGCTATAACAGAATCTGGAAGTGGTTTTAATCCTCAGCAAGATGGTACAATGATTTATGTATCTGTACCAAAGTATGTCATATTTTTGTCTTATAAAATATTTATTTATTGAATTCGTATATCATTATTGTGTTTGCTTGATTTAAATATAAATAATCTATTATGTTTCTGCAATATTAAAAAGCTTATGCATCATAAGAATATCTTAAGCGTTAAAAGTAGTTAGTTGTCCTATATGTGTTTCAAGAAACTGAAGACTACTTTTGACTCAATGAGTCGTTGTTCACTATATAGAAGAACTGAAAATGCTAGAATAGGAGTTTATTCTATTTTAAGGTTCCTGCATATTAAGAAGCTTAAATATAATTTGTAGCATTTTAAAAGTAATTTTTATTATTTATTAAAATGTACTATCAATTATGATAGATAAAATAAGTATCAATATCTTTTGAGCATAAGAGTAAGAATATCCTAAGGATTATTTGTATCAGTTATTATTGCAAACATTTTGTTACTGGGCCTAAATTTAACGAAACATTCTTAAACTTACTGAAATATGTTAAAGTACTGAATCAAGCATGTTGATAAGAAAAAAAGATGTGTCACTCATATTATTTTTAAAATGGTTTTTTTTCAAGTATTTTGCCATTAGAATTTGTAATTCTTTGCTTTTACATATCATTATTTTGTAAATTAATGAAGTTAGTTGATTTAATCTTCAACAGTATCAAATGAGTTACTGAATATATTGGTTATATAAAGTTATGGAGATTAAGGTATTTCATTTAATATATCATCAATGCAGTAATTATGTTTATAATTATCTTTTATTTGAAGAAATATTAATTGTATGTATACAAAATAAACAAAAAAACCCCTTAAATACTGATTTTTTGGTTATTAAAAAGTCTGAACCAAAATAACTAACTAATGATTATGCCAAGCTGTATTTTAGATTCATGATATTTGGGATGCTTTGGGCTCCCTTGAAAGGGGTTGTTTGCCTTTCATTATCTACATATATAAAACAGTACCATAACTGACTGACTGACAGATAATGCACTGACCAAACCGCTTGACCTAAAGGGCTGAAATTTTGCATGGCAATTCTTCTTATAGAGTAGGGGTGCACTAAGAAAGATTTTTGAAAAATTCTTCTTAGATTTTTAAAAAATTAAATTTCTGACCTGTTTTTGTAACATTCTTTAAAGTTTGCATTTAAAATAATAATCTGAGGGTTATAAAATGTATATCACTAGAACGATCATAGAAATTCCTTTAAAATGAAATCTTTTTCGAATCTTTACCTCCATTTTCTGATTTTTGGTGAATTTTTAGAATTTAATTTATTAAATGTTGATCACGTGGTTTCTTTCCTTTTTGGGATACTTCAAATTAATTTTGCATCACGTGCATAACAACGAAATCAATTGACAAAAAAATATTAAAATATGGTAGAAGATCAAATTTAACCACTAGACTAATTGAGATGAAAGTTTTTTAAGAATTTAATTCCAATTAATATGTTTTATGGATATTAAACATACAAATTATTGCATACATTGACCATAGTATTTAATATGGATATTATCTTCTACATTCTTTTGTCTATAAAAATATCCATTACGATTTTTTTATAAATTGTTTTTTTGGCATTAATTGCAGACATTGACCGTTGTATTTAATTTTAATGTACTCCATAGTGAAGCACGGGTATTCAGCTAGTTAGCTTATATCTAAGCTTCCTCCAAAAAAGGTTGAGTTGTACCTAGTGATACAGGAAAAAATTTTTACTATTTAGTATTTTTAATTGTTTTTAATAAATATTTTCAAATACTTTAAACTGAAATTATTCTGCTAAAAAAATTGATTTATACCATTATCTTGTACTCAAGATTTCATTAGTTCTTGTTTTTAGTGATGTAAAGAAAGTTTAAGAGAATTTATTAAAACAAGGAGAGGGGGTTTAAAAGTAAAAATAGTATCTAGGATTTGTATCTAGGATTGACTTCAATGACTTGGCTATCCTGGTGGATTAAAATGTTGGCTAATATTTGATTAGTTAATCCCCTTTTTCTCACTTGATATATCTGAGTCTCATGAACATTTCTCCATTCCAGACTAAGAGGACTTAGTATAACACATTGTTGTCACCATAAAATCATCTGTCTTTCACTAGGATCCTTATTCAAATAAATGAGACTATGCTTTGCATATATTACTTCTACTTTGTAGAGGCTGTGTTTTTATTGCATTCCTGTTTTTAAAATTTTTTAGTGGTTGAGAATGCTACAGTTAACTTTTTCTACACAAAAACTAAACAGACAGGGACCTACAGTATAAATCCAATTCTAAATGGCTACAAACATCCATGCCAACAGTGGAATTTGAATCCACAGGCTCTGGATTGAATGCCAGCACCCTATCCATTTGGCCATCCATTTTTTAATGCTGCATTTAGAATGTGTTATTTGGAATGTTGCAGATATGATTTAGTGTATACAGTGGAATCTCGATCTATCGTTTTCGAAGGGACTGACTGAACTAAACGATGGATGCGGGAAAACGATAGATGCGGGAACATACAAAAAGGTATTAACATTCTTTAAAATTTGATATCCCTAAAATATATTTACTCACATAATAAATGCATACATACCTGTAGTGTAACTGAAGATAAAATTACAAAGTTGCACTGAAATCCAAGATAATAGTAATAAAAAAAGAAATACACGTAGGTACACAGGAATTTTGATTCAAATAAAAGTGTTTAATCTTCGTTTGTTTTTTGGTGGTTTTCTCTCCACAAGTAAACAATATTTTTTCTGTGTTGAAAATTGCATTCCTTTTGGTATCGGTTATCGTGTAAGAGTATAAAGAAGCGTCAGCCGTGAATAGTTTGTAACTAGAACCATTTCATTGCACTGGATGGGGTCCGACATAAGACCACCAGGAAGTTCTGCCTCCGGGTGAAACCTTCACCGGCCAGTGTAGAGAGCAGCAATCAGAAACTTTTCACACCCTAGACCAGAGGTGGGGAACGCATGGCCTGCGTGATCTTCTTGTGCGGCCTTCATAAAAGCTAGCATTTGTATTAATTAATATTTAATTTTATAGATTACTACAATTTGCAAATCAATTTAATTAAATAAAGAACGGCATGAATGTATGGATGCAAGCTTCGCATTACGAAGCTTGATCCAAATATTCAATTACTTTCAAGCAAGAAACAAATGCAAATATCCTACTAGCTTAAATTTTCCATCGGATTTTAAAATTATTTTAGGAATTGCTGCTATGTCAATTATTAATAATTTAATACTATAATTTTTCTATAGTATTTTTTTATAATGTTAAAATTATTTAAAAATACTTCTACTTTATTATTTTTATTTGAAGTGGTATTTAAATATGTAGTTGTTTATTAAAATTTAAAAATCTGGATATATATATGTGCTTACATAAATAAAAATACCAACAGTGAAATATAAAAAATTACAGTGGTATCTATGAATCTTATAATTTTATAAAAAAAATAATAATTAATGATTAATGTTATAACAAGTTTTTGCCCTTATGTGAATAAAAAAATATTTTATATTGTAACTTTTTAAGTCAAATAATAAATAAATAAGGACTTAAATTCTTTTTGTTATTTTTCTATATAATGCACCAAATTGTTAAAACTATACCTAACTATAATAATTTTTTAAAAGTGGCATTTATAGGTACATCAACTTATGCGGCCTCCTTTATTACTACCTAATTTACATGTGGCCTCTAATGGTAAAATGGTTCCACACCTCTGCCCTAGACCAAACACCAGGGCACCTCCATCCCAAGGCCAAGAGAAAAGTCAGAGGACAGCAGGAATCACTCAGGTTGGCTGACTGTGAGCCATTGCGGATAAGAACAGAAATGTTGAATAGTCAGAGAATTTGGAATGAGTTTCTTAAAATAGGATACTTCAGGGGCTAAAGAATTAAGGAACACCAACGATGAACAAATAATGGGAGTGGTACGATTCTGCGAAACCAGGCTAAACAGAAGAGAACAAAAATACGATATCGTGCATCTCAAATGTTCTGCTCATTGTTTAATTAGAGCGTCATACTAGCTCACTCTAGACATTTATATTTGAGGTTCAGTTATTATGAAAAAACGATTGATCCGATAAATTAATGTAAAGCTGCAATATTCTGAATGAATATTGCGGGTAAACGATGGATCGAGGAACGATCCATGCGGTCTGTTTTTGCTTGTTTTCTATAGAATTTATTCGGGATTGAATTAAATAAACAATGCATACGGGAAAACGATCGTTCGGGGAACGATCAATTGAGATTCTACTGTATTTAAGTGGCTGAAAAATATTTCCCCTATATTAATAAATAGCTATTTATTCATCACCTTGTACCATTTTACCCACAAGAAGTTTCATACAAATACAGTACATTTGGAAACCTCTTCAGAATTTAAAATGGAAATACAGTGGTGTTTGCATTTAACAAATATCAATATTTCTCATAAAACTTATTTTTGATTTTGTGAATTCTAACTATTACGCACATATTTGAGAAATACAGAGCTATGAAACCAATTTTTTATGATCATAGTAAAGGCAATTTATCTGATTCAGACACTTGGAAAATGAATCAACTTCTTTTTAAAAAGTAGTTTTCCGAGAAGCTTATGATGTTACGTCTGTGTAAAGCAATATTTCATGCATTTAAATGTGAATAATTACATTTTTACCACATATGAAGGAATAAAAATTCCCTTCAGTTTCAATGACTTTATTTCCAATTGACTTTATTCCCTTCAAGATTTTTTAAAGTGGTGTAAAAAAGTTTGGCTCTTGTAATGATTAGATTCTGTACTTATATAATATACTTCAACTACAAGATACATAAAAATGTATGCAACTATCTTTTGGGTTGTGTTTTGAAACATTTAATGTTTGAGTAGTTTGTATACTTATATTAATTTTATATTCTGTGATTTAATTTTAGAATGACAAGAGAACACAGAGAAACATTAGCTAAAAATGCTAAAACACTATATATGAAAGCCAAAGAGGAGATAAGGCTGATACAAAATTCATTTGTAAAAGATGCCAAAAATAAAACAGAATTATCTGAAGATTTAGTATTTAATGCTTGTAATCAGGTAAGAAATATCAAATGAATATGTATATAGTATATTCTGTGAAATGTATCAACTTTGAAACATTTCATTTTCATAAAATTATATTCATGAAAAGAAGTCTTAACTCTTTTTATCAATTAAAAATTAAATTTATCAATTTACTCTTTTTAACTGCTAATTAAATTCTCTTCTTTAATGAATTTTTAAAGTAATTTTATAATTTAACAGTGCTTGATAAACTGATCTTAAAAATATTATAAATATGCTCTTTCTCTCTCTCTGTATGTTTGTGTATATATATATATATATATATATATATATATATATATATATATATATATATATATATATATATATATGTGTGTTATGTTTTAAAAGATTAATTTCTTTTCACATAAACTAATTTCCACAAAGCAGCATGATCGTATTGTTGAACGACACCCATAATTAAATTCGTTTCACATAATTGACATCCCCTTTAATTTTGCTTAGAATCAAGTGTGACATGTTGGCCCACCAATAAAAGACAAACTCAAACATTCACTACACACTAGTTTAGAGGCAAAACACTTCATTTATTTTAAATTATCATTAAACAAACATCTTTTCAGTTTTACATATCCTTCTATCATATCTGCTTTGACAGCCACAATTTCCCATACCAGGGAATTAGTTAACATTAGCAAAAATATCTTTTATACAAGTAATCAATATACTCATACACTTCATTTATTAAATAAATTTCATCACAGTAATACCTTTCAGGTGGCTGGTGAATTAACTCCTACACATTTAAGAAAATAATCTTTTTTATCGTCAGCATTAAAATTAAGTAAGCTCAATTTAAAATTATTAAACTAGAATAAAAAATTACGAACCTACGGAGGTCTGAAAAAGAAAGAGAGGGAAAATTGAAATAAAGGGAGTAGGAAAAGAAAAGATAGATGTGCATGCCCGGCACAGGTTGGTTATGACTCAAGGCATAAAAGCCCCAGTGGGTTACGGCTCTTTGGGAAACGACATCTCACGAAACTTCCCTCGAGGGACTCAGCAAGGAGAACTCAGGAGAGTGGGTCAGCCGGTTGAAGTTTGCAAATCGAATCCCTGAAGCTTTCGAAACTCCCTCGTGAGGAAGGCTCTCTCCTCTGGTTGGCTCATGTGCTCTGGCACTGGAGAGACAGAAAAGGGTCCTTAACGGCACCTTGCCCTGACGCTCTCAAAAACAGCCCACAACATCAACCTTTGTACTTTTCTATAGGGTGACAGTTGAAGTATTTTTATTTGCTCATGGTTTAACGCTAGGCTCCTTGTTGTGCATGAAGAGAGCTTTTTGTGTGGTCAGGTCAGAGCCTTACGCTGAATGGCATTGTGTACCCCTCCGTGGACATCTTCGCAGCTGGGACAGGCAAGCATTGGAAAACTCGTTAAAATTCCAATGGGCTGCAAACGCACTTTGCCGTGCCTTCCCCCACATCCATGGGAAACGTTGTTCTGTGCTCAACTTAAAGAAATGGCAAGAAAGGGGATATAGAGTTACCCAGACATAGAGATAAGAAAAGAAAGAAGGCATTTTAGGGAATACAAGATTTTAAGGACAGACAAAGGGGTAAATTCACTAACTAAATTCTCTTATTTAATTAAAATCCACCAGCCAAATACACACTCAGCCACCTTACAGAATTTTAATTGTCCAATACCTCAATATTCACCTTACAGAATTTTAATTGTCCAATACCTCAATATTTTATATATCTATATATATATATATATATATGTTTTTCATTTTTCTTAGACATTTAATTATTTAGCTGATTATATTGGGGCATAACCTGAGGCTTACAGAAACTCTTTCTTTACCTCACCCCTTGAGCACAACATATATGTATATATATGCATGTGTGTACTTCAAGTTTTTTAATTCCGTTATTGCACAAATTGTCAATAAGGCAATTTAAGTTACACAGTTTGTTTCCTTTAATACAATTATTTTGTGTTTGTTAGCTGAGACATTTCTATTGCATGTAATATTAAATGAGTGTTTTAAAATAAATGTACTGGTACTTTAAAATTTTTGAGAACATTATGAACTATATTTTAATGGTAGCACAAGAGGTATCATCTTAGACATTTATTAATCAGACTGAATTTGTCCCTCTGGTTTTTCTTCTTTTTATCAAATTAGGAATTTTCTATATCATACAACCAAACACTCCATATTATTTTTAATTTAATTTCCCATATAACAGTAGTTTGTTTATCAAAAATAGCCTTATGTATAATTTATTTTCTAACAGTAGTAAAACTCAGTTAGACACATGTGTTATACACAAGTATTTTAAATTTTGATTACACAGTCTTTAAACTATACATAATTTTAATGTTTAATGTTTTTCTGTTTTTTTATTTCTATTTACTAGTATGTGTCTGTAGATGTTTGTTTAGTTTTCCAAAGTTTTGTTTATTTATTTATTTAATTTTTATGGTGCTTTTGCTTTTTTTTTCAGATTATGGCAATAGCTGAACTGTGTGCTTCAGATTTAGAAAAGGTTATGAAACATAAGCAGAAAGAATTACTTGGAGATAGCTGAAATTTTCTTCATTTGGTTTGACTGAAATACTTTGTTTAATGCATATTCCATGCATATTTTTAACACTATTCAGCTTGCTAGCAATTTTGTAAATAAACAGTAGTTTTGTAGAAAATTATTATATACTTGACTATATTATAGTTGTGGAGCTGTGTATAGTTTTAGAGGATGTCAAATCACAACATATTAATATGATGATTTTCAGACAAAGTAGTACTGAACTGATACATTTTAAACCCAGTTATAAATTAAGTTCCTCTGAATCTTGATCATAAGGATTCATTTTTATCTACTCTTAATTTCATATTATTTATATATATTTTACATTATTTTGCTTCACAGGTCTGCTTCTGGTGATGAAAAAACCCCAACTTTTTCTAGGGTTGGGGGGGGGGGGATGCTTAAGCTACATTTTATGTCGTATTTAAAACATAAAATTTTTTCAAGCTATGGCTTGTTTTTTGAATGTCTAGTATAACTTGAGAATCCTACTTGAATCTTCAATTTTATAATCATTGCATCAGATGTGGAAATTTTTTAACATTAAAATATCTAAGGTTCGAACGAGAAATTTTCTGCCCATCCATGGTTATTTTGTTTGATTTGAGTGCTGTGTTTCATGTTTTGCAGCACTAGGGCTAAAGAGAGTGCATCTAGGTCAGAGGAAAGAATCTGTTATGCATTGCAAGGGAAATTGTTTACAATTTTCTGCCACAGTATGAAAGAGAAAGCATAACTGAGTCCTATATAGTATTTCAGGCTTGGATCTTTATGATGGTTGACAATTTTTTAAAGCACTTTAAATAAGCGGCAAACTGCAGAGGGAAGTTAAGATGCATAATTCTGAGAACAACTGAATTTGGAGACCAATTGGTAATTGTGCTTTAATGTGTTGTATTGTAACACTATAAAGCATGGTAGTTTAATGACCAGACAGTAAGCAGGGAGCAAAGTTTTAAAAACGGGCTAAAGAAATTTACATTTGTGTTTTCTGAGAGTAAAGGGATAAAAAGGGAACATTTCTTGTTCGATTCCAAATTTGGTGGCAAGTAAAATAAACTTATTTCTAATGTAAGTTAATTAATTTGTCAGCTAATGAATGAGCGATTCGATTTTAGACCACGTTCTCCTTTTTTTTTTTCTGGACAGAAAAATGCTCATTTTAATCTCTCTCCCTTTTTTTTAAAACACCATCCCACCCCACCCCAACTTCCTCATCCACAAACTTGTATGCAATATCTTAGATATTGCATACATGTTTGCAATATCCACAGAAGTATCCCAAATAAAACTGGAAGTTAAGTAAAAATAATGTCTCGAGACTGTCTGTCTACTTTCCAGCCCCAAACCAATCAATATCTCTGGAAAAGTAGCCACTTTACCATATCTATATAAATAAAGCAATTCCTATGTAGTGTCACAATTCCGGGTGGACCTGGCTTCCATTATGAAATTCAGCCATATTTGAAAATGAGCAATCAACATGAAATTGGCGGCCATCTTAAATTCGAAAGCGAACTACATTCTCATCGATTCAAGTTTGGTGGAAAGTTTTACCCGCTAAGTGAAAAATACGAAGTGAGTTTAGCTCCTTAGCGACCCGCGTTTTTAGACAGTTGGGCCGATTTCTCTCAGTCAGGCCTCGTTCCTGTGTACGTAATTTGAAATTGCAGGGATCACAGTGCGTCTTTTCGCTGCTAGAGTGAGGGCCTGTTTACATAGGAGTCCGTTGCGTAGCGTTAATGGAAAGATGACGTTGAGACGAAAATAAATCAATCATAGGCGTTAAAAATGTCATTGCTAATCGTTTGGAGGCCTATGATTGGTTTATTTTCATCTCGACGTCATCTTTTCCTTAACGTAACGCAACGAACTCCTATGTGAACAGGCCCTAAGGTGACCAGACGTCCCGCTTTTGTCGGGGCAGTCCCGACTTTTAACAATTTGTCCCGCGGCGTTTTAAAAAAGTCCCGATTTTTGGAAAGAATGCACGACAAGCTAGGGAACGGCGGGAGAACGGGAAGCATATTCTGAAAGACTCACGATTTGGGCACTCAATTGCCGGTTTGACGAAAGCATCAGTTTCGCCATTTGTTGACATATATAGGAATCTTTTTACTATAAGTTTTTTTTTTTTTTACTTCTACACAATTTAGTATGTTTTAAAATCTGAATTACATATATAACACAAGATTTAAAGAGATTTTAACAAAATAAATAAATGAATAAATTGAAATAAGTATATTATTGAATTTTAAATTTACTTTCTTCAAATATCCACAATAATTTTTACTTATTTATTAATTAATAATTTGAAAATGCTAAATTTGTTACTTCATATTTTGCAAAGCCAACGAAAAAAGGAAAGAGGATTCAATTATAAACCTATGTTATTAGTTTATTTTTCCAGTAGATAGCGTCAGTAAAATTAAAGAAAATCAGATTAAAAAATCATACAAATTACTCAAGTGCAAAAAATTTTTTCAGTCTATTTCAATAAATAAGAATAAATTCAAATTTAACAATCAAATTCAATGTATTTCAATTTAATATAAATGTATTATATATTCATGTATTACGCTATATACATGTATAAATATGCTATGTATAAGTATATTTACATCCAAATATAATCATTCAGACATTACGAAATGACATTACGAAATCAAATACATTCAGAAGTGAAAGAATGTTTTCACTTCTTCGTTACCGCACTCCTTGTGTTTTAATTCAATTATCCAAAAAAATTTCAACAATAAGAGCTAGAGAGCTAAGATTGGTGGCATTTTAAAGCAATTTTCAAGACCTTTTTCAATGATATATAACACAATTAGGGCTTAGAAAAATTTATTTTATTTGAATTTAAAATTTGAATTTTTCAAAATGCGCCGCTTGAAAAATTTTCAAATTTTTTTTAATAATACTTTATATAGTACTGAAATGATTGTATAAGTTTGAAAGTGGGATCTGTATGGGTTCATGTTAAAATATTGCATTGAATACAGTATTCCTGATTTGAAATCACGAAATTACTTAATACAATATGTTTTAAAGCCTAGAAAATTAGAAAAAAAAAATTTAAGATGTGTAAGTAATCGAACTTGTTTTGTATAATTGAAAGTAATCATATTTGTTTTGAAAAAGATATAGAACCATTTTTATCAGACTGTATATACTTCAGCACATACAGTACTAGACTTTCATTCACTTTCTTGCTTTCAGTGCAAGATTTTCAAATGCTCTTATTTTCAATTAAATTCTGAAAATAAAACAAAAACAAGTAATATATATATAAAAAAAAATTTTTAAAGTCAATTCCTACTTAGGTCAACAAAGAAAAAATTTGAGTGTGAACTAATAGTAGGAATTGAAAAAAAGGATTGCCTGCCAGAACCTTGCCTACTGTGCGAGATTAGGAGGGGGGGAAAGAGAGAAAAAAAGTTCGTCAGGTTGGGGATTCGATCTCGCAACCTACAGGACGGGAGAAATCCGCGATACCACAGTGCTACCGTTTGTACAGTAACAAGAGGGAAATTGCTATTCAAGAGCAAGAGACGCTGTAGGTCTAAAACTAAAATTGATTAATTAAATTTAATTAATGAATTAATATTTGAAAAAAACTGTATTAACATCGTGTCATCCACTACAAGTTTAAAAAAATGTATTTGAACTTGAGTGGATGAATAAAAAGTACTTTTATTAACGATTGAAAATTTGAACAAGATATATATAGAGAGAGTGTGAACTAATAGTAGGAATTGAAAAATCTACAGCAAAGAAAGATCAAAAGATTTGTCATTCCTTCATACTCAGCATCATTGCCTCATTTCTTCAATAATTTAGCATAAAAATGTAACCAAATTAAAATAAATTTTTATATTTTAAAAATTTGATTAATTTAAAATTATATGTTAAAATAAATTTATATTATTGGAATTTAAAACTTTAAATTTTTTAATTTATGCAACTTAATTTTTTTAATTAAAACTAATAAAATACATTTATTTTCTAATTAACATTAAAATTTTAAAAATTAAAATTATTGTGGATATTTGAAGAAAGTAAATTTAAAATTCAATAATATACTTATTTCAATTTATTCATTTATTTATTTTGTTAAAATCTCTTTAAATCCTGTGTTATATATGTAATTCAGATTTTAAAACATACTAAATTGCGTAGAAGTAAAAAAAAACTTATAATAAAAAGATTCCTAAATATGTCAACAGATGGCGAAACTGATGCTTTCGTCAAACCGGCAATTGAGTGCCCAAATCGTGAGTCTTTCAGAATATGCGAACGGGAAGGGAATATAGGTTTTCGGCGGCCATGTGGCTATTTAGCCCAGATATGAGTTTTATATTATTTTTGTTAATTTTATAATGTTAAACTTTAATAATAACAAATAATTGTTGAGAACTGATTATCGAGAACTGATTATCAAAGTTCGCATTGTTGATCAATTGTTAGAATTCAACCTCCATTGTTTGAACTTAATGAACATTGGTGTCAAGAACTCCCATGACGTAGCAGCGATTCCAGCGCCAATATGACACCCACGCATACTACTGCGCTTTGGCGCGAGGCAGTTGAAAAACGGATGAACGAGATACGAGACCCCTTTCGGTTATGCTCCATAGATACAAGGGAGGTCTTCGGTAATTTTATGTAGATCGTATCAGATCTGTTTATGTATGTAAAAGTTCTGTGTAATTTATCGTCTTGTCAGTAAACGTCTTTTGTTCGTGTATCAAGATCTAACGTCGTTATTTTGCGTGAGTGTCTTTATTGGATAACTCCCGTTCAGTGGCAGCCTGGAATGAAAGGTGAGTGATTCTTACCTTATTTAATTGACACTGACATATTTTTCTGTTGTTTTTTGAGGAAAAATAACAATTGGGTTACATTACAACAAGAACTTAATCGGAATGATGTGCAAAAATCATTCGATCATATTACTCAAAATTTTCCATATAGTAATATTTCAGAAAATGATCTTATTAACCTTTTAACTGTTCTGCCCGAGGTAATCTCGGGCACAGCACTGGTGTTCCAAAATGTCACGCCCGAGTATTACTCGGGGTAATTTTTTTTTGATTGCTTCGTGTTGTTATACCCGAATATATCTCGGGAGGAATTTATTTGCGCTCAATGCAATAGATGGCAGCACTATACTGCAAGTTTCAAAGGTTAGAGGACAAAGGTTAGATGCCAAAGGGTAGAAGCCAAAGGTCAAAGTCAAAGTGCGCGGCATTTTTTTGTTGCAAAATGGCATCCCGTAAACGTTATATAGATGATTTGGATTCATCAAGCGAAGACGATTTTGAAGGCATCGATACGAGTGACGGAAGTGAAACTGAGGAAAGTGATATTGAATATAGCAGTGAATCAGAAGATAGCGGAGATGATAATATAGCAAATGCGAGAGACTGGTGTGGAATAACTGCTTCTGGTCAATCAGCGCCTCCTCGGTTCCCTTTTACAGGTACTCCAGGTATAACCTTTTCTGTAAATATAAACTACACTCCTTTAGATATATTTGAAATGTTTCTGGATTCAAATGTAATGGATATAATTGTCAAAGAAACGAACAACTATGCAGAACAAGAAAGAAGAGCAAATCGGGCAAAGATATCAAAGTTCTCCCGCAGTAAAAAATGGATCCCTACAAATGACAGAGAAATGAAGCTATTCTTTGGGCTAATATTTCTTCAAGGTATTGTCCAGAAACCAAATCAGGCTATGTACTGGTCTCATCGAAGGGTTTTGCACACTCCAGTTTACTCAAAAGTAATGACAGTAAATCGTTTTATTTTGCTTTTTCGATATTTACATTTTTGCAATAATGAAGCTGAAAAAAAAGAAGATTTTTCAAATCCAAAACTTTGGAAGCTGCATAATGTGATAGAAAATTTACGGCAAAAATTTTGTAACTTTTACATACCGAAAAGAGATGTTTCTGTAGATGAAAGCTTGATGCCTTATAAAGGAAGGTTATCTTGGAAACAATATATTCCAAACAAACGCGCACGATTTGGAATCAAATTTTTTATGCTTTGTGAGGCTGAAACAGGGTATATTTGTGACTTCGTTATCTATACAGGAAATAGCACTGTCTTCAATGCATTGTATAAAAATTATGGACTTTCCACAAAAGTCGTCATGCATCTAATGAATCGCTTTCTTGGAAATGGTTATTGTGTGACTGTAGATAACTATTACATGTCACCCGAGCTTGCAGATTTACTTATAGCCCAAAAAACAGATATTTATGGCACAGTAAGGATAAACAGACGAGATTTACCTACAGAATTCGCTAAAAGAAATTTACAAAAAGGGCAACTCATAGCTTTTCAAAGAGGTAAGATTTCGGCTATAAGGTGGAAAGATAAGAAGGATGTGTGTTTGATGAGCAGTATTCATGATACTTCCATGATCAGCCTCAAAAATAAAAAAAAAATGACATACTCAAGCCAAAGATTGTTTCTGATTACAATCTAACTATGGGTGGTGTAGATCGTTGTGATCAAGAAATATCTTTTCATCCGACAATTCGAAAACGCCAGAAAAAATACTATAAAAAGATATTTTTACATTTATTAGACAAAGTGCTCTGGAACTCATTTTTGCTGTATAAAAATGTAGTTGGGAAACGAATTACATTTTTAGAATTTCGTATCCAAGTTGTAGAGGAGCTTTTCAATAAATATGATGATGCAGCTTCTGCACAAAAGAATATCGGCAGACCATCTGCAATAGATAACCCTGCCCGTCTTACTGAACGACACTTTATATCCCATATTCCTCCTACTCCTGCGAAGCGTGAACCTACAAGGCAGTGCAAAGTTTGTTGCTCCAAAAAGAATGAAAATGGGAAAAAGATACGGAAGGAAACACGATTCTGGTGTACTGATTGCGGAGTTGGTTTGTGCTTGGAAAAGTGTTTCCAGTTATACCACACAAAACTGAACTACTAATAGGTATTCATTTTTATTTATTTTTATTTATTTATTTATTTATTTATTTAGAAAATAATTAAATTGATTTTTTTTTTTAATTTTTAGAAAATAATGCTCCACTGGATGCGAACTTTACCACTGCCACGCTGAGTGGCAGCCGCCACAAAACCTTAAAATTTTTATGTATATAATTAAAAATATTAATTTTTAACTGCTAAGTATATTTTATTTTGTATTAAACATTTGTTTTTTGCAATAAAAAAAGTGAACAATTTAGGTACCCAAATCATCTAAATAACTGAACAGCTAAAGGGTTAATAAGGTATCATCATTAAAAAAATATATTGATAAGGAAAAGGTTAAATCTTGGGCATCAGCAAAAATCACAATAGAGAACAAATGGTTAGGAATAAATGTAGCCCTCCTACAGCACTGCATCTTACAACACGGTTCCGCTCTAACACGATAGGATAAATTGCGGGAACCCTCATATAACACTGCAACCTGTAACACGGTTTCGCTCTAACACATAGGCGTAGCGTGCATCTAAATTTTGGGGGGGCACAAATTAGGGATGGGATATCGAAAGCAAAATATCGATATGAGTATCGATGATGATATCGTTTATTAATATCGATATCAATAATATTTCAAAAATATCGATATTTCAAACTATCGACGATATTTCAAAATATAAACGATATTTCTAAATATCGATAACACATTTTCCTTTCACCAAGCAGTCAATCGTATTCGGAGGAATGATTGTATAGTAAAATAATATATAAATATTGTAATAGTACGATAAAAAATGGTCGTAATTTAATTCAATAAGGAAATAACTTTTTAATAAACAATATTTATCAAATTAAAAAGTTTCTATAAAAGTTTATATATATTTTTTTTAATTGAAAGCCCCAAAACGTGTTTTTAGGCTATCTGAGGACCGAAAATCTCTTCTACAATATGATTAATGAATTTGGCGAGGATATTGTGAAACATGATAACCAATAAAGTTTAAGTTTTACTTATCATTTTTAGGATGTTTTATTTCACTTTGTCTTTTATCTGTTGAGTACTTTCGGCCGCTAAGCTCTCCTAAGTTGTTAGCGACGGAAAGTACTCAACAGGTAAAAAGCAAAGTGAAATAAAACAACTTAAAAAGTTAAGTGAAACTTATCATTTTAAAAAAGTTACGAAAGCAACATCTTCTAAACGTAACCCATTTTAATATAAATGTTATTTGATTGCTGTATTGGATTTTCAATTATTCAACAAAAAACCTATCACAACTCTGCTATAATTAGCTCTCAACTCAAAATACAAAAAATATTTTATTTTTCGTTCCCTCACAGGACAGGGGTGGTAAAGTTAAATCACTCTCTAGTCAAAATCAGTGCTTTTATTACTACAAACTCTTTTCTTAAACAACAAATATTGAAACTTTGAAAAATCTTAAGTTAATAAATAAAATATAAAATAATGATTCTAGGCAAGTTCTACAAGTTTTTACAGTGTATTTTAAATGTCTGTTTAACTGTTTAACGCATTGGTAAACCTTGTCTCGTACTTGGCCATAACAGCCCTCTTTAATTTAATAAAAGTCTTCTTTCAGAATGCCTTGAAAATGTTTTCCACAAGCAAGTCCAGTTTCTCTTCACTCGTGTACAGCTGCGTCCGTTCATGTTCTATTGCCATTATGGCAAGTCCACTTAATCGTTCTTCTTTCATCGTGCTTCTCAAGTAAGTTTTGAGCCTTCGCAGGGTAGAGAATGACCTCTCTGCGGTCGTAGTTGTGATAGGCCATGAAAGAGCAATTTCTAAGAGATGTATCACTTCAGGTACATTGTTTTTCAGGCCGTTTTTAGTGCAAAACTGTGCCAACTCTTGCAGATTTATGTTTGGATTTTTCTTGTCTGTTTTTATAACATTTTTTTCGAGAAGCAGTGAAAAAACTTCAGCTGTGTGGAAAGACTTGAAGACAACTGATAAAAGGTTTGGATTTTCCCAACAACAGTTTCATCTAAGCTATCCCAATCCAACAAAAGCTGGATAATGAAATTGATTTTGTCGTAGTCATTCTGAGAAAATCGAGCTTGGAGGTTACTTACTACAATGTCAAGCCCCGCAAAATAAATTTCTATTTTACATTGCCCTTCTGCCGAGGTGTGATGATAAAAAGATTCAGCCACATCATTATATTCAAGCCTTTTTGGTGTCTTCCGTTTTCGAGGCAAGGAGAGTCTGTCAACATACAAGCCTTTGGTGGAAAAAACTTTGCAAAGTTCTTCTGTTTCGTTCCATAAGTGAATGAAACCTTGATCATTTCGTTGAAGTTTTATACTGTCGATAACAGCCTCAACTTTACTGAACAGTTTGGAAATGTCTAACGTTTCACTTTGAAGCTCTTTCGACAGTATGTCAGTCAGGCTTAGAGCGTTGTACCTGAGTTTAAGGCTGAAGATGAATTCAAAACTACTCGCCTGCTTTGTCAGTCCATCTGCTTCAGCTGCAACCTTTCTATTGGAAGCGTCACTTTCCACAACTTCCATTGCTTCCAAACCTTCTGGAAGTTGCTCTAAGATAACCCTTATAGCACGGTGACGAACAGTCCATCTTGTCTGTGACAAACTAATCAGCCTTTTACTTTTAGCCTCTTCATTTTGTTTACATATAGATTCAAAAATAGAAAACCTCTTGGCAGAAGCATTGATAATATTATACAGAGAATTTATTATGGACAAACAATTTCGCAACTGTCTTACTTCACAAAACCGCATAACAGCAAGATCCAACAAATGGGCATGACAATGAGTGTATAATGCCCTAGGCTCTTCTTCCTGAAACCTTGCAGCTACGCCATTGAACTTTCCACTCATTTGACTAGCACCGTCATACGCCTGACCACGCATTTTATTAAGATTTATCCCAATTTGATGTATATATCCTTTAATAACCGAATGTAAGTTTTGACCTGTTGTTTCTGCAACATCAACAAAGCCCAGAAATCTCTCTTTAATTCGGACATTTTCGTCATTCTTAGTGATGTAGCGAATGCATATGCTCACTTGCTCACGAGTGGAAAGATCTGTTGTTTCGTCACAAATTATAGAATAGGCCGTAACCTCTTCTAACTCTTTCACGATATATTGTATCATTTCACTTTTTATACAATCTATAATTTCATTCTGTATCTGGGGACTCCTGTATGAATGAACTGATGAATTCATCAGTGCTATTATATCTTCTCCTTTATCTTTTGACCTAAGGTCAAGTAGCTCCTGAAAATTACCTCTATTTAAAGACACCGAACCCTCACAATGTCCTCTTAGGGCAAGGCCTTGTTTTCCAAGGAACAAAATAGTTTCAATAATGAATTTTACATATTTTCGATTTTCTTTAACTTTCTTAGTGTGTGCTGAAGACAAAGAGTCTGCAACTGTTTTGCCAGATTTTCGGTATTCTGTAAGAAATTGGGTAGATTTTAGATGCATATCACTTTTTTCGTGTTTTCTAAATTTTTCCAATGCTTTTTTCCAATTTGTCACCCCAATTTTAGTAAATGACTCCTCTCCACGCCCTGTTTTATCTTTGCAAAAAATACGATAAGAGAATCAAAATGCAGCATCCAAAATGGGGCTGTATTCAACCCAACCAAATTCAGAATACCATGTGTTTCTAAACTGTCTAGATTTTAACTGTATTTTGCTTACCTCGAAACAATCAACAGGCTGGAATGGACCCCTAGAAATATCCGCTGATTGTAGACCCAGAGCAGGATCTCTACCACTACTTTCCACCACATCCATAGGCCTAGGCCATTTTTCATCCACATCGAGATTTGTTGAACAGGATGGTATCGGCATCAGCTGATTATCACCATAGTTGGACTTGGCACATTTATTAATGCTACTGTCACTACTTCTAGATTTTTTTCTTGGTTTAACAAATCAACTTTTTTATTCGAGCTATCGACTTTTTTGAAAAAAGAAAGTACTGATTTCTGTTTTGACATTTTCAAACGTACAAAAACAATGATTTGATAAAGTGTGCACGAAAACAAAGAATTGAAACCAACACACAAAGAATTACTGACTGGTAGAGGTGGATATAGAAAGTGGTGTGGTCTAGGCCAGCCGCTAGACCATTAAATTCTCAACCCAGCGCCTGCTTCGTGTTTCCAGGAACACTGATAGCGACCCTTTGTAGCGCATTCCTTGAAGGGGTGCGGGGGAGTAAGTTCAACGACCCCAAGGGGGTAAAGAGTGTGGTCTGTACGCAAAGGATTTTTCGCCGAGGAAAAAATATGGTATCGAATTTTTGTTATGGATCATATCATTGTTAAAAACTATGTTAAGGCTAAAGACATAATCGGAATATTCAGTTTCACAGTTTGAAAAAGCGGGAAAAAAACCCAACTTTCTTAAAAGTTTTCTACAATTTTCCGATTTTAACTGAACTCTATTAAGTTTTAATTTATTTCAAGTTCAGTTGGGGGAGCACGTGCCCCCCCGTGCCCCCCCCCCCCCGACGCTACGCCTATGCTCTAACATGATTAAAAAATTGCGAAAACCTTTGTACAACACTAGTACTTCTACAGCACTGGATATCATGATTTTTGTTTAATACATTTAAAAACTAAATTACCTTAAAATAATGACGGAAAGGAACAATAAACTATAGTGGCTTTACATGAAAATGTATAAACAAATTATAATTTATTCATTTATAACTCCATAAAATTACAAGAAGGCCTAAACTTAGCTGAAAATCTTGAATCATTTTTCTTGAATGCAGACCCTTCCGCTGAAAGAAGTCGAAAATTCAAAAGGGAGCTGCAAAATTGTCTATCTCCATACCGTGAAATCTACAATGACCTTGTAAGAACCAGCAAACAAACCAAAATTACAGATTTCTTAAAGAGGATAGAAGGTGCAAAAAATCTAAATGAAGAAAAGGGTTCTGAAAGGGAAGGTGACATCGTTCAACCGAAAACATGTTCTCGATTGATTGTACAGTGATGAGGAAGAAATTTATTAAATTAAGTTCACATTAAATGAAAATAATATTTTTTTGTTTCTTTTCGTTTTGTGTTATACATACATTTATATTTTTAATAAAAATTAACTTGCTTATATGGAATTTAAAAAAAAATTGTTTTAAATAAGTTTTTGGAACGTAACCCCCTTTTTTGTACTGTCTCTGGGTCTCATATAACACGGTTTCACACAACACGGCATTTTCTAGTAACCTATCTACCGTGTTATAGGAGGGTCACCTGTATATCATCATTTTGAAACAAACCATGTTCCATACAATAATGCACTAAAAATTGTGGAATACGCGCTGTCCTTACCAGGAAATAATGCTGCGACTGAACGCGTTTTTTCTACGGTAAATAAAGTGTGGACATCAGACAAATCACAATTAAGTGTTGAGACTTTGAAAGCCATTTTATGTGTAAAATATAATTTAATAAATTCTTGTGAAAAACGACCTTTTAAACAACGACAGCAATCTACTAAAAAAAAATTTCACGCAAATGAGAAATATGCCAAAGAATAAAATACTACTATACATAATTTTTTATTTGTTTATTATACAGTTGGCTCTCTGTTTAACGACGCTCTACTAACGACGATCTCTATTTAAAGACGATATTTCCCAGTCCCGGCCTCTCCGACAATCTGTTTAAGGGCGATCTCTACTTAGGACGATTTTTCACGGTCCCTTGAAAGTCGTTAAACAGAGAGCCAACTGTATTTGTAAATTGTACTTATGTTGAAATAAAAAAATATATATTACAATACTATTTTTGCGTTCTATGAAAAATTTTGTTGCTCCATATAGACCAAATTTGGTACTTACGTATTATAGCTGAAGCTTTGCGGTTTGGCGAAAAAGCGGCAATAAAGCGCCAATTATGCGCCCCATCCTTGTTGATAGTATTGTTTTCGCCATTCATTGCTTTTCGCTCCCGTTCTTAATTTCGTTTTGAAGATTTTCTTTATTTTTTTAGGTTATGAAAGTTATTTGACAAAGATCTTTTATAAAAGAAGTTTGACGAGAAATAGGACAGTGTAATACCTCAACTTTGATAAAAGACTTGGGTTCTTCGTCAAAGTTTTATAAAAGATTTCGGTGCCCGGATGTTATAAACAACATTTCGAGCAACAGCATGTTAAAAAAATACAAATGTGTGGAAAACGCGGCAGATAAAGAACAAGATTTCGATTCGAAATAGTTTTAGCTCTAATTAAAAATTGCGCACTAATGACAAAACAGAAATACAGGAAAAATATTCAAAATGAGTATGTTAAAAACGCAAATCTTTCAAAGGAAAAGTCTTATGATGCTGAAATTTTGCATGGTGGTTACTCCTAAGCTCTAGATGCCCACTAAGAAATATTTTTAAAAAGTACAAATATTAAGGGGTTTAAAAGGGGCTTAACCCCCTCCCCACTGAAAAAAAAAACCCTTGTATCTCTGAAACCATAGGACCCAGGAAGTTGAAATTTCGTATGGTGGTTCCCCTTAAGCCCTAGGTGCCCACTAAAAAATCTTTTTGAAAAATGCAAATTTTAAGGGGGTTAAAAGTGGCTTAACCCCCCTCTAAAAAAACCCCCATAGTATCTCTGGAACCATAAGGCCTAGGAAGCTGAAATTTTGCATGGTGGTTCCCCTTAAGCCCTAGGTACACACCAATAAATATTTTTTAAGAGCGCGAATTTTAAGGGGTTTAACCCCCTCCCCCCTAAAAAATCCCACTGTATCTCTGGAACCATAGGGTCTAGGAAGCTGAAATTTTGTATGGTACTTCCCCTTAAGCCCTAGGTACACACCAATAAATCTTTTTTAAGAGCTCGAATTTTAAGGGATTTAGATAGATTCCCTTAGATAGAAATAACTTTTATAAAAGATCTTTGTCAAAGAACTTTGATAGTGTAATAGGGGTATTTTGAGGTTATAGCATTTCTTTTATGTATAACTGTTATAAAAGATGCAAATAACTTTTAAAACACATCTTTGTCAAAGAACTTTGATAGTGTTATATAGGCCAAAAGGAAGAAGATGCAGTGTCTTTTTTCCAGATCCGTGGAATTTTGCCCAGTCAGCGTGTATGCCCTAACTTTCACAACATGCGTGCCTATTTTAATAGACCAGTAGCTGGAGATGTAATATTAAAGATTGCGGCAAAACAGTCAGAATTCAGAAGGAAAACTGGTTCTACGGTTCCAGATTGCCATTACTTTAAAATCCCGATTGCCAAACTTTAAATATTTGCATTTTCCGTCGAAACCTGTATGCATATCAATTTGTGTCTAATTTGCATTACCCCTTCTTGGCGCGTCGCTTTTTTTTTGTCTAAGAGTGTATTCCTATTTTGTCTTTAATATGAAATTTTTAATTAGATCTAAAATTATCTATAGCGAAATCATGTTCTTCAGCTGCTTATTTTTTTAAACTTTTCCATGTGTTTTCCAAATACTTTTTTAAACATGCTGCTGCTCAAAATGTTGATGCATGTTTAATAACTGCTTTCGTATATTTCATATATGTGCTTTGTCACAGATTACACGAGTGCCATGAATTATGTCATTAGGTTCATTTAATTTCAATTAACTTTAGCAGTAAGGTGGGGTCATTTCTCATAAGGAGTTCATCGCAGAATTTAACGACAGTGATCCGAATTTAAATACGAGTTTTGGATATTTCATTTTTATTTTGGGGATTTAAAACCACTTTACAACCTCCTAAAAAGTTGCTTTTTAAACATCTATCTTGGCCAGCACCTAGAGCCTAAGAGGAAACGCCATGCAAAATTTCAACTTCTTCGGCCTTATTGTTCCAGAGATACAGTGGGATAATTTTTTTTTTTTGGGGGGGGGGGGACTAAACCCCTTAAAATTTGAATGTAAAAAAAGATTTATTGGTGTGCACCTAGGGCTCAAGGAAAACCAACCAACAAAAATTTCAGCTTCCAGGCCTTATGGTTCCAGAGGTACAGTGGGTTTATTTCTTTTTTATTAGGGGGGGGGCTAAGCCCCTTAAAATTTGAACTAAAGAAGGAAAAAATTATTGGTGTGCACCTAGGGCTTAAGGAAAACGAACCAACTAACCAAATTTCAGCATCCCAGACCTTATGGTTCCAGAGATACCGTGGGTTTCTTTTTTTTTGGGGGGGGGGGCTAAACCCCTTAAAATTTGAACTTTAAAAAAAAAGATTTATTGGTGTGCACTTAGGGCTTAAGGGAAACCAACCAACCAAATTTCAGCTTCCCAGGCTTTATGGTTCCAGAGATACAGTGGGTTTATTTATTATTTTTTTTGGGGGAGGGACTAAACCCTTTAAAATTTGAACTAAAAAAATTATTAGTGTGTACCTAGGGATTAAGGGAAACCAAACAAACAAATTTCAGCTTCCCAGGCCTTATGGTTCCAGAGATACAGTGGTTTTTTTAGAGGGAAGGGGGGCTAAACCTCTTAAAATCCGAACTTTAAAAATATATTTATAGGTGTGCCCCTACGGCTTAAGAGGAACCACCATACAAAATTTCAGCTTCCTGGGCCTAATGGTTCCAGAGATACAGTGGGTTTTTTAGGGGGAGGGGGCTAAACCCCTTAAAATCCGAACTTTAAAAAGATATTTATAGGTGTTCCCCTAGGGCTTAAGAGGAACCACCATACAAAATTTCAGCTTCCTAGGCCTTATGGTTCCAGAGATACAGTGGGTTTTTTAGGGGTAGGGGGCTAAACCCCTTAAAATCCGAACTTTAAAAAGATATTTATAGGTGTGCCCCTACGGCTTAAGAGGAACCACCATACAAAATTTCAGCTTCCTAGGCCTAATGGTTCCAGAGATACAGTGGGTTTTTTAGGGGGAGGGGGCTAAACCCCTTAAAATCCGAACTTTAAAAAGATATTTATAGGTGTTCCCCTAGGGTTTAAGGGGAACCACCATACAAAATTTCAGCTTCCTAGGCCTTATGGTTCCAGAGATGCAGTAGGATTTTTTTGGGGGGAGAGGGGGTAAAGCCCCTTAAATTTCGAGCGTTCAAAATGATTTATTGGTATGCACCTAGAGCTTAAGAGGAACCACCATAGGAAATTTCAGCTTCCTAGGCCTTGTGGTTCCAGAGATACATTGGGTGTTTTTAGAGGGGGCAGGGGGTTAAGCTCTTTTTAACCCCCTTAAAATTTACAGTTTCCAAAAAAGAAGATTTCTTAGAAGGCACCTAGGGATTATGGGGAACCACTATACGAAATTTTAACTTCCTAGGCCCTATGGTTCCAAAGATACAATGGGTGTTTTTAGAGGGGGGCAGGGGGTTAAGCTCTTTTTAACCCACTTAAAATTTACAGTTTCCAAAAAAGAAGATTTCTTAGAAGGCACCTAGGGATTATGGGGAACCACTATACGAAATTTCAACTTCCTAGGCCCTATGGTTCCAAAGATACAGTGGGTGTTTTTAGAGGGGGGCAGGGAGTTAAGCTCTTTTTAACCCCTTAAAATGTACAGTTTCCAAAAAAAGATTTCTTAGAAGGCACCTAGGGATTATGGGGAACCACCATACGAAATTTCAACTTCCTAGGCCCTATGGTTCCAAAGATACAATGGGTGTTTTTAGAGGGGGGGGCAGGGGGTCAAGCTCTTTTTAACCCCCTTAAAATTTGTATTTAATAAAAAAAAATCTTATTGGGCACGTAGAGCTTGGGAGTAACCATAATGTCCACACATTTGTATTATTTTAACATGCTTCTGCTCGAAATGTTGTTTATAATTTCCGGGCAGAAAATAGGTTGCCACTGTGAAGTTAGGTGTTGGCGAGCAGATATTATGCCAAGGGTTAAAGGCTGCCAAGCTTCAGCTATAATACGTAAGTACCCCAAATTTATAATCAAGGCCCCCCCCCCGGTCAATGGTGTCCCGCTTTACCGATGTTAAAATCTGGTCACCTTATGCTAGAGGGATACGGCTCAACGTTTGGCGACGAATCGACTATCTTTCTGGATACTCAGATCTTTCTGGTAACGCAGGCGGCAGCTTCGACTTTTGAGAGTTTAATCTTTATATTTTGCTTTTTTTCTATCTTATATTGGAACATTTTATTTTGACAAGTGTTGCTAATTTAATTTGTGTGTGTGTGTGTGGGTGGGGGGATTCACAGATTATTCTAGTGTCCATGTACTTACGAGTGCGCGGAGCTTTACTGTTTTAACATTCTACAAATTGGCAACTTTTTGTGTATTATTATTATTATTTTGTGTATTATTGTGTATTATTATTATTGTGTATTATTATTTGTGTATATTTATGTTGTTCGTGCGTTCTTTTTTTACGTCAAATTTATAAGCAGTTTGTCGCATTAAAGATATTGGTTCTTTTTTGTAGTTATAGAAATTCATTCATAAACCAGAGCTACAGTGTGTTAACTTGAACTTACTAAATTCTAATGTTTTTATTTTTATAACTTCTTTAATTAATTTTGTAACTTAACTTTACCTTTGTTTTTAACTTAATTCATTTCTTCTTGGACCATGTGTAAAAAGCTTCAGTGCTTCCCATATCCATACCGAGGGTAAAGGGCTTTCTTAGACCTATTTGGGAACTCACGAAAACTTTATGTCCATGTCCAGGCGGCAGGCGGTCGGGGAGAAAATGAAATATGCAGCATTCGTGTCTTCAATTCAGCATAGCATTTTATACAACAATCAACAAGAAATAACAGCAATAAACTGAAATAAAATTATAAATAAGCTGGAGATCTGGCTGGCCAATCCATCCGGCGAATATCCTCACTCTCTAGAAATTCGTCGACCAGAAGAGCTCTATGTGGCCTCGCGTTATCGTCCATTAAAATGAACTCAGGGCCAACTGCACCCCTGAAAAGGCGAACATAGGGCTCCAAGACCTCATCTCTATACCTCACACCAGTCACAATGCCTCTTTCAAAGACATGGAAAGGTGTGCGGCCATCCAACATGATGCCTCCCAGACCATTAAACCTCCTCTGCCATAATGGTCGATTTCGCGGACATTCGAGGGTAGGTAGCGGGTCTCTGGTTCTCTCCATATGAACGTACGGCGAGAATCGGTGTTTAGGCTGAACCGGGACTCATCAGTGAAGAGAACGGTCGCCCATTTATCCATACTTCAATCTCTATGCTCTCTGCACCATGATAAACGGATTCTCCTGTTCGTAGAAGTGAGCGGGACGCAAACAGCAGGTCTTCTTGCAAACAACCCTCTCTCATGAAGTCTTTTGGAATCAGTCACCCTTGATACACGGGTTCCTGTTGTAACGGAAATTAGTTGTATTTTTCATATGTAGAGGGCGTTAGTCGTCCAGTGTCTTATGTGAATTCAAAATTGGCTTTGTCTTTAATATTCTTCAGTGTAAAAACGTTTTTTTTTGTTTGTTGAACCACCGAGCTTGAGTATGGACGTCCGTTTAATGGACGATCATATAATAAAGGAATATTAACCAGGAAATGAGTAGGCAGATTTTATTTGAGTCTGGTTAAATTTTTTTGTTAAATGGTGCATCAGCCGGGTATTATTTAAATAATGTGCTAAATAGGGGTGTGTTAACATTTGTTTTGTCATTCTGATCCCCAGAGATGTTCATTTTTGTTCTGTTTTGAAAAATTTTTTATTGTTTTCTATGGTGATAGCTCTGATTGCTTTTGGGTTCTGATTGTGTTATTTTTTTTTATTTGGTTTTTTTCCGTTATTATATTATTGTTTGAAAATTTGAAAAATAAAATGGATGATACGGATAAGCTTAAATCGAAACGGGCAGTTATTAGACAGTTAATAACTAAAACAATGAATAAAATTGATGAGCAATTATTAGAGCAGGATAATGAAAACAAAAATGATAATTTGAATGATTCTTTGAATCAATTAATTATAGGAATAATAGTTTAAAATCGCTTGACTTGGATATTGAAGCTGTTTTTACTAATCCAAATGAATTTGAAGCTGAAATTATTAGATCCCAGGAATATCAGGATAAATTTATATTGTATAAAGGAAAAGTAGAAAGATTTTTAAAGAAATCCAAGATGGCTCAGTCTAGCCAAAGGGTTAATGTTACGAATATCAATTCGGATGGTATAGGGCAGTGGTCGGCAAACTCATTAGTCAACAGAGCCAAATGTCAACAGTACAACGATTGAAATTTCTTTTGAGAGCCAAATGTCAACAGTGCAACGACTGAAATTTCTTTTGAGAGCCAAATGTCAACAGTGCAACGATTGAAATTTATTTTGAGAGCC
This sequence comes from Dolomedes plantarius, assembly GCA_907164885.2. Taxonomy (NCBI): domain Eukaryota; kingdom Metazoa; phylum Arthropoda; class Arachnida; order Araneae; family Dolomedidae; genus Dolomedes; species Dolomedes plantarius. The sequence continues at coordinate 149,105,014 of OU015497.1, forward strand.
AAATTTTTGAAACTTAAACTACACTCATGGACAAAAAAGTTAGCGCATCAAGAAGGAGTCGTCAAAATGAAACGAAATTTTACACACGTAATGACTACTTTGATATAAGTAAATGATAAGAAAATCAAAGAAAAAGGATAATTTATTTCAGAGAAAAAGGCAAAAGAACGGAGGAGTTAATACTCCGTTGGACCCCTCTAGCGCGAATGCACGATGCGATATGATCGGGCATTGAGTCATACAAGTTATGTATGATGTCTTGAGACATTTCGTTCCATATTTGCTGTAACCTTGCCTCTACTTCGTTCAAACTCGTGGGATGCCCAACTCGTCGTCCCAAATGATCCCAGATATGCTCGATTGGAGACAAATCTGGGGATCGGGCAGGCCAAGGAAGGGTAGTAACAGTGCGGAGACAGTCTTGTGACACCCTTGCCGTATGAGACCGAGCATTGTCTTGCTGAAAAATGGCTCCTGGGAGCCGTTGCATGAGTGGCAACACATGTGGTTGCAGGATTTCGTGAACATACCGCTGGGCTGTCATGGTGCCACGGAACAATACTAGGGGTGACCGTGTATTGTAGGCAATGGCACCCCATACCATCACACCAGCTGTGGGAGCGATGTGTCGCTGTACAGCAAAGGCAGGATTGAAGCGTTCACCACGGGCTCTCCACACACGAACACGATTGTCATCACTGCCGAAATTGAATCTGGATTCGTCGCTAAAGACGACCTGGTTCCATTCCGCTGCAGTCCAGTTTCCGCGTGCGCGGCAAAACTCCAAACGGAGGCGTCGATGGGTGGGCGTCAAGAGCAGCACACGTAATGGGCGCCGCGATACCAACTGTCCTTCAGCCAGACGGATTCGTATGGTTCGAGAAGACACAGAGGCCCCTAGTGAAGGTGCTACCTGTGCCTGGATGGCGGCCGATGAAGCAGTTGGCTGTACGCGTGCATTTCTTACGATGTGGCGGTCTTCTCGACGACTGGTCTGTCGAGGGCGTCCTGAGCCTGGTCTTCGTGTACATGACATCTCTCGGGTCCACTGGTCCCAACACCTCCTCACAACACAATCAGAGCGGCCTAATTGACGAGCTACTCGCCTAGCTGACCACCCAGCTTCCATCATCCCGACGATTCTCCCCCTCTCAAACTGCGACAACTGCTTATATTGTCTTCGAACACGGCGTAATGGCATGTCTATCTCAGATCTTCCGTTGTCCAATGATTCAGCACACTCAAACAAGCTTTGGTTACCTGTTTTATACTCCACAGAGTACGATGTTCAACGCCCTCTATCGGCTATACGTACTGCGAATCACGCTGCATTTCTAGTCATTTGCATATCTCCCCGACATGTACCTTCATTGCAAGTTTCGTTACGATCTCGCAATTATTTCTTGGTGCGCTAATTTTTTTGTCCATGAGTGTATATAGGTAGGCGCATTGTTATAAATTTAATTATTACATTCCAAAGCTGACCTTTGCTAAAAACGTCTTAAGGTACGTTCGCTGTGGTCGACCCCTTCCGACTCTTCCATCCAGACTCATCTTGTATACTGATTTCGTGTATCTCCATTCGTTCATCCTCTCTGTATGTCCAAACCATCTCAACATACCTTTCTCAATCCTCAAAACTACATCTTCTGTCACTCCACAGCGCTCCCTAATATTAACTTAATAAACTGTTGTGACATGGAACTCGACTTTGTAATTATTTTCATTAGTATACTGTTTTATCTCTAAAAAAATACATTTTCTGATTTCATAATCTCGATACAACATTAATTCGGTTCCATGCACATTTATAAGTGTATCTATTTTATTTTGTAAATCCTAAAATGTTTATTTGCTTAAAATCATTCCTGCGGTTTTTCGTACCGGTTTTTCCGGGAAGAAAGGAATGTGCCTCCCGGAGGCAATTTACCGGAACCTGTAACAGTACGAATAGCACCCAAGGTCATGTGCACAGGAGGGAAAATTACTTGCCACCCTCTCGGGCATTTAAGGGGGACTTAGCCTCCCCATAGCAAAGGCCCAGTAACCATCTTTTAACCAATGATAGCTGAAAGGTGTTAATTGTTCAAGAACATTTTCTGACCTCTGCTTTTCCGGTACTGGAAAATTTTTAATGGTTTTTGGGCAGTTGAAGAAAAGGCCGTGACTAAGAGATACCTGTAGGTTGTCCGCCCTTCATCGAGTCGCCATTTTGCATGATAAGTTTTCTGGTCTGCTTTTTTGACCGAGTTTTAGATACGAGATATTATATTCAGTCTCCAATGAGGGTGATGGTGAGTAATAATAATTTGTGATATATTTATCAGGCGAGAGCGCAGAATAATTGATATGTGTAACTAGGATTTTTATGTGTTCAATTAATTGCTTAATGTTTGTTGATAATTATTATGATGTTTTCTGTGCAAATTTGTAATTAATGATAAAAATAATTTTAAGTAAAAGGAAGAGAAATTAAATGTTAACATTACCTATTAAATTTGAGTTTGTTTCCTTTAGTTATTCTCAGTCATGTGTCAGAATGTGTTTTTCTCAAATTAACAATTAAAAAAAAGTTCCACTATACAATAATCTATTTTATTACATGTTCTAATTTCCCATAATAACTGTTCTTAAAGTTTTATGTCTTAGTTAAACTATAGGTACGTTGAATAAAACTTGATATTATACTTAATACCGATATTATTTATTGATAAAATTAAATTGTAAAGTATCCATAAAGTTAAATCATAACAATGACCGGCAAACACTATGAAAAATGGTCTCGCATCTCCTTGGAAAGTTTGGGTAAGTCAAGTTTGTATGTTTTTTTTTATTTTAGGCACGATTCCTGGTTTTCATCAATAAGACGACTTGTCGATTTACTCTCGATAAGGTTCATTCTTGAAAATTATTGTTCGTATGAATATATAGACCCAAATAAGAAAAGAACAGCAAACACTAGTTTTTTCAGCTGATTATATGAGTCAGGAATACTATTCCAGGTGTTAAAAATCATATCTTCCTTCTCCAGATCTTTCAAAGCAGACCACTTGTGCTGTGAACTAAGTTCACATTTGTTTTTCTCCAATATTTCTATATCAGCACAAAGACGTCCAAATTTCCAGCTCCACAATTCTTTCTTTTTTAAATCCAGCAATTGAATTTCAAAGTTTCTAATGTCAATATTAAAGGGAGAAAAATTTAATTCTTTTACAGTAGCCTTAAGAGGTTTTTTAACAAAAGCTAACGTCGCTTTGCTGTTTCTGACTTCCTGAAACCTGTCGAGAAAAGCTTCCCTAACATTTAAAAGTGTTGTTTTGAAATAGCAAATGTCAATCTCAGAATTATTTTCTTGGCGATGTTTCAACAGGCTTGGAAAGTGAATCTAAGTTTCTCAATCAAAATGTTGAGCAAAAAGAGACAATTTGTTTTTGAATGAAATAACTTCTTCTAAAATAGAAAAAATCGTGCTTCCTTTCCCTATAGTTTGCGATTAAGCTGAAATAGATGAGACGTAACGTCTACCATGAAATAAAATTTCTGGATCCACTGATCGCTCGTTAGTTCTGGATAGTGAACACCCTTCTCTAGGAGAAATGCTTTAATTTCTGTTTTTTTAAGGAAGCAAAACGTTTCCTCTAGAAAACCAACGTACCTTGTTATGCAGCAGAAGATCTGCGTACTCACTCCCTATTTCAACTAAAAATTCTTTAAATTGGCGATGATTAAGGGCTTTACCTTAATTGGAGTTGGTAATCTTAATCACGAATTTCACAACTTTGCAAATTTCTTCTAGAAATGTCTGCGCGCAAAGCGCATCTAGATGAATTTCTCTCAAAGTAACAACGAACCCGTTTCTTACGCCAGTCATACTTTTCGCCGCATCTGTTGAAATTGAGACAATTTTATCATGTAGAATATGATGTGTTTCAATGCACTCAATTACTGCATTTTCTATATCATTTCCACGTATTTGACCTTTGAGTGACAATAATTCTAAATGTTTTTTTAGGACCTGTAGATGAAAAAAATCGTACAAAAAGTGAAACTAGCGCTGTATCATTTATGTTATAAGACTCGTCAACTGCTATTGATAAAGCTGAAACTAATTTAAGATCTTGGACTTGCTGGTTAGTTATATTCGAAGACCATTTTGACTAGTCTAGTGTTTTCTATGGGGACACGCTCTCGGAAGTAATACATTGTAAAACACGATGCAAAGATACGACATGACGATACGCGTTGACATTTAATTTTTATGGAAATGTTTTCTCATTAAGTCGCTTCAGAGCACTCGCCTAAAGATAAAGGCATATAAACATCAACTAAGTATGTAAAAATAGAAATAAAAAAACCAGTCCTCACGAATTTTCAATCACACTGTGGTATTTTGTGGAAGAGCCACACTAAAGGGGCCAAAGAGCCACATGTGGCTCGCGAGCCACGGTTTGCCGACCACTGGTATAGGGGAATCCGAAATAAGTTCGCATGTTGCTAATGTAATGAAATTGCCTAAAATTGAGATTAAGAAATTTTATGGTGAGGCATCTGATTGGTATAATTTTTGGAATACTTATAATATTTCCATACATACTAATGATAGTTTAAGTAAGATGCAGAAATTTAATTATCTTAAAATGTATTTAGGTGGTAATGCTTTAAATGCTATTTCCGGTTTCGCATTGACAGAGAGCAATTATGATTCTTCAATAGAGTTACTTTCTAAGAGATTTGCGTGAACTGACCTTATTATATCGAGTCACATCAGCAAGCTCTTATCAATTGATCCCGTTAGAAATTCCTTAAATACGAAAGCGTTACGTAAATTGTATGATGAGATTGAAATACATATTCGTAGTTTGCAATCTTTAAATGTTACGGCTGGCAGCTGTGGTAATTTATTATGTCCAATTATTTTGCAAAAATTACCAGATGATTTGAGCTTAGATTATAATCGAAAACGGAAGTCAAATATTGATTTTGACATTAATGAGCTGATTGAGTTTATAAGAAAAGAAATTGAATGCAGGGAAGCTTCATCTATATTATCTAGTGGTGTTAAGAAATCCAGTGGTAATTTCGACTACCATGATAAAGAACGATCGGAATGCCAAAACAGAGGAAATCAAAATCGAAAGTATGCTTCCGCTTCTGCTTTGGTTACAACTCCTAATGCTATTTTTTGTGTCTTTTGCAATTGTGATTCTCACGATTCTAAGAGTTGTAACTTAAATATTGACTTAAATATTGAGATTCGATAAATTGAAAAGGCGTTTTAAGAATGATCCGAAATATTTAAAGAATATAGTAGAATTATTGAAACTTACAAAGATGAGGGTATTATCGAAAAAGTAGTAAGCGATGACAAATCTAACACATCGCGCACGCACTGTTATTTACCTCATACAGCTGTTGTTCGCAAGGATAAATCAACCAGTAAGGTGAGAATAGTGTTCGACGGCTCCGCGCATAGGAAAACTGAGCTCTCTTTGAACGATTGCTTGTTTATTGGACCGAACTTGTATCCCAATATTTTTGAGCTGATACTCTCATTTCGAGAAAACGAAATTGCTTTTACAGCCGATATTAAACAGGCATTTCTACAGTTAATTATCCACGAAGAAGACCGTGACGTAACTAGATTTTTTTGGTCAGAAGACCCATGGAACGAGTCTTCAACAGTTATATATCGCTTTTGTCGGGTATTATTTGGCATTAATTGTAGTCCGATTCTTTTGGCTGCGACCATAAAAGAGCATATCAAAAAGTACGCAGAATCGAAACCACTTGCATACGACCTGTGACCTGTTAAACTGAAGAGTTTACGTTGATGACGTCATAGGTGGATGTGATGATATCGATACAGCATTACAGTTAAGTTCTGATTGCGTAGATATTTTTCGAGATGCTGGTATGTTGTTAAGAAAATTCCAAACAAACAACAGAAAATTACATGAGCTGTGGAAGCAAATCGGCATAAATGTTGAGGAAGAAAAGGAAAGTATAGGTCAGTCAGCTTTCCCGTTTAAAGTTTTGGGAATTTGTTGATATTCAGATAAAGATTCATTTTATTTTGAGTCTGATCATTTGTCAAAGTTAATTAACAAACAAGATAACCCGAAACGATTTATTTTGAAAATCGTTGGTCGTATTTTTGACCCAGTTGGGTTTTTAGGGCCTTTCACTATTCTCCTGAAGTGTTTGATACAAAATATTTGGAAAAGGGGCTTGGAGTGGGATCAAAAGTTACCGTTAGACTTAGAACAATAGTGGTGTGATATAATTCAACAATTCAAACAACTTAACGACTTAACAGTGCCGCGTTACTATTTCTTAGGATTCAGTAAAGAGAAAATTAAATTGTATCAATTGCATATCTTCTCTGATGCCAGATTGAAGGCTTATGGTACAGTAGCTTATCTTAGAATAGAAACTAGTGATGGACTCATATCTACAAGTTTTGTTGCAGCTAAGAGTAGAGTTGCGCCATTGAAAGTTATAACGTTACCAAGACTTGAACTTCTTGGTGCCCTCTTATCTGTCAGGCTGTATAAAAATATCATACGAGCTGGATAAAAATATCATACGAGCTTTGAAACAGCCTTGTGAAATTTATTTTTGGTCCGACTCAGCAATCGTGTGTTGTTGGGTTAAAACTCCTGCCATAAACTTTAAACAGTTTATTAGAAATCGTGTCAAAGAAATACAGGAAATTACTCTTCCAAAGACTGGCACCGTTGCCCTGGGAAGGAAAATCCTGCTGATCTTATCAGTAGAGGAACCTCCATCAATGTTCTGATAAGTTCCCCGGTTTGGTGGAGAGGTCCAGAGTGGTTATCTCTTCCGAATGAGATGTGGCCCAAGACAAAAATTAAGAAGGTAAATGAGACAGAGATGGAATATCTGAAATTTATTTCAGTGATGGAATGTGTTCCTCAAGAAGAGATAAAATTATTAAATATTGATAATTATAGTAAATTGAGCAGAATTATTAGAGTTGTGGCTTGGATGAAGCGATTTTTAAGTAGATTAAAAAAGGTAAAACCTGAGGCTGAAACTCTGACAGCTAATGAAGTGAAAGCCGCCGAAGAGACTTTAATTATGCTAATTCAGTCCCACTTCTACAAAGGTGAGTTGCAAGCTCTCCATAATAATTCAAAGATTTCACCAAAATCGGACATTTTCCAACTTGTTCCATTTCTTGATGATAAAGGCATTTTAAGAAGCAAGGGAAGATTTGACGAGAGTGACTATTCCTTTGATGAAAGAAAACCGATTATTATTCCCAAACATTCTAAATTCGCCGAACTACTTGCAAAGCAAGAACATGAAAATATGCTGCATTCAGGTGTTGAAAGCACGTTAGTACAAATCCGAAAAAGATTTTGGATACCAAAGGGCCGGCAGCTTTTGAAAAGGGTAATTTCAAAGTACTTGACTTGTAGAAGATATGCTGTCAAACCTTCGCATCAATTGAGCGGACAGGTTCCAAGGGATCGGATGGGTGAAACTCCTCCGTTCACTGTTATCGGTACCGACTTTGCTGATCTGATTTATGTGAGGTACGAAGATGGTACTAAAAAATCGTACGTTGCATTATTTACTTGCGCTGTGACGAGGGCGATTCATCTTGAACTGGTCACGGATATGTCGACTGCAAAGTTTTTGCTGGCTTTTAGAAGGTTCCTGTCAAGAAGGGGTACATGTCACACTATTTACTCCGACAATACGAAATCATTTAAATGTACCGATAAGGAGCTTCAGAGACTATTTGATATTTTGGAAGACTCTGAATTTCGAGATTTTCTGACATCCAAACGTATAACAGGGAAATTCATTGTAGAACTTGCCCATGGTGGGGAGGTTTCTATGAGAGACTAGTCAAGAGTGTTAAGGAACCACTGAAGAAAGTTTTACAAAGGGCTCTACTCAACTTTGAGGAGATGACCAATCTTCTCTCCGAGATAGAGACTGTTGTAAATCTGAGACCTCTATCTTACGTTAGCAACGAGATAGGAGAACCTCAGCCTTTGACTCTAGCACAATTTTTGTTTCCAGGAAGAAATCAGGTCGAATACCCAGTTCATTTCATCGAAACCCTTCACAGAGAATCTACTAAAGGTGCTCTTGCCAAAAGACAAGAGTACCAATCTCGATTACTGTGCCAATTATGGAAAAAATGGAAAGAGTTGTACTTACTTAATTTGAGAACAATGAACAACATGACAAGTCCAAGTTCCGTTGAGTGTATTAAAAAAGGAGATGTTGTTCTGCTAGAGGGCACCAGTAAATCTAAGCTGCTGTGGGACTTAGGTGTTGTCAAAGAAGTGTTTCAAGGGCGTGACGGACTTGTACACGTTCTTGCATAGTTAATACTTCCAAAGGAGACTATAAAAGACCTGTACAATTGGTCTATCCACTCGAACTCAAAGACTGAATTTTAGAAACTTTACTATTGAACATATTTTTTGTTATTATTTGCATTTATATATATGTGTGATTTTTTATTTTATGTAAAAGCTTTAATTTTATTCTTTAGTGTCATTTAGGTAAATCATCTATTCTTTAACTTCAGTAAACTCGTTCGAGTTTAGATGGGGAGTGTAACGGAAATTAGTTGTATTTTTCATATGTAGAGGGCGTTAGTCGTCCAGTGTCTTATGTGAATTCAAAATTGGCTTTGTCTTTAATATTCATCAGTGTAAAAACGTTTTTTTTGTTTGTTGAACCACCGAGCTTGAGTATGGACGTCCGTTTAATGGACGATCATATAATAAAGGAATATTAACCAGGAAATGAGTAGGCAGATTTTATTTGAGTCTGGTTAAATCTTTTTGTTAAACCTATGGCTGCATACAATTCACGAGAGAGCTGAGAAGCTGTAGCACTCCTGTTACGCCTCGCTATAATCGACAAATGGCGATCTTCTCTGGCCGTCGTGATTCTTGGACGACCTTGCCCAGGCTTTCTCTCGATGGATCCGGTATCCTGGAACTGTTTCCATAAGTTACACACGACGCTGGGCGTTAAATTGAACTCTCTACAAATTTGGACTTGAGATTGGCCTGCTTCTAGCCTCCCCACAATTCGCGACCTCATTCCATCATCTAAACGTTGGTGGTTACTCATTTTTACTGTTACAATTTGAAATTAACCGATTGCTGCAAAATAACATCATGAAATTCGCCGAGGTGTGCTAGCGAACGAAATGCGTCTTAACTTACGCGCGCTTATAAAGCCTGTTTCTCTACTGGCTCCTCCTACACACACGTGTACGCTTACGTATTTGACGTACAAGATTTGCATTTTTGTCTAGAAGCAGTGGTTTTGCATTCAGTTCAGTTCTTTTCATGAAATTCGATAAAATATGCAAATTCTCGTACATTTTATTTCTCTTTTAAAGTTATTTTATTATAATACTAGCCGGGCTTCGCCCAGCTACGCTCAAGCCATCAAAGGAAGACGATGAATGAATCAAGTGAATGAATGACTCGATCGTTGTTTACAACCCAAGGGGAGAATTTGCCGTTCTTCGCGTTTGAAGAACCGCGTAGAAAATTTCTGTTAAGTATCGTTCTTAAAATTCACTTAAAATATCGAAATTTTAAGATAGAGACTTGTAATGAGGTTTATATGAATGAGAAAGCTTTCATCTTCCAGATGATGTAAATATTTTCTTTGTAAGATAAAAACTCGAAGAGCATCGACCGTAGATCCTCAAAAGTTCGTAAATTTCTCGAAAATGTGGGTTTAATATTTTGATGAAAATATTAGTCAGCAGGATATGTCATACTTTGCATTCAATTAAAAAAATTCTTATTTCATCTTTCAGTTCGTAGAATCGATTTAGAACTTTTACACGAGATAGCCATCGTACCTCTGTGTGCAAAAGTAATGCCTTATGCTCACTAGATAATTCCTCAGAAAGTACACTGCTGGCCACTGTAAATGCAACACCCTGAAGGAAACATGCAAATAATATGAAATTTACAACATGCATTAGCGGAGGTGAGATATGCAAATGATTAGAATTTCAGGGCAGACGCACATCACGTGCGCCTGTGGCGCCACTTCAAAGCGCTATTTAAGGCTTGATTTAAGATTTCGACGATTTCAAGTTCGGCAATTGTGTTTTTCTTGTGGTTTTTTGAAAAAACGATCAATTATGCCTCGTCGAAAACAGCGATCATCTTTTGATCAAGTATCCGAGTTCGACAGAGGAAGGATAGTGGCCTACCGAGATTGTGGATTATCTTTCAGGGAAATCGGTAGTCGTGTTGGACGAAACCAAACAACTGTAATGCGGATATGTGATCGTTGGATGCAGGAGGATACGACGGACCGGCGTGTTCGATCGCATCCACCTCAGCGCACCACTTCACGTGATGACAGGCAAATCGTGCGCATGGCAGTGACGGATCGCTCAGTCACATCACGAACCATAGCACAGCACATGCAGTCTGTAACGCATCATCCAGTGTCTGCGCGTACCATTCGACGCCGTTTACAGCAGAGTGGTCTGTCCTCAAGACGTCCATTTCTTTGTCTACCCTTGACGCAGAACCACAGACGTCTCCGCCGCCAATGGTGCGATGACAGAAGGATGTGGACGGCAGAATGGAATGAAATTGTCTTTACTGACGAGTCACGCTTCTGTCTGCAACACCACGATGGTCGCATTCGAGTCTGGAGACACCGTGAAGAGAGGATGCTGAACAGCTGCGTTATGCACCGCCACACTGGTCCTGCACCGGGCATTATGGTATGGGGCGGTATTGGATATCACTCTCGCACACCTCTAGTACGCATTGCCGGTACTTTAAACAGCCAGCGCTACATCTCCGAGGTGTTGGAGCCAGTTGTCCTTCCTTACCTTCAGGGCTTGCCCACAGCCATATTTCATCAGGATAATGCGCGACCACACGTGGCACGCATTGTCCAACGGTTCTTCGTCAATCGCCAGATTGAATTGCTTCCCTGGCCGCCTCGCTCTCCGGATCTTTCGCCGATAGAAAACATGTGGTCCATGGTTGCTCGACGATTGACCCAGATTCCATCCCCAGCTGCCACAGCAGATCAACTTTGGCAACGTGTGGAAGCTGCTTGGTCTGCTGTACCCCAAGAACTCATCCAAAGTCTCTTTGAATGAATGCCGAGGCGTGTGGCAGCGGTGATCTCCAACAATGGCGGCTACTCTGGCAACTGATTTTGGCAGGAACCACACTTCACAGAAGTCTATAAATTTAATCATTTGATACTTGGTCAACATGTTATCTACAAAATAAATTTTGTTGTGATATCTCTTGTCTTTCTTGGTGTTGCAATTTGGGTGGCCAGCAGTGTAGTTTAAATAACCGGGAATTTAAATCTCTTGATTTGATGTAAATGTCAATCTTAACTACATTATCAAGAACATCTTTCATTGGGCATTCACTTAATTGCAAGAGCATGACGATGAAGACAACAATGAGAATGTTGTATGTAACTAGCTATTAATTTATTCAAGATATTGCACCTTTATTTACCCCAAGCAGCGATTTTGCACCATCGGTGCAAATATGGAAGCAGGAATCCCAAGATAATTTATGTTTTTTCATACAGGCGTTGATCGTTTCGAAAATTTGTTCACCTGTAGTCTTACCTGGTAGAGGTGTACACATGAGTAAATCCTCATAAACAGTTGAGTCGAAAACATAACGTACAAAAACAATTAATACTTCCAAACCAGCAACATCGGTAGACTCGTCTAATTGTAATGTAAATCCACGTGGAGATTTTTTTAAACGACATATTAATTCTTTCTCACAAAAATCTGATTGATCTTTAATACGTCTAGCAACAGTTGTATCAGAAAGTGGCCAACTATCAATTTCTTTTGAAAAATTTTCCCCAATTTTACACATAATTAAATCTTTAGCACAAGGTTTGATTAATTTTTCTCCAATCGTGTAAGCTTCTCCTGCTTTACCAATTCGATAACTAACGCGGTAGGAGGCTTCCAATGATGCTTTGTTTTCATTCAACATATATTTTGAAAATTCCTGCCCTCTTCTTTTAAGCTTGTCCCGTTTTCGTTTAAAATATTCAATATTTGTATCTTTTAATTGTGGATGCATCGTCTTTAAATCTGTTTGTAATTTTGCTGGATTTAAACTACTATTAGTCACTTCCTTTTCACATTCGACACACAATCCATTTGGTTCATATTCATTGCCAGTCCAATAAAATCCGTAGTTTAAATAAGAGTTATCGTATTTGCGTTTTTTAGGAATATTTTCTGTCGAAAGAACTTCCTTATTGGTGTTACGCCCTTTTTTTAAAGATAGAAGTCCAGAAGTCGAAGGTTCAGAAATGGTTTGATTTGAAACATTATTTCCGGTTTCTGTAATTTCTTGATTATAATTATCTTTTAATTTTCCGGTCTTCAACCATTTATCCATTATATTTGTGGAAACAAATTCCTATAAAATAATTAATAAATAATAATCCATAAATTATAAAGAAAATTATTCTCTTTATCTAAATGTTTTCGTCGAAATTGTACTTGAGCCAAATTTTATGTAATTGTAATTTTCAACAAAAGTTAAAATTCTATTATAAATCAAACGGTTATTTTTCCATTCAGAGTTTCGGTTTTCGTTCCGAATTAAAATAAAATAACGATTTCATTCAGGTTTTTCTCCGAATTTTGATAAGGCACAATTTTTTTTATACTACCCTTTCGTATTATAGAGAAAACAAAGCAACAAACAAACGATATAAAATTATGTCTAATTTGAAAAATTAAGATACCTTTTCTTTGAAATTCAGATATTAATTCACCTCACAAATAACTTTTATAAATATTAATTTCAGTTGTTTACCTTTAGTACCAGTTAATCTGTAAAAGTTGTATTAGGCTTTAAGGGGAGTGGTCACTTTTAAGTACCTTTAAAAGTATCATTTTTAGACCTATGTTCGATTGTATGTACTACTTATGATTTTTGCTTGATTTACATGAAATTTTTTGAGTAACTGCCAATATTATTGTTTATTATATATGCAAAATTTCAAGGTAATTAAAAAATAATAAAATTATTTTTTATGCTTAAAAATTGAATATTTTTTTTAAATCGAACATTTTGCAGTCAACTACTGTGCGCATTCTGTCAAAATAAATTATTAAGGTACAGTAATAATTGTTTACTATATGTGATTACAATACTTCAGGCAACAACATACACCAACATTATTCTAAAATATGTTAAAACTTTTTAGTATGTGCTATTTTCAATTAGAAATTTCAAAAATGACTGAATAAATGCTTATAAAAAAATTCTTTAAAAAAAATAAAATATGTTCAGGTTAAAAAATGTTGGTGGATTTTTCACATATGATGATGATGTACTTACCTGGAAAATTTCAAAACACTATCTCTTTTAGTTTTTTTAGAATCATGCGCACAAGATGTTAAATTGTAGTTTTGAGAAAAATGCATTTAAAGTTAAACATAGATATATTTCTTTTTAGCATAACCTTATATATAACATTTTTGCCCTAAAACATTCCTGATGCATATATCACACCCTCTTGTAGCTGTAGTGATTCATCCGCAGCCAATTTAGCACGTTTTCGTGCTCTACGAGACTCTAAAGTTGACATCTCAGCTTTAATTTCAGCAGCTTTGATGCGACTTTCATCTACCTCTGCAGCAAAAGTTCTTGCATTAATGCCAACATGAAATCCAAGATCAGTCATAGTTTTTAACCGACCAGTTTGACCATCATTAAATTGAACAATTGCTTCATTAACTGCAATTTCAACAATATGTCGCCCTGATCCTGAGGTTTTAGGACAATGTTTCCAAATAAGGGCATTCAACGATTCATTTGAATTTTGTGTGTGCCCCCCCAAACATTTCTGAAGTAATGATGGCATAGAAAGTTCTTTAAATATGTCTTTCACAGCATCCATCACAGCAGCGGAGACAGAATGTTTGTGTTTAAAATTATGCACATTGTTTACAGCAACTGCCCTTTGATACGAACACCAGGAATTATTTCCCACTGGGCAGAACTGGTGTGTAGGCTCTAAATCACTTGACCGTGTATGGTAAAATATAGCCCAAATGGCCTTTTGCATGTTTCTAACACACTCACTATGGTTTCTAATAGCATTACCATAGTAAATTGTTAATTTGTTAATCAGTTCATCTGTTAGCCTTCCCTTACCGCCAATAGTTTTACCATCAGCCAACTTTTTGCCTTTCATGTCTTGTTTTCGTTTCCTTAGTCTCCCTCCCATTCTTTTTTGAACGTGTCCAACACATTCAATTTTTGAAATGACAATATCTTCCCCATATGGTTTAGCTTTTTGAATTGCGCTGAATGTCTTACAGTCTCCATCACCTATATACTGACAGTATCGCACACCACGAACAACTTCAGAACGTTCAAAAATTCGTTGCATACCAACAACTTCCATCATCGCTGAAGAGCCACTATGGTTTTTGTGGCATATGTTTGCATGCTCATCTTTCCACTTGTTGAATGCTGCACCTGCTCTAAGGCCTTTCCACGAAGTACAACCTTTGCAGTTTGAAGATAACACTTCAGTGTCGATAACTTTCCCACTAGCACCGCCTATGATAGTACAGACACCTACTAAGGAAGTGTGGCCTCTGGTCTTCCACGACCCATCACCACTTACAATTAAATCAGTTGAATTATTATTCAGACTGATTTCTTGTTCAGTAGCAGATAACATGCTACTTTTAGCTGTTGAAGTAGTTATGTTTCTGATATTCTTAACAATGTTTTTGTAGGCTGTGGGAGTTACAGGAGAGGGCAAGTCCATGATTCCACAAAATGTTTTGGCACCAAACAAACCTTGTCCTAGAACTCTCATTGCATAAATAAACCTTATATTAATTTCTGGCTTATTTTTACGTTCACCATTCATTGCAGAATTTCTTGTTGAAGCTATTTCACCACAGGTTTCACATTTTATACAAACTTTTTCAGACAATCCAGCAATCACTTTTGAAAATATGGAAATACTTCCACCACAAGTTTTACACGATACACATTCTTCAATAACACTAAAAACAATATTTTTATCAAGTAAACAATAGCCATCAAAATCTGTATCATTATTCTCAGGCATGGAACTGTTTTTCAATTTCTTACTTGATGCACTAACTCTATGCTTTAAGTCTGTGGTATGTTGGTTACCACGAAATCTATATTTTTTTGGTCTGGTACCAGATCGACGTTTGTTTTTCATAGTATCCATATTTAAAACTGATAAAAACACAACAAAATGCAAAAACGTTTTAAAAAATATGAAGATTTGACGAGTAAAAAGAGCAAGGATCTTACTAAACTAGAACGTTTGTAAAATCAAAACATGTGACTGTAAACACAACAGAATGGCAGAAAAAGTTGAATTGTAGGCCTCCTGTTGCATGAAAGCGACGAAAAATAAATGTTCATGGAGTATCTAAACCAAACACAAATGAAAACAGCAAACGAATCGCATAATTCAGACAGATGCAATGTCAAATGTAAACAACAGCTGGGACTTTTAAATGACCTTCGGATTTTGTACTACGATTCAATTTTCTTTTTACGATTGTGAGCGTTCTAGTAGGAATTTTTCGATGCGGTTTTTTGCAGATGATAAAAAAATGTCTAAATATTTCAAAAAAGAAATAAAAAAAATTTCGATTTTTTGAGGATTTAAAAGTGACCACCCCCCTTAAGGCAATAAATCGAGATGCGCGCTACAAGGCAAATCAGACCTGAACAACGATGCTTTTTCCCACTTCATGCGCAGTAGACCACTTTGTGTGCAAAAGTCAGGCCAGTGGTACACTGGTACGGGTAAATAATTAAAAAGCGTCACGGAACACCTTATAATGTTCCGTGGAACCCTGGGGTTCCGCGGAACACAGGTTGAATACCACTGCTCTAAACCAATGATTCCTAATCAGTGGACGGAACTCTAGCAGTGGTTTGCGAGGTCAGGAGTGGTAAAAAAGAAAAAAAAATGACCGCGAATTTAAAAAATTTTTTAAATCTGGGAGCAAATAAATTTTTAGTCGAGTTCTAAAAATTCCTATATTTCTTCCGCTTTCTGACGTTTTGAGTACGAAAAAATCCTTTTTCTTAAAAATTTCTAGTATATTTTCTGTTACGTGGACTCGCAGCCATTTTAAAGCTAGTAAAGCAGATGCAAGCTGAAAAATCTCGTTCATTTTTAAGTTTTCGTAGGCTTTTATGTTTGCTATTCAGTTTTCTTTTACGTTAAATTTGTTATTCTATTAGGTTTATTTGTAGCGTTTTATTGAAGTTATTCGTCACAGATAATAATTTGTTTATTCAGAAAATTAAACCCATTTTTCCTTCTAAAGGTTAAAGGTCTCCGACGAAATTTTTTTTTTACTAGTGGTCCCTGACCAACAAAAGGTTAGGGAACCACTGGCCTAAACTGCTTTAATGGCTCGAAAAGCTGCAGGGTTCTATCCATTTATAGAGAGACTATATCAGTTTTGTGCCACTCGCTCGCTGTATTAAAAATTAAAAAGCTTAAAGACAAAGTAATGATCTGAACTACTAGATTTCTTAGGAATAGAACCTTTAACAACCAACCGAACCAGATTTACGGTTGCATATTCAGGCGCAGGCGCTGAAGGTGGTCTCCTAAAGGCAATGAAGAATTTATTAAAACTTTGAGATGATAAAAATAAAAAAAACATACTTAATCAGAAATGGAAAATAGTGATGGGAGTAAAGTTTTGCAGAGAAAAGGTAAGTTGAGTTACTTTTATGATGTGCAAGCAAAAACGTAATTTGTCAGGAATGGACTCCTATTATTCTCCTCTCCTATTTGTACCCGATGACTATCTGACCGGAACTGCCTGCTTGGGGGTGGTCGAGCGAGGGGGGCATGAACCCGCTTGGCGGGGAGTAAAAAGACTGGTTCGGGTAGACATTCTCTCGCCTGCTTTCAAGGTGAAATACGTACGCCAGGTACGTCAAGGTACGACAGGTACCCGTTATCACCAAGACAACATCATTGAACGACACCGTTACGGTGGTGCAGGACTGCTCGTTTGGGATGGAATTATACTGGGTTCCAGAACAGATCTGCATATTCAAATCGGAACCATGGACGGCCAAATTTATCGGGACATCATTCTGGAACAACATGTACGTTTGTTTAGGGGTGCCAAGGGCGCAGAATTTGTGTTTATGGATGACAACACCCGTCCTCACCGAGCAAACATCGTAACGAATATTTTCAATCTAAGAATATCACCCGTATGGAATGGCCAGCATTCTCACCTGACTTAAATCCGATAGAACAGGGGTTCTCAACCTTTCAGGCTCTGTGCCCCCTTTTGAACACTGATGTGAGGTCAAGCCTCCCCCATCCCCATCACCATATGCGGTCAAAACAAGTAGTACAATAGGAATTTGAAACTGAAGCTGGTTATTAAATGAAAATATAGAATAGATAATTTCATACACAAAATTTAATATTACTACACATATCTTAATGTGGAACATATTATTATTAGAACACAGGAAATCAAAGAATTAAATACAGATAAAATATATTTGAGGTAATCAAGGATCTAGGTGAGTTTGTAATGTAATACCAGTCACTTTCACAACATTAATGAGAGGGCTGGCATTATTTGTACTTGACAAGTTTTTAAATATTAGGTTTTATCTGTGACAAAGCACACCTCAGGCCACTTTCAACGTCAAGCTTTGATCGAGTTTTTGAATTTATGTATGCTAATGCTGAAAATCCAGATTCACATAGATATGTGGATGAAAACTGCACTAACAACCTTCAAGCTTCCGAAGCAACTTCTGGGTAAACAGGAAAATAGCGTAACCAAAAATTTTCAACATCCATGCTTTCAAAAACCACGTTTGCTTGAGAATCACATTTTAGGTCGATTGCTTGTTCCTGAATATGATCAGGAAGTACCTCCATGTTGATTTTAAAAGGATCTCTTGTTAACTTAAACTCCCAATTCTCTGAACTAATATCTGGAAAATAGTCTGCAATTTCATTTTGCAATGCTATTTACCAAATGCCCTGATATAAGGTCCTTCAATGCATTTATCTATTACAATGGGAGATTTTTTTATCATCGAGGAGGTCGTTCAATATTGGGAAGGATGAAAAGTTTGGCTCTGAACTCTGAAGACGGCGTTACCAAAGAGCTATCTTCTTTGTGAGACCCTTAACTGCATCATAAGTCGTCAGAAAGTTTTTATGACATTGTAGTCCATGTTCAGAAAGTTGAGTGCCGAAAATACGTTACGGTTACATTGTGACCACAAAATTAAGTACAGTAGATTACAATTAGTTTTACTTTTTATTTATTTATTTTTTAAACTCACGCCTCCCTTGAAATTCTTCTACGCACCCCCGGGGGCGCGCCACCCAGGTTGAGAACCGCTGCGATAGAGCATGTGTGGGACATGCTTGGTCGACGAGTTGCAGACCGTCAACCACCTCCTTCATGTGTACTGGAACTTGGGAGAGCATTGCTTGCTGAGTGGAGTAATCTTCCCCAAGATCAGCTCGATAATTTGATACTCAGCATGTCTAGGCGTTGTACGGACTGTATTTCATCGCATGGGAGACATACAATGTATTAACCATCATACCAATCATGTAATATTAAGTTTTTGTAAAGGAGATATTTTTTACAATTGCTCCAGGGAGCAAAAATCGTAGTTTTTATGAATGGTATCCTACATACACCATCTTTTTTGTTCTTTATCTTTTGTTTAATAAATGGGCTTTATGAATAAGTCACGTTTGTTTTGTTTCTGAACCTTTATTTGCCGGAGCTGGCATTATCCTTAATTTATGGACATGAGTGTACGTTAGTATGGGGAACGGTTAATTCTGGTTTCCAATGATGAAAGTGACGTCACACTCCGATATCGTCTATGTGTACAATCAAATTCCTGAATGATATAGGCGGAGCTAAGTTACCTGATTAACTATGATTGGTTACTAACGCATGTAAACATCGGATCGAGATGTGCAGGACTGATTCAGTCGTCTATTTCAACCAGAATATCCAATAAACTTAATATTTCCAACAAAAAGAATATTCAATGGGTAAGAATTCGCATTTATTTATCGGCAATTAGCATATGTTTTATTCCGAGCTCTCCACATTATCTTAACGAAACGTTTTGATTATTTGTTTCTGTCATAATTTTCAGTGTGAGTGGAAGGTCACTTTGTTTATCTTTTGCCAGAAAAATAAAGTAGAGGTTGTTTAAACTTTTTTACAGTCTGTATACAGACGCTGCAGTTTTAAAATTTATTTTTCTAGATTTTATTTAAATAGGCTGAAAATTATGATGTTCCAGACCCTTTTTTAAAATTATTTTTTTAACAATTCGTTTGTAAAAAATAAATCAAGGATTTTGATTTCGCTGTTTTTATTGTTGTTAAAAAATATTTGTTCTGTGATATACTTACGTTCAACTTTTTTATGGTATGGAATTGATACGCGATGAAAGAAAAATCTCGTAATTTAATATCTGTAAACTGAAAAGGGGATTACACGAGAGTACTTGTGTTCGTTAAAGCAAATTGCCTAAAACGTACCCGTGATCTAAAGTATGTGATTTGTCATATATACACACATACTCATTCATGTTAGTTATCAATTTATGTCTGATTAACAATATTTCTCTACCATGCTTAAAAGTGAACTCACATTTCAATTTTTTACCTACTCATGTTTTAAGACAAGGATTTCCTGAGACTTTTTTCAAGTATTGCTTATAGTTATCAGTCACTGAAGTGTTTATTGTTATTAGATGATTACACTACATCTCAGTTTTTTTTTATGATAGTAATATTAAAGGGGGGTGGGGGGGAGACGGATATTATTTACTTTTAGCAGTATACATCTTAGCAGTATGATTCAGACATGAATTAGCAAACCAACGGGACATCTATATTGAGCAAAGTATATGTTACAAGATCATAACATTTGCTTAAAAAAGTTCTAGTGACTGTTACTTTGTGAAGTTCTAGTAAGCATAAACCTTAACAAAGTAGTTTTCAAAACAGTTACTGTAGTAAAGTTGGTTGATAGAGCTCTCTGAAAAGCTTAGAAAATGTGCCTGTTAGTTATTCTA
Organism: Dolomedes plantarius; assembly: GCA_907164885.2. NCBI lineage: Eukaryota > Metazoa > Arthropoda > Arachnida > Araneae > Dolomedidae > Dolomedes > Dolomedes plantarius. Next base: position 149,125,188 of record OU015497.1, read on the forward strand.
TTTTAGAGACATTGCTTGCTTCAAACTTTTAATCATTTGCTTTATAATTATAGTGGACTTCACAGCATTATAGTGTTTTGGCATAAATTTTCAAAATGCAGAACTTACATTATAGTTACTCTAGAAGAGTCCCAGAAGAAACCATTAAAAATGTATACGAAATGCAAAGGGCTGCAAGTACCAAGCTTAAAGCAATTTAGGCATGCTGCTATAAATGACTGCATCTACTTATTGATGAGGACTGTATTTCTGTGGTAATTTTGATTCTGTTTAATGTTTGACCTTAGACAGTACCATGTAGCTTTGATTCTTCTTATTCAATAGAATAACTCATTTTAGCATGAAACCAGTTGTTATTTAAATTTGGACTGGCTGGTGCATAATAACCATTTACCTAGATAATGAGAAAACAAGTTAATTATTTTGTCTGTGTGTAAAAAAGGCATTCTTTTTATTAAATGGAGGAATACATGTATCTGAACTAATGTTATATCTGGTGGCTTGATTTAACTTATAATTAAGGTAAAGATTTAACTTAATTATAAGTTCTGGCATTTTAAATTTTTCAGAGTTTTTTTTTTTTCTCTAGGTAGTGTTAGTTTTTACAAATTTGTATAAAGATTCATACATAGAGACTTGAATTGCTTTGCTTAGGCAAGTCTAAATATATACTTTATTTTTCATGAACTAAAAATTAATCTTAAAGCTTTATATTCTTTACTCTTTTTCCAACTATGATAACCTCATTTTCTTTTGAACATACCCTATGGTGTTGTTTTCTGAAGTTTCATTCTTTACATATATATGAGGGTAAGTCAAAAATTATTATTTACACTTTCACCATAACAGGCCTTGAAGGTTATCTGAGTGGCGACTGTGCATGTATGCGTTGAGTTGATGCTTCTGTGGTCTTGTGTTCAGAGTTTTATCATGATCACGTCAGTTTCCTGCCAGCTAAGACAATAAGCACGTTAGCTCCTCTATCAGTTTGCACCAAAGAGGAACAATGATCTGCGATCTGATTTTTGGGGTCGGAGGGTGTGGAAGGTGCTGACATTTAGTGGAGACTTTTATCACAATACAGGGACAGTGCTTTATCTTGTAAAAGCGTTTTTATATGGATTGAGAAGTTTGAAAGTGGCCAGACAAGCGTAACACAAAAAGAGGGAGCTGGACGCCCGTCAACCTCGATCATGCATGACAACATTCAACAAGCAAGAGAGATGGTTATGGACAACAGGCGAGTCACCATAGATGAGGTTGCATCTTCTTTAAACATCAGTCATGGTTCTGCCCATCAAATCATTTATAACGAGCTTGGATTCTGTAAAGTTTGTGGATAATGGGTACCAAGAATGCTTACTGCAGAAAACAAAAGCAACTCGGCCCCACATGGCTTGTAACACAGTAGAAACCATCAACAAGTTCGGATTTGAGACCCTGGAACACCCTCTCTACAGCCGAGATCTCGCTTCCTCAGAACTTTTGGACTGCTCAAGAAAGCTTTGAGAGGTCATCAATTTGCCTCACACACAGACGTTTGGGATACGGTGCAAAAGTGGCTTCAAGACCAACCTAAAACCTTCTACCTGGAAGGCGTACGAAATCTTGTAGCTCACTGGACAAAGTGCATTGCTAAAGGAGCAGACTATGTCGAAAAATAATGTCAATGTTGTACCTTTTGTCTACCTTTCTTTAATAAAGTGGTAGAACAAAAAGTGCAAGTAATTTTTAACTCACCCTTGTACATGCTAAGTTTTGTGTATTGTAGATAACCTAGGGGAGAAAAGTCAGTTTATGACCATCGCTATATTCTGCTTTAAACATTATTGTAGAAATAAAAATCTGCTAAAGGCTATGTAGCATCTGGTATCCAGTGGCGTAGCAAAAGGGGGGCAAGGGGGTCTATCATGCCCCGGGTGCCACTCGCAGAGGGGCGCCAATGTAAGATCCATATATTATATTACTATATGTTTTCCAGGTGGATGCCAATATAAGGTCTATATATTATATTACTATGTTTTTCAGGGGAGGGCCCCAATATAAGGTCTATATATTATATTACTATATGTTTTTTGGGGAGGGCGCCAATATAAGGTATATATATTATATTACTATATTATTTTGTGGGGGGCGCCAATATAAGGTCTATATATTATATTACTATATGTTTTTAGGGGAGGGCACCAACATAAGGTCTATATATTATGTTACTATATGCTTTTCGGGGGGAGTGCCAATATAAGGTCTATATATTATGTTATTATATGTTTATCGAGGGCGCCAATATAGGGTCTATATATTATATTACTATATGTTTTTCAGGGGGGGGGGGGGAGCGCCACAAAGGTATCGTGCCCCGGGCGCCAGTTATGCTCGCTACGCCACTGCTGGTATCTTGCTTAGGATATCCTGGTTAATTACTATTTCCTCTAAGCATTTTCAGGGGTGTACAATATCCTGCTCTGTTTTTGAGTCTGAAAAAATTCTTTTACATTTCTAAATGATTTTATTTGAATTGAGAATTTTGCTATTAAAATTTTTGTGGGCTTTATTAAAAATATTATTTAAAAAAATCTATTACATTTTTAGAAGGATGAGTTATTTCAAGATCTGGATGTGATCACATGTTAAACTAAATATTTGTTTGGCATAACTAGATTTTGACTGCTATTTTCGCTGGGTGATGGCCAAAAGGCTAGGGCACTGGCATTCAGTACCAGACTCTCTGGGTTTGAGACCCACTCTTCACATGTATGTTTGTAGCTGTTCGATTGGTTTTAAGTAGTAGGTCTCGGTCTAATAAGACCTCATGTAGCAAAAAATGACTGCAGCGCTCTCAACCAACCAACCTTGACTGCTATTTTGTTGTTGATTATAAAGATTCATATTTACATAATTATGTTTCATCAGTTTTTGTGGAAAAGGTGTTACTTTATCTATTTTCTACTCAAAAAAAATATATTTTTTAATGAAACCTTCTCTGTGCTATTAAAATATAAATGCTCTACTCTTTTGAAGAAAATTCCTTTCGTTATTTGGTGAAATTTTGTAAATGGTCCCTGTGTCATATAAATGTTAAAATAAATAAAAGTGTATATTATCTATAGTGATTTAACTTTTTAATTGAATATGTACTATTATATCAATATGTTTTATGCTGTAACCTGAATTCTGGTCATTTAATAATTTTTCTTTTTTAGATATTCATTCAGATTCAGGAAATCCATTCTCTAACTTTTTTAAGAAGATACTCAGAGGAATTGATGGACCTGTAACATGGTTTAGAGGTTTGTAAATAAATTTTATTCATTCAAAATGTAAATCTATTATTGTTTTTCTGTATTCTGATTTTCATATTAATGCAGTAGGATTTATCAGATTTTAATGTTTTTTTGTGTGGGGAAAAGTATTGGGAACTACTGTTCAGAGAAGCAATATATATATATATATATATATATATATATATATATATATACAGTGGAATCTCGATCTATCATTTTTCAAGGGACTGACTGAACTGAGCGATAAATGCAGGAAAACTATAGATCTGGGAACATAACAAAGCAATATGATCATCGAGACTGGGTGAAGTAAACGTCACATACGGGAAAACGATCAATCGAGATTCCACTGTATATAGTGGAATCTTGATCTATCAATTTTCAAGGGACCGGCTGAACTGAACATGAAATGTGGGAAAACAATGATTTGGGGAACGATCGATCAAGATTCTACTGTATATGTTATATTATTTCAGAGTTTGATTTATTGTAAAATTTAAAAGTACTTTTATGATATTTGTAGTAGATCATAAATCAACAAGTTTTAGCATTAATATTTTAAAGTAATTCTGTGCAAGGCTTTAATAACTAAATTCTATATAACTAAGTGATGTTTTTACTGTATGAAAATATTGCTATTTTTTTTAGTTAAATATATGTTGATTCAATGAGGGGAATACAGAAGTGATACATTGTATGGCTTTAGTATATTTGCATCACAAAAATAATAAAATGACAAAAGATTTCAGGAAGATATGTACATGCTAAAAATATAAGTATATATTTATCCCGTATAAGTTCAATATTAGACTTATAATTTTAATCATAATTAAAATTCACAAGGCTTATCATAAAATGTTTTATTATTGTGTTAGATAAATTTAGAGTTACAACATAAACATTATGAGTATTTTTAATTGTAAAAGAACTTGATTTTATGATTTCATCCATTTCCTGATTTTTTATAGGTTTTTTTTCCCTTGTAAATAAGGAAAATTATTATAATAGCTATCATATATACTTATGAAAGGCAAAGTGGCTCTGAAAGTTTTAATGATCAGAATAAAAACAAATTGTTTGATTCAGAGTTTAATGAAATTTATAAAGAAATTAATGATTTGAATGGTTGGTCTATTCTAAGTTAGATTATGAGATGTAATATGTAATTTGTATTAATATGAAGTCTACTGTTTTAAATTTAACAGAGAACTAAGACATGTTAGATGACAAAAACTAGTATATAATGAAACTCTTACATTTTTAATTGCTTTATGAGCAGTATATGATTGGATTTAATATGTATTTTTGTTATAGTGTTATTGACAACAGTTTAAAAGATTAAGACCTTTGAAAATGAATGATTGTTTAATAATCATCCTGCATTTTTGTTCTTTTATATAAACCATATAATAATTTATACTTATGTAAATACTAAATTGCACGTGTTATATTTATATCAGTAGTCATTTAATGTAATAAAAATATTTTATAAGATCTTGGATTTTCTTTTAAGGAACTTAAAAGGTATTTGGCACATTTTAAAAATTTCTGACTGTGTGTCTTATTATATTTCATATTAAAAAAATAAATAAAATTTTATAAAATACAATTACTTAAACTTTCAAGAATTTGATTTTTTTTTCTTATCATTAAACTGTAATTTTGGGCCAATTTAACTGAAAAAACTGGAAAGTCATGGAAAAAAATTGCTTCTATATCAGTATGAACTATATGTATACTAACACATTTTATGACAATCGTATTCATTTATTATGAATTATAATATGAATCATAGAATTATTTTTCATTTGTTTAGTCTTTACTTTATACAAATTTATTAGGGTTCTTCGAATTATACAAGGTACATTCATCACTGAATTTTATCAATTAATTTTTTGTGGAGAGCTCTAAAATTTTTTGTTTTGTTAACTCATTGTTATTTATGCCCAGATGTCACAGTATCTGGTATATAGTATTTTGTTAATTATCAGTACAATTTTCTTTGTTTTTCTTTTTAGAAACTGTAGTTGTTCCTAATCAAAAGCAATACCCATATTACCACAGAAGATATCAACGAGTACCTACAATTGATGAATGTTATGAACAAGATGCTGTCTGCATGTGGGAAGCAAATGAACAGTATAAACGTGACAAGTAAATATCTGTTTCATAATATTCTCATTTGATATTTAAGTTAATTTATGAAATTCTATCAAAAATTTAATTCAATTTTTAACTATTTACTATCAAAAGCCTATGTGTGCCCAAATCTCCTGATTATTAGTGCTTATTGGACAGGTGTACATAGAAAACTGGAAAATTCAGACAGCCCCAAAATGATCATGCATATCTTTAAAATGAGCTGTTCTGGTGTTTAATGGTTTACAACTGCTATTCTTAGATGGATTTTAATTAAAATATATGATTCACATACTATTCAGTTTTCTTTAGTAAAATTGGAATCCTTTTGAAAATTCTTGTTTCTCTGGTATTTGGTTCAATTGTGCATAAATGACAACCAAATGCTAGAATTCAGTCAACATAATATCAGATTCCAGGTTGGCATGGAATGTGTTAAAATTTATGAAAATAAAAAATGTACCTAAGACTTTTTTTTTAGATTTACTATTAGACATTTTTGTCATAATAATCAAAATATTTCTCTATAATTTCTGTTTATTTTCTACCATTATTTTTTAATATATAAGTACATGTTTTACAATTTTAAGCTGAAATTTAAAGTTATATAGTCATCTCTGAAAGGTTTATAATTATGTCTGGAATTTTAAGAGAATCCCCCAAAAGTCATAAAATTAACTGCCAGAAATCTAGTAAGTACTCTAAATGATAATTCGACAAAAATATTCTTTTGTCGAATTTACTTTTTGATTTACGCAAGGAAATTCTGGCAAAATTATATGATGGTTTCAGTTAGTGTATGTATGTGTTTTGTGCAAAGAATAAAGTGATAATTGTCTACTGTAGATATGTGCCTGAATGAAGACCAAAAGCCTCTTAAATTAGTACTCATTTACTTCCAGAGTAAAAGGGATAAAAACAAAACAGATTAGTTGAGGTAAAATTGAAATGGATAAATCAGGTGTAAGTGAGAATTGAAACTCAAGGAAAGGAGAGGAATAATTTAATTGATTAATCTTTCTTCTCGTGTGCTGCTTTTTGAGTATTTGATACAGCAAAAAAAAAAAAAAAAAAAAAGTAATTGTCATTGACCTTATTTTGGGAGTTGTAAATACAGCAAAAATTTCCAGGATATGAAAGTCAGAAGTTGAGTTTGCTGAATGAATAATTTTAGTATTTAAGAATTTGAATTTAATCAAAGAATACTTTTCTTCTACTAAATTTAAATTTTGGATCTATTGCATTCCTTGAATAACTTCTGCCTGGAGAAGAATATAAAAGTGAAATTCTGCTTAGGCATCTTTTGTATGGCCTCATACGCATTGATAATGATGAATAGCTCTCAAGACATCTATCTTAGTCTTTCAAAGAGAAAATTTTGGCTTTATAATTTATGCCATATTTTAAATAATTTAATATTTTATAAGAAAAGAACATCAAAAATGATTTTTTACAGAAGTTACTATTTTTAATATGCTATATTTAAAGTATAATCATTTAACTTTTATTAGTTTTTCATTTATATGTTCTTTTATGAGTTTCAAATATCAACTGTATTGCTACAATGCTACAATTCTGTCACTTGTTTGTTAAACTTAAAACATTGATGCTATTTGTAACAGTATGAATGATGCTCATTTGAGCTTATGAAACCCCATGTTCTATTATGGTAATCTGCAAAAACCTATATGTTAGACTCAATTCTGCTATACAGAGGCTGTTCACACATTTTTTAGACGATGTATATTGTATTCACAAAACTAAATTACATAAAATTCTTGTGTTTTAAATGTTCTATTTGACATCCCTTATTCTGAACTATCTTTTGACACCGCAATTTCCAGGATAATAATGCCTTTTGAAGTGTCAGAAGAGGTATTCTATCCCATTCCTCCTGAACAGCTTTCCAGAGTCCTGTAAGGGTTTTGGGACGACGTTTGGATAATGCAGATTTTAAAAGTCCGAAAGCACAAAAATCCATAGGTGATACATCGGGAGATTTAGTAGGGATATCAGTGAAGGGTATGGCCTTGATACCAGTTTTTTGTTCCATTTCTTTTAGGAAATTTACAGTGGATTTTGATATGTGACTGCTAGCTTTGTCCTGATGGAGTCGCACAGATTGATGGCACTGTGGGTAAAGCGATGGTATTTCATTCAGAATAATTGGCGATAAAATATATTCCTGATAGTATTTGGAGTTAATCTTGACATTTTTTCCCACTCTCTTTATTTTTAACTTGCCATTATAAGAAAAACCAGCAACAATCATGAATCCCTTAGAAAAACTTTCTTTCGATTCTTTGAACCATGTACTTAAATTTTTTTCTCCCCTTTTATGATAATAAATGGCTCTTTTTTTTGTTGCAATCATTTAAATACACCCATGATTCATCTATTGTGACAATTGTTTTCCATTTTTCTTTGGATAAGTGTTTCTCATATAGAATTCTGTAGCGTGTCCTGCGTTCAGCGATATGATTTGGAAGAAGACGATGTACATTTCGTTTTTTCACTTTCTTAAGATTTAAATCAACGTTTATCATTTTGTTTACAGTGGACACCGAGCATTTTAATGATTTTGCAACTGTCCTTTGACTAGGGGGATTTTCTTTTAACATTAAACAACGTACCTTTGCAATAGTCGAAGATGTCCGTTTTTTCCTTGGATACTTGTTTGGAATTTTTGTCCCACTTGAGGCTCCAATTTGACGTTTTTTTCCTTTCTTGTTGACGATATTACCTATCGACGCTTTAGATATCACAAAACCATGACTCTCACATCATTTTTGGATAACGGAGTATGTATATTTCTCTTCGGAAAGAGCATAAATGTAGCCTTCGAACCACTGCTTTGTTAAAAATGCCATTTTGAATAAAAACAAAACTTTCAAGCCGCAGACGATAATTTTGACTTTTAAAAACATAGTACAATTGCAATTATTTCTTTTGCAGCAAACGATTTTTTATTACCGCTTACCAAAATCGTCTAAAAAATGTGCGAACAGCCTCTGTAATTGAGTTTCTCTATTTTAACCTTACACTGCTAATATTTGAGCATGGGACTTTATGCATAGCTGGACTCCAATATTTGCTTCATTCACTACATAGTTCAGCACATTCTGATGTTTCCCCCCCCCCCCCCCCCTGAAGTTTAGAGCCTCTAAATATATCTTTTGTTAGTCCCTTCTCAACCAACAGCATATATCCTGAGGTAAGCATTTTCTCATTCCCTCATTTCCCTTTAGTACACAGTTTGTTTTCAATTTTTTGATAAGCTTAAGTCAGTTATTAAAATAAATATATTTTTAATTGTTGAAGATGCTTTAAAACTCTATGATGAACTTAAGGAGTATGTTTTGAGTGATGTGACGAGTTTTTCAGACTTAGATTATATAACTGTTAAATCATTTTTGAAGAAAACTTATATTTTATGTATTCCATATTAATATAAATAATGTATTCTCAAAATACATGCTGTTTTTTGGAGTGTAAAATGTTTCTTAAGGCCTGGATTATTATCTTGAAATTTAATTGTAGTCATGAAGAATTTGTATATATATATATATATATATATATATATATATATATATATATATATATATATATATATATATATATAAATATAAAATGGGGTTATACTACTTAATTTTTTTAATTTTATTGTAACAATTTTTAAAATTTTATTGTATCTATTATTGTAACAGCTTTTTGAAAATATTGATTTGAAAATTTTTCCTTAATATATTTTATAAAATCTTTTACTGTGTTGTGAGCATCATTAGAAATTGATTATTTACTCATTAATATCTGATATTTAAGTTGCTAAGCAGACTTTTTGGGCAGTCCGTGAGAGAAAACCACTGCATCAATTTACTTCATTTTGATCTTAAATGAAACATTGTAATCTGTAGATTTGTCAAATTTGGTTTTTGTAACCGCAATTTCAATTAATTAGCAATAATTTACAATTAAAAATTGATTTCTGTGCATGCTCAGTGGCATGTTTAAATCTGTCTTTAGAAACTCACTGTTTCTGCGCATGCTCAGTGACATGTTTTAATGATAAACATGTTTATTCCAAGGAGTCTCTCTAGGCCTCTCACTGCCATTTTTATTTTTGCGGTAATTATGCTTGCGAAATATAACATTAAACCTGATGGAAATTTTTTATTTTGTGCTGTTTAATGAGTGATCATTTACGATTTAAAAAATTGCTTTCTGTGCATGCTTTGTGACATTTTTAAGGCTGGCTTTAGATACTCACTAAGAGCAAGGCCGCTTAAACACATTAATTTAATTCTGCGTATTATTATGATTTTCAACATTTGGCAATGATGTGTTGAGTATAATTTGTGTATTAGTGCATTTAATTACTATTTAGCCGTTATATTTTGATGGGTACCAACTAGTTAGTTTTTTTATTCCCAAAACATAAAAAAAAAACCCGTTGTATTTACATATTTTTATTTTTATGAAAATGCATAAAGTTCTCTTGTAAAATATAATAAACATCTACTCTAAAGAAATGTTAAAGACCTGGTCTACACTTGTACAATCCAATTCTAAAATGATGAGTGTATATGTAGGGAGTTCTGCGACAATTAACACAATTTGTTGTGAAATATTTTATTGAAATATTTAACTAAATTTTATTTTCAACCATCTAATTTGATCTTTTTATCAGAATATATGTTTTTCTGTGTCTCCAACTAAATTGATAATATAATTTTCAGGGATGTGGATGGAGCTATTGTAAGTCTTTTAAGGAGAAGGATGCATGATTGTTACACTTATGAAGGACATGAAAGGCATGATAGATGTAAAAAAATGGTAGACGATTATGAAGAAGCATCTTTTAATTATTTCACCAAGTGTAATTATGATACTCTATTATTTTATACATTAACACTAATGCACTATTGCTATCACTTTGATAGATTTGAGTTTCCAGCTTTTTAAATTTCTTCAAAATTTCTAGTAAAACAAGTAATATAGCAATGCTTTGGTGACATTGAACAGATGCAGAAATAAATAAGGAATTTAATCAATAACACCTTGGTGTGTGTTTAGAATGTCAAAGTTTTACTATAGTTTATATTATATTTATATTTTATGTGCTGAACTTTTCTATCCACTTGATTTGTTGCTTGTTTTCATATGATTATAATTATCTATTTTGTAAAGCATGAAAGTGTTTAAATTTCCCCTTACGACTGTAGAATTCATTGTTTACTTGTGCGGAGGGAATTCTTTTTGGTGTTATTATGGAGCTTAAATTTCATTATTTTAATCATGTATTTGTTTTACAAAATTTTGAAATGGGCCCCATTTTATTTGTATCTGTAGATCAGTGGTTCCCAACCCGTAGAAATTCTGCAGACCACTAAGCCAGAAACTGAACCATGTGCAGACCCCACCCCCCTACCGACTTGAGGTGGGAGACCTTCTGGGGTATGTGTGGGGGGAGTATAGAATATCCCTCAGGTAAAAGGGATACAGGATTAACGTACTTACATTCTAACATATTATATTCAAATAATAAAATAATTATGTCAAACTTTTATGACATTTTAATTCAACACCTAATTCATTGGATGTCCATTTAGTTCAATGAACATTGCTTTCAAAATCCCCATTTATTTGGCAACTTTTTTATATGTGGTGCCGGACCACCGGTTGGGAACCACTGCTGTAGATAAATTAAAAACTAATATACCTCAAATGGAAATTTTACATATAGCTGTGTTAATCAAATGGTGTTAACCTTTAGCTTACGGGGCCCATTTTTCCAATTCCCTCTTTAGAACAGAAATTCCGTACCCCCATTGTAAGAACAACCATTAAGGGGGTTATATATATAAATATATATATATGTATATATTGCCCGTATTCTTGGGATACATGCTATCCCACCCCGTAAGGAAAAGGTTAACCACACTAAGGACCTGAGACATGAGTTAGTGTCTCTATATAAAAAGTGCTTGTAGACTGGCGACATAAATTAATCTCTAATTTCATCATTAAAGTAAGTGTTGTTGTTTAGTCAATGCAAGCTAACTTTCTCTTGCAACAAAAGCTTATTTTGCAAGAGTTTATTTACACTTTATCTGAATAATTTAATGCAAATAATGATAATTTTCAACAAGATTTTCATAAAAAAAAATTTTAAAATGTATTTCTGCAAAACATGTATTTCCAACAAGTTTTCACTAATAATATAAAAAATTTGTTTTTTACAATATTTTGGCAAAGCATGTATTTTCCTAAAAAAGCTGAATGTTTTGTTACAATATATGCTGGGAATAATGGTTATATCTGCATAAAACAGTTTATCCTCAAGGTGTTCAACTAATGCTAAAAATTTTTTCAGATATTTTAACTCTAGTTGGTTTCAATCAAACTGAAACACAGCTGCTTACTATTTGAACTAGATAAAGAATGACAAACATGGAATACTATTACATTTTATTCAGACTTAATTAGTCAATGGAATATTTATTTCAGAAATTATAAACCTGCAATACTGAAAATGTTATAGAAGTTTTTTAAAAAAGGAAAAATTATCAATGCTATGATCAATGAGTTTACTCACAAAATATTCCACTTCAGATATTTCTCCTTTCTTTAGAGATGCAAGTAGGATAGTCTTCAGCCAACCTGATAACTAAGGGATGTTTTTGTTATTTCCGATTTTCTCACAGATTTCAGGTCCCTCCCCCCTTTTTTATCAAACTTCTGTGTATTTTTAATTTTTTAAAGTTCATGAGATTTAATAGCTGCTTCAAGCTTTCAGATAGTCATTTAAATGCTTTGGGAAGCATCTACTCTCTCTCTCTTAAACAGCTTTTTCTGTCACACAAGATATAAGAGTCACCAGCCGTTTCAATAAAAGGGATTCAGTATCTAATTTGCTAATAAAATTAGAACTGATTTGGTTTACAGCCCTTGGAAATTTTAATTAACTGCTCTTCTTCTTCTTTTGTTGTTGTTTGTTTGTTGTTTGTTTGTTGTTGTTTGTTTGTTTGTTTGTTTGTTTGTTGTGTGTGTGTGTGTATGTGTATGTATGTATGTGTAAGCAACATAATTTTTCTATTATTTTTTTTCTAGTTAGAGTACTATAATTTAATATGGAATGTTAAAGCTAGCCATCCTCCCATTTCTTATTTTTAATAAGTGTTAAATGAGTGACTCCTTTCAATTCCTTGAAGACCGTGTATTTATTGGTTGAAAAATATGTAATTAATTTATTTCATTCAAAAAAAAAGGGAAAAAAATGCCTTTTGACTGAGAATAGATTTGATTTCCTGTTTCAAACTTTTCTGTTACAACTAGTTGAAACTCTGTAATGATGTCCTTAATTATTACAACTTCCTTGTTCTCAAGATTGAAACAACCTAAGTTTGGGTTGCAATCAATGAAAGGTTTTGATATGGAAGCCTTAGTTATCCCGAATCACTCTATCATTAGTTAATAAATAAAACATTTAGCTTTAGAAGAAAGTTTTTCCTTCATCCTGTCAGGTATAATTTTATAACATAATATTCTGTGATAGAAGTTTGCAGAAAAAAAAAATCTAATTTTTCCAATTTTATTAAAGTATCTTGTTGAATTTGTTACCAAACTAGAATAAATCTTATGAAACATCTGCTTCAAAATAATCAGTGAAATACAGTTTCCAAATGACCAATAGCATTCAAATCTTATTCTTGATCTGCACTCATCATTATTACTGTACCAGGCATCTTAAGTTGTACTTGAAAAAACAAAATTTTAAGATTTTCCTTGGATGAAATGCAGTTTTATCCCAGGAAATACAAATAGCTTTGAAAATGACCAAAATCATGAGATGCTGTGGAAAGAACCCTAAATTTCATCAAGGTTTTAACGATAATAATCTAGTTCTGTTTTTCTTTTTTATTTATTCATGTACTTATATTATTTGAAAAGTTAAATTCAGCTTAAGTCATTTGACTAATACAGCTCTGAATAGCACTAGATATTTCTTATTCTTTATCCCCCCCCCCCCCCCAAAAAAAAAAAAAAAAAAAAAAAAAAATTGAAAATTAAAATTGCAGAGTATTAATCATTTCTGCCACATTATTTGATTTTAAAAAACCAATTATCAGCCATAATTGTGTATGGTACAATTTATTTGTTTTGTGGCATTGATATCGTTAAGGTTGTACAGTGTTTATGATAGTCAAACAGTTGCATTTCTGTTTAGTATGCAGTGAGGATTCTGTTGAAATGTAGTAATGTTTTGGGATTCTGTTGAAATGTAGTAATGTTTTGTTCACCTATATTTATTGTATCTGATGAAGGTTTTATTTCATTTTAATTTTTAGATGGAGATCTTGGTGCTTATCCTCATGTGTTTTATTGTTATATGAAGCAAAAACATAGAATGGTATATGAACGTAGGAAGGAAGCTGGAACATGGAAACCTAAAGCTGCATAATATTAATAATATTTTAATATCCTGAATAGAATAATGCATGGAATATCTTTCAGTTTGTTATATTGCTAGATGTATATTAAATAAAAAAAGTTTGAAAAACTTCTCTGAAGGAGATATGTATTTAAAAACCTTTATAATGATGTATGTTGTTATTTTTCTTTAATGAAATACAATTAACTTTGTGAAACTGCCAAGGATGTAGTTACCTTGATTGGGAAATAATAACTAAGGCGGATATATTTTATGTGATAAAATTTTTTCATGAATCAAGTAAATAGCACCCTTATTAAGACTTCAGTTAAAAAAATTTGTTAAGCCCTAAATAATTGCACCTCTTTTTCAAACAGGTTGCTCTTTAGCTTTGCTTGATAGTTATTTTAGACCAGAGTATCCCAAAGTGGGCAGTACCCCCCTCCCCCCTGGGGGGTTGGTGGAATGATCCATCTAGGGGAATGGTAGTAGCCTTGGGTGACAATTCCTCAGTAGGAATCGGGGGGGTGGAAGTATAAAGAAAGAAGACTAGACAATTCTGAAATATTCAGAGGACAATTGACACAGAGTATACGGGAAAGACCTAGGTGAGAAACAATCATGTATTGTGATACTTGTTAAGTATCGAGTGATTTAGTTTTCTACTTTTGGTCTTATTTATAGCCTTGAGCATCGTGGGCATTACCCCTTATTCTGTATTTTGCACCAATTGTGCTTATATTTTCTCCCTGCTGTAGTATTAAACATCAGTCATCGACAGATAGAGACACCTGTTCCATCACTGAGAGCTTTTTCTTGGGGCAAGTGTTGATGTTTGTTGAAGAGTAAGGGATGATTAGCGACAATTCTGGGCATTGGCCAGAGGAAGGGGTTGAGAGATCCTGTTGACCTTCACTTCTAAATTTAGTTGAACTTGAAAGTGTAACAGTAAAAGGTATTTTTAATCCCCTTTCGAATGTTTTGAGATACAAGGAATGCTACTAAATTTCTTAAATGATAATTTAATAAATATTACATGTGATGGTGCAACACTTCTAATGGGTAAGAGGAATGGAGTAACCAAATTACTGAGAGATTGATTTCCAACTTTGATAGTTTGGTACTGCGTTAATCACATACTCAAACTATTTGTTAATGATACCATTAAATATGTTTCCAGTACTGATAGATTAAAATCATTTATTGAGAAGCTTTTATTGTACAACATATCTGGGGAAAATGCTAGATAACTTAAACAGTGTGTGAGATTGCTGGATTGAACTAGATCTGGTCGAATTTTAAGTATGTGATGGGTTGCATAAAGTTTTTGAACAGTTTCTGCAGTTTGGAATCACTCTGAGACTTTGGTGAAACATTTTCAATATGCTGTAACTGATTTTATGAGAGACGCTAAAGAAAGATGTTCATATGAAGGATTAAAAAAAATAAATTACAACAACAGAATTTATCCTGGATTTAGGACTAATATGTGATGCGCTTCAAGAATTGGGAAATTAAGCTAGGATTTACAAGACCTTCATCTTGACTTGTATAAAGCGAATTAAAAAATAAAACCTGTAGTACAGGTTTTTGAAGAAAGTCGAAAGACTCCTGGATCATACTACAGAATATTCTGTCAGAGCGGTCAAAATTTTAAGTTTTTCATGGATTTGAACTCCATGAAAAAGGTTGTTAAAATGACTTTCTAACAATCCAGAAGAATTTTACAAAACTTTGAAAAATTCATTGGAATATAGATTGCTTGATAGTGAAAATGCTGATTTAGTACGAATGGCTAAAATACTTGTTATGAAATTATGGCCTGATGACATTGTTTTGCAATTAAGATTTGTAGAGAAGGAAATGTGATAAATGTCTACTAAAAATGTCTCTAATAATGTCTACTAAATTTAAACTGAATGAGAGAGAAATTATTAGTTGATTTCGTGATTTATGAGAAAAAAATAGTGCCAGAAAAGCCATTACCTTAATGCCTGGGGTTCCCCTAATGGCTGGTGGCTCCCTAATGGTTACCTTAATGGCTGGTGTTCCCCTAATATGAGAAAAAAATAGTGTCAGAAAAGCCATTACCTTTAAAAATTGTGTCAACTATTCCAGTAACTTCAAGTGAATGCGAACATGGATTTTCATAAATGAATTTGATTGTTAGCCCAACTAGCTTCTTTGTTGATGAAACTTCTTCAGCAGTATTATTAATTAGAGTTGTGGGACCACCTCTCATGCGTTTCGAAACCACAAAATACAAGGTGTGCCGATAAAATAACTGGACAAATTAAAAGATTAAACGATAAAATAAAAAAGTTAAAGAATAATCGCCTGGCTAGAAAGAGTGACATCTGAACTCTTGTTAAAGCTAGTTTAAACTGGTTATTTTGCCATTTGCATATCAAAACGCCATAGTAATTTTCCTTTACTGAGAAGACGTACAAAAAAATTTGCTTCGGAATGGAACAACGTTGTAACATTAAATTTTGTTACAATTTACGTAAATCTGCTGCAAAAACTTTAGAGATGATTCGAACAGTATATAGTGATGCATCGTTATCAAGAACACGAGTGTATGAGTGTACAGTTTGATTCTGGACAATGGTTTCTTTTGCAAATAATGCTAGGTCCCGTACAGCAATTTCTGTACAACAATATCTTGCTAAGCAAATGTAAAACTGGAACACTCAGCTTCTCAATATCTATAGCCAGACAATGACCAAATGGTTAGGGCACTGACATTTAGTACCAGAGTCTGTGGGTTCAAGTCCCACTCTTGGCATAGGTGTTTACAGCCATTTGGAAGCGGCTTTAAGCAGTAGGTCTGGTCTAATTAGCCCATGTGTAAAAGGCTGTAGCTCTTCAAACCAAACTCAATATCCGTTCGGACGGCAGGGTCTGGGTCTGGCTTCTGCCTGGAGAACGCCTCCTGCCAGAATGAATTGTGCCCACAGTAAAGTTCGGTGGAGGTGGAAATAAGATCTAGGGGTGTTTCTCCTGGTATGAACTGGGACCCTTGGTCCAAGCTCAACGCCGACGCCTACTGCCCAATTTTGGATGACAGTGTGCTTCCTACGTTGTGGCAGTTTTACGGGTTGGACCCAGGTTACTTCCAGGACGACAACGCCAGCTGTCATATTGCGAGGGCCACCATGGATTGGTATGGGGACAACGGGGTTAACCGAATGAACTGGCCTGCCCAGAGCCCAGACCTGAACCTTATCGAGAACCATTGGGGCAAGTTGGATCGCCGAATTAAGGGGTGCAACAATCTCCCAAAATCGGTGAAGGCACTTACATGTTTTCTCCAAGCCTATTGGAAGAAAATACCACTAGCCGTCATACAAGGAGTTGTGGAAAGCATGCGCCGGAGGGTTGAGGCTGTAATTGCCTCTCGTGGAGGCTCTACCAACTATTGAATATGAATAAATTTTTTCTTTTCTATCACAAGGTGTCCAAATACTTATTGGTAGATAGTGTATACGACGACCAGGTCTTCGGGATTGCCGAGAGCTGACGCCGTACATTGGGGGGGGGGGGGCAATCGTCATCGGGGTCCTAGATCTAAATTGTCGCCGGTTCTCCAAAGGTCTTGGGCTCGTGGAATCTCCGACTAGACCCTTCTTTTGCCGGGCCTGCGGATAACTTAATTTAAGGACCCATTCTATATAGCCTCATATTTCAGCGTATCGTTCGGAGTCATATGGACACGTTCGTAAATCGCGAGTGAAAATTGTAAATACTGCAAAGAAAATTATCACGCGGAAATATGTGCCTCAAAGTTTTACACGCAGGCATGTCAAACTCGCGGCCCTGAACGATTATTTGTGCGGCCCAGGCCCACCCAATATAACTATGTAAATATCGCGTCAACCTTATGCGCGCCTTAGGCACAGGTGCTCCATCCTCCTCCCACCCCACTAGCAGTGAGTATTTTAGCAGCCGACTACCACATGCCAGACCAGTAGTCTGGTCAGTAAGTAGTCTTGTACGAAGTGATGTGTTCGGTGGATATAAAACAGGTTATATTTCGCTTTCGGGGAACATTGATATTGTTGTTCTTGGATTTTTTGTACTATACTTTTCGAAATAAGCCTACGTTTCTACGAAAATTGATTTTGAAGTTTTAATTATTTTTGCGGCCCACATAAACTTAAAATCTTATTCATTTGGCCCATGTCGGCCTTTGAGTTTAACACACTTGCTTGGCTAAGAGGGAGCTCGTTCGTATGAAGAATACAAATCAAATGTTGCAGTTCTCTTCTTAATTTGTCCTCAAGACAGGCAATGGCACCGTTGCTTTTCCCTGTATTAAGGAGCGGTGCCATCACACCCGACTGCTATTAGTTCAGAAATATCCACTTTGTTCCGGCTTAAAAAAATACGCAATGATTCCCCTATTTATTCACCGTGACCGGTACGAAGCGTCAAGTGCCCCAAATATTCCAAACCAGGTTTCGACAACACAGTGATATGGTCTTCGTCTTTCTCTCGACGATGCCGCTTGTCCTTTTTTTTTCTAGGAAGATCTTTTTATCTTGATGGTAGACATCAAAGAATGTGCTTTTAATTTTTCTTCCTTCCAGGTCTACCTCCTGTATCTTCATTGGTTTCATCTATAAACTGTAAACAACAGTGGCGTAGCTAGAACTTTTGCCGCCCGGGGCGGTCTCCAATTTGCCGCCCTTTCTAAGTCAATCAATTGGTGGTTTTTATAAATTAATAAACATAAATAAATAATTGTAATTCAGACAAACTATAGGTGGGGAACTTTTTTACCATTGGATGCCATATTTAAATTAGGCAGTAATAAAGGAGGCCGCTTAAGTTGATATACTTATAAATGCAACTTTTATAAAGACCACAAGAAACTTACGGAGGTCGTAGTTTCCCCACCTATGAGACAAAACATATACGTAATTTATAAAAAAAATTCCATAAAATGTTTTACTTTATATCTTTATATTTATAAATAAAAATAAATAATTTCATTTCTTTTGTATAAACATACAAATTGTACACATATGTGTATGTAAACAAAACATATTTATATATTTACTCTTCTAACTTTCATAGTAGAAAAATTGCGTATAATGCTCTAAAAATTTATATTATTTGTAATTTCTTGTTCTATTGCAAGATTTTGTAGTCTTAAATCTCTCATTGTGGAACGAAGATAATTTTTTATCAACTTCAATTTGGAGAAGCTCCTTTCGCAACTAGCGACACTGATAGCGAAAAATATTCGAAATCATACAGTAATTTATAATTCGTAGAAATCGAATAGTAAACTTATGAATTGAACAAGTGGTTTATTACAACTAATACTAAATAAAAATATGCCGCCCGGTGCGGACCGCACCCACCGCACCCCCCTAGCTACGCCACTGGTAAACAAACACAATCCCACCCCCGCTCCCCTTCTTCTGGACTAGCTGTCAAGGCGTGCTGCGGTCCGTCACCCAAAAATACGATTCATCGACGCATCGAAAAGAGCAAAAAGATGAAGAGCAAGGAACATAAAGTTACAAAAGAGAGAAACCGGTGGAAGATTCAAACAAAACTTACAACTTTTGCCCACTTTTACGTGAAGAGGTTGTAAAAATCGGCTAATTTAGAAGGCACATAGAAATTAAATAATACATAATCAGAGCTTATTTTAGGTATTTCGCACACCAAACATGATTATGCAAGTAATTACTACAAAAATAAATTAAATTTAACATGTTGAAAAATTTAGCTAAAAAAGTTCCCAAATCAGCGTTTTATCAAAGACATTTGCGGCAAATCAAGGAGTTGTCCTTAAAATCTCAAATTTTTTGTGTCAACTTAGTTCCACCATTGGCATCTTTTCCGCACTACTCATCATCGAAACTTGAAAAAAAAGTTTTTTTTTTTTTTCGGCCCACCCTACTACGTAAGTCTATCGTTGACAAATATACTTGTAGTTGATCAATTGCGTCGAAAACTTTCGATTGTAATTTCGATCAAATCTAAGCCACATGCTGCAAGTAAAAGTTCTTCCGTCTCTCTTATCAGCATCCCTCATACACGCATGTTGGTAATCGGTGCAAATCACCTACGGGCCCCATGAGGCGTCACAAATTCGCTAAACACAACAAGCAGCACACTTCGTCCGACGGAGTCACCGATGGCAATTGCAAATTTAGTATGTAACAGGACGAGTGAAATTCTGTGGAGATTGTTCGGAATCACCAGCTAGTTACCGGCAATTCGGAAATTTTTATTCATTTTAAAGTTAATTTTTAAAAGGTTTTGCGGATGGTGGAGAAGTGGCTTGTATAGTTTTGAAACTTTGATTTTCATATGTTCTGACTTCAAATCCTACAATTTTTGCTTAGCTTGCTTTTACGTCCAAATTTAATAAGTGACAATTTTTTTTATCAATGTCTATAATTATAAAGGAATTCCATTTTTTTTACATTAATGAATATTCGTAGTAACCTCTAATATACAAGACCATTGTGGTGCTATTATAAACCGAAGCCGCACTACTCAGCCCGCAAAGCCTGTATGGATCCGGCCAAAGGGTATAAGAAACAACAACAACAGATATTAAGTAAATTCTGTTAAACACATGTGATCCCGTATTACCTGAAAATGTATTTGTGCGTACATAATAAATATATAAAGAGTTGATCTTTATGATGTAAAATACCTTCCAAAAATAAGGCTTATTTACTAATGGTAGGTTCTTTTTTTTTTTTTAATAAAAAATGCCCTTATTTTAATATTGCACATTTTGTGTTCAAAGCACTCAACCAAATTGTTTAATAACTCTATGAAGTTTTATTAATCACGTAAAATATAAACAACTAGCTGAATACCCGTGCTTCGCTACGGAGTACAATACCCGTGCTTCGCTACGGAGTACATTCAAATTAAATACAACGGGCAATGTATGCAATTAATGCCAAAAGAAAACAAAAAATAGATTTATAAAAAAATCGTAACGGATATTTTTATAGACAAAATAATGTAGAAGAAAATATTGAAATTAAATCTAAAAGAACATACTAAAGGATATTATAGTACAGTTAATATAGTACAGTTTGAGGAAAATTTCTTTTACTGTATTTTAATATTTTTTTGGTTAATGTCCAATCGTCTGCCGCATTAGGAAGAAGAAAAAAAATTTTTTGTCAATTTATTTCGTTTTTATGCACGTGACGCAAAATTAATTTAAAGTATCACAAAAAGAAAAGAAACCACGTGATTAGCATTTAATAAATTAAATTCTAAAAATTAATCTTTAAAAATTCACCAAAAATCAGAAAAAGGAACTAAAGATTCGAAAAAGTTTTCATTTTAAAGACATTTTTATGAACTTTCTCGTGATTTAAATTTCATAACCCTCAGATTATTATTTTAACTGTAAACTTAAAAGAGTTACAAAAACAGCTAAAAGTTTTATTTTAAAAAATCCAAGAAGAATTTTTTTTAAATATTTCTTAGTGCACCCCTACACCATGAGAAGAACCGCCATGCAAAATTTCAGCCCTTGAGGTCCAGCGATGTGGTCTGTGCGTTATATGTCAGTCAGTCAGTTACGGAATTGTTTTATATACTACTAGCGGCCCGTCCCGACTTTGTCCGGGTTGAACAAAACATTATACCAATAAATTTACCAATAAACATTATACCAAAAAAGTTACGTCATTGTAACATTACTATAGCGCCACCCCCCATTAAAGGACCTTAACAGAATCTTGCCGTTGGTGCGTAGATGCCCAGAGTGCTTGATTTCCGTTTGTTTTTTGTTTATATTCGTATTATTTTTATCTATCTCTGTTGGATTATTTATTTATTTTATTAATCACCTCACATATAAACTGATTATTTGTATTTTATTCATATTTTACACCCAATGTTAAAAACACTAAGGGACAAGTTTTATATCTTGTTAAATTGGGCGATTGCATTAAAAAAAAAGGCTTGCTCCATTTATATTCGATTTCTAATTTTTGCGAACGCGTATTTGTAATGTATGTTGCCATTCAATTTTGTACTTTTTTCCTAAAACGTTATGATTTTTCTCTCAGTTTTTTAAATAAACTTACATATTTTGAAATTAGTTTGTATTTTTTTTTGTATCGAAAATTCTTTGTTTTCAAATACTTCTGTTTAATTATTATTTTTTTTTATTTTGCATGAATTTTGAGATTGATTATTAAACTTCATACAATGTGAAAAGATTTTTTAAATAGAATGTTTTCCTACACTTTAGATTTATTCTCTTAATTCAGTTCTGATTTTTTTAGATAAATAAGTTATGATTATTTTGAAAATATTTTGATTTTTTT
The DNA here is from genome assembly GCA_907164885.2 of Dolomedes plantarius. Classification (NCBI taxonomy): domain Eukaryota; kingdom Metazoa; phylum Arthropoda; class Arachnida; order Araneae; family Dolomedidae; genus Dolomedes; species Dolomedes plantarius. The sequence continues at coordinate 149,147,372 of OU015497.1, forward strand.
TTCTCCATGTATTATGAAATCATTGTATTTCACGTTTGACATTTTCTTAATTTTTTTAAAATTTCTAACTACTTTATGTAACTGATTAATAAATGTAGAATATTTGCAAATATTATAAGTTGTTTTTATTGGCGCGAAGATGCTCTTTTAATCACTGATAGATTTGCGTTACTGCCTTTTTTTTTTTTTTTTAAGTTCGCCAAAATTTCCAATAAAACAAGTAATATTCAAACGCCTTGGCGACGTTTAACAGAGAAAAAAAAAAATTAATTGAATCATTAACACCTTACTGCGTCTTTGAAATCTCGATCAGATATTTTTGTTATGGTTTATTAGTAGCTTTGTATGTGAATTTAGTTAGTTTACATATTCAGTGAAACTTCTCTAAGGCAACCAGTCATGGTTCCGAAAAAAAAGTGGTCGTTTTGAGGAGATGCCGGCTAAAGAAGATTTACTGACCTTATTTTTGATAAATACTTTTTCAAATTTTTTCAAATTAAAGTATTTATGCTTTGTTCAATTTCTAATTATATCGTTAATTGTTGTTAAATTTAGTTGTAAAATATTAACTGTCAGGCGGAAAGTTTTAAAACTGTGTGAAATTGTGTTTTCCCGAAGTTTGCTTTAGGAAAACGTCATTTGGAGTGACCTGAAAACTTTTCACCAAATGGGGGCCAAGTGGTAGCGGAGCGTTTTCCAACACCTGCACTATTTCATTAGACTTTTTCTTTATCGCCTTAATAGCAAGGATCATTCAAAGAAAAGATATAATGAAGCTTAGAGCTAAGCAATACTTTAAGAACCAAAACGGCCCGTCGTTTTACTCCGAATGGAGTAACAGAACCAACCACCACACAATGATTTAGTTGATATAATCTTGAAATGTCACTTCATCATTGTGTTATCCCTTTTGAGTAGATTAGAGGCACTACTGGGACACAAAGCGCAACATCGCACTATCGACGGAACTGTAAATCATCTTCTTCCAAGGGCCTGTTCACATAGAATCCATCGCCGTTACTCGTATTGAAATATATTGAACCAATTACACACCTCGAAACGATTAGCCCAGAAATTGTTACGGTCTGTGGTTGGTTTAAAATATGTCAATACGAGTGACGCTGACGGATTCTATGTGAAAAGGCCCTAAGCCTCGGTTAGTTCATTACCAGTTTGAATGATTTTATTTTCTAATGCAGAGACCTGTGGACAAGTCCTTAGATTTACAGAAAAAAATGGGAAAAATACAAAACTGCAAAGGAGAACAAAATGGAAAATACGTAAGCAAGAAAAGCAATTAAGACAAAATTTTCATGCGATTACTGACCTCCCAATAACGACTGTACAGAAAACGCCCAGTTAAGGCACAACAGGACATGATGTGCTTACAGTTCATGTTGCCGGAATTGCAAAGAGGGCATATAGGGCTAAAAAAAATCCTATTTTATTTAAATGCATAACCAGGCAGTCGTGTTCAGTTACAATCCTGAAAGCAGCCACTGCCATTTCACGTGGGCTATTGGAAAGGCCATTCAGGGTCTTGCTCCAGACTTTATTTTGAATGATAGTTTCCACAAACCGCAGCGAATCCAAATTTTTCTTAGTGTCTGCGGAGGACAGCATCGCCTCCTATAAATCTTCTCCACCTAACTCATATGTATCCATAAATTTTCGCTGTCGATTAAGACGCAGAAGTGGCCCTCTCTAGTAGAGACACGCTATGCTCAAAACCTTATTTGCGTTACTGGTATATACGTAACCCAGAAGAGTATCATGGGGCAACAACAACCGTTTACGTAATACTTCCTAGTAAAAAAAAAGGTATCTTTTTCAGGTAGCCAACTTGAAGGCGTCCAAGTGAGATTTGAAGGTCAGGAGATACTTACAGGATGCGAATATTCTTTGCTGGAGCTTAAGAACAGCACGCAAAAGTATAACTCAATTTTTCATCCATGGCTTGCTTAAAATCGACAAAATACTGTCCAAAGGTATTAAAAGGATACAACAAGATATTTAAATTTGTCTCTGATTCCAAGGGTAGGCAAAGTGCCATTATGAGGTTTGAAATTGAATCTGATTAATTTGACCTTTTTGTCCCTTCCCGATGGCACTAGAGAGCTAATAAAATATTTATATAAGTTGATATTGGGTCCATGACTCAATAGAAACATTTCGGTATGTGTTTCTGTTATGTGTATTCTCTGTGTTTCTAAGGTAAGTGTTAATTAAAAAAAATTTAAAGGCCCCTTCTCGTCTTTGCAAATAACAGGAAATCGTCCGCAGTGATGGCACAATTAATGATTTTACCAAATAACGGTATTCTCACATGTCCGGGAAGTCCAATCAGCGGATTATTGATGATGGATGAAACTATCATGTGATGATGGAATATGAAATTCATCAAGCACTCTGAAGAGGGTCTGATGAGAAAGCTTATCGAAAAACCATCTAAAAGTCGATGAAGTCTTAGCTCTTTACAACAACAACAAAAATATAAATATAAATATTTTTTCTTTCTTAAAGGCTAGTTCGATACGTAATCTTGGGACAAGGTCTAGCACTGAGTGTTGGTTACCGAAGCAGGTGTGGCACTGCACCGGGTACGAGCAAGACAAGCGGAGCGATGTGTCCGGTTCAGTCGAGACTAGCTTCGGGGCTTACTCGTGGAATGCCTCAGCTATGCGACGGACCGGATCTCGAGCCCGGAGGCACCGTTTCTGCAGGCAACTAGCGGCACGGACTCTGTGAACCCGTCTTGTCAGGTACCTTTTAAAAGCTAAGAGACTCGATAAACATAACCTTATTTTCAATCATAAGTAGCTATGAAAATATCTTATTCAGGGATATGAAAATTTTACTGTGAGTTAAACACACTTTCTTCTTTTTAAATATGGCTCTCAATTTTTTCTAGCTTGAAGACAAATTTTTAAATTAAAAAAAAAATTTCATACATTGTTTTTTCATTGATATATTATTGCACGCAGTCTTGCGTCCGTATATTAATGAATAAACACAATTTTTTAGTTTTAAAATTCAATTATATAATCTATCTTTAAAACTACCAACGTTGAAATCAAAATTTTTAGATCTTCATAGGGAAAAAAAGTTTTTTTAATTTAAATTTCTAAAAAAATTTGATAAATTTTGCTGTAATTTAAATTTTTATCGTAGGAATGGCATAGTAGTAGGTCATTTTAATTATACATGTTTATAGTGCCCGTATATAAAATTTCATGGTATTCTGGTCAACTGTTCTGGTGCAATCCTGTGCGCAATAGCACAACAATGGAAAAAACAATGGTTAAAGTTTCAAACAATTTAAACATTTCTCTTAAAGCTAGAAAAAATTGAGAGCCATCTATATATTTAAGTTGCAAAGCCGACTTTTTGGGCAGTCCGTGAGAGAAAACTACGTTATCAATTTGCTTCATTTTGGTCTTAAACGAAAGACTGTAATATGTAGATTTGTCAAATTTGGATTTTGTAACAGCAAATTCTATAAATTAGCGATAATTTGCAATTAAAAAAATTGATTTCTGCGTATGCTCAGTGGCATGTTTAAATCTGTCTTTAGAAACTCACTGTTTCTGCGCATGCTCAGTGGCATGTTTTAATCATAAACACTTTTATACCGAGGAGTCTCTCTAGATCTCTCTCTGCCATTTTTATTTTTATGATAATTATGTTTGCGAAATATAAGATTAAACCTGATGGAAATTGTTTATTTCGCGCTGTTTAATGAGCGATAATTTACAATTTAAAAAAATTGCTTTCTGCGCATGCTCAGTGACATTTTAAAATCTGGCTTTAGATACAAAGCCAGATAAAGGCCGCTTAAACACATTAATTTGTGTCTGCGCATTATTATGATTTTCAACATTTGGCATACATTTGTTCAGCATAATTTGTGTATTAGTACATTTATTTACTATCTAGCCGTCATGTTTTGACGGGTATCAACTAGTATTTATAAAGAACAAAGAGTAACTAACAGTAAAATTTTCATATTTCTGAATAAATTATTTTCGTAACTACTGATGATTGAAAATAGGGATATGTTTGTCGAGTCTCTTGGCCTTTAAAGGGTGACAGACCCCTTAAAAAACAAAGTATCCAATAACAATTACAAATATGTCACTTTCGAACTCTAGAACACTGTATACATTTTTAAAAACCCCTCGGTAAAGGCAATTGTAAGGTAAGGTAATTTTTTTTTACATAATGTATGATTTTTTTACCATTTAGCTATGGGGCCCATCCCACGCTATTTGTTAGTCTTTAGTGAGTACAGTGCTTTGTGTGATTTAGAGCTTGCGTTATTAAAACTCTGTGAAGGTGTGTTAGTTTATCAGTTTTTTGTGATAAAAGCTTTATTAAATTTTCCCTCCGGCACCTTCACGTGGTGGGCCCTGGGGGTCTACTTTCAGTAGACCACTAACGCCGGAGGAGCGTAGGGTCTATTGTCAGTTTGTAGTCGCAGCCCAGCATGGCGAAAAGATATGAAAATATGGAGGAACTGAGAGTTCTTACGGAAGAGCTGGCTTCGATGAAATACAATAAATAGGGCAATAAGTACCTCTAAGCTGCCTGTTGAGGTTAAGCGGACGATGAACGAGGACTTATTGGAAATTATGGATACGATTAAGGAACAACAGAAAGTAATGCAGTATTACAAAGGGCAGCTGAGTATGTTGGAACAGCAAGGAATAAAGAGTTATGCAGAGGTGGCGAAGGAGAAATCGCAGATAAGTATAAAAACGCTCAAGAGGGCGCGGGAGGACAAAAACGAGATCATTGTCGCTCCAACAATTGAGCAGGATGCTGAAATCACTAAAAAAGCGATTCAGAGCAAGATCGATCCAGCTATGATTGGAATCGGGATTAAGTCCTGTAAGAAAATTGGGAAAGGAAAAGTAATAATAGGTACGGAAAATGGTGAGGATTTGGAGAAGTTAATTGCGGAGTTTAGAAAGTTTGATGAAAAAGAGCAAGTATTCGAGCTCAGTATGAAGGTTCAGAAGGATCCGAAGATTGTTGTGTTTGACGTCAGGGAGACATTTGAAGATAAAGAGATTATTAAGAAGATGAAAAGCCAGAATGAGGAGCTGGAGTTTACAGCAATAGAGGTTGTGACCAAATACAATACTCAAAAAGGGAAAAATTGGATCTTGAGTGTTGAGGGTGTTGAGTACCCGAAGTTGGCGAAATTAAAGAAAATTCGACCGGGATGGCAAAGATACGACTGGAAAGACTATGTTAAACCAACGATATGTTATAGGTGCTGGAAGTATGGGCTGTGATAACTTCAGACTCCGGGTAGCTAAAAATGTTCAGAGTCAGTCTACTACATTAAATTACAGTTTTATTAAATTTTAGTCGGAAACTTTGTACACTATTTACACATGAGTTGATCTACCTCTAGACATAGAGGGAGCTTTGCCTTCGTAATAACCAAATGATTTCGATGATAAGATGCACGTACAGGCACAGCGGAACTAGAAGGTCGGTACACAGCCTCTAGAGCGTACAGCTCTGAAAATAGAATAACTTCGTAAAGACAGTTAGAATCACGGGAAGCTTATAGAGCGGGCTGCTCTGAAATATGAAGATAACTTCTAGATGAAGTAAAGAACTAACAGAAGTCTGTAGAGCAGGATGCTCTGAGATAGCTATACTTCAGGGTGAAGCATTCGTTGACGGGAAGCTTCGAGCGGGCTGCTCTGAAAAATAAGTCAGGATCAAGTCGGTCGCTCCAGGACCACGTAGACGAAAGGTGCTCTCTCGATGAGAGTCTCGACCAAGTCTGTCCAAAAACTGGATTTTTTTTTGGCGGCGTTGGCAACCGTGCTTCCGGTCACGTGACTGCACAAGTTTAGGTTGGTTGGCACTATTTTGTGACGTCATGTCCGTTGGCTGTGATTCGCCTGACCACGAGGCCATGTGTTCGGTTCCCATAATTCAGCTGATCTGAAAATCATTAGTTCACGCCGAAATAGTCATTAGTTTACGTCCTCCCAGGCCCGGCGGCTAGGAGCAACACCATTCTTTGCTTGCAGACACCTTGACGCTGATAGATAGAACTGTTCGCTGGTCACCTGCTGTGGGAGGTCCGGCTGTCTGGGTGATTTATTCGGAAAGGTCGTAACGGATTCTTACAACCCCTCCCTCCTTGAAGGAGATTTTGGCATAATGGCAAAATCTGAAAATCACGGTTAGACACAGCTCACCTGATACATCATTAGAGGCAATGCATTTAATTTACTACACCGTTAATACATTTATTCTAATACATTATGATTACTAGGTTACCTAACACATTAATACACTAATTTATTTACACAATTCATTAATTATTTTCACACTCTACATTAATTTATTTATAACATTACGCCTGACTTAAGGTTTCTATTCTGCCATGAAACGGCTTAGGCAATCGGCATGACCTATCAATTTACAAGATTTGTGGACAATTTGATAATTGAAAGGCTGTAAGGCAAGAGCCCATCTCATAAGCCTTGGGTTATTTCCCGCATTTGTCTTAAGAAAAACGAGCGGATTGTGATCAGTCTCGATGGTGAATCTCTGCCCATCCAGGTAATGTTTTAGTTTCTTTATGGCGTATATTATGCCTGCGCACTCTTTTTCGGTGGTGCAAAACTTCTTTTCTGCATTAGCAAATTTTTTACTAAGGTACAACACTGGAGGGTCAGTATTCTCCGGTCCCTTTTGTGCCAATATTATACCGATACCAATGTCGGAGCACAGGTTTGCAGGATAAATTCTTTGGCGAAGTCCGGGGCGTACAAAACAGGTTTCTCAGTTAGTTTCGTTTTCAACTCTTGAAACGCTGTATTGCACTCCTCCGACCATTCAACCCTCTCCTTTCTGTGTTTTCCTTTTAACGCCCGCGTCACCGGCTCAGCTATGACCGCATAGTTAGGAATGTATCTAGCATAATAACCACTAAGTCCAAGGAACTGTCGGATTTGGGTCTTATCCCGCGGTGTAGGAAATCTACTACCGCTTTAATTTTTGCTTCGGTCGGCGTCCGACGTCCTTCTCCCACCATGTGTCCCAAATACTTAACACAACCTTGTGCGAATTTGCACTTGGAAGGTTTGATCGTTAGCCTGGCAGAAGCTATTTTCTTCAAGATCATATCTAGATGTTTTAGGTGATCTTGCCAATTTTCAGAGAATATGGCGACATCGTCCAAATATGGAAAGCAGAAGTCGTCACATCCCTGAAGTAGCTGCGCCATAAATCTTGAGAAGCAATAGGGCGCATTCACTAATCCGAAGGGAAGGACTAAGGGGCGATATGTCCCAAAAGTAGTCACAAAACTCGCAAGTCTTTGCGCCCTAGAGCTCAAGGGGATTTGCCAATAACCCTTAGTCAAATCGATTACCGTAATAAATTTAGCGGCGGCCACTTTCTCGATACGGTCATCCATGTTCGGTAGTGGATAATACTCTGTTCTGATAACGGAGTTAAGGCGTCTGTAATTCACACATGGGCGAGGCTCTCGACCTGGATTTTCGACTAATATCATTGGAGAGGTATAATCCGACTCTCCAATTTCGATGATCTTTAGATCTAACATTCTTTTAATTTCGGTTTTTAGGATCTCATTTTGCCGCGGTGAAGTCCTATAGGGTTTGGATCTAATTGGTTTGTCACTAATGAGCTCAATATCATGCTCAATTAGATGCGTTCGGCTCGGATCGTTCGAGAATAGTTTCTGATGGTTTTGTAACAACTCACCTAACTCTAGGATTTGTTCGGGAGTACATCTCTCTTCTAACATGCTACCCTTAATAATCTCCTGGTAGTCGAAAATATTCGGGCTTGATACAGGGTATTGGATCTCTAGGTCAGTTTCGCTGTTCTCATTTGTAATTTCTTCGTACATAATTAAATTTACACATTCCATACGTTGGTGGTATGGTTTTAATAGGTTTACGTGGTACACCTGTACCTTGTCAGTCTTCCCCGGCATTTTTACGATGTAATTTGTCTCTGACAATTTCTTATCAATTTCTCCAGGTCCCACCCACTTAACGGCAAATTTGTTTGCGGGACAAGAGGATAAAACCAAAACTTTCTCCCCAACTTTAAACTCTCTCCTCACTGACCCTTTATCATAATAAGCTTTCCTTTTAACTTTGATCTCCCTTTCGGTTTCGGAAGCGATCTCCTGACAGTTCCGTAGCCTGTTCATCAGCTTAAAAACATACTCTGTAACCACATTAGTCTCCGGCGACTTCCTACACCATTTTTCAAAAAGTAGTGTTTCCGGCACCCTTAAATTTTCCCAAATATCAATTCCGCCGGACTAAATCCAGTTGATAAATGTGTGACATTTCTAAGAGCTAACATGGCTGAGGGTAATCCTACTTCCCAATTTTCTTTTGCTTCAAGGCAGATAACTTTCAGGAGCCGTTTAATGGTGCGGTGAAAACGCTCAACGGGATTGCTTTGCGGATGAAATATTGAGCTTCTCGTCACCTTAATTCCAAATTTCTCCAGAAACGCGGTCGTTAAATTGCTGGTAAAATAGGTAGCATTATCTAATTTTAATTCCTTCGGGAACCCTATCCGACTGAAAATTTCTAACAGAGCCCCCGTCACATTTTCAGAGTTTACAGCACTCAAAGGTATGGCTTCCGGGTACTTGGATGCCATGCACAACGCAGTTAAAATATATCGATTTCCCTTTGGAGAAATCGACAATGGACCCACTATATCCACGTTAATTTTTGTGAAAACCTCCGTAATTACTGGGACTAATTTAAGCGGGGCTTTCTTTTGTTCTTGTGATTTCCCTATTCTTTGGCATAGGTCACACGATCTAACAAAGTCCTCACACTCTTTTATGCACTGGGGCCAAAAATAATATCTCAATAATTTGTCTTTACTTTTTGACATTCCCATGTGCGATCCGATGCCATCATGGCATAAACTTAAAACTTTAGACCTGTACTTAGTTGGTACAATCAATTGTTTTCTTTCCTCCCCTCTGTGATCTCGCGATTTCCTAAAAAGTAATTCGTTTTCGACCAAAAATTCCAGGGTTTTCTGTTGCTTAACTTTTTCCCAAATAGGTGTAAGTTCAGGACAATTTTTTTGCTCTAAAGCGAAAGTGTCGACACTCACTTCCCCTAATGAATCGTCAGTTTCTACCACTACCGGTAATTCTATATGTTCTAAGTCATCCGGCGAATTTACGTCGGACTCTGGCGACTCCGTTAGTCGTTCGACCGCTTCCCCGTTCTCTGCAGAATTTCCCGTTTGAATTTCCCCCCGCTTACCTCGACTTCGGGTGACTGCATTAACGCTAGCTGGTTTTAATTTTTGCGCTTCTATCAGCTCCTGAGTGGCATTCCCCAGCAAGTAGTGGTTCATTTCCACACTCTGACCTACCACGGCGGCTTTTGTTATCACCTGGCCGAATTCTGGGCTCTCAAGTGTTACTCGAGCTAAGGGTAGACATCTAAATTCATTTTCCAAGGGCTGTTTGAGCCAAATATTTTCTCCGGTGAAATCTCCGGGTTTAATTAATTTAGCTGGGCACAAATTTACGCAACTCCCGCTATCACGAAATACTACGGTTTGGACCTGATTCACGCGAGCTTCGCTTAAGTAGGGCTTAAACGCAGGAGAAAAATCTTCCGTCGTAGCTAGATTGTTTATGATCTCGCTGGATTTTTTTTAATTCGGGACAGTTTGGGCGGATATGACCACTCTGACACACTGAAAGCAAGTGGGGCCACTTCGCTTCTCATACTCCCTGGTCCTCCAATCGTTATTATTTTTGTTAGCAGCGTTGCGCCACTCTTTTGGGCCTGATTTCTCTACTCCCGTTTTCGTCGCGGGACTAACTTTCTCTGACTGCTTGGGGCGGTCTACCTTTCTATTCTCGGGTGGTTTAATTTGCGTCGGTTTCTTTACGAATCGGCGGGTCGACTCATACGCGTCTAGCTTACTTACTAAAGTTATAGGATCATTTAGTGTTCCCCATACATCTACGAAATGATCTTTAATTTCCGCTGGTACGCGTCGCTTTATTTGGTCGGCTACCATAAGTTCTTTGAGTGAGTCAAAATCTTTAATTTCAATTCCATCTAACCATCCCTCTAAATAGCTCCTCAATTCAAATATTAAATCTTTCCACAAAGCACCGTTCTGCCGTTGATGGGTTTGGAACTTCGTACGGAATGCTTCGGCACTGAGTTTAAACCTGTCTAGCAGTACCGACTTAACATATTCGTAATTATAATTTTTTTCTTCAGGTTCCCTGATGATTATTCGCGCTATTTTGCTCGGCAAAAGACTTAGTAACTCTGACACTAAATCACAATCATTAATTTGCAATTTCCTAGCTTGCCTCTCAAACAGATTTAAGAATAAAGCTATGTCTATCTTTTCGGCATCATACCTCTGCATTACCGATTTAACATGCCTAGACGGGTTTCCGCTTTCTGAGTTCACGGAATTCACACTACTGTTTTCCCCAATATGTATGATTTTAAGTTTTTCAAGCTCAAAATCGCGCTCTGCTTGCAATGTTCGATCTTCTATAATATTTACGAGAATATTTTTCGCGCTCTCTTCCTCGAAACCTTCACTTTCTGAAATTTTTCTTGCCAGGTCAATTATTCTATCTGATTCTTGAATTTCTACTTGCAGCTCCAAAGCCAAATTCTTCAAGTCAATTTTCTTGTATTTTGTTAAAAACGACATTTTGCCTCAATAACTATTTATCCACAACTTAACCTTACCGGAACCCTCGGAATCTTGACCTCAACACAACAAAAGAACTGGTTGTCCGCTTTTCTCACGCCTTTACAATAGAGCCCTCTCAATTCGGGGAATTCTACTGCTACGTTCTTCCAAGAAAAAAAGGGGGGGGGGGAGTTACTCCGAAAGATTACAGTTTAACAAACTCGTTTGAAATCCTAACATGGCACATACAATTCAAAAATGTTTAAAATTTTTCAGACTAAATTTCACACACATAATAAATCAATGCTACTTCAATATAATCTTAAGCACTCTACACAAGTTCAATAACTGACTAAATTAATTTGCAATCCACAGTTACTTAATTTCAATAATTGGCTAATTTAATTTGCAATACACAATTTCTTAATTTCAATAATTGACTAAATTAGTTCGCAATACACAATTACTTAATTTCAATAATTGGCTAATATAATTTGCAATACACAATTTCTTAATTTCAATAATTGACTAAATTAGTTGGCAAAACACAGTTACTTAATTTCAATTTAGAATAAGTACTTAAATCAGATTATCCACGGTTCTAGTATTCATCTAACAAATATTTGTTCATTCACTTTTCTTTTAAAATTTTAAACACATTGCATACAATTCATTTTTACTTTTCTCTTGCATAAACAATTCTAATACTTCATTAATTTACTTTTGACTAAATTAATTAATTTCTCACAGATAATTTACTTATTCCAATTCAATAGTTATTTCCCATGAAACATTAATTTACATCTGTTAACATTTACACAGATTCTAATCAATTAATTTACTTTTAATTAATCAATCAATTACTTTTGCCTCTAATGAGAAAACAGGCTTACCTTGTCTAATTTTGAAGACTGGATTGTAGGCTCTTCTTGAAGCTAGGCAAAGTCTTTCCAGGCTGGTTCTGGGGGGATTTCCTTATTTAATATGCAGCCCCAATACTTGATCGCTGCACAAATCCACTGTTGGTAGGCTGCTCCCTGCTATATACTGGTATCTGTGATGCACACACTTGGGACGGGACGTCCGCACAAAAAGTCCTAGATGGGCTTTCTACTCTAATTTCCTAATTCGAAGGGGTGGATTGCCAATTTTTAATTAATGGCAAAATCCCAGACACGCTGCCACCATTTTAGTAGACTGTGATAACTTCAGACTCCGGGTAGCTAAAAATGTTCAGAGACAGTCTACTATATTAAATTACAGTTTTATTAAATTTTAGTCGGAAACTTTGTACACTATTTACACATGAGTTGATCTACCTCTAGACATAGAGGGAGCTTTGCCTTCGTAATAACCAAATGATTTCGATGATAAGATGCACGTACAGGCACAGCGGAACTAGAAGGTCGGTACACAGCCTCTAGAGCGTACAGCTCTGAAAATAGAATAACTTCGTAAAGACAGTTAGAATCACGGGAAGCTTATAGAGCGGGCTGCTCTGAAATATGAAGATAACTTCTAGATGAAGTAAAGAACTAACAGAAGTCTGTAGAGCAGGATGCTCTGAGATAGCTATACTTCAGGGTGAAGCATTCGTTGACGGGAAGCTTCGAGCGGGCTGCTCTGAAAAATAAGTCAGGATCAAGTCGGTCGCTCCAGGACCACGTAGACGAAAGGTGCTCTCTCGATGAGAGTCTCGACCAAGTCTGTCCAAAAACTGGATTTTTTTTTGGCGGCGTTGGCAACCGTGCTTCCGGTCACGTGACTGCACAAGTTTAGGTTGGTTGGCACTATTTTGTGACGTCATGTCCGTTGGCTGTGATTCGCCTGACCACGAGGCCATGTGTTCGGTTCCCATAATTCAGCTGATCTGAAAATCATTAGTTCACGTCGAAATAGTCATTAGTTTACGTCCTCCCAGGCCCGGCGGCTAGGAGCAACACCATTCTTTGCTTGCAGACACCTTGACGCTGATAGATAGAACTGTTCGCTGGTCACCTGCTGTGGGAGGTCCGGCTGTCTGGGTGATTTATTCGGAAAGGTCGTAACGGATTCTTACAGGGCATACTGCTAAGCATTGTAAGAACAGTAAAAATGTATGACCTGTGCCGAGGATGCACATGGTCCAGAGCTCTGCAAAAAGAAATTAGTTTGTGTAAATTGTACCCTATATCAAAATAGGACAGGATTTAAGTTGGACACGGCTCATAAGCCAACTGATAGGAAATGTAGCCGCCATAAAGCGGAAGTGAGCAGGATTGTTGCTAATACGTACTATAATGTCTCAGAGCCGGCTCGGCTCTGATTCTTCCCTTTGTTCTCTTGTTTTAGTTTGCGCTTGGCTTGTTTATTGTTAGCGGCGCAGGTGGTGTAGGCTTTGCTTTGCGCTGGCTGTTCTATGCGTTGTTTGATTTATGTTGATAATGTGCATGTTGTTAATTATTATATTCAGTTGTTATTTTGTACAAGTTGTACGGTTATGTTTTCCTATACGAGTGGTATAGGGCGTCGGGTGGACGCTTTTGTAATTTTGTTGATTAATAAAGTTTAACTGGACTAAGTAGATGTATTTGGCAGATGGTGGCTGCGAGGAATTGAAATTTATACGGTTAATTTGATAGTTATTGGCTCTTGGATGTTCTGCTAGTAAGACAGCATGGGGACGGTGACGTTTCGGACTTGGACTTTGGGGTGATGATCTGGCCCCGTCGGCGGCTGGGGCGAGGATGTGGACGGTGGAAGAGCCTGTGGTTGCTCGAGGTCGAGCGGACTGCCATCTCAGCGACCGGAAATCAGTAGTATATCTAGCCGTATACGCTCACGCGGAGGCCGGTGTAATTTCCTTGAATCTTACCATTTATGTAGCATCAAATTAAAGGGGAATTAACATGTTTCGATTTTGAATGAAACTCTTTCATTTGGATCGTTAAATGCATATTGTTCACAGAAATATTATTATCACTGATAAAATTTGAAACATATTTCACAGAAACTAACGGCTGAATGCAAAATAACAATATTTTATGTTTATTTTCCTTTTATAATATAGTAAAACATATTTATTGATAACGAGTTTACTAAAATAGTATATTTTTCACATAAAAGGAATTTCAGTTATGATAGAAATGCCGTAAAAAGGTCATATAGATATCAATGAAATGCATAAAATCAAATGATGGTATATTTTTCAGTTTGTAAACACTGGTTACTTAGTGACAAATGTATATGTAGTCAATTTGGGATATGCAAGAGGAATATCAGAACATCATAGCAATTTGTCATAGATATGCACTTTCACAAAAGTTTTAATATCGAGTAGAAAACTCACGTAAGTACAGTACATAAATGATATATAAGATTTCGACTCTTTAAGTGGTTCGATGATCCTCGCATTTGTGAATTGTTCGTAGTGACAATCACACCTTTTGCTCCTCGACCTGACGATGAACTATTACTTAGTTCGAAACATGCGGCCATACTTTTTATTAGATTGTGGTTATTAGAAGTCTTTTATTCCTGTTTGTGTTTCCACGAGTTTCCTGCAAGTCATATATTAGATTAATACTCGTAACAAAACTTTATCACCAGTAGACATAAGCCTATTTTCAGTCAGCATACTAAGTTGTAGAAAGAATGATGAGCAACAGAGCCCACATGGGAGCGTTTTGTCCACATAGGACAAAAGGGAAAGAGCAACTGTCAATTACACCTGTGTGGCTTGTGGAAAGGGAAGAAAGTGCCCCCAAGCAGAGATTGCAAGACATCGCAATGAGTGGCCCAGGCGGAAATTCCAGAAAGACAAGTGCGGCCCTTAACGAGTTGTTGAAGGCCAAGGCAAGAGGTAGAGTCAGTTGAGAATTGGAGAAGCCCGAGGTAGCACGCTCAGTGAGCTAGAGACGTGCAACGGCCTTTGATGAACATTCTCAGTGATGTAGAAATACTCTCAGCGAGTAGGCTAGTGTCATAAACCTTCATCTGTGTGTAAATTATTTAATTTTTGTTTTGTGTGCATGTGTTGTACGTCAAGTTAAATAAACGTCTCTCGTGTGACATCTGCATCTTCATTTGAGCGAAAGAACGGCAAAGACCACACGACACCCCGATTTCATTATATACACATATATATTATGACGGGGCCAGACATACTTCTCAATCTAGCCCGAGTAGCGCAGACTTCATCTGTTTTGGATTCATCTATCCGTTTTCAACGAATAGCACAGAGACGGCGTGTAGTGTACAAAACTTTTTATTTTGATTTAAAATAAAAGTAAAATATGTACAGTGAATAATAATAGGATGCCCGTCCAGTGCGTTCAGGTCTCCATTCTAAATTATCATCAACCTTTCGACAGGAACTCCGGCACGCGCTTCGCCCGGCATCCAAATCTCAGCCGTCTTCACCGTTCTGACAGAAGTCAATCAGTGTTCTCCCCACTCTGTTCTGGGAGTCGCGTGCCGTTCGCTTTTTAACACCTTCGTCAACCGCCCATTCTGAACAAAAGGTAGCTCTTTCCATCAATGGTGCAATCATGCTCGGGGATCTTCAGTGACGTCGTGTCTGGTTCATTCACAGCCCCGCAAGACTCCATTTGTTGGTGTTGACTCCTGGCCACTCCTCTGATAAGACATTTCATTAACGCCACCACTAGGTCTCCACAGAAATCAACGAGCCCCCAATCACCAAAAGTCTTTCATCAGAAGAAATTCAAGACAACATAAATTCAGGATCCATGTTAGAGGAATCATGATTCAGACTAATGTTCATTAGTCTGCTTTACAAGTCACTCCCAGGTTGTGGAAAGAACTGTTAAAATTGTGACGGAAGCTACATGAAATATATATGGGAACGAAGGAAGAGCTGTCTTCATCAAAGCAAAGTTGCAATCACGGAAAATGATGTCTAAATTCATTTCAAAGAAGGACTTCGTAGCTTAAAAAGGTGCACATTCTGAATACAGTATTCAGTGAGTGGGAGGAACTCGCGGTACAGCAACCTCCTCGTGTTGAGCTCAAGGTTGTTTAGCGTTGGTCCCGAACGCAAAACGAGCTAAAAGCTGTACATTTTCAAAAAACATAGCACCTAAGTAATACATAATCAGAGCTTATTTAGGCATTTGGCACACTAAACATGACTAAAAAGTAATTACAACATAATAAATTAAATTTAACATCTTGAAAAATTTTGCTAACAAGTTCTAAAATCAGCGTTTTATCAAAACTTCAAGACATTTGCAGCAAATCAAGGAGTTGTCCTAAAAATCTCCCATTTTTTGTGTTAACTTAGTGCCACCAATGGCACCTTTTCCATAATACCCATAATCGAAAATCGAAAAAAAGCTTTTTTCGGCTCACCCTATTGTGTAGATATGTAATTTTTTGATCTCTTATCATGCTCTAGAAGAGTCGTCTTCCCCATCTCTTGTAGTAGTCCAGTCAAATCGTCTCCTTTGGTGCCCGTTTCATGACAAATATATAGAAGTTTTTTCTCACTCATTCTATATGTTTTTAGGGTGCTGAATCTGAATTTCAACTTTGCTACTTCCCACGCATATGGCTTCACAACGAAAATCGCAAAAAACCTCAACATTTTCGACTTTTCGTCAGTTTTTTTTGCCAAAACGTCATAAAACCATGCACTTTTTGAGGTAGACCCCCAATATACAAAAATAAAATAAATTAAATTTCCTACAAAGAGCACCCCTCAAATGTATTTTTTGGTTGAACGGTTTGAGCGCTAGAGCGCGCTGAAAAAGGCCAAAATTTCCTACTTTGTGGAAATCCCAGTTTTCTCGTTAGTTTTTCTCTTGTAACTCAAAAACTATGCTTGTAATTACAAAAAGGTCTTAGATTCTGCTAAAACTACATTAAATTCCCTACAAATTGCACACCTTAATCACTTATTTTGGTCAAGCCGTGTAGCGGCTAGAGCGCGTTCAAATTTTATGTCATATTACGTCCTTCACCCAAAATTCAGTAGAGACCTATATTATCACTATTTACTTATTAAAAACTACTTATTTGATCCTTATAATTAATAATTAATGTAATTAATTATTGATTATATATCAATTTCATTACTACTTATTAATTATAAATGTAATTACTTATTAAATATATATCAATTTAATTAAGTACTAATTATTAATTATATATCAACTGAACCGTTGTTGTAGAGGTTGTTATGTGGTTTACAAGGGGGAATGTCCTCCTTTGAATTTGGTAGGTAGTTAAGACTTATCTCTGACCTGGTAAGTCCCCTACTATTTTATTGTACCATGTAGTGTGGCCAACTGGCAGGAGCTTTTCAGGCATTTGTGACAGATATGTTTCATATGTTTTGTCCAAATACAAGTGCCCAAATAGTTTTTGATGGTTACTCAGACTGTGAGAAAAGCACGAAATACGTGGAGCGCATGAGAAGATCAAACAAAAAGCATGCCACAGAAATGATATTCACTTACACAATCACAGGAGAAATTTCTCTCCAATTCAAATAACAAGACTCGATTTATAGACATGCTCATCTCAAAATTTGATGAAGCGAACATTGTCTGCAGCCAAGCACATGGAGAATCGGACAGACTGATAGTAGTCACAGCTATAAGCCTGGCTTCTGAGTGTGACACAGTGGCTGTAGTGGGAAAGGATATCGACCTTCTTGTCATAATGGTTGGGCTCTGTACTCTTTCCAATGTATACTTCCTGAAGCCAGGCAGTACGTGCAATACCGTTTACCACCCGCCATGTGTGATCGACACATTCACAGCTGCCCATATTCTTTTTTTACACGTCATGATTGGTTGTGATACTACGTCAGCTCTATATAACCAGGACAAAATAAAGTGTGCGAAAACGGTGAAGAAGAACCCAGACCTTGGACCTCCCATCAACATATTTAAAGACCCCCAGGCTGATCTAGAGGCAGTTGTGAGTGAAGGAGAAAAAATTCTCCTTGCTCTCTATGGGTCCGGCAAACTAATGACCTCCTTAAAAAAATTGCGATATAGACTGTACTTAACATCTGCATTCAAGGGGACATCTAACATCGCCATTCTCCTCCAAACAGAGGCTGCAGCACGGCAGCACTCACTGAGGGTCTACCTCCAAGTTCAGACGTGGCTGGGCTTCGTAAACGATCCTACACAGTTGGGGTGGATGAAGAATAGATATGATCTTCAGTCTATCACCACCCTCGAGCCACCTGCACCTGACAAACTGCTGCAGCTCATTTCCTGTAAATACAAGATAGACTGCAAAAGACATTGTGGATGTAAGAAGGCTAGCCTATATTGCTCACAGCTTTGCCAAAAGTGAAGGAAATTGGAGCAATATGGAAAAATTTCGATGATGATGACGAGGATGTGGACAAAGTGGAGGAGACACCTCAAACCCAACACCTTTCGAAAGAACAAGGTAATTTTCATTGCTGCACACTGTAGAGTATTGCATTTCAACCTCTCCGTTAACAAAAGAAATTCTTCTATCTCGGCCTGAGACACTTCAAAGGATTTCCGACGGCTTGGGTGGCAATATGCTGACAGCAATTTTCCTTTTGTTCATCCGATAGACTTGTTCCACAGGACCTTAGGGGACGTGGTCATTTTTCTTGATTTAGTCATCGCCACCGGGTGACGCCGCTGGTATTTATTATAAATGACAGGAGACCCCCCAGGTGCTTTCATTCATGAACTATCAATTGTTAAGCAGCATCCTGGAGGCGTCGCGTGCCTAAACAAAAGGACTCGTGCCTTTCGCATTTTACCGAAGCGGCCCTTTGAGACTCTTTGAAGTGGCTTGGAGGACAAACTAAAAAGGCGGCCGCTTTAGACCCGGGGAAAATATTTCATTATCGCCCCAGGAAACCCATTTCCGTTGCTCACTTGTTCTAGATCGTTCGACTTTCTGGAGAGTGATGCAATATCCGGTGGAGGTCTTCTATAAAAAGAGAATGGACCCCTCAGTCGAGGCTTGCGTCTTTTTAGTTCCTGACACGTAGCGGATCCAGTTCTAAGAGCAGCCGGGTTTGCCGCCCTTATCGGTTCAGAGTCCCTTGTGACTGTTTTGCAGCGACGATCTAGTTCCTGCAGGAGTAAACATACTCCACTAATTTGTCGGAGACCAGTCTTCGTGGAAGGAGCCTTTGCTACCTTATTTTCCAGTGAGGAGTCCTTTCTCCTTAATTTAATAATTTCATCGCTACCGGGTGCGTGCAGTGATCACCGCCGTTGATATTATTGGGGAGCCCTTTCCCGTCAGGAGAAGTGCCGTTTCTTCATCATTGAAGCAGAGCCAGTTCTGCTAGCCTAGCGGACTTCTGCGTTCTTACTCCGCCCCACGCCGATAAAATCGAGTGTGATTACCTACGTTACGAAGTTCATCTTACATCTGTGCAGTGTACATATCTCATCATCATCAATTTGATTAATAAATTGCATTTGTTTTGTTTATGTAATGAGTGATGTATACCTGGTGTGTTTAAATCATCTTCTGGTTGACACTACGAACCTCAGTTCGCTACAGAAGGTATATATTCATTCATAATTTTGGTGGCAGCGGTGGGATGAAAAAAAAAGCGACAGTAAGAACATTTTGTTTTCCTTAGTGATAGTCGCGTGTGTTCAGAACTGTGACTGTGCGGAAGTGCTATTGCTGGTGTGTATCCTGTGAAGTAGTGTAGAGCGGCTGACGTTCTTGTGAAATCTGCTAAACTGCTGCAGTGTTAATTTCCTTAGTGACATTCGCGCGTGTTTCAGAACTGAGACTGTGTGAAAGTGCTATTGCGGGTGTGTGTATCCTGTGAATTAGAGTAGAACGTTTGACGTTCTTGTGCCATCTGATAAACTTGCTGCAGTGCCAACTAGATGCCAGTCTTCACATCAAATTGTGAGTACCATTCTGTTTCTCTTTTGTGCTGGTATCCAACAGTAGTTTAGTAAATAATATTTTGGTTGTTTTCTCAGAAGTAGGAGAATTAAATTGTTGAATTTAAGAACCGTAATTAATAGCTTGATCTGAACTTAAAAGGTGTTAAAATTTTTTTTAAGTTGAGGTAAAATAAGAACTAGTGTTATTGTGTAAAGTAGAATTGTTATTGAAATAGTAGTGTGTTAAATTAGTTCTCAGAAATTAAGGAATGTAACTGTGCTCAAAAAGAAATAGTGTAACTACATTGTGTTTAACTATTTTGCATTGTGTATTGTTGTGATATGTTAAAAGCAAAGTGAGTTATCTTTTATGAACCTTAAAATAGTAACATCGCAAGCGGAATTTTAAAAGTAATTTAGTTCATTTTTGTTAATACATTGTATGTGTACGTTAATTGATTGTGTTGTGTAGTTGCATTTTGTGTTCAGGTTTTAATGTAATTACTACCTCAGGGTTTATAATAGTGTGTATTATTCTGTGTAGTATTGAAATAGCTTTGTATTCTGTCAAACATGGGTTCTCTTGTTCGTGCAAAGAAAGAGGACTTAGTTAACCTCGCTTTAGAAATGAGTTGTGAGGTAGATTTGGGAATGCTGAAGCTTGAGATAATCAAAAAAATTGAAAGTTCAGCAGATTACAATGTAAAATTGGCTGAAGGGTTGTTAGCTGAAATTATGGAGACCCGTATAGAAAACGAGCAACGAGCCCGGAAAAAACGGGAAGATGAATTAGCTCAACAAGAACGGGAGGATAGGTTGGCTCAACAAGAGCCAGAGTTTGAGCTAGCCAAATTAAGACTGAGTAGGGAAGCCCCCCAAGAAAGCCCGTCTGTTAGTCCTCCGAGACCTGCGGGACACTCATTAAGACACATAATGCAAAAATTCGACCCTGAAGAAACTGATATAAGTCTATACCTTTGCCTTTTTGAACGGCAGGCACAGCATTTAAAAATACCGGAAGCTGAATGGTCAGGCAGTTTAATTAGCCTGTTACCATTATCAGTAGCGGCCATTGTGTTACGGGAAAAAGTCGAGGACACACAAAAATATTCCCATGTTAAGAGCGTGCTTCTCGAGCGATTCAGGCTCAATCCTGAAGCTTTTCGTCAGAAGTTTGTTAGACACCAGCGTAAGCCAGGAACCCTATGGAAAGATTATCTTTTCGAAATAAAGACGTATTTCGAAGGTTGGATAGAGGGTCTCGGTGTTACAACTTTTGAGTCGTTAAAAGATCTCTTTCTGGTCGACCAATTAAAACGGAAAATGGGAAGTGAAATCCGGGAGCAAAATATAAGGGATTGGGAGAATTACACGTCCCCTGAAACCTTGGTCAAAGACGCGGATCAGTTTGAGCTTATCAGAAAAACAGGTAAGCCCCCCAACCAACCGAAGAAATTCGAGGGACGCACGCCCGACCAACGGAAAATGTTTGGGGCTGTAAAAACGGGAGAGAAAGTTGAAAACCCCCCGAACAACACGAACCCGAACGAAATTTAGATAAGGTGAGCTCCCCTCGCCCAAAAGAAAACCGCCGTAAAGAATGGAACCATAAAGAGTTCGACAAAAGGCGTGTGACAGACATTAAGTGCTATTTTTGCCACGAGGACGGGCATATTAGGCCCCAGTGTCCGTTATTAACAAAAAAAGAAGAGGTTAACTCCATAGGTGCCGATTTGGAAATCACAGATCCCTTAAAACCATATGTGAGTATAGGGACTGTGAACGGCCAGGTATGTGAGATACTTAGAGATACGGGTAGTACGATTGATCTGGTTTGTAAAAGATTTATTTCGCCCGACGACTACCTCGGCGAAACAGTCTGGCTCACTCAGCCGTTAGACACTCGTGCCATTAACGTGCCCCTAGCGCGCGTAATTCTGAACTCCCAGTATGGAAATATAACAACAAAGGCCTGTGTCATTAGCGACAGGTCAAATCAACAAAGATACATACTGGGAAATCAAACGGCAGCTCTTCTAAGACAGGGTCAACAAAACTCTAAGAGCATGCAAATCAATGCAATAACGCGCTCGCGTTCCAAATGTCAAGAGAGCTGTACACAGACGCTTCAGTCAAACGATTCTCTTCGAGAGCGTTCGGACAATAGTCCCTCAGATGGGGAGTCAATCGTTTTGACACAACTGGAAAGGGAGGAACAGGCGAAATTGTTAGTTTTACCCCCCCTCGACCGCGAAGACCCAGCGTTGAGTCTATTAAATGTTTCCCCAGAGAAATTCGCAGACGCACAGCGGGAATGTGTAGAATTGGCCGCATTGTTAAAAAAAGTCGAAAGTCCAAGTCAAACCGGCGAGAAGGGTTATGTAGTGATAAACGGGTTATTGTGTAAACAACAGAGGGACCACTTTGGGGATACACGAAGTCTTTTAGTTGTCCCACAGGTATTCAGGGATAAACTGTTGGCAGTATGCCATGAGTCAACAAACGCTCATTTAGGTGCGACGAAATCGAAACAGAGGCTAGCCAAATCGTTTTTTTGGCCCCGATGTTACCAAGAAATGGAGGAATACGTGAGGTCGTGCGACGCATGTCAGCGCATAGGAAATGCTCAAGATACTAAGAGATTCCCCATGCGATTAACGCCTATAATTAGCGAGCCATTTGTCAAAATAAACATCGACGCTTGCGGACCTCTGCCCGAATCTGAGAATGGAAATAAGTACCTAATCACCGCTATATGTTTAGCTTCAAAGTTCCCGGAAGCAATTCCCGTGAAAAACCTAAGGTCATTATCTGTCACGGATGCTTTGTTGCAGGTATTCAGTAGAACCGGGTTCCCGAAAGAGGTGCAATGCGACAATGGCACGTCGTTTACGAGCGAGTTAACGTGCGAATTTTTTGAGAAATTCGGCATCAAAGTGACGCATAGTTCAGTGGGGCATCCACAAAGCAACCCTGTAGAGAGATTCCACCGAACACTTAAGAGACTGTTAAAGGTCCTGTGTTTGGAAAACGGGGAGAGTTGGGAACGTCATTTACCAGCCTCGCTCCTCGCGATTCGGACTATAACGCATAATAGTACGGGATTCTCACCGGCCGAACTGTTGTATGGAAAAAACCTACGAACACCCGAAGTTTTATTGTACGAAGGTTGGATGGGAGGTTGTGAGGAAGAGAGACCCGTGACAGAGCACGTCCTTACCCTAGTGAATAGATTAAAAAGAGCGCGAGAATTAGCTGCTCAGAAAATGGGTGAAGAACAATCTAAGCGTAAGGAAGCGTATGATAAGAGCGCAGGTAAAAGGCATTTCGAGGTTGGAGATTTAGTTCTGATTTTCTCTTTATCTCGACCTAGCAAAATGGCGCCGAAGTGGATAGGCCCAGCGAAAATTGAAGCTCTCATATCCGAGACGAATTATCGAGTGCAAACTCCCGGGCCTAGACAGAAATCCAGCATTTACCATATTAATATGCTGAAGCCCTATATCAGGCGTCCCGAAACTATAAATTGGGTTTATGAAGGTAAAGTCGAAATTGGTACTGAGGATGATTTCGCAATCCACGTTTTTGAAACCGGTGCTACCGATTTCGATTACGAGGAGATTGTGCGCGAGAGCGAACTTGACGCTCGTCTAAATCTCACTCAAAAAAGGGAATTAAAGAAATTATTGTGTCGCCATGCAAATATTTTTTCTAATAACCCAGGAAAAACCGAGAAAGTTACGCATGACATAGAGCTGATCTCGGATAAGGTCGTTAGGTCTAGACCATACAAAACGTCACACCGACAGAACGAAATCTTGAAGTTGGAGATTGACAAAATGTTAAAATTAGGAGTGATACAAGTAGGTGAGTCTGATTATACCTCGCCTATCATTTTGGTAGAAACCGATGGTCGTGAACCGAGACCCTGTATTGATTATCGTAGGTTGAACGAAATAATTCGCACCGAATATTACCCCCACCCCAACATAGAGGAAAGGGTTGAACAAGTTGCAGGATCTGATTTCATAACAATACTCGATCTTGCAAAGGGGTATTGGCAAATCCCCTTGACAGAAAGGGCCCAACGCATTGCGGCTTTTGTCACCTCATTCGGGACATTCAGGCCTTTGCGGATGCCTTTCGGGCTTAAAAACGCACCTTTCTTTTTCAGTAAGCTCATGGCTGACGTCCTAAATGGGTGTGAGGAGTATGCCGTTCCATATATCGACGACATCGCGATATTTTCTAAGACCTGGGACGAGCATCTGAAGCATTTAGATATCGTGTTAAGTCGTGTAGCGCAAGCGCAGCTCACAATCAAATCATCGAAATGTCGGTTCGCCCAAAACCATGTAAAATACTTGGGGCACATGGTCGGCGGAGGTTATCGAAATCCCGCCGAATTAAAGGTAAAATGCATTAGGGAATTTCCCCGGCCAGAGACAAAGACGAGTATTCGGGCATTTCTGGGTCTCACTGGGTATTACGCGCACTATATTCCAAATTATTCTATGATAGCGGCCCCCTTAACCGATGCGTTAAAGGGACGGGAGAAACGCGCGGCGGTTGTGTGGGACGAAGCTTGCGAGGCAGCGTTCACCACTCTGAAAGACGCTCTTATAAAAACACCTGTGCTACGAGCTCCTGATTTTACTGTTCCATTTATTGTCCAAACGGACGCATCCGATCTGGGAGCCGGGGTAGTGTTGGCCCAACAAATAGGTGATAAGGAACATCCTATCCTGTACCTGAGTAGGAAGTTCTCTGAGCCCGAAAGGAAATACAGCACCACAGAGAAAGAGTGCTTGGCGATCATATTCGCGTTAAAAAAACTTCACTACTATCTGGACGGAAGCGAATTCAAAATCGTGACCGACCATAACCCATTGGTATGGCTCAAGAAGAATGCCAGTTCAAATGGCCGTCTTTTTCGGTGGCAACTTATGTTGCAGCAATTTTGTTTTCGGGTAGAACACAAGCCGGGAAGACAGAATACAAACGCTGACGCTTTAAGCAGATACATTCCTTAAACGTCCGCGAATTACCTAGATTTGTAAATGTAGTAACCTAGAGAATTAATTGTTAGTACCATGAATTTATTTGTGTTTGTATTTAGTAATCCAGTTAGTGCATGTGTACGTACTTGTTAGAATTGTGTATTTTTTTTTGTGTAGTAGAAAAAAAAACTGTTGGAACTGGTACATTAGATAGCAGAATTGGGAACCACCCACACGAAACGTTGGTTTTCAATATGCAACCACATTGAAAACTTTAACGGCAGGGGGGTTATGTAGAGTATTGCATTTCAACCTCTCCGTTAACAAAAGAAATTCTTCTATCTCGGCCTGAGACACTTCAAAGGATTTCCGACGGCTTGGGTGGCAATATGCTGACAGCAATTTTCCTTTTGTTCATCCGATAGACTTGTTCCACAGGACCTTAGGGGACGTGGTCATTTTTCTTGATTTAGTCATCGCCACCGGGTGACGCCGCTGGTATTTATTATAAATGACAGGAGACCCCCCAGGTGCTTTCATTCATGAACTATCAATTGTTAAGCAGCATCCTGGAGGCGTCGCGTGCCTAAACAAAAGGACTCGTGCCTTTCGCATTTTACCGAAGCGGCCCTTTGAGACTCTTTGAAGTGGCTTGGAGGACAAACTAAAAAGGCGGCCGCTTTAGACCCGGGGAAAATATTTCATTATCGCCCCAGGAAACCCATTTCCGTTGCTCACTTGTTCTAGATCGTTCGACTTTCTGGAGAGTGATGCAATATCCGGTGGAGGTCTTCTATAAAAAGAGAATGGACCCCTCAGTCGAGGCTTGCGTCTTTTTAGTTCCTGACACGTAGCGGATCCAGTTCTAAGAGCAGCCGGGTTTGCCGCCCTTATCGGTTCAGAGTCCCTTGTGACTGTTTTGCAGCGACGATCTAGTTCCTGCAGGAGTAAACATACTCCACTAATTTGTCGGAGACCAGTCTTCGTGGAAGGAGCCTTTGCTACCTTATTTTCCAGTGAGGAGTCCTTTCTCCTTAATTTAATAATTTCATCGCTACCGGGTGCGTGCAGTGATCACCGCCGTTGATATTATTGGGGAGCCCTTTCCCGTCAGGAGAAGTGCCGTTTCTTCATCATTGAAGCAGAGCCAGTTCTGCTAGCCTAGCGGACTTCTGCGTTCTTACTCCGCCCCACGCCGATAAAATCGAGTGTGATTACCTACGTTACGAAGTTCATCTTACATCTGTGCAGTGTACATATCTCATCATCATCAATTTGATTAATAAATTGCATTTGTTTTGTTTATGTAATGAGTGATGTATACCTGGTGTGTTTAAATCATCTTCTGGTTGACACTACGAACCTCAGTTCGCTACAACACATTTGAAATCTCCACTTTTCTAGTACCTATTAATTTAATTAAATTCTCATGCAGCTTCCCTAACACCTTCACGTTTCCTTTCATTTTTCAGATGAAGAGTCTACCCTTGGGCCTTCACAGCGCATTAGTGAGCCTTTCAGCCCAAGCAATGGTTGCAGATGAAAGAAGTATACAATACTGAATTCACTGCATTTATACTAAAAAAAGCAACTATTCATTCTATAGTATCATTGCTAATAATTTCGTATTTCCCTTTCATATTTCAGAAGAGCAACCGGGACCTTCAACCGCTAAGCGTCGTAGACTGTAGCTGTCAATCTCTTTTTTTATTTACCTACCTATATTAACGATGATAAGTAATATGAAAATTTATAATAAATTGTTTTTGTGAAACTTTTTATACAAGTATTTTCTGTCTGAATACCCAAACATACTTTGGACAAGTTGATATAATTAATAAGTAGTAATTAAATTGATATATAATTAATAAGTAATTGTATTAATTATTAATTATAAACTTAACAAATAGTTTTTAATAAGTAAATAGTGATAATATAAGTCTCTACTGAATTTTAGTTGAAGAGCTCTTGACTTAGTGGTTTCGCGTAATATGACATAAAATTTCAACGCGCTATAGCGGCTACACGGTTTGACCAAAATAAGTGATTAAGGTGTGCAATTTGTAAGTAATTTAATGTATTTTAAGCAGAATCCAAACTTTTTTGTAATTACAAGCATAGTTTTTGAGTTACAAGAGAAAAACTAACGAGAAAGCTGGGTTTTCCACAAAGTAGGGAATTTTGGCCTTTTTTCAGCGCCCTCTAGCGCCCAAACCGTTCAACCAAAAAATACATTTGAGGGGTGCTTTTTGTAGGAAATTTAATGTACTATATTTTTGTGTATAAGGGATCTACCTCACAAAGTGCATAGTTTTATGATTCTTTTGGCAAAAAACTGAAAAAAGGTTGAAAATTTTGAGGTTTTTTGCGTTTTTCGTTGTGTAGCCATATTCATGGGAAGTAGCAAAGTTGAAATTCGGATTCAGAACCCCCAAAAACATGCAAAACGAGTGAGAAAAAACTTCTATATTTTTTCCTGGCCAAAACGCCGTTTGTCTGGACTATAGCTACAGATAGAGTTTATGTCATTGAGCGAACGTTAGCAGCGCCCGCTCTAGCGGTTACGTAGCCCCGGACAAAAAGACAAATTGCCGGCCCTTAAGAATATATATATATATATATATATATATATATATATATATATATATATATATATATATATATATATATATATTTATATTTATAGTCAAATAAAGGTACATATTTTTTATTTACAATAAAAATCAAATCATTTTATTTAAATTTTAATAAAAGCATATATTTAGAAAAGAAACAAACAACATAACATAACTTTGATAATAAAGCAGTACAAAACAGTAGAAATTAATTAAGAAATATCTGTACCTAGCTACAAATTGTTAACTATATAATTTTTTATATTTTAAAATGCTATTAAAAATGTGTATTATTGCACAAACAATCAAAATGCCAGTATTTTGAAAATAAAACAAGGTAACATCAACTACACTAAAATCACAAAAAAACTTTTTTTTTCTTACTTTTAGTTCTGCAAACTTTTTTATTACATCTTTTAAATTTACTTGATCAGCAATTTCATGCTTAATTGCCAAAATTGCCAAACCATTAAGACGATTTTGTGTCGTAGTCGAATATAAAAAGTTCTTAATTAATTTTAACTTAGAGAAACTCTTTTCGCCACTTGCTACAGTTATTGGTATCGTTTGCAGTAAATATTCTTAAAGCGATAATAAGTTTTGGGGCAAAATTTAACTTTGTTATTAATCTCAGTACATTGCTTAGGCTTTCTTTTTTGCCCAAAAGCGCAGATACTGCTGAAATTTCCTCTGCTAATTCTAGTCCATTTACGTCAACAGAATCACCATAAATTAAAATACATTCTAAATTCTTACAGTGTTTTAGTAGCATTTCTTTGGACATGGTATTTAAATCGCATATATTATATAAGAATTGAAAATAGTTACTATGATTACTAAGTTGTTCAAATCTAGCATCTAGTGCATTTAGTGCTTGATCTATTGTAAAATAAAAAATAAATCTATTTTATATTTTTCTTTTGGATCTTTGATGGGTTCATCTCGTGCTTCGTATGAGAAGTTCCTTTTTCTTCTTCTAACGCGGTGTGTTATTGTTGATCCAAAATTAGCTTCCACATCAATTTCGGTAGCAAGTTCTTTTGCATCAATAATTTGATCGAAGGACGAATCCGAAGATTCTTAACAAATATTTTGCAGTTTTGTAAAAGATCAAGTGCAGAGGGTAGATCAAAATCTTTTGTTTGCATAAACTTGCTTATTAGATTAATGGAATTTAGTATTTTATGCCAAACAAATAATGAACACAAGAACTTAAATTGTTTAATACAATTCAATAAACCCAAGGCCTCGTCTCTTATTAAATTATCAATTTCTTGGTTTTCGTCAATGCTTAGCAAGGCGTCGTATACATCACCCAATTGGAATATCAAAGGCTTTAAGTCCTCTGTCCTACTCTCCCATCTAGTGTCACTCAATGGTTTCAAAGTTAAACCTTGAACATGTTTCAAAAGTATTGCCCATCGAAAAGTAGATGCCGAAAAAAAATTTTTTTTTGGACCATGTTGAAGAAATTAGTGGATTCCAAAGATGTTTTTGCCATATCATTAACAACAAGATTGAGAGAATGACTACTACACGGAACATAGAATGCTCGCGAATTATATTGTTTAATTATAGATTGCACTCCTGCTTTATCGCCCGTCATATTGTACCCGGCATATTGTATTGGATATTTCGACTGGTAAGAAGCCTAAAAAGCTTTGATTAATTTTCATTTCAACATAAGCGTCAAATCTATTGATTGAAGCATAGCTGATTACAAGAGTCATTTGCTCTTCCTTACTAATGTCAGGAGTACAGTCTAAAATTATGGAAAAATATTTGGATTTTTTAATTTCATCAATAATATGAGACTTTACACTTTGATGCAGCAGATCTATTATCTCGTTTTGTATATTTTTCCAAGATAGTGAGTTTTAGTCTCTTCTTTTTTGAGCACTCTACGGACGTGCTCTTCTATAATAGGATCAAATTCAGATAGCAAGTCAACTATTTTTTAAGAAATTACCGTTATTATACTCAAACATCTTGTCGTTTGTACCTTGAAAAGCCAGAAAACTTTTACCAAGCATTTTAGTAGCTGCTACGATTCTTAGAAGCACCTCGTTCCAATGATTTGTTTCGTAATCTATAGTTTTACAACACTTTACCCTTTGGTTCATTTCTAGCCATGATTTTCGGGCCTGAATATGATTTTTGGAAATTTCATGGTCTTCCGCCGAGGTGCTTCCAACTTTTAAAACCATCCTTTGAAAGAGAACTAACTATACGGCCGAAAATTTTGCAACAGAAGCAGTAAACGCAATTTTGTGAAGGAGAGTACACTAGCCTGTCTCGTAAAACTTGCTCTCCATTGCTTAAAATTCGTGTATAATAATTTGAGCTAAAATGCGACCAATGTCATTGGAAGGAAATTTGTAATTATGCAATGGTTTGGGTGGATCTTGTTTGACTAAAAAGCGTCTCCCAAAATTCTTGGCCACAATGAGGAATTTGCACATGTGGGGAAAATGCTCATTTCTATTTTTTATTAACAGATTGGTTATCAAATTGTTCGAAAACATCAATTAAAACGTATATATAGATCTAAATAATAAGAATTTTAAATTTAAAATAAGCGAAAAGTGTTGAAAAATCATGTGACCTCAAAACGCTACGTGATTGGTTCTGACGTCACTATGCACCATGCTTCAATGTTTACATTTGTCTAGCGCGAGATTCTACGTTTCCTCCTCTTAAACTAACATTTTAAAATCATATTTTTTTTCTAATTTGGTTAAATTTTTCTAATTTTAGTTTGTGGCTATTGTTTATTCCCCCTTTTTTTTAAATTATATTCTATCATCGTCTTTATTCTTAGTTTTATTTCTGTTTTGTTTACCATGGCGTTATTACCCGGTTTTGCAAAAGGGCAATCTGACAACCTGCCTAAAATAGATTCATTTGCAGTGTTTTCCTTTTTGGGAAATAATCCAAGTTTTATGGGAGCAGAAATACGAGGATTTAAAGTTCAGAGGGATGTATATATTTGTTTGCATTTATTATTCTAGTTATGTAATGTAGATTGTAGAACGCTGACTTGCGTTGTACTTTACACAAACTTTAAAGTTACACATTGTTTATGCATATTATTAAATTAATATCGTACTCTAAAAGTTTAATAAACAGCTTCTATTATTATTCATTCATAGTACATGTTTAATTTTGTAGAATTAATTAGCTCTGCAACATTACAAGTAGTGCCTGTTATAGGATATTTAGTATTTTTAATTGTGTATTAAAAAGTTGACAGAAATTAAAAACACTACCAAATTTACGAATGTGTTCAGTGTTCTGCATTCATATCATAGAAATATGTGTATTTTAAATGGTAAAGGAATTATAATAAATCTGAACTATGCATGATAATTAAACTTTTGACTAATCACATACTAAGTGGTGCAAAGAAACAAATGTTTACTACTCATAATAATTTTAAACAATCCTCTAACTCCATAATTTTGTGTTTTAAAAACACATTTTTAAATTAATGCTTTAGTACTTAGAAAGTTACTTTTACTTAGATTTGGACGATAAGGCTATGGAGATAATGCTGTAGGATATGTTCAGGTAAAAAGGGATGGAGACATCTGTACAGTCAATGCAAGGGTGACACCAGAACATAATGTCACAAAAAAGACTTACAGTGTGGAACTCAAGTTGAATGAAAAGGAAGAAAATGTCCTTTCCGTCCAATGCAATGATTGTGCAGTATCTTTGGATGAGTTCCTTTATGTATTATATTTAATTTTATCTAAAAGTTTTAATGATAGTGTGTTTGGGGTAGATACAATAGACCATCCATGGTTAGCTTTCCCCGCTTTAAGTAATTTATAAATAACTAGAAATACTTCAGCAGTTATAAAAAAATCTTTTTAATACAATACTTTATACATTTTATGTAAAAAAACTAGCACCCAAAACTAGTGTAAAAAGATTAATTAAAAATAAACTTACAAAATAATTAATATATTTTATGCTTTTGTCACATTTTGCACACAAATTGTATTTATTTTAAAATTTCATCACCTACCCCCAACCCAGCATCTGGTGAATTCCATTGTAACGGACGAAACATTCACACACAAAATAAATAATAAAAAGATTATGAGATGCATATTAATGCTTCAAAATAGGAGAGTATTATTTTTTCCTGATAAAACCAATTCCTGATAAAAACTAAAGATAAACTTGACAGGTTTCAAAATTTATTTCTGGTGTATTTAAGCTGAAAAAAAATCTTTAATGTAACGGATGCTACATAAAATGGAACATCATTTGTACTATAGCATCATAAGATAAAAAAATCTGTGAATCTATTATGTCAATTTGTTCAAAAATTTAAAAAATAACATCACAAGACATGCCTGTAATTTATCAGAACCTTGACATAAAAAATCAGTCATTTTTTTCTGTAATAAAAAATATAAAAACTATTTGTAACAGATGTTACATATAATACATGATGCTGCAACTGTACCCTTAACTAGGCTATTTATATTCAAAACAGTCACAAACATGCATTTATTTTACTTTTATAGTTTTTACATTAATATTAAATTTACTCCAATTAAATTCAGTGGCATAATTTACGTAAGTAATAAGGTATAAAAATGATAATTTTACTAGCTAAAAAAACTTACAAATAGATATTTTCCCATTACATCCCCTGCAAAACAAACTTAATGTAAGGAAAAAGCAATAGTACGTTCTAGTTCTAGAGGTCATAAGCTTTCCAATGATATATAACACTTAATAATTTGTTTAAAATGATTTTCTTTCGTAATGGTTTCATGTTAGGTGGAATTCACCATCTGGATAATATAACTCATAACAAAACTCGTTGTGTTTACAAATATATTTAAATATTTATTTAAGTGGAAAATGTCAAAACTTGTATTTTAAATTCATATTTGCTGCAATGATTTGGCAAGTCATCTGTATCACATTAAAACTCACAGTTATAGCTAAATTAAAAAATTATTGAATGAGGATTTTTTTTTTCGTCGCGTTTCATTGCAACTGTCCATGATTTCCTTTTGACATAATCTGTTGGAACACTAAAAAAAAGCTTTCCAGGTGTATTTACCGTTGTGCTTGTGCAGCAAGGTACTATACAATATTTAAAATTTTCTGTAACACACTTTGACATCTTAAAAATAAAGAAAAAACACTAGATATCAAACTCAAACTACGCAACACAATCCAAACACCGAAGTAAACAAATTCGCCATAGTGCATTGTGACGTCACATGTATCCGCGTAGGAAAAGTAGCGTTTTTGAGACGAAGTAAATAGTGCGCGTTTAAAAACAAATTATGTTAACTTTTAGAGTTCTAAAACTAAAAAAAAAGATGCTTTCGATCATATTTTTCTATTTTCTATATCATAAATGTAAAATAAAAAAACGTGCAAATTCCTCATTCTGGATCTGTACTCAATGTTTGTAGAACTCTTTCTGCGAGTGTCACGTTTGTGTCAATTTTTTCAATGCTTTCATCTGGTGAATATAGTCAGAGTGTCGTCAGTTCCAATTATTTAGAAACTTCATCCATTTGTTTGTCATCATCCTCTGACGATTCCGCATTTTCTTTTATAACCGGACTTGATGTTGAATTCTCAGAGACGTGATTTGTTTTGGTACAACGCTGGATATAATTTTTTAACGCGCCAGCTTGTTTTTGCCTTTCGGTTTCCTTTTCCAGCCTTCTTTTTTTGTACTGGTAACTAGACAGTTTTCTTTGACCGTCAGACATTCTAGAAGATGCACGCACGTAACTCAAATTAAACAATATAAACTATAAAATATTATAAAAATAAAGATTTATCCTTGTTCTACTAAATAAGCTAAATTCGTAATTAACATAACTTCAAAATTATATTCCGTCCATCGACATAAAAAAAATTTATGCGCTACACAAAATATTTTTCGTATACTGTGAACGCAAAGAAAGTCTAGTGTTATTATATATGTATTTTATAGTAACAAATATTTCAGAAAATCGTAAATAGTCATTAAAACCACTTTTAAAATTCTTGATTTTGAGATTTTATTCAGTTCAATTATTCAAATATATTATTATAAAACGCGTTTTATCGAAGTAGTGAACTTAATAAATGTCTTATATTATTGATTCAAATAATTATTTTCATAAAACAAAAATATAAATAATTATACCTATAGAATATATCCAAATTTGATGCAATATTTTACCTGTTTTGCATCTGGTTCTATTTCTGAGAACCATGTCATAGCACTGCGACGTATTTACCTTTAAAAGTTAAGAAAGTGCACTGAAGTAAATTTTATGAACTTCCACTTGTTATCTCTACCGACGTAATAGCAAGAAAAATACTGTTATGTAATGAAACCGCTGTTTTATAATTAGAGGTAATAAGCAAGTCTATGTACGCTCGAACACAAGTAAAAGCAGCGCTCTGCTCGCGTCCTAATGTTTTCTATTCGGAGAAGTATATGCATGTTCAAACAACTTGTAAAGAAATATTTATTTAATAATTGTATTATCGCTGCTATGTGTTATTTGTTTGTACAGAACTGTGTATGCTTGTAAAGGACGCTGCTTGTAAGCAGCGTCCTTTTCAAATTCTGCGTTTATTTTTCAACAAGCCGCTGCGCGACCAGCATGGTCGCTTTTAGATTTATATTTTCTTTTGCAAAACAACTCAATTGGAAGTAACATATGTAAGGAATGTTACCATTACCTGTCATCATAAATATACGTTGTTAAGGGGTAGTGAAAACTCAGACAAAAAATTTATAATCATTGATAAATTCACTATAAGGCTGATTCTAAAACATCATGATTAAAAAATGTGAATTTCCATTACTTCAGAACAGAGTTAAAGATAAGTCTGAGAAACCCAACACCAATGATTTTAAAAATTATATCTCTCACTGTATGTACTATTTTTCAAAACTAAGATATCTACACTTTATCATTACATCAAATAAGAAATTGTTGGGGAAAATGTTCACTTATAAAATGGAGTGAAAATTCAGCAAATACTAAAATATAGTATAGATTACATTTCTCTCTGTATGTATTATTGTTCGCAATTCAGATATCTTCACTTAATCATATTAAATGAATAAATTAAAATTATTTCGTGTATAAATTAAAATTATTCATGAGTAAAATACAGCAATTAAATTGTACCAAATTGCGTGCTATCGTCGAGCCACACGCGGACAGCCGCTAATGTTTTACATCCGGTAGTTGCAGCCGTTGCCATTTGGATTGTAGAAATATCGTCGATTTTTGTGCCGCATACCTACGCGTTTTATATATATAGATAATAGTGTAAATATTTTTAGTTATTAGACATAAGCAATATAAATATGCTACGCACTGTAAATTATTAGTCAACGAAAAAATCGATTTGTGAAATTTTCTATTAATTGGGTATTTAGCACATCAATACTTTTCTCACACTTACAGTCAAAATGGCGCCTCGGACAAATGTCCGGTTTGCCCACCCCTAGAGCGAGCCCTGACGTTAGGGATTTGCGCAGGTTCCAGCTTGGTTTGGGGCCCATTTTTCTCTCTTTTCGGGAGCTGGCCCATCAGGGCAACTTATAGCCTGCCAGGGATTTATCAGCTCCTTTGGGAACAGGTTGGGACTGTGAATTTTAGGGCCGTGGATGAAAGCATACACAGTTCTGTACAAACAAATAGCACATAGCAGCGATAATACAATTATTAAATAAATATTTCTTTACAAGAATGTCATACATAACTGTTTACCATTAGTATTCTCCCTATTATGTCAGTATATGGGTTGCGTGTGAGGCACGTGTGACAAAATTTACAATTTTTTTGTAGTAAAATTGTACACTGACCAACATACGTAGATGCTGGTTTTAAACTTTTCACTCGTGTGATCAAATTTTGTACTCCTCTTAGTAAAAGATTCAACTTTATCTTGTTTTTTCGAATTTCCTCGTTTAAAAAAATTTTCTACTTTTTTCTACTTTCTTTAAAAAAAATTCCAACTTTTCCCTACATTTTGAGAAAAAAATATCTTTTCTCCTACTTTTCTGAAAAAAAAATCCTCTTTTCCAGTTTTCGGCAAAATTTCGCGTATGGTCCCAGAATGTAGAATACTGTATACTTGACACTAGACAAACAATTTTTTTTCTCCAAAATTTTCATTCGATGCTGATTTATATCTAATTATATGATATTATTGAATGAACTATGCTCGATTAGTCCGATTTTTTTATTGGACATCCACCTCTGCATTAAACCGAGGGAAAGTTATAAAATATAAAGTTATAAAATATAAGCCACGTAATGAAATAAATTTTCAGCTGAGGAACTCGACGGAGAACGCCTTAATAACATTTAATGCAAGTGCTTTATGATCATACTTGCAACCCCCCCTCCCCCCACTCCACTCGAGCACATGCTTAGAGTGTGATGGCTTTTGACCACATAAGCAAGCCTGCCTGTGTAAATTAGAGAAATCAATAATCAATAATTGTCCTAACGTATCGCACCCTTCTTTACGAGGCATTGATCAATCGCTTCCGAAGAACAAAAAGGAAGCTTTTCGTAACAGCTGTTGTCCGTCTATTTAACACCTTAAACGCCGACTTCGAGGCGCTCAAGTGAGCCCCTAAATCGATTTGAGTTGGATGGTGCGTGTCCCCCCACCCTCCTTTATGTTTAAGAATCGGTTACTTACCACTTATGGCAAGCTTCATCATGCATATTAAAAGAACGCGCGGTCGAGGAAGCTTGAATTTATGTTCGAATTGTCTGTGCGACGCGATTTTTTTTGCATGGTAATTGGTCATGTGGGATCCGTAGTCAATATGCTCTTTATCACGCCCCCTCCCCCTTCCGGGTGTTTGTCTAGACGTGGCGGTTTGTTTAAGGTGTAACATGATTACTCGAAAATTGTTTTATTTCATCTCAATTTAAATGATAAGGTCTAATTAGCCCTCGTGTAGCAAAAAGTTGACCGTAGCGCTCCAAACCAAACCAAATCAAACCAATTTAAATGATAGCAGTGCTTTGAAAAATTGTGGGCTTTGAAGAAAAAGCATATCTTGACTATATAGCATATCTTATCTGATTATAGCATATCTTATCTGAAATAGCATATCTTATCTGTGTACTAACCCTATTTGATTCGCTCACCTCATGTTAACTTAATGAGAAAATGTGTCCAAGGATTGCCGACTTGGATTGAAAGATTTAAGAAAAAAAATGTACTCCCTAATAGAGAACAAAATGCTACACGTTAGGCATTTTTTGTTTTTTAAAAAATGCAAATAATATTTTAAATTATTCAGGAATACAAATCTTGTATAGTGTGCTTTAAATGCTCATAAATTTCTTTGGTGGACGAAATTTATAAATGAATCCTGTCGCAAGGTGCAGAAAAGTTCAGACTATCTGAAAGTATCATTTTTATTGGATTATCAGCATTTATGTGTCTGTGAATAGTAGACACATTTTCTCCATATAGGTTAACATTGAGGTGAGAGAATCCAATAGGGTTAGTACACAGCAACCTTAAGCTATAACAGGATTACGCGAAATTGTTGTATTACATCTCAATCTAAACTAGTTGGTACCCGTCAAAACACGACGGCGAGATAGTAAATAAGTGCACTAATACACAAATTATTCTCAACACATCACTGCCAAATGTTGAAAATAATAATAATAATAATGCGCAGAAACAAATTAATGTGTTTAAGCGGCCTCGTGCTTAGTGAGTATCTAAAGCCAGATTTAAAAATGTCACTGAGCATGCGCAGAAAGCATTTTTTTTTAAAAATTGTAAATTATCGCTAATTAAACAGCGCGAAATAAACAATTTCCACCAGGTTTAATCTTATATTTAACAAGCATAATTATCATAAAAATATAAATGGCAGAGAGAGACGTGTTTATCATTAAAACATGTCACTGAGCATATGCAGAAACAGTTTCTAAAGCCAGATTTTAACACGCCACTGAGCATGCGCAGAAATCAATTTTAAATTGTAAATTATCGCTAATTAAAAGAAATTGTGGTTACAAAAACCAAATTTGATAAATCTACAGATTACAATTTTTCATTTAAGATCAAAATGAAGTAAATTGATGCAGTAGTTTTCTCTCACGGACTGTGTCATAGGGACATGACCAGGAGCAGGAGAATTGAAAATTACGGGACGAAGTAAAATAATTGCTAAATGTAAGAAAGAAACATGGCAAATGACGGGCAATAAAAAGAGAAGGGGAGAGAGCCAACAATATAGCGAAACTAAATATATAGATTGTGCTTGTAGCAAGAAGTATAAGATAAAAGTTCAAGAGAGTGAGTTGCAACGAATAGAAGAAAAGAAGAAGGGGAAGACTAAATTTATGATGGCTATAAAACAGGCCACCCTGCTTGATGCCGGAGCATGGGAAAAAGTTAAATTAGAGGGAGAATTTTATAAATCCCGCCCTCGATGCGCATTGGTGAAAAGAGGATTGAGAAGAGGCAGCCACGGACGAATGGCGATGGCATGGTAATGATATGACCAATGGAAATTGTAAGAGGTGGAGTCAGCATTAATAAGAGAAAATAATATGAAATAATATAAAAAGGCACATAAGAAGGAGAGTTAGTCAGAAGTTTGATGTAGAAGTAGTGTCAATCCGATGAATATGCACGGAGAACCCCCGATGATATAAATATAAGTCGTGACCCATGCAGAGGAACCCTAATACTTAGGAAGAGAGCGCCACAGTGTCCCGTGCCGAGGGTCTGCAAGGAGTGAAGGAGTCATATAACCGATGATGAAAGTGCCCTAGTTCCGTGCGATGATAATACAACGAAGTTCGTCCTTACGAGTGCCAGCTGCCCATCATAGTGATCCAACAGTCATCTTTCGAGGTACCGACTTTTTGCGTTTCTTTTTTTTTACATTACCGTCATTGCTTCTCAGTGTGTAGCCTGTAGTATCTCACCAAATGTATTTTAAGTCGAAGTAATTGACGAGTGGCAACGTTAATAAAATATAACGATCTACTTTTTATGTAAGTTGCGTTGGCAACAAAAAAGAGCAGTTTTACCAGAGATGGAATGAAGTGAGCGGTGAAATAAAGAATTGATGTTCTAACCTTCTGATTGTGGATTATTTTTTGTTACACGCTCCCAAAACACTTCAGTGGTGACTATGCGGACTATTTTCTACTAAAATGAAGTATATTTGAACTGTTATTCATCAAGAATAGGATCCCATCTAAATACTTTCGTTTTTGGATTTCATTTCGCATTTGGATACCTACGCTTCCGTTTTCAAAATAATTCTTTGAGAATTCGTCATAGTGCCTGTTTACTCTCCTGGAATATATCGATAATTTGCATAATGTCTGAGGTAAGTGCAGTTCAAATGCCTGTATATAATAGATCCGATCTTGCTCTTTGGTTCATAATGTGTGAGAGCACGTTTAAATTAGCTGTTCCAAAACCAATTGCAGAATCTATGACTAAATTCAATTATGTCGTTTCCCATTTGCCCCCAGAGGTTGCGTCACGTGTGCGCGATATTTTGACGAATCCTGACGCTAAAGATCCTTATAATCATCTGAAAACGGAACTAATAAATAGGACTGGTGAATCCTCACAACAGGAGATTCGGCAACTTCTATCGGGTGAAGAGTTGGGTGTTAGGAAGCCTTCTGAATTGTTAAGAAATATGCGACGTCGTGCAGAAACGCTTAAGGTCCCAGAAACATTTATGTTAGAATTGTTTTTACAGCGTTTGCCAACATCGGTACAAACTATTTTGGCAGCTGTGACAGACTTAACATTAGATAAAGCAGCTGAAATTTCGGATAGAATATTAGAAGTTACACCTGTTCCAATGGAAATTCATGCTGTAAATAAAAACAATTCGAATTCCGTGGAGGAAAAATTCCTTCGCGAAATTGAAAAGTTAAATGTTCGAATTGACAAGCTCGAATTTTCTCGCAGTCGTTCCCCATTTCGCAGAAACAGGAGTAATCACAGATCGAGAGATAATAGTCAAAACCCAAATTCTTCCGTTTGCTGGTACCATCGTCGTTTCGGAAAATCCTGCAAACCAAAAAAATGCGTTTCGCCTTGTAATTTTCAGGGAAACGAAAACGGCGAAGAATAGACGCGACATATTCTTTGCCGCAAACATCACGTCGCCTGTTTATTCGTGACCGGACAACAAACTTGTCATTTCTGGTCGATACTGGGTCTGACGTGTCAATACTACCAGCAGACAACATCCAAAAAAGAAATCCTACACAGCAAACAATTTTCGCTGCTAATTCGTCACCAATTAATGTGTACGGACAAAAAACCCTTTCCTTAGATTTTAAATTAAGAAGAGTATATTCTTGGACATTTCTCATTGCTAACATCAAAACGCCTATTTTGGGTGCAGATTTTCTTCATTTTTATGAATTAGTACCTGATTTGAAAAACAAAATTTCAATCAATGGGTCATGTTAAAGAAGCATCTGTGCATTCTGTTAAATCAATTTCGGGCGCTTCTGTGTATCATACACTTTTATCTAAATTTCCCTCGATAACAAAATTACCCGATCCTAATCAACCCATCAAACATAATACTCTACATTTTATAACAACAATAGGTCCTCCGGTCGTATCGAAACCTCGGAGATTAGCTCCCGATCGATTAAAAATAGCTAAAGCGGAGTTTCAAAATATGATCCGATTGGGTCATTTAAGACCCTCTAGAAGTAGCTACGCATCCCCACTTCATTTGGTGCCCAAAAAGGGAACGTTGGAGTGGAGGCCAGTGGGAGATTATCGCGCTCTGAATGTTCAGACTGTGAAAGAAAAATACCCTATTCCATGTATAGCTGATTTCACATCTGAATTGCATGGTGCAAAAATTTTTAGTCACATTGACTTAGTAAAGGCATATCATCAAATACCGATAAACCCAGATGATATTCCGAAAACGGCAATCTGTACTCCCTTTGGGTTATTTGAGAGTACGCGCATGCAATTTGGATTGTGTAATGCATCAGCTACATTCCAAAGATTTATAGATGAGGTTACTAGAGATTTACCGGGTGCATATGCTTTTGTCGATGACATTTTAATTGCTTCAAAAGATCACAGTGAACATTTGGAACATATAACAATCCTGTTTTCAAAACTACATAAATATGGTCTTTGTTGAAAAATGCACTTTTGGAAAAAACTCTCTAAATTTTTTAGGCTTTAAACTTTCTGAAAAGGGAATAGAACCCCTTCCTGATCGAGTACAATGCATTCTTGATTTTCCTCAACCCACAACATTAACACAGCTACGCAGATTTTTAGGAATGTTCAATTTTTACCATAGATTTATTGCAAAAGCTGCTGATATACTTCATCCATTAGTGAAATTTTTAGAAGGACATAAGAACAAAAAGAAATCTCGATCTAATGTTCAAAAATCTGAACAATTAAAATGGAACGAGAACGCCGAAAAATCTTTCTTAGCAGCAAAACAAGCAATCGCGCAAGCAACTCTTTTAAGACATCCTATTCCTGGTGCACCCCTAAGCGTATGGGTTGATGCATCCGATTTTGCCGTAGGTGGATCATTAATGAAACTCTCTAAGGAGAAATTGGAACCGATTGCCTTTTACTCAATGAAATTAAACAATAGTCAACAAAAGTGGTCAACTTATGACTATTCGCGATTTATTCGGCAATAAAAAAATTTAAGCATATGTTAGAAGGCAGGAAATTCCAAATTTATACTGATCAGAAACCATTAATTTATGCCTTCAAACAAAATTCAGATAAATGTTCACCCAGGCAGTTACGCCATCTTGATTTTATATCACAATACTCCACTGACATCAGACATGTGCAAGGATCCAAAAATGTAGTGGCAGACTCACTTTCACGCATAGAACTGAATTCGATTACCAAATCTCGTTTTCTGAATTTTAGTGAACTGGCCAAATCTCAACAAAATGATCCCGAAACTCAAAGGTTTCTCCAGGACAAAAGTTCCTCTCTTCAACTTGCACTCAAACCTTACCAAAATACAGGCGCTGACTTAATATGTGACA
Source organism: Dolomedes plantarius (assembly GCA_907164885.2). Lineage (NCBI taxonomy): Eukaryota > Metazoa > Arthropoda > Arachnida > Araneae > Dolomedidae > Dolomedes > Dolomedes plantarius. The sequence continues at coordinate 149,188,657 of OU015497.1, forward strand.
TTTCAACTGGCTCGTCACGACCGTTTGTTTCGGAATCATTTCGAAGACTAATTTTTGAACAGTTGCATAATATTTCACATCCGGGAATAGCAGCGACGACGAAACTAATCTGCGCCAGATATGTTTGGCCAAATATGAAAAGAGATATAAAAGAATGGGTGCGGTGCTGTGAACCTTGTCAAAGATCGAAAGTGAAGCGCCACACAAAAGCTTCGATAGGAACATTTAGTTTGCCTGATGCTCGATTTCGTCAGATACATATTGTTGGTCCATTACCTCCATCTGATGGCTGTATTTATTTATTAACAACTAGCCGGGCTTCGCCCGGCTAGGCTCGGGCTTCGCCTAGCTACGCTCAAGCCATCCGTGTAACATATTTATGTACTTCGGGCCCCACAAAAGAAAAAAAAGCCTACAAATGTATTAAATTCAAGTGAATAAATTCCTTTCAATTTTCATTCCCGTCGCTGCAGACAGATGACAGCACCACTGCACCAGATGATTTGGTTTCTCAGCAGTGAGTGATTTTAGAATGAAAATATCCCTAAAACTATTGAATTAACAGAATAAGTGTACGCAGAAAAATTATCAGTTTTCGAAGCTCTTTCCAAATATGTAACATTTATGTACTTTCAAGAGAAAAAAAAATTACACCGTTTCCTGTATATTTGTCGGCCATTTATTTTCGAGGATCGGTGCCCGCCCGGATGAGTTACGGTCACGTGATCTCTCGACATCCACTTGTCTCTTTATTAGTATAGATGATCGATAGATTCTCAAGATGGCCAGAAGCTATTCCCATAGCCGACATGAAAACTAAAACCATTTGTCGCGCGATTTTTCATACTTGGATATCTCGCTTCGGATGCCCTTCGATGATAACTACAGATCAAGGCTCACAGATGCAATCATCTCTGTATCGCGAGTTTTCGGAAATGTTGGGTACAAACAGGATTCGCACTGCAGCGTACCATCCAATCGCAAATGGGATTGTAGAGAGATTCCATCGCCATTTAAAATCATCTATTCGAGCACACGAGCGTGCTCAGTGGACAGAAGTACTTCCGATAGCTCTATTGGGAATCCGCACAGCTGTCAAAGAAGACATCAAAGCATCTTGTTCCGAACTGGTGTACGGAACAACTCTTCAACTTCCCAGTGATATGATCGAAACATCCGTCATTCCACCATCCAATGATATCTTTGTTGATCGTCTTCGAAACGCAATGCGAGAAATGAATCCAGTTGCAACATCCACACATGGACAAACGCAGTTTTACATTAATCCGTCCTTAAAAATTTGCTCTCACGTGTTTTTAAGAGTTGACAGTGTGAAACCTCACTTATGCCAACCCTATACACGTCCTCACAAGGTTTTACGACGAACAGAGAAAAACTTCACTATCGATCTTAATCGCCGGAAATCAACTGTGTCCATAGACCGCGTCAAACCGGCATATTTAATTCCTACTCATGAAGATAAAACTCCTATACTACAGGCAGAAAAAACTGTCTCTCCTAAATCTTTTCTGCCGAAAAAAACATCAGTCTTCCAATCAAACTGAATCAGACAAAACTGTGACAACTAATTCGGGCAGACGAGTTCATTTCTCAGCCAAACTGTCAACATATATCACTTATTAACATTATCATATACTTTGATAATATATAGTATAATATTAATATTACTAAAATTTCATCTTATGTCTGAAAGGTATGATTGTGTAAATTATACGATATTTAATTTTTTTTCTTCTTCATTTTCATTTTATGGTTATGTATTTTTAGAACATGTATTTTTGTGTCGTTCCATAGTATTATCCTCTGTCACTGGGGGGATACTCTGTAGTATCTCACCAAATGTATTTTAAGTCGAAGTAATTGACGAGTGGCAACGTTAATAAAATATAACGATCTACTTTTTATATAAGTTGCGTTGGCAACAAAAAAGAGCAGTTTTACCAGAGATGGAATGAAGTGAGCGGTGAAATAAAGAATTGATGTTCTAACCTTCTGATTGTGGATTATTTTTTGTTACACGCTCCCGAAACACTTCAAGCCTTAATAACTAATATAGAGCGCGATGAGGATGTTATTTGAGTATAAAATGTTAAGGAGATGACCGATAATTCGTAAAAAAACAATTTAATTAATATGATGTTATGCTTATATATATGAGTAAATATTGGTAGTAATGGAACATGGTTATATGAGTGATTATGTTTATAAAATGTTATCATAATAAGTGAATGAATTAAACATATGAGTCGTAGTGAATTAATTTAGTAGTAATGAAGTTGTGAGTAATGTGTAAATGAAGGATGAAATATTTAGTAGGATTGTATCATATTGTTTATGTGTTAATAATCAATAAATTAATTTGTCAGTGTAAACCAGAGTTGTTTCCACCATTTGGGAATCACAATTAATCAATGTAATAACCACAATGTTAAGCAATGAATTAAAAAATCATAATTATCATTATATTATATTTAGATATATAATACCCCAATTAATTAAATCACTTTTCACCGCCACAGACTGCCCCAAAAGTCGGCTTAGCAACTCAAATATATAGATGACAGCGATGTTTCGAAAAATTGTGGGTTTTGAAGAAGTGTTAATAATCAATAAATTAATTTGTCAGTGTAAACCAGAGTTGTTTCCATCATTTGGGAATCACAATTAATCAATGTAATAACCACAATGTTAAGCAATGAATTCAAAAATCATAATTATCATTATATTATATTTACATATATAATACCCCAATTAATTAAATCACTTTTCACCGCCACAGACTGCCCCAAAAGTCGGCTTAGCAACTTAAATATATAGATGACAGCGATGTTTCGAAAAATTGTGGGTTTTGAAGAAGTGTTAATAATCAATAAATTAATTTGTCAGTGTAAACCAGAGTTGTTTCCATTATTTGGGAATCACAATTAATCAATGTAATAACCACAATGTTAAGCAATGAATTCAAAAATCATAATTATCATTATATTATATTTAGATATATAATACCCCAATTAATTAAATCACTTTTCACCGCCACAGACTGCCCCAAAAGTCGGCTTAGCAACTCAAATATATAGATGACAGCGATGTTTCGAAAAATTGTGGGTTTTGAAGAAATAGCTTTTTTTAAATCGCGGCATTCAACAAACTTAACCTTAAAAAATTGATTGTGAACTATTAAATGTCGAACAAGTTGTAACAGAGTAGAGTGAAATTTTGTATATGTACCTTCTTTAATGTTGGGAATTTTATCGAAAAGTAACTTTCCTATAGTTTTCCCGTAGTGTAGTATTGCACTCACGCTATTGTTTTGATTTTGGCAGTTGCCAAATACGTTTTCTTAATATCCTAGTAATCGGGTAATCAACCGTGTTAACCTAGTAAATTCGTTTGTAGATGACGTCATTCACATTCATCAACTGTTAGTGAGGTTTTATTCGATTTCCCCCATGATTTATTGATTACGATTTGAGATTAACACGTTATGTGCTGTTTATAATTTATTCAAATATTGTGTGTATATATATCGACTGTGTAGCGAGTTTGTTTGCCCTTGCTTTTGCTCTCGCCCTCTTTTCTCTGTTTTGCCGTCTGAAGTAGAGCCTATTATAAGTGAGATGTCTCGTGGACTGCGTGCCTGAGACAGTTTTTATTCTATTATGTTTGAATGTATATTAATATTTTAGTTTATTTATAACTTCGAATAAAGAAGTTTTATTTTATCTCTGTTTCTGTCGTTATATACTGCCAGCCACACTCCGCTTATTGACCCTATGTGTGACGATATGTACCTATCAGAACCGCATCGAGTCGAACTGCCGTTCGATGCGAGCTTAAATTTCGGCTCCCTTTACTTAAACCTGTGGGTCGCGATCCCCCTTGTGGGGTCTCGAAATGTGTTCTGGGGGGGGGTCACCAAGTTTTATTCAATTAAAACAATTTATTTTAGGGTGCGGTGGCCCAGTTGGCAAAGGCAACGAGCCAGTGATCTGAACGTCACTGGTTCGATGCCCGTCCCTGACAAATCCCCACCGTGTACACTAATAGAGGCTGGTGTACGAACAATCTGTCGTGGCTGCAATGTCCTCCAAGTTCTCAAATTTACCTCTGGAGGTGCGGGGTGCACTGGTCTTGTCATTTGACTTGGTTCAAAATTACGGGATCGGTTCGTAGCCAAGTCAGACTCCGACCCTTGTGGTGATAGTTAAAAACCACAACCGCCCCTCCCCCTCAGCTCAATAGCCTATTATATAGGACTTGATCTGATGTTGCTGTCGGTCAAAGGGCATAAGCAACAACAGCAACAACTTTTTAACGAATTTCACCGAAAAATTTTGTTAGCATGAAACTGTAAGGCAGTAGTGTTTTTTAAAGGGTAAATTGTCGATCAACGTGCAAACTCAGTTCGTTAGAAATATATCGCCTTTATTGGATGGTAAAAGGCAATCGTGTTTACTATGTATAGTACACAAATTCTAATCGTCAGTTTGTCTTTCATCAGTCTGTGCTGTCACTTTTAGTCACTACTATTGTAGTTTCTCCAACGGAATAAAGCAATTTTATTTAGGTAAGAGGTCTTTTTCTATTTTTTTTCTATTATATAAATCTATATCAATAAGATAGGTGCATTATTTTTCTTCAGGTTCTGCTCTGTTTTTACTTTTACACTCCTTTGATTATGGAATGAATGTTTTTAATGTTCTTCACTTAGAAATTTCTTTTTAGTTTAATTAAACATTTCGATAGGACTGAATTATAGTAAATTTAATTTTTTTCTTTGTCTTAAAAATCCTTTTAATGGAAATAGGCAAGAAGGAAACGTGTGTGTCGCAGGATGCGTAGAAACCACTGAAGTGGAAAAAGGTTGGGAAACACTGACTTAGACATTTATACTCAATCAGTCGTATTTAGTGAAATGTGTACAGACGCGTATGTGTACAGACGAGTGAAATGTATACAGAATATGTTTAAAAAAATCCATTAAGAATGTCTAGAAGGGAATTTTATTATTTTAATCACTTTAATATGTATTTAGCATTTTTATATTTTTTTATTCAACAAAATTATTCGACAAATATGCAAAACATCTTTGCTGAAATATTGTTTTCTGTCAAATTGCACTAAGCTTTACGAAATTAAAGGAAAATATTTCAATCTTTTACGGATTACTTGTTGTCATTTAGTCATTTATATAATTTTTACTGACTAATTACTGTATATATATATATATATATATATATATATATATATATATATATATATATATATATATATATATATATATATATATATATGAATGCTTTTAATCGGGCAGACGTATCGATATCGTTAGATTCTTGAATGTCACTTTCAGTGTCCATCTGCATTGACAAATTTCGCTCAATCGAACTCCGTCTCGACAAGTTGTAGTCAGAATTTTGAGATCTTTCTTTTTCTTTTTTCTGGTTGCAATGTGTATCGGAATAGTTAATAAAATTTTCAAAGAAATCGCAGTGTTTGGGAAAAAAATATCTTCTGTTTCAGTCTCATCTCGTACGTTTAATACCTGTCTGAGTCCTATTTGAGGCATTAAGCAAACTGAATCAAGCTCAAATTTAAGTGTATTTCCATGTACATTCATATATATATATATATATATATATATATATATACATAGGGTGTGTCACAATTCCTTCCGGGGTTTGGAAGGCTTATAAAAAATATATTACCGATACAGCAACAAAGTTGACTTTACTGGAGAAAGAAACATTACAAAACATTTTGTTTCACAAATGTTCAATATGTGAACCTTTCGTGATGCGGCAGATATCAAGTCTAAAGTCAAATTCTTGTTTCGCTCGCTTTTTCCCGGGATCTGCAATTCCGCACTCGCTTGACGAATTGACATTCTCGGGCTTCGCACAAACGCATCTCGTACACAAGTAACCTTTTGCGCCGAAGGGCCTGGACGAACAGTTCATTTTCTATCACACAAGCAACCACTTTCCTGAAATTTCCGAAACCACGCATGAACCACGCATACTGCTATCAGACCTAGTGCCGCCATCTACTAACACATTTGTGAAACAAAACTTGTAATGTTTCTTTCTCCAGTAAAGTCAACTTTGTTGCTGTATTGGTAATATGTTTTTTATAAGCCTTCCAAACCCCAGAGGGAATTGTGACACACCCTGTATATATATAATTGTCAAAGCCAAAATAAATTTTTTCCACAGTGCATACCACGAGTTATAAGCTTATACATCCTTATACCCTCACTGGATTATTGAAATTGACGGCGAATGATACAGGATTTTTCCCAAAGAGGCCATTTAGCCGAAACTAATTTTTTTTTCAATGCACTCGTGGGTCGAGAAAATCTCTCCAGTAGTGGTTTTCCACAAAATTGTGAACAAAGCATAACATCAGCTGAATGGCTGTTTCAGGTTGTGACTTGAACAATGACAGCACTAGCTGAAGATGAGTTGTGGTAGATAGTAGAAATCAAATGCATGGTTGCCAGCATAATAAATGAAATTTAAATTAGGAATACAGGCATATTAGCAGTAATTTAAATTATAATGAAACTACACCAAGTCAGAAATTTTATCACTGCGGAAATACAAATAAGAAGGATTAATGAATCAAATAATTTTGAAGTTGATTTATTAATCCCAAAAGATAAAGATTGAGGAGACTAGTTAAAAATTCTCATTATCGCCAGAGCAAATTACTGTAGCATCTAATAAAAAGCTAGAGAAAGAACTTTCAATTTCCTTGAGAATCAGTTAAAAGTAATGCTAAAGTCACTTTTATCAAGCTACTATCCTAATTTCCCCCTCAGCTACTCGGAAACAAAAAATCTCTTCTACAAATAACTGACTTTCTGTAATTTTAATTTTATAATGTTAAAGAGTGTGAACTTATGCCGGATGCTCCTTAAAAAGTTTCTTCCTTCGGGTTCTACTTAGTCCTCCCTTATCCTTCCCCAACTCTTTCCCCACACACCTTTTAACCAAATTTCTGTTCATTTCTAAAAAGAAAACTTTTTATGTTGTAACAGTCTAGGAAACATCTCTCATTAGCCGATTATAAAGTTATAAAATGCAAAAAAAAAAAAAAATTGGAGATGCACAGTTCTGATAAAAATCTGCTTTATAAGAACTGCTACTTTAGGGGCTATTGAACATGCTCAATATATTCATTACTTTGATGTGCCCAGAAACGCAATCTTTTCCTTTTATGTAAACCTTGAGAATGGAATAAAGGCCACAGGATTTGACGAACTATTATTCTCTTTTATTGACTACGACCCGCAGAGACGTAGATTTAGAGCTTTTATATACTGGTGCATCAGCCTATCTATAGGATTTTGTCTCTGAATAAAAAAATATTCGAATCAATCTAAAACTTTTCTGACTGCAGAGTAACGTAAGGTAGTAACTATGAGGCGAAGGATTGTCTTACTGAGACTTAGCAAAAGGAATGGGATTTCAGCATATGACTTAAATTACAAAATGTTCAAGGTTCATATACAGTGGAAACCCGAAAGATTGTTTCCCGAATCATCGTTTTCCCGTATGTGTCGTTTACTTCAACCAGTCCCGCCGATACAATTTCTTTGTTATGTTCCCGTATGTATCGTTCAGTGCAGTAGGTCCCTTTAAAAACGATTGATCGAGGTTCCACTGCTACGACAGTAGTGCGTAAACCTTTTTTTTACGTAGGACTACGTTCCTCCATAACGGTCCTCCGGGAAGCAAAATTTCACAGTCTAAAACCGTCCGTCATCGCGAGTTATAATTTTGGCAGCGCGCCAAACGCAGTCTATATCGCTTGGACAAGCAGTAAACAGTTAAACAGAAAAGTACCAAAATGCGTCAAAATTTTGACTGACTGATACACACACACACACACACACACACACATATATATATATATATGTATGTTAAGAATTATAAGAGAAAGAATAATAATTAAACAATTTACAGGGAGGCTTCAGGGTAGATTAAATTCGTGGTGTTAAACACCACTATTTTAATATTCGAATGGAATGAGCAAGCGCCAATTCTTAATCCTACTTTGGGGAATCCCTGTTTTTAGAATTGAACTTAATTCACGAGGTTGGAAGAACCACGGAGAGAATCTAAATATAGTATCAAATTTATTCACGCCCATTCCCCATCTCCGGCGCAGACGTCATGAGCATACGCTATGGCATTAGAAAGTTTGAAACAATAGAGTTTTAACGCAGAGAGGGATTTGATTTCGATCGGGCTGGTCACGCATCGCGAGGGTCGAGATAATGGCTTGGCAGATAATTAATATGGATTGAATTGGGGTAGTTTGATATTCGGAAATAAACTCTTAGGTGTAATTTAATTGTAGTTCTTTGCCACAGGCCTTTATTCACTGACTGCTATATCAATAATTATAATAGGAAAAATTAAGACGGAATAACGAAACGTGATATAAGACACCATGTCACAAGCCGGTAATTAAGGAGACATCGTTTCATATATATATATATATGTATATATATATATATATATATATATATATATATATATATATATATATATATATATATATATATATATATATATATAACATTAAAAATCCTATAACTCTTTTAAATTCTAATTTATTCTAAATTCCCTACGGCGTTCGAACAAATTTCGCTTTTGATTCTAAGTTCTAATAACCTCGAGAGAAAATATTAAATGGCTGCCTTTTACTCGAAAACTAAACTTGCGTAGCGTGGACAGAAAATTAAATGCTTTAACGATTAGTCACGCCTTTTCCTAACTTTTAACCAATTAAACCCTACTACGATCACATGACGAGATAAGTTTATATAAGGTTTGGTATCACGTACATCTAGGCTTTTTTCATTTGTAAGTTGCCCCGAGATGTTGTATTTCTGTGTATCTTAAAAATAAATATGTAGTTAAATCAACGTTGTGGTGTTTTGCGTGTCCGAGGGTGGAGATGAATGCGGGAATGGATTTTAATATTTGTGATGCACGGCCGGGCGACATGATGAACCATTACTCAAAATTATGCCACTCAGCCCTTCCTTCGTCGGCCCGCGCCAGTGCCATTACACACACACACACACACATATATATATATATATATATATATATATATATATATATATATATATATATATATATATATATATATATATATATATATATATATATATATATATATATATATATATATATATATATATAAATAACTCATATATACATACAAAAGAGGTAGAGACGATAAGTAATCTGACGTTAATAACCCGCGGTAGTTTCGTTAGAAGAGACTACCTGAAATTTTTTTTCGACCTCTACCCACTGTCATTAAATGAAAAAATTACTCGACCCTGCTGAAAACTTTTTCGTAGTAGCAAATTAAAAAAAATCAAGCAAATGTTAACGAAAAAATAGAAAAGAGAAATATACAAAGTTTGACAAACTATTTTAAAAATCGATGAACTGGTTTATTGTAAGGCTGTTGGACGCCCAATTTAACAGTATCATATCATACATTTTTTAACGCAAAAATTAAAATATTTAAAATATATAATTATAAAAAGTTAAAAAACATTTTAAAATTAAATAATTCAAATGACATAAATTTACGACCCGCAGTTTGCGTAACACTGCTCTACGAAATTATTGAACACAATGATTTTTGTCCGTGTTTTTTTTTTCCGAAACTAATTACTACATACAAGTTCGGGAGTATCCTACGCAAAAGCCAAAGAAAGAAAAAGCAGTAAAAAGTGTTTTATTAACAAAAGTAAATCTCTTTAATAAATGAACTTTGAATTTTCCTCGAACAAATAATTATTTCCGAAAATGCTTACAATGTACCCATTTCTCCTATAAAAGAGCTTTGAAAGTATTTTAGTTTTAAATTCATAAATTTTTGGGGAAATGCTGAGATAGAGGATATACGACTTTCTTGAATAGCTGTATTTCAAAGCCAAATACATATTCCCCAAACAAAGTAAATTAATACTGAATTATTGTTACATTTCGTTTGGTATTTTAACTTTGTCTCCATTTTGTTAAACTTTCAACGAATTTTCCAAAATAACATATAAACATACTGTCAAACAACTGTCAACATACTGTTGTCCGTCCAGACAACTCTGTCAAATATATAAGAGAGGAAAAAAAAATTAAACCTTCTTGTACAGTGCTTTCAAAAAACGAATAGAATACGTTGAATTTAAAAATTATACGCAGACTGTGGTATAAATATTACACAAACTGTGTATGATAAGCAATATTTGAACAGCATATTAGAAATAAAACACTGTTTTAAATTACCGTATTACATATGCTATTTAAAAAATTGACAATTTGTATAGACAGTGCTACGTTTGTTGATACTGGATATGCATGTTTGATACCTTTTTAACATATATGATACCTTTTTGAAATTTCACCACGCATCTTCATGTCAGTGCAAATATAATTTTTTTTTTAAAGCTAAAGAGTTACATTTTTATTTTATAGTAGTGATATAAAATTGTACAGAGAAAAGAGCGTTTTTAACTGCATGTTACAAATAGAACACTTTTTTAAGCTACCGTATTACATATGATATTAAAAATATTGACAATTTGAATAAACAGTGCTATGTTTGTTGATACTGGATATACATGTTTGATACCTTTTGAACGTATTTGATACCTTTTTGAAATTTCACTATGCATCTTCATGTCAGTGCAAATGTAATTTTTTTTGTTTTTTTAGCTAAAGAGATATATTTTTATTTTATAGTAGTGATATAAAATTTTGTAGGGAAAAGAGCGTTTTAAACTACATATTACAAATAGAACACTATTTTTAGTTACCGTATTACATATGATATTAAAAAAATTGACAATTTGAATAGACAGTGCTATGATTGTTGATACTGGATATACATATTTGATACCTTTTGAACATATTTGATACCTTTTGGAAATTTCACCACGCATCTTCATGTCAGTGCAAATATAATTTTTTTTTAAAGCCAAAGTGATATATTTTTATTTTATAGTAGAGATATAAAATTTAACAGGGGAATTTCAAAAAGGTATCAAATATGTTAAAAAGGTATCAAACATGCATATCCAGTATCAACAAACGTACCACTGTCTATTCAAATTGTCAATTTTTTTAAACAGCATATGTAATACGGTAATTTAAAACAGTATTTTATTTCTAATATGCTGTTCAAATATTGCTTATCATACACAGTTTGTGTAATATTTATACCACAGTCTGCGTATAATTTTTAAATTCAACGTATTCTATTCGTTTTTTGGAAGCACTGTATAGGTTGGTTTAATTTTTTTTCCTCTCTTATAGTAGTAATATAAAATTTTACAGGGAAAAGAGCGTTTTAAACTGCATATTACAAATAGAACACTATTTTTAGTTACCGTATTACATATGATATTAAAAAGTTGTCAAGTTGGAATAAACAATGCTTTGTTTGTCGATACTGGATTTATATATTTGATACCTTTTAAACATATTTGATACCTTTTTGAAATTTCCCCATACATCTTCATGTAAGTGCAAATGTAAATTTTTTAAAGCTAAAGTGATATATTTTTATTTTTTAGTAGTGATATAAAATTTAGCAAAAAAATGCTTCAATAAAAAGAAATGAAAATAAAAATAAACAGCATCAGAACCTGTAGTGTGATAAGCAGAAAGCGAATCTGACGGTCTCGACTAAACGCAGATTAAAGTTCTCACTCCCAAAATTTTATTCGAATTTCAGAAAATTACGAGTATTCTCACTTCCTATATCATTCCACTTTTCCCGGATACATTTATAGCTTTAAGAGCGCTGGAGAGGATGGTGTGAAGGAGTGGGGAAACCGAATTTTTGAAAACCTTTGGGGACATTAAAATATCTTATTGTTTTCGGTTACCTTGAAATTCATGAATTTTTCAATTTTGCCCTACACTCCGCTGGGGCAACTTTTATATGGCTGACAGTTTTATTTCTCTTATTCCGAGGGAAAGATAGCAAAAGGCCTATGAGAAGGGATCTTGAAGTCTCCGAGCTCTGTATAGCCCGAATTTGTTAGAATTTTGGCGATTGTATTTTGAGATGCATGTATACAAAACTAGATACATCTGAAATTCTTAGACGTGCATAAAGCTGTTTCCGAGGTTCTGCGACTTTGAAAAGCCTGAAAATATTATGTACTGGAAAATATATTTAAATTGTTAAAGGGCATAACTAGGTTTTATGTAAGTGTATATTTTACGTGATACAGCAAAGATGAGGCTCATTAAAATAGCGCCATATTATGATTCTTAATATAAAATGAAACTGATGTTGGAGTAAATTAGAGTAAAAATTAACCTTATAAATTTAATATAAGCTTATACACTGGTGCAAGAAATTTAGAGAATTTGCAGACTTGGTCGATTATCTCTAGAACTACTGTACCGATTTTAATGAAATTTGATATGTACATACATTGATACAATACAAAACAAATAACCATTCAATAATTGTAATACACACGCATTATCGTGCGTAACACTCGTTGGAGTCAGAAGGTATGAAACAGCGGTAGCAGAATAAACAAAAAAGAAATGGGTTAATAGGGGGGGTATGGTCCCCTCTTACAGATATACAGGTCTCGCAGCGTGATTTCATACTTGAAATAAGGCAGTTTATCATTTTCTGTGGCAATTGGTCCCACTCGTTCAGCAACGCTGTTTTCATTCCCTGGATGCTTCTTGGAGGGGGTTGGGAGTTGCAATTGCGCTCCCAAGAGCGTCCCAGACATGCTATATAGGGTTAAGGTCTGGAGATCTGGCTGGCCAATCCATCCGGCGCATATCCTCACTCTCATGGTAGAAATTCGTCGACCAGAAGAGCTCTATGTGGCCTCGCGTTATCGTTAATTAAAATGAACTCAGGGCTAACTGCACCCCTGAAAAGGCGAACATAGGGCTTAAAGACCTCATCCCTATACCTCACACCAGTCACAGTGCCACTTTCAAAGACATGGAGAGGTGTGCGGCCATCCAACATGATTCCTACCCAGACCATTAAACCTCCTCCGCCATAATGGTCGATTTCGCGGACATTGGAGGGTAGGTAGCGGGTCCCTGGTTCTCTCCTTATGAACGTACGGCGAGAATCGGTGTTTAGGCTGAACCGGGACTCATCCGTGAAGAGAACGGTCGCCCATTGATCCATACTCCAATTTCTATGCTCTCTGCACCATGATAAACGGATTCTCCTGTTCGTAGAAGTGAGCGGGACGCAAACAGCAGGTCTTCTTGCAAACAACCCTCTCTCATGAAGTCTTTTGGAAACAGTCACCCTTGATAAACGGGTTCCTGTGGCTGCATACAAGTCAGAGAGCTGAGAAGCTGTAGCCCTCCTGTTACGCCTCGATATAATCGACAAATGGCGATCTTCTCTGGCCGTTGTGGCTCTTGGACGACATTGCCCAGGCTTTCTCTCGATGGATCCGGTATCCTGGAACTGTTTCCATAAGTTACACACGGCGCTGGGTGTTAAATTGAACTCTCTACAAATTTGGACTTGAGATTGGCCTGCTTCTAGCCTCCCCACAATTCGCCACCTTATTCCATCATCTAAACGTTGGTGGTTACTCATTTTTACTGTTACAATTTGAAATTAATGGATTGCTGCAAAATAACACCAAGAAATTCGCCGAGGTGTGCTAGCGAAAGAAATGCGTCTTAACTTATGTGCGTTTATAAAGCCTGTTTCTCTACTGGCTCCGCCTACACACACGTGTACGCTTACGTATTTGACGTAGAAGATTTGAATTTTTGTCTAGAAGCAGTGGTTTTACATTCAGTTCAGTTCTTTTCATGAAATTCGATAAAATATGCAAATTTTCTTAATTTATTTCACCAGTGTATGTTTAGTTTTGTTTTGTCTTTATTTTTCTCTAGTTTCGGTGTATTATTTTCTGTTTTCCAATTATGAGATTATTTGTCTGCATTAAACTAAGAAATTTAATTTTGACGTTCACTGAAGCTTAGTAGAAGCACTGAAGCTCTTGTAGAAGGTTTACTACCTTCCATTTCTCTAGTACTTGATTGTCATACTAAAACTGTTGTTCATATTAATATGAATATTAAGGAGATTTCTTTGTTGGTTTTTAACTCTTAATGGCTTTGTAGTAATAAGAAAAAGCAAGAATGTACATGAATATTTTTTCAGAACAGAAATTACAATTCAATAAATCGTTGAATTGAGGAATGTAACAGCGATAGATTAAAAAAGATTAAAACCTTCGTGTATAAAATAAAACACGAAGGTGTTTTATTTCCGATGGTTTTTTATTTCCATAGGAAATTTTTCAGGTCCTTTGAAATTCTCCTGATTTTAAGAATCGAGAGATTTTCGGTAAAATCATCTGTATGATGATAAAGTGTAACAGTTCTACAAGAGTAACGGAAATTTGTTGTATTTTTCATGTATACAGGGCGTTAGTCGTCCATGTTTTGATGTATTTTCAACATTGCTTTTGCTTATATAATTATCTAGCAGTGTTCACTACTGTCTTTGTCAGAATCACCGAGCATGGCGTCCGTTAAATGGACGATTGGATAATGAATAAATATTAATCACGGGCTTGTGGAGGCCCAGTGGTACAGCGCGTTGGTTTTCGGTGCTGAGGGTGCTCGGATCGAGTACTGGCGAAAAATACCTCCGTTCGTGTCGTCTCTTCATAGGGAGTAATGCTGTTCGCCTATATGGTACCCCCACAATAAAATGGGCAGTAAGATTGCGGCGTAGTAAAGACGAATGTTTGACGACAAGTGCCTCCGCATTGGAAAAAAAAATATTAACCACGATAAGAGATGGCTGTTTTATTTGGAGTCTGGTCATCCTTTTTACCTCAACAAGTTATCTCCATTTATTAAGATACAGGGAGGGGGGACTACTAATTATTTTCCAGTAAGATTTTCTAGTTTAATGTAAGTACTTCCTTTAAATCACTGAAGTCCTTTAAAAAAGCATTTTATATTCATAAAATTATCATTGGTTATGTCTTTTAAAACATCATATCGTGGTTAATTTCGTAAATTAAAATTCGGTTTCCCCACTCAAAATGTCTCAAACCGTTCCCAAATGCATCTTTTATTTATACCTTTATCGATCGATTACACATATTTTACTCTTTAAATTGTCCAGACAGACAGTTCTTGTTTGCGATACAGAAGTAATCCCGGCCCAAAGGCATAGATAGGAAACTAGGCCCGAATTAAGGAAAGGGAAATTAAGCCACAGACCAAGAGGATTTCATGCGTGGCTTGTGTACACCTGTTCTACCTTAAAAATCAAAACTGTGATATTCTCTTCTCTGCGTGTAATTGTGTTACTAACTGAGTCCCTCTGAGCTTTTCATGCCTCAACAGTGTCTAAAACAGGAGAGGAAGAGTGAAACACAGGGTGTCCATAATTAAACTTCCCTACTTTAAAGTTGTCTACAGTCGAAACTATTGTTCAGAAAGTTAAGGAATTTTGTGTAGGCCATATTGAAGGGATGAGAATTTACTTGAAAGAATAAAAAAATTAGTTCAAAATTTTACCACCAGATGGTGTTTTATGATGAATTGCACATTTAGCCAACATTTAATATAGTTAAAAAAATTATTGCAAAAAGACATGTTGAACATGACTGCCGTAATTTTCAGCTACCATTTGAAATCGTAAAATAGCATGTTCTACAGTTGACCGCAGTGTGTCCGGGGAAATGCTGAGAACATGTCGTGAAATGCTTTCTTTCAGATCAGGTATAGTTCTTGGTTTATCAAGACTGACTAGATGTTTCACATGCCCCCAAAGCCAAAAGCCGCATGCGTTTAACCTGGGGATCGGGGAGGCCCCACATTAGGAAAGTGGCGGCTGATGACACAAAAGTTTCCATGACAGTTTCATGAAAGTTTCTAGGTTTCTCCATGAATGTTTCTAGGTTTTATAACAGCTTCTGATCTACGTCGACAAAAATTAATTTGCATATTTGCTTCTTCTACGTTCTTTCAAATCTTTTGTCCGAAAATTCGTTATCGAACAAGTTTCCGATCGACTTTGCAATCACTTTAAAGATTGTAAAATTTAATGAGTATAAATTATTGTGTTAGGGTGACCTGTGGATAAAAAGATGGTGAAATCTTAAGTAAAGAACTAGTCGTAAATGTGTAATTCATCAAAAAACGCCCTCTGGTGCTGAAATTTTGAACTAATTTTTTTATTTGCTCAAACGAATTCCCATCGCTTCAATATGTCTTACACAAAATTTCATAATTTTCTGAACAATAGTTTTGACTGTAGACAATTTTAAAGCAGGGAAGTTCAATTTTGGACACCATGTATTTAAACACCCACTACAAAAACTTTTGAAAAGTAAAAAAAGAGCCAAACTTCAAAACAAAAGTTATGACTAAAAAATGGTGTGATATCAAATATCCAACTTATTTTTCACATCTAAGTGAAGTGGTAAAACATGACTTATTGATAGAAACCCTTCTTCCCTAGACCAAACTCATCATAACCTGTTTCTGAAACTTTAAATTTTGAATATTTTTACAATACAGGTTTGTCAGCCGTCTTTTTGTATTTGGAATAAATAAATTTTGTCTGTTGAAACGTCGAAAGTATGTTATTTAGTTGTATAAATTATTCATTTTAGTTATTTATACAAAATATGTGTCCTATTATTTGGTCACTTTTAAAATGAATGTAGCAGCGATTTTAAGATGGTCAAGTATTATTCTATAAATTTGAAATTTCTTTTCACGTTACATTTGGGCAACGTAACTTCAAAGCATTGTATTCATATTTTTTTGTTGTTTAATGCAAAATTGTTCCTTTAGGGAATGACAACATTATTTATTATTTTTCTTTCTAGCTAACGGTTTGTTTTGTTTGACATCATGCATTAACTTCAAATAGAAGACTGATTAATATGACTAATATCCCATTAAAAATCTGTTAAGAAATGTAATTGAGTCCTAGTGCTTAATAAAATTGGATATAACACAATTTTTTGTCGTACCTTTTGTTGGAATGATGCTATAAACATACTGTCTAACAAAGAACCGAAGTGCGCAGTTAAAATCTGAAATTGATGATTTAAATTCACATTAACAATTTTATTTATTTATTTTTTTTAAGACGGCCGCCAAGCCTGGCATGTATAAATATTTAAAACTCAAATTTTCAGAAACAGGTTATGATGAGTATGGTCTAAGGAAGAAGGGTTTCTATCAACAAGTCCTGGTTTACCACTTCACTTAGATGTGAAAAATTCGTGATTAGGAAATTAAGTACCAGAACTTATTAAGCTTGCATATTTGATATCACACCATTTTTTTGTCATAACTTTTGCTTTGAAGCTTGGCGTTTTTTTTACTTTTTAAAAGTTTTTTAGTGGATTATTTATTACAGTTATTTTTTTGAAATAGGTGAATAACCCTTCACAAACTGGGCTCAGGCAAACAATTGCCTGATACCTGGAGCGTCATCATCAGTTACAAATGTGTCCCCTTGTTAACTTAATTGGAGCACTTTTTGTTTTTCGAATCTCTGTAATAGGCCTGGTTGTTTTTTCGTTTTAATTGTAATCTGGATGGCATTTTCCTATTCTAGACAATTTTTATAAACACAATGGGAAATATCGTACGAAACACTATTTATACATCACTAGCTGTTTTCCCAGGTATTTATTTATCTCAATTTTTCTATGACACAGGAAACGGAATGGATTCTACATATAGTGTTAAATTTAAGTAATTTAATTTACAGGTATTTAAAAGTAAATACAGTATACAAATAATAAAGTAAAATTACAAATTCACTCTATTATTAATTTAACTCAAAACTTGATTATAAACAACATTTTAAATGTCCTATATTCCCCACAGTGACTCCAAAACTATGGATTCGACACTACTCTCGGTCATTTTGGACATTTTATATTCACCCTTTCTCCCCCCGCCTCCCCACCCCTATACTGAAGAGGGCTGAACTCTCATTAAACGGTTTCGGAAGTGTCCCTATTCATCTCAGTGACCCCGAAAACTATGAATTCGACACTATTCTCGGTCATTTTGGACATTTTATATTCACCCCTTCTTCCCCCCCTCGACTCCCCCCAATGCTGATGGCGGACGGGGGGGGGGGGGCTGATCTTGCACTCAAGCGGCGTTGGAAGTGTCACTATTAATCTCAGCGACCCCGAAAACTATGAATTCGACACTAATATTAGTCGTTTTCGATTATTTTTACATGTGCCCTCAGGGTGTCTTCCCCCCCAGTGTTTCCCACGGGAGTGAGAACAACATCTGTACAAAATTTCATCTCAACTGGATGGACCGAAAGACACACAAACTATTATTTATATATATAGATTAATCATTTGCTATATTATGTATATTTTGTATACGTATATGTATATTTTATTCAGAAATTAATATTTCTCTATTTTGCTAACACACGTGGTTGTAGCAAAGAGTGAAATATGAATAATAATTAATCCTTATTATTTGAATTCAATCCTTAGTATTTTCTACGGACATATAAAACAAACAAACAAATACGGACATACATATACAAAATAATAAAAAATTCTCCAGAATACAACCAAGTCTTATGCGGGAATCGAACTCGCGCCCACGGAGTTGAAGGCTGACCACTGCTACTGGGCCTTAACCACTGATCCGCTGGGCGACAACCACAATTCTTCTATGATTGGGAAAATTGCGGTGTTGCTGAATAGTGGTTGCCATTTTGGCGTACTATCGCCCTGAGATGCTAATTTTACAGTTTTATGCTAATTAAAGATAGAAATATTTATTTTTTTAAACTGAAACATATAAAAGATTTTAAGTTAGCGAATAACTTATCGAAAAAACCAAGCCTCAATCGAATCTGTTGAATATTAAACTCTATAGGTCTTCTTAAAATGTTGACGAAATAATTCTTGGCGAAAACTCGATTCTAGCAAAATCCCTAACTTTACGGAAAATTAAAAATTCCGTATCTAGGTTAATTTTTAACTTTGAAAGTCCATTTTTATCTCAATTTAAAGTACTCGCTGATAAGATTCTTCTACTTTTTGTTTTAATTTTGTACGATGCTTGGTTCATTCAGAATTTTATAAGTTACGCACACTGCTTTAACATGTGAAGTATTGGAGCAAGAGGTGTAGAGTATATAAGCAGTACAGAGGTCTGACGAATTTTTGTACTTGGCGCGTTTATTGATTTAGAGTCTATTTTTTTTTTTTTTAGCTTGACGTTGCAGGTCGACCGCCGTGCTTGATTTTTTTTTCTGGGACTTTTCAATCCTATTTCATCACTTTAAGCAAACTCGAGAACGTATCTAGGTTTATGTAATCATTTCTTATTTAAGAATTTCTTTCGTAAAAGAGTATTATTATTTATTCGAAAGATTATTTTACTCTGGTGGTGAGACACTGTTTTTAGTTAGACATTCTTAAATAAAAATAAATTTTGACATCTGAGATGATAGAAAACGAATAGCAAAGAGCATGTTTCTGATGCAAAACAGACCTGTCGGTCTGGTGTTGGCCTGCTGAGCACACCTAAACGAGGACACTATGTATGAGACTACTTTCCTTCTGATGTTTTCAGAGAAATATCATATGTTCTAAATTGTTCTATAACTTTTGTGTGAATATAGTGGAGCAGTAGTCATGAAACGACAGTTTGATAGATGGTGATGCTCCATAGAAAAGATCTATGCTTTCAAAAAACCACGTCTTGATTGGTTATTTTTTATCTCTTATTCCGAACGTTTCAGTTGATTTCACACACTTAAAGTCTGCATGTAAGGCTACAGGAAATTGTCCTCTAAAATTGTATATTTTAAATCCCAAAATGGCAAAAGTATATTTTGGGATTATTTTATCTGCATTTAAAACTATAACTTCAAGTGAAATGCGATTGCTTTTTCCGAAAAACCTTTCTATTCTAATTAAATATTTCATTGAAAAAAGCTTCAATTTTTAGCTATAGACATTAATTATTTAATTAATAATAATTTAACTGTTGAATGATAACTTGTCTTTTTAACAGTACCCAAAGACATCTAATGATAAACCATTATATATATATATACACTGAAGTGCCACTGGATTAGGGATACCTACCTAGTAACGAGTTGGGCCTCCTCTGGCCTTGATAACGGCTGCCACACGACGAGGCATAGATTCAACAAGTTTCTGGAAACGTTCCACAGGGAATGGCTTGCCAAATATTGGCTAAAGCTGTCCATAATTCAATAAGGTTCTTTGGTGCTGTGTGATGGCCTTTCACGCCTTGTTCCAAAACATCCCAAAGATGCTCAATAGGATTTAAGTCTGGGCTTCTAGGTGGCCAATTCATGACAGAGAAGTCAGAGGAATGCTCGTCCAACCAGCCAGTAGCCAACCGGGACTTGTGAGAGGTACAGTTCTCTTGCTGGAAAACTCCATTACCGTGCGGATAACAGAACAGCATAAACGGATGGAGGTGATCACCCAGCAACTCTACGTACCGAATTGCATTGAGGGAGGTTGGTACACGCACCAAAGATCCCAAACTGTGCCACGAAAAAACACCCCAGACCATGATTGAGCCACCATGCCCTTGTACAGTTCCAGCCAGGTATGCAGGATCCATGGCTTCATGAGCCTGACGCCATATTCTCAGCCTCCCGTCGGCGTTAAGTAGTCGGAATCGAGACTCATCACTCCATGCTACTCGTTTCCAGTCCTCTACACTCCAGTCTCTGTGCTCTCTTGCCCAGGCAAGACGTGCAGCCCGATGGCGAGTATAGAACAATGGTACTCTCGTAAGTCGACGGCTCCCGAAACCCATACGGTGAAGCGAGCGTTGCACAGTCCGTTTACTGACTACGACTGGCACCGTCATTAAACTGGGTGGTAATTTGAGCTAATGTTTGGCTTCGCTGGCTACGTACAACACGCCTGTGCCGTCTCTCACCACGCACTGTCAAGGCTAATTGTCCTTTTCAGTTTGCCCGATCGCTAGTTTTTTTTACACCATCCATGTATTCTTGGTATACTCTTGACACTGTCGACCTTGAAAATCCTAGCTGTCTGACGATTTCGGAAATTTAATGGCCCATGCGTCGCGCACCTACGATTTGTCCGCGATCGAAGGCGTCTAAATCAGGCAGTTTACCCATGCTGGCAATTCCAACAACTGATTCAGAACAACCACAGTACGCGCTATATATGCAGTTACCACAGTGACCTCACTTGCGCATACATGATGCGCAGCGCTACACAATTTGCATAGGTTTTGCTATCCCTAATTCAGTGGCGCTTCAGTGTATATATATATATATATATATATATATATATATATATACATACATACATATATCTGTTATAGTTCTATGAAAAGATAATTACTATCCAAACAATAATTTTGTAGCGAGATTCTCCAGCTTTCAAATACTCGGAGCCACTGCTCACGCATTTCATGCATTTAGCATTGTCATTTAACAGTGGATCTCCCTAAAGGACTTCTTCAAACAATTTTCTGACTTGTCGTACCACACGTACATGTTTACATTAAAAGCACGTATTGTCGGAAATTGCATTGCGTTGACAAGTGTAAAAATAAACTAAACTCAACCGTATTGACTGTGCTCCCATTAAAAAAAAAAAAAAGAAGGGGCGTCTTAATCTCATTAAACTGCAGTCATGTATCCAGGCCTTCATTACAGGCTCCTCATCATGACGTAAAGTCATTGAAACTATAAAGACAATGTATGGAGTATTAAAAGGCATCGTGTCGTCCCTTGGGTATTTAGTCATGCTGAGGAGGCCATGTGGGCGAGACTAGTTCCACGCCTTTGTTACATAAACTGGAGATGAACGTGTCTTTTTCGCCATTCAGCGGATTTTAAAAGTTTTTATGAAAACAGTAACACGGGAACCACCCCATTTTAAGTGGATGTCGTCTCTTAATAGAGAGTGGACGAATGATGAAATAGTAAACTTTCGGCGATCTGAGTTTAGGGTAAATATTGGTAAAATTTATGGTTTTGTGCTTGCCAGTCAAAAATGTAACACTTTTATAAAACACATAGTACTGTAATTTAGATGTATCATACTGACGAAACATTTTTCATTTTTTTCTTATGAACTCTTGACTGCTTCTGTTTTTCGCCTAGCGGCCAAATTTAGATACCTTTTGCTCAATAAAAGTTTCTTTAAAATTGTTGGCATTGTATAAACCAAGGTATTTTACCGGATAAACTTTTTTCTTTAATTCTATGCCAGGGGAAATTCCTGGTTTCCCATCAGCTGCCTAATGAAGATGAGTTCTATATAATAGTTGTCGACAGAAAAACGCGAGTCAACCCACTCCTAACTAAAATCTATGATGTACCCAGAAAGACACAAGGGGCAGTCAGGGGGAGTTACAACACCAATGCCGTGCAAGTGTCCTTGTAAAAAATAATGCAAAGTCTAAAATTGACCGTGGCTATGCGCCAAGGTATATCCTGGGGATCAGGGCGAGTCAACAGATCGCTCCAACTTTTCTCCATGGCATTCATTTCATGTCAGTTATTGGCTGTCTCATTAATTTTCCCCCTAATCTCGTCACAAGCTCGATCATAGGGGATAAGATGCGGGAGAAGTTGTGGAAGCTTGCAGCCTCTTTTTGCCAAGAAGTCAGCTCGCTCATTGCAAGGATATACCACATGTCAGTTAACCTCGTGCCATGATACCTCTTAGCTTCAGAACTTATTTAGTCTTTTCAGCAAAGGATAAGCTCTTCCGATCACGTTTCAATGCCTCCGCGAATGTAAGAAGACAAATTAATATACCCTGTATGCTTCGAACGTTTTACGAAGAAAATGAAATTTACCCGATTCAAGCGTGTGATACGGGAAATCGTAACGAAGCGCCTTCTCATGATGCAGAAAATGCCAACATTGGTTTTAGTACATTGCAGCAGATCTATGAGAACAACAACTTACAGAAATCGAATGATACGGGATGCATAAATCAGATTCTTCTGAATAAAGATGAACTGTAAATTGCTTCCACGAGAAGATGGTACAAAATTGCCAGCGAGGATCACAAATCGGCCAGAACCCTTGATTTTTAGAGCTCCTTTCATAACGTGTGTAGTTTTAAATCCTTTAAAACAATACGGATATCCCGTCCAACCCATATCCATCCGTATGGGTCGCAAAACTGTTTGAAGTTATCATTGCAGTAATAGGCACCAGATAATATCTACTTGCCCTTCCTTTTGTCGTAATAGATGTGGCTTGTTTAGTTCATTTATTCCCACCCCCACCCCCGCTCCACACAGCGCAGTCGGCTCGTATTTCATAGGGAATAATATATTTCGATGTCATCGTCGAACATTAGAAAAGAATATTTCACCCAGCAGGATGCGGCGATAATGAGGAAGAGTGGACTTTCGAATTATTATGGCAGTGTTCCAGGTTTGTAATTACTCTGCAAAATCGGCAGTATTGGTGTCTTCCTTAAAAGAAGATGGGAGTTGGAGAGTTCTGTGTCGTATTGTTTTAACGCAGATAAGTGGAAAAATTTGAGAGATATGTTTTCTGAGAGTCGCAGACATGGAATACTTTTCGTATGCGTGTTTTATGTTACTTATTATTCAGTTCTCTGCAAAACTGTTTCAGAGAGACAATTAAAATGAAAATAGAATATAATCAGAATAAGTGCGTAGGTTTTGACAGCGAAAGCGAGAACGTTTATAGAAACAGTGAACTCCCACTGAACCCGTGATTATGAGTACAAGGGTATACGGGGAAAACCTGAAAACGCGAGTAATTAAAAAACAACTTTATTTACCGTATAAAAGGAATACTCAGAGAGGTTTGAAATTAACTATATGTAGTGATTTGAAAGAAGTTGAATTAAAATAATTATAAAAGTTGCACAGATTTTCAGCTTTCCGTTTGAAAACGTTTTGTTAGATTCCTGTGTTTATGAGCAATTTTGACTTTATTTCGGATTATTTGCATTTTATATCTGACCCTTTTCTGTTACGATGCGTGGATAATGAGAAAAACGACAATCCCCAAGATGGATAACTGGGAGCTATTAGTATATAGCCAGATAACTGGTCTTTGTAAGAGAACATGCAGCAACAACGTAAACCCAGAATAACTAAAAAGGAATTACATATGTGGGATTTGCACATGACTATCTTCTGCTTGTAAGGAAAAATATACGACTATCAGTGAAAATAAACCGGAAATAGAAAATAACTTTCTCTTAATGACTAATAAAAGAGTGGGAGAGTAGCGATCAACTCGAATTACGAAAGCGAAATTTGACCCCTACAGTAGCCTACTAGATCACTTTCCGTAAAACTGTGAATATTATATCATATATATATACACACACATTTATGAGGGTGTGTGTATGTATGTGGATGTACAGTCGGACCTCTATTAACGAAGTCACCAAATCCCGAAAAAAAGTTCGTTATATGGAAAATTCGTTAAACAGAGATTCATTTTTTAAAATACTTTAAACTACACACAACAGATTTTAAATTCATAAGCACTAAATATTATTATAAAAAGTAATTAATCACTCCTTAATTTTGTAAATTAATATACTATATTTGTTTTATACAGAAGGTCGCTCACACTTTATGGAAACGATTTTGTAATTCATTTTTGGCGTTTGCATTTTGAGAAAAAAATTTGGCAACTTCAGAATAATCGTCTGCTACTGTTTTGTTTTCACTGGAATGTAAAATAAAATATTTATTCTGAAAATGGCTCCTAAAATTGATAAATGACTCGAAGGTTACATAACTGCGCTTTCCGAGGAGAAATATTCGTATCAACAAATTATAAAGCGGTGTAAAAATAACGGTTATGGCATTTTAAAAAAAGGGAATTTTAAAAAAAGGGAAAAACGTCTAATTGAAAGTAAGAATGAAAACATGACCGCAAAACCTCATCCTAATACTATTCAAACGCAGGTGAATATCAAGAAAGTGAAGTCTCTAATCCTAAAAGAAAATCTACCGACTCAAAGATCCATTGAATCGAAACTAGGAATGTCTTCTGACATTGTAAGTAAAATCATTCATAAAGATTTGAAGTTAAAAAAGATGTTTAAACCCAAAGTTCATCTGCTTTTTCTAAAGCATATTGCTGAAAGAAAAACAAATTGTAGAAAATTATATGAAAAACACCTAGATGCTAAAAAATGGAAATTTGTGGTAACACTCGATGGGGTATGGGTGTATTTAAGTGACGGTAGTAAAAAAAGATCAATTTTCTATTGCTCAACTGACGGGAATGAGCGTACGAAATGGCTACGTCAGTGTACAGAAAAGTTCTCAAAGGAGTTCATGATAGTAGCAGGATTTTGATACAATGGCAAATTAAAAATAAAAAAAGTCTCAAGTAAAGCCAAAATTAATTCACTCTACTATCAGCAGAAAATTTGAGAAACAATTTTTGAAGAAGACATTCCAGCCTTATTTGGAAAGGACATTGATGAAGTTGAGCTTCATATGGACAAAGTCTCTAGTCACACGTCTAAATCAACTGCCGCTTATTTAGCAAAGAAAGGACAAAGACAGGAAAAAAGTGTATCCCATTTAATGAAACAACCTGTAAAATCACCTGACGCTTCTCCGATGGACTTTTGCGCTTTCGTTTTATTAAAACGAGCCTTAGGAAAACAGCATCCAAGAACACTGAACAGATTTTGGAAAACGGTCCAAGAGGAATGAGGTAAAACTGACATGACAGTACTAAGAAAAAGTTTACTTTCATGGAAAATTCGAGCTAGAGCTATTGCAGATAGAAGAAAATCGCCTCAAAAAATACGGCATTTATACATAAAACTTAATTACCAAAATCGTTTCCATAAAGTGCGAACGACCTTCTGTATATCTTACCCATAAAAAAGAAATCTGCAAGGAAAACAAGAATAAACAAAGCGTTGTCTGGGAAAACACTGCATATTCAATTAAAAAATAATTTTATATTAAAATTAATGAATTTTAATGCCATTATCGCATTATAACAAGTAATTTCAAACATACATTACCACATTCGTCCTTAAATTTAATTACTGATAAAGTCTGTTAATTTTGTCTGAGTTTTTTGTTTGAAAAAGTGTTTTCTCTCATAATACGTCTCGCATCTTTACAATTCACCAAAAACCCCTTCAGGCGTATTTTCTTCAAACTGTAATTCGGGTCGGATTGTTTCAAA
The DNA here is from genome assembly GCA_907164885.2 of Dolomedes plantarius. Classification (NCBI taxonomy): domain Eukaryota; kingdom Metazoa; phylum Arthropoda; class Arachnida; order Araneae; family Dolomedidae; genus Dolomedes; species Dolomedes plantarius. Next base: position 149,214,949 of record OU015497.1, read on the forward strand.
TGATTTTAGCATTTCATCATAGGGAGGTTTGTTGATTTCTGCATCATGATCATTTCCAGCTTCCCCATCTTCGTCTTCATCTCAATTCATTTTTGTATTGTGTTTAATTTTTCACACTGTCCAAAATATTCAATGCAGTTAGTGTTTCCGAGGTTTTAGCTTCAAAATCAAGTGAAAGAAAATCATTAATCAGCACATCATCGTTAATTTCTTCTTTTTCCCTTAGCTGTATCCACATTTTTTAAGTTCCTCTAAGAGAATATAGTCTTCGTCCTCCGTACTTGCCGAATTCTCATTGCTGACAAAGAATCCAGCTTTGGCAAAACTGTTGCGAATAATGCTAACTGTGACAACATAGTTCCATGCTTTGGAAATTTCTACTATGCTTTCCCGTAAGTTGATTTTCGGCATGGATTGATTGTTCTCAAGCGCAGAGATAACTTTCCGCTCTATTCTCTTGCGATAGTGTATTTTGAAATTTTTATCACCCCTTGACCCATTGGCTGCAGTTTTGATGTAGTGTTTGGAGGCAAGTAAAAAACTGTAACATTTTTCTGGTTTCGGTGGATTTCTTTCGAATGGGTGGGACAATTGTCAAAAACGAGAGAAATTTTGCGACACTCTGCAATCGTATGTTTGTCAAACTTTTGAACCCATTTTTCACAAAATTCTGATGTCATCCAAGATTTTTTGCTAAAGTCATAATCAACCTCCAAAGATTTTGCGCCTTTTAAACATCTTGGATTTTTTGCTTCTTCCGATAACTAATGGTTTAAATTTCTGATGTCCAGTCATATTTGCACCTAACATGACAGTTAATCTTGCCTTGCTTTGTTTTCCTCCAAAGCATTTTTCCTTTCCAAATGTTAATGTCTTTTGAGGCAAACTTCAAAAAAAAAAATAATAAAGCAGTCTCATCCTCATTATATATGTTTTCTGGCTTATAGTCTTTTAAAATTTTACTAAGTGTCTCCGTTATCCAATTTTCCCTATCATTATCATCAACGTCTTTATTTTCACCAGATATTACTTTTGCTATAATTCCGTGTCTTCTCTTGAAATTTTCAAGCCATTCATTGCTTCCTCGAAATTCGTCGTATTCCAATGCCTTCGCAAATCGAAGAGCTTTTTCAATTATGAAAGGCCCAGAGATAGGAACATTTTTTTCTCATTGTGTGCATCAACTTTAAAACTGCCTCATCCACATCTTCATAGACACATGTTTTTAAGCGTTTTGAACAAGAATTCGATGAATCATAATTTTGTATCCTATCACGATTTTTTATTATGGTTGATAAGCTGTTTGGAGAAATACCAAATTTTAAAGCAATATCCTTTTTCTTCTCATCTTTATCCACTTCATTAGGAATTAATTTTTTTCTTTGATGCTCAAGCACTTTCGCTTTGTCATTTTCCAACTGCAAGAACCGAAATTACCAGCATGACTCTGGTCAACAATTTAGAAAACAGGAGACTAGTTCAAGGATACGGAACAGCTCCATTGTGGGTGAAAGGGGGATATTGAAAGTTTTTCTAGTGAATTGGACAGTGTGTGTGTGTGTGTGGGGGGGGGGGTGTGAATAAAGATTGCACCTCCTGGATGAAATAAAAGAATGGCAGCGATTTTACTGATCTCGGTGAGTTTGGTGACTGGTAAAACCAATTCAAGGCCATTGATCCCCATAAAATTGTCAAAAAAAAAGAATCAGTTTGAAATGTTCAGAAATATGGAGAAAAAAAATTGGATTAGGAAAAGTTCGTTAAACCGAGAAGGCACTTCTCTATTTGGAGGATATTTTACGAAGAAATACGCAAAATGTTCTTGGTTCCAAGGAAAAGTTCGCAAAATAGAGAAATTCGCAAAAAAATAGAGGTTTGTTAAATAGAGGTCCGACTGTATGTATGTATATATATATATATATATATATATATATATATATATATATATATCAAGTGAGAAAGAGAATTTAGGGCTTTGCTTTATTTGTTCGTGTATGTATCGGTAAGGAAATTATTTGTGATTAATTCTTCTATGTCAGGTTTTAAGACTTAACAGCTCGTGTTTGATATCTGTTAAATATATATGAAGCAAAAAATTGAAACTGTGTTTTAATTACTACATTTTAGTCCATGTACTGTGATTACTTCATTCAGCCGTTATATCCTCACGTAACTAAGTATGCTTAAGCATTCCGAGCGTTTCAGTTTTTCAGGACAAAATTCCTTTCCCCACTGTATAACGTTTATGCTCAGCGTTTTGTATTCCAATTGCGGTTAGCACATGCACGTTAAGAACCTCTTATCAAGCGATTTCCGTATACCTACTGCAGTGGTTCTCAACCTTTTAAGCCTCCCAAAAAACAAAACAAAACACCCCCCCCCAAAAAAAAATAAAATAAAATAAACGCTTTGCTACCCCTACAGACTAAAACTTAATAACTCCAATAGTTGCAATTATTAAGTTACTAACTTAATAACTACACGTAATCAGTAATAACTACAGGTGCGGCTAGTTCAAACTATAAAGCGGTCTTGATAGCGACCTTTCGCAACCCCCCATACATGTCACCAGTAGCGTACCCAGGATTTAATTTTTTTTTTTTTGGGGGGGGGGGAGCGAGTTGAAGGAATAAAAATATTTATAATGCTAATTCAATATTCATAATGCAATTTCTATTTCTTTGGGGGGGAGGGAGCTGGGTGCGCCACTGCCTGTCACCACTACCCCCAGGTTGAGAAACGCCAACTTACTGTATTCGTGTATACCATGTGATACATATAGGTAATTCTGCGGGGCTTCTAAAGCAACGCTTCCAGATATACAAGTTGACACATCAGACATTTTGTTTCCTTCTGTGGCTTAAAGAAGTTGCCATTTTATCTGATGTTTATAGAACAGTTCTTTTCTCTTCGAGTCCTTTCCTAAATGACACGTTTTTGCAGAAACTAATATATTTCACTAAATTTTTAGAGCTCACTGGAGTGGGAAATCGAAAATTATATGCCTCTCCGGGTTTTCAGATTTGAATTACGTATATCTCCTATAAAGTTTACTACCCATAAATATTTTGTTTGAAAGACCTTTCACTTTATATTATGCTTTAGCCTGTTTGTATGCACTGTATTAGGGGGGGGGGATGACCGAGCACTTGCATGAAGTAGCCGAATAGGGAAGTTTAGATGTCGGTATCTTGAAAACTGCCGTTGGAACAACATTAAGGGTTATTGTGTAGTGCGTTTATTGGAGATATTTTTTTGATTCTCACGAGTCTTCCTGTATGCATAGGATCTCTAAGACCTTAAAGTTCACACAGAATCCGCCAGCGTCAGCGTTACTCGTTTTGACATATTTTAAACCAATAACAGGCCTTAACAATTTCGTATCTAATCGTTTGGAAGCTTGTACTTGGTTAAATATATTTCAATTCGAGTAACGCTAACGCTGACGGATTCTATGTGAACAGGCCAATAGTCTTGGGACATTAGAAAGTTCGCCGTGCCAAAATGACGTCATCTTGAAAAGCATTCTTAATCGACAATAATGCTCATTTGTAAATTTTGCAAATATACGTCACGATGTTCCCATTTTCGTCCGGGGTGATTTTCGTATGATTCCGAGACTAAAGCCTTGTTCACATTGCGTTCCTTTGTTGACATGACCTGTGATTGGTTTAATAAATCACGTGGTCATTGTGTGATTGGTTGATATTTTTATTGCTGACTCTACGTTCCGCTTCGGAAGAAACTTGAGTAAGTAATTGGGAATAGATTGCTTTACTTCTTTTGTAATTTTTGCATCAATGTTCATCCATTCTTCCATCATAATTGATTTTAAGTTCGCTTTTCGTGTGAATATCATGTTTTGGTACCCGAACCTTCAGTTCTCTCCAAATATGTATGTTGCTCCTATTGGGTTTATATATGGCGATTGAGGTGGTGTTTTCAAAACTTGTGGACAATTATAGAGACACCATATGCGAACGTTGGAAGTCGTGTGCTTAGGATCGTTATCTTGATAAAAAAACAAAGTTGTTTCCAATACCCAAATTTTGAGCTGATAATTTTAAATTGTCTCTTAAAATATTTACAAAAACAGCATGATTCATTATGCCATCAATAAATACCAAATTTTCTAGTCCTGATGCTGACATGCACCCCCACACAAGGATACCTCCACCAGCATGCTTAACTGTTCCTACTAAGTTCTTGGGATTAAGTTCCTCATTTTTTTCTTCTCCATACAATTATACCCCCATCAGCACCAAAAATGTTCATCGGCAAATAACACATTATTCCAATTGGTTTGGGGCTTATTTATCATTGATAGTGCGAAGGGAAGCCTAAACTTTCTGTTTTTCTCACTCACAAAAAATTTTCTATGGGCAGAACGCCCATGTAATCCAGCTGTTCTGAGAACTCGTCAAAAAATTTCAGGTGAAATTTAAGTAGAAAATGTTTTATTGAATTCTGCAGAAACTTTTACAGCACTCAGACGTGAATTTTTCACAAATTTTCTAATTATAAATCTCTGATCACCTTTTGTTAACTTTGCCGGACGGCCTTTTCTTACCTTGTTTTCGATCCAATTTTCTTCTTTAAAGCGTTTTTTCACACACTGTTGTTGTGACACATGTCACACATGTTGTGAAGCCGAGAAATTACGAGTCCAAATGGGAAGCCGTATCGGAACAAGTGGTAGCAAATTAGCGAATAGTTAAGCCAGCCAAAAAAAGGTGAAACATGAAATGCGTTGTGTATTACATTAAGTTACAGAATTAACTTCAAGTAACAATGCGACATGAAAGATAACCCAGATAGGTTGTCTCAGGTAACATAGATTAAGTAGAGTATTTACTTTAGGTTAACAGCACTTAGCTTAGCAAGCAAATACTTAACCCTACATATAGCCTGACCCACGTGCTAAGCATATTACAATATTCATAAAGTTAAGTTCTACCAAAGAAACATTATCCACTACAGTAAATTATATTACAGACAAGGGGTTTAAGGAGCAAATAAGAAAATTTATTTAAGACACCATAATAAAAAAGTAAATACTTAATTGTGAACAGCCATGCCTAGTTCCTCACTCCACACTCAACACACGCTCCCAAAGTGTCACCAACTTTCAACGCGTCCAAGGGCTGTCTGTCGTTACTTTACGAAGCTAGCCATGACTTGCGCCAAGCTGTCCTTCGCGCCTGCGCAATACATGCTCAATACACCAGATTTGGCGTGCATCGCCTTTTTTGGCAATAAATCATTTTTCTTTTCTGCCAATGTATGGCAGTTATGAGAGACAGTTATAAAGACCTGAATATTAATATACTCTATGAGTCTTTATAACACTCTCCCCCTTCACCAAGTGAAGAAAAAACAAATGAGGGAAAATTTCCCAAAGAGAGCTGAGTTAGAAATAACAATGTGCTAGGAGTGGGAGTTGGCAGGCTTACAAAAATTTACATTGAAGATCCTTTGGAAAAATGTGATTACACCAGTGCATTACAATGTATTACATTGAAGACCCTAGATGAGGGAAAAATATTCATTAATGCTCATATTGAGTCTAGTTTACAATGGTATACATTGGAGACCCTAAATGAGGAAAAAAATTTGCTCCTAATTTGATTATATGACCATAAAATTATACAGGGTATGTACATTATATAAAAAAAACACTAAACACTTCACGTCGGCTGGCCAGCCATTGAAAAAAAACAAAGAAAAAAACACAAAAAACAACCCTGTAAAAATTCACTTAGAAAAAATTAAAGTTACATTGAAAAGCAATGAATGTCAATTGCAAAAATTATGTGTCCTAGATAGACAAAGTGTCATGTATAGACAAAGTGCAAGCACTAATAATAGTCAACATTGTGACAGAGAGCATGGTGTCATACACAAGAGTGTCATTACAATGAGAAAAGTTTCAAGACACCTTAGATGAAGAAAATAACTTGTAACACAGTGTATCACACTGTACCATGCATATTACAAACAGTAAAAGTAAATGTGCATAAAAACTTAAAAAGCAAGTGCAAAAATTGTGTTGGGATACACATTATGATGAGTATATACCCTAGAATCATAAATTGTAGGACACTATAACATTATTCACAAGCAAATATACAATATAACACAAAAATATATGATTATATACAAGAAACAGTTGAGGCATTACCCACTTCACAAAGCTAACAGGTGAGTTACATTCAATATTAAACTTATAAAAACTTCACCTATGCAGCAGGTGATGTACAACTGCAGGAGATGGTGACCATGATGAGGTCGAGGACCTTCAAACCTGTATACAGTACATAACAGGATTCAATACTTTTCTGGAAAGCTGGTCATCCATAAAAAATACACAAAAGAATAAGTTAATACATATATATATATACATAAATATGAGGACATATTCCTGAGAAATGAAGAAAAAAAATTGACTTGTACAATAAAAAACTTGGCTTCATTTCTCAAATGACAAAATCGAGAATCTTTTGGCTGATTAAAATATCACAGGTTGCACATAAGGTACAAAAAAGAACATATTCAAGGAAACTCACAAATGAAAAAAAAGGAAAACTGATAGATGATATCAGATGATGTTTCCTGCAATTCAGGCAAAGTGTGAAACAAAACTTAATATTGACTATTCCTTGGTTATTTACAATGGTATATGGGAGAACCAAATGATTTTAATTGCATATTATTATATTTTATATCAACAAAGTGGTTAATTTAGCATTTTACTTTACTATTGGTAGACTCAATAGCAACAGAACTTTAGAATTAAGAGTGAAAACCATTATCAGCTTAGAGAGGTTAAAGAACAAGGTTGTGCATAATTAACAGATATATTATGAATGGAGTAATTTCACAGATATTAAAAACTTTAAGAAGATACAGAGGTATACCATATGCAGCAAGAGTCCTAGTCCACACAGGAAGACAGGCAGAAGAAGAGTTGGACGTGCCAATCGCTGGGTTGTCCATCAACTGGAGAAGACGTGCGCGCAAACACCTTTCCCAGAACTTCATTTCCTCGGCCTGAGGTTGTAGGGGCAGGGCCTCTTCACTGCAGTAGGAATTTCTGGCATCTTGGGGTCTGTTGTAGTTTCTGGCGATGGAGGACTGGCATGGGTGAGACCAACAGGAACCTGAAGTGGAGGTGATTCTATCTGGAGCTGAGGAGTTTCAAGAAGCATGGATGGGTGGTGAAATGAGGACTGCTCGTCTGCTAGACTTGCTTCTGGGACCTGGAACTCATCGTCTGGAGCAGGAGGAAACTGTTCTCCATCAGGATAGCTGAGCTCAGTGGCATCCATGGATTGGTCATCCTCTGGAACCCTTGAAAGACTGGAGTCCAGCACAGGATCTGAAGGATTGGAAACTGTAACAGGCATCTGGGCAACTGGATGAAAAGAACTAGGGCACACAGAATCATTAGTAGTGGGAGATGGATTCGTCTGCCTTTCTATTAAATGCCCTTTACGAGCTGGGGCCTTTATCAGCCTGTTCACATGGATGAGCGAAGCCTGTGATATTCTATCTTCCAGTGGTCGAATGACCACAGTCACATTTGAGCGGAATTTCTCAATTGCAAATGGTCCCTTGAGAAATTGGGTGAAGTGAGTTTTATATTTTACATACACAATGTCACCCTCCTTTAGCCTTGTGTCTCTTCTTGCTCTATTGAGCTTCCTGTGAGAGATCGCTTGACTTAGGGATGTATTGCTGAAGCACAGTGACCAAATGACTTTAGTTTGTGCCACAATATTATTAATGAGGGACCCTTTGTCAAGATGAGGAAAGTCATCGAAGAACCTCTCAGAATCAGTCAACAGGGCTAAAGCTCTTCCAAAATGGACGACTGCAGGGGAGTGACTTGTCGTAGAGTGGATGGTAGAGTTGTATAGTGAGGCATGTATTAGGATGGCTGTGTCAAATGGTACTCCTTGGGCTTGCAAAGTTGAGATCGACGACTTGATAGAGGCATTAATCCTTTCAGAGATTCCATTTGCCTCAGGATGGCCAGGTGAAGAGTGTGCCAATCTGATTCCAGCCATATCCAATAGCCTTTTGAATACCACAGAGGTAAATTGTGGGCCAAGATCTGTAAGAATATGGCTTGGTCTGCCAAACATGGCAATGTACCTAAATATAGCCTTGGTTACTCTGTCAGCTGTGGTTGACGGCATGTCCTCTAAGACCAAAAAGCGACTGAAGTGGTCAATTATGGTGAGGACCGAGTGACCATTGCGGAAGGGACCAACAAGATCAAGTGATACAAGTTGGCCTGGTGCAGTAGGAAGTGGTGCAGACTGGACTGGAGCAACCGCCACCCTTCTTTTCTTGTGAAGAATGCATTCTTTACACGAGGCAACAAAATTGGCACAATCCATGTATGCCCCTCGCCACCAATACCTTTTGGCGAGAGCCTCGTACGTCTTCTTCAACCCAAAATGGGACAAATGAGCCAAGCGAAGTGCCTTTGGCCTGAGAGCTGACGGTAATACAATGTACTCTTCTCTCGACAATCCCGTCTTTCCTGCGTAAAATAATAGGTTTGACTCTGGGTGCACAAAAAAGTTCTTGGGCACATCCTTCGCCCTGTTGATTAACATATTATATGTTTTGGATAGTTCATCATCCCTAAGCAGTTCCTTCAGGATTGTTGCTGAAGAGATTTCATTCTCTGGGTCAGCAACTTCTGACGTTATGATGCTGAATACCTTTTGTAGCTGCTTTGCAGCTTCAGAATTTAATTCAGAGTTTGAACTATGTGTGTTTACCTCTTGAGGAGTGGTGGAGGAGTGGGAGGAGGCAGCAAAGGGAGGCAAATTAGGTTTAATATGAACATTACTATTGTGGGTCAGAGCAGAAGTACAATTAATTACCTTAGCATGGGTATTATCAGGTACAGAAAAATATGAGTTAGAGCAAGAACTAGGCTTTACAACATGAGTAGAAATACCAGTGTTATTGCTATTGACATTATTTCTAGCATTTACATGAGATACCTTATGAGGTGAATTATCTACCTCTATAGAATCACTATTATCATACAACACATTACTATTATTATCAAGTACTTTATCATACTGAGCAGGTTCCTCAGAATCCAAAGTAACTACAGGTAAAATTTGCTTTGAATTAATTAAATTAGCATTGGTATTAAGGTCTTGGGTTATAACATTAGGTGTGCGAGAAAAATAATCTGGTAACACATTAGAAGTTCCACTGACATGAATAAATTTAAAAGAATATTCAGATAGAGACATTAACCATCTTGTGGTGATGGATGCAGGAGAAGTTGTTTTCTTATAGTGCATAAGAGGTTTACTATCTGATAAAACAAAAAATTCTCTATTATACAAGTACTGTTTGAAGGATTGCACACCTTTTGCTATAGCCATGAGTTCTAATTTGAGAGCAGGATAATTCCTCTCAGCTTTATTTAATGATTTACTAAAGTAAGAGACAGGTAATAGTTGACCATCAAAGTCTTGTAACAGCACTGCAGAAATTGCTTCTTTGGAAGCATCAGTGTTAACATAAAAAGTGTTATCAAAATTAGGTTGCCTGATAAAAGGCGAAGAAAAGAAAATCTTTTGTAGTTCCTGGAATGCATTGGAAGCTTCATCAGTCCAATTAAAAGGTACAGACATAGAAGTCATTGAAACCAGAGGAGCAACCAAATTGGAAAAGCGTGGAATTAAGTGTCTATAATAATTACAAACACCTAGGAAACGTTTCAACTGTTTTTTAGTTTTTGGAGTTGGAAATGAAGTCACCTTTATGATATTAGAAGAAATTGGACTTATAGTGTTCTGCGACACTTTAAAACCTAGGTAGTCTACTTCAGTTTGATGGAATGAACACTTTGGAGGATAAGCAGTAATATTATTTTTAGTAAAAACAGAAAGAAGAGCTTTTAATTTTTGACAAGACTCTTGAAATGAATTCGCACAAATGACAATGTCATCTTGGTAAGCAAAGATACCCAACTCATTGGTTTCCTCAATGAGAGTATCGACTAAAGCTTGGAAAAAGGATGCTGCACTACGCAGTCCAAAAACTAAACGTTTATATTTAAACTGACCCCACATGGAAGTGAAACTCAGGCGGTCTTGAAATTTTTCAGGTAAGTCAATTTGATGGTAAGCACTTTTTAAGTCCAAGGTGGTGAAGTAGCGATATTGAGCTATATTAGAGATTATGTCATTAATCTTAGGTAAAGGATAAGATGAATTCTTAATTATCTGATTAATGAGACGTAGATCCAAAGCAAGTCTGAACTTTTGTGGAGCAGAAGAGTTTAATTGCTTCTTTTTAACAAGCAATATTGGGCAAGCCCAATCAGAGATTGTTCTCTCAATGATACCTGCCTCCACAAGTTCATCGATTTGCTTTTTAGTCTCAGCTTGCAAACACTGAGGAATGGGAAATGGAAGAGTCTTAAGAGGGAAGTCATGATCAAAATTCAAATTTGGAATCACACGATCAGTGTGTCCTAAAGACTTAGACGAGGAAGAAAAAGCAGTGGCATAATTGCTCAACAGTTGCGACATTTGAGAAATTTCTCCAGGATTCAAATGGGAAAGCTTAAAGTCATTAAGATTAAATTCTGACTTTCTTAAATTTAATATTTCAGGAGATGCAGTAATAAGATTTACAGATTCACTGACTGAGGTAGTTCGAGCATGGGAAACAGATAACTGCTCATCTAAAGAAGACACATGACCCAACACAGCATTTTTGTTTACATGAACTGGTTTATTGGACAAATTTTCAATTAAAATGAATGACTTAATCACCTTAGAGGATTGTTGAGTATCAGGAGTTGAACTATTATCATTTATAGTATCTGGTTGCTCACCAACAGATATACTATTTGCAATAATGGATGGATGAACTAACAGATTTGGATTTTTAACAACAGGTTCAAAGAATAAATCAGAATTTGAATTGATTATTAGAGCACTGATTTTAACAAAAGAAGAAGAATTTGGTTTGATTATAGTTTTAGACACAAGAGTAGCATTCTGAACATTTACAACAACATGAGAATGTACACCTTGATTTTCAGAATCAATAAAAGGAATGGCAATGTCATCAAATGTGATGGAAGCTTGCGAATTTGATATATCCACATGAAATTTGGTAAGGAAATCATAACCAATTATGGCAGAAAAAGACTTATCATTCAAATTTGTAACAAAAAATGGATGTTTGAAGAATTTCTTCTCAAGTTTGAAAGATAAATTGATACAGGAAGAGAAATTGACAGAAGAGTTGATAGTAGAGATGGAGACCTGTCTAGAAATGTTTTTATAATTAAGAGACTGCTTGTTCATGTGGAAAAATGACTGGTCAAGTAACGAGATAGAAGAACCTGTGTCTATTAATCCAATAATAGTTGTTTGAGGAAATTTTATATTAACCATTGGTAATTTAGCAGAGGTTTGAGCACTACATATCCTTTCAACGACAATTTTGCTATTAGCATGTAATGCATTATCATTAACAGGGATCTCACACTGAGTAGCAGTGGAGTTCATAATTTTGATAGCAGAAGAAGTTTGACAACCAACAGAAGAAAAACTTTGTTGAACATTATTACTACACTGCACATTAAGATTATCAGTACCTCTACTATTTACAGAAAAATTTGAGCACTGTTGTACCAAATCACTGTGATTGACATAATTAGGAATATAAAGGTCATAATTAGGACTATTAACATTGGCTGATGAACAAAGTTGGAGGGACGAAGGTATATCAGCATTAGCTTGTCTCATTGCAGGGTTAGAAGAATCATAAACAAAGGAAGAGGCATCGGGATTTAGATTCGAGTTCCTCACAGTGTGTGAGTTCTGCCTAGTAGAGTTATTTACCTGCCAGCTTATATTATTTGGACCAGAAGATGACTGCTCCCTACGAAAATCTTTTTGAAACTTATAGCATTTTGCAAAAGTGTGACCTGTCTTATAGCAATATTGACAGACAGTCTTTGAAACTTTCTGTCTGGTCTCATTTGAAGAACAAGGTGACATATATTCATTGCATTCAGTGTCACATGACAAAGTCGAGGATGATTGAATAGCATTTATTTGGTTCTTAGTCATATTCAGTGAATTGAGCTGTTCTTTGATAACCTGAATTTCAGCGAGAAGCTCTTGCAACTGCAAAGTACTACCCACAGACTGGGCTGAAGTGCTGTAAGATTCTAATTGCTGCAAAGTATCAGCTCTATCAACTGCAGCCTGGAAACATTTTATGTTTTCACTTAATAGTTGCACCTTAATACTCTGAGGGACAGCCTTAATCAACTCGACAAATTTAATCTCATTAAGGGCATCAGGATTCTTAACAGAGAGGTAATTTAGAAACCTGAACTGAAATTCTGTGAGCAAGATTTCTTATAGATTCAGCAGGTAAAAGAGTTATGGTGTTCTGAGGGTGCAATAAGGCAGTGTTTACAGAATGATTAGAATCAAAGAAGGATTTCAACCCTTGCAACAAAAATTCATGATCTTCTGTGTCCAACAACTCTGAATTACTTATGACATACTTTAGAGCAGGCCCTACCAATTTCGACCTGATAAATATAGCTGTTTCAGCGCCTGACCAATTATTTACTCTCGCTAAGTCCCTGACTTGCTTAGAGAAAAATGACAATAATTCTCCATCACCTTCAAAAGGTTGAATGGTTACATTGAATCTATTGTCTACCTCGCTAGCCATGTCCAAGAAAGCAAAAAGTAAAAGAACTGGACTAAAATTTTCTCAGAGTTCACACAAAAGATAACATAACTGAGTTTTACATATTCAACATGTAAACAAAAAATTTGCAGAAAGCAGTGAACCATAAAATGCAAGAGAAGAATTCCATTGGAGATAACATGAATCAGCACATGACAATAAGTAACGAATTATGAATGTGATTAAGAAAAGAGGTATGTTAAAAGTTATGCATACACAACATGGGATACTATTCAATAATACACTTTTCAAATATTATGCTTCAGTTCACCACAGCTTAATTAGCATTAAAATTCAGCATAAATGTCACTTATCAGTAAGAAATACTATTTGACATATAAATATGATAGGTTGTATGAATGAAATATAATTAGCACTTTATATTAAATGAATTTATATCAATAATGAAGTTTAAAATCAAAAATTGTAATTCAAAAAGCAATAAAATATATCCTTTACACATGAAAAAATCAATCAATATAACACAAATTCCAATCTTAAATAATATTCAATGTTAAATACTCAGATATTCATAAAATCACTGTATAATTAAATAATTGCACATAACAAACACATAGCTTCGTTCATGCTCTATTATAAAAAAATGCATCATGTGGTACAGAAAAAGCAAACTGAATGAAATTTTAGCATTATTAAGATACATATATATTACTTATTAATAAAGAGAACAACATTATAATCAGGGGGAATATTAAGCAGATGCATTTTTTCGTTACTCACGTAGGTTAAAGAATTTAAAAAAATGTTACCGCTAAATGAGACAAATACCCTTAAATATTAACTTTAAGGACTGGTCAACCGGTACCAAATGTTGTGAAGCCGAGAAATTACGAGTCCAAATGGGAAGCCGTATCGGAACAAGTGGTAGCAAATTAGCGAATAGTTAAGCCAGCCAAAAAAAGGTGAAACATGAAATGCGTTGTGTATTAAATTAAGTTACAGAATTAACTTCAAGTAACAATGCGACATGAAAGATAACCCAGATAGGTTGTCTCAGGTAACATAGATTAAGTAGAGTATTTACTTTAGGTTAACAGCACTTAGCTTAGCAAGCAAATACTTAACCCTACATATAGCCTGACCCACGTGCTAAGCATATTACAATATTCATAAAGTTAAGTTCTACCAAAGAAACATTATCCACTACAGTAAATTATATTACAGACAAGGGGTTTAAGGAGCAAATAAGAAAATTTATTTAAGACACCATAATAAAAAAGTAAATACTTAATTGTGAACAGCCATGCCTAGTTCCTCACTCCACACTCAACACACGCTCCCAAAGTGTCACTAACTTTCAACGCGTCCAAGGGCTGTCTGTCGTTACTTTACGAAGCTAGCCATGACTTGCGCCAAGCTGTCCTTCGCGCCTGCGCAATACATGCTCAATACACCAGATTTGGCGTGCATCGCCTTTTTTGGCAATAAATCATTTTTCTTTTCTGCCAATGTATGGCAGTTATGAGAGACAGTTATAAAGACCTGAATATTAATACATATACTCCATGAGTCTTTATAACACACTGCACCGTAGAATGGGATAAATTAAGTAATTTAGCAATATTCCGAACTGATTTACCACTACTATGATGAAAAATTATCAATTTTCGAATGCTGTTTGTTGGTTCTTTACGACTACGAGCCATTTTTAAATAATAAATAGAATATTACGGAATAGGCAAGCAAAAATTAAAGCCAAACTATATTTTAAATGCCACCATAATTCAAAAATAAAAATAAAGCGCCAGACGATAATTTTAATTATGAATTTATCCTAAAATATTTCAGTGTACGATGACTTTTGTGAGATAAAGTTTTTGTTACTTTTTGATTAAAACTGTGTTTTAATTACTACATTTTTCTGCATATGCTGTGATTACTTCATTCAGCTGATATATCGCCACGTAACTAGGTATGTTTAAGCATTCCACGCGTTTTAGTTTTTCAGGACATAATTCCTTTCCCGACGGTATAACATTTAACGTCTGCCGTCATAAAAGCATACAGTAAAATTCTCTATCTTTTCGCCCAGAAAGTCTGACATAACTGCTGTAAATTTTGATAAGTTCTTGAATAATAAATTCCAATTTGACAATCTGAGCGTAGACTGGTGGACTATTGTTGATGCGCTGAACTGAAATATGAAATTCTTAAACTTTATATATAGACTATTAAAATTATGTTAGAAACATTATGCTTAATTATCCTATTCGCTCGTCTAGAATGTTTGGCCGAATGGCAGGAAATTCAATATCGATTTAAACCAGACTACTCGGGACCTGTTACATCGCTCTCTATTCATAGGTTACAAAGAATTCAAATTAATTTCAGTATGCTCCGACATGGAATTGGATGTCGTATTATTCAAGAATCAAAATCAATAGTAAGTCTTTTTTTAAGTGTTCCTCAAAGAAGGTTTTAGATGACATTTTTGGTTGATGATTTTTTTTGGTTGATGATTTATATTCAACATTTTCTGTTGCTGTTAAAAACCTCAGTTTAAAAATATAGATTGAGCCCTGTTACGGAGTTACTATTATTTTCCTACGAAATATTATTTTTTGAATAAATTTTCTCTTTTTGCCAGAAGGTAACAGCATTAAAATGTGAAGTGAACCCATCAAATGCTGTCTAAATTAATTGATGAATTTACTATCTAATATAACTAAGAATACTTAAATATCGGTAATCCGCTGCCCAATTATAGCGAATATTGTTCGATTCCGTTTCTGTTTATACGACAGACTAATTTTTTTTCAAATGCAGTTCTTCATGAATAATTTTATGTATATCTGCGAATCCAATGTTAAGTTCATTCTGTATCATTTCGTAGGTACAGAGATTATCATCGATTAACACTTCTCATAACGGCCGGAACATTTTCTGGGAATACAGCTGACAAAGTCCTCCTGTGTGATCTTCTACCAGGAGAGGATTTCGACCTCTTCTAAATTCCGTAAACCATCTGAATACAGTATCTCGAAATGGAGCTTCATTTCCATGTGTTAATTGTAGATGTTGGAGGCATTCTTCTTCTTCTTTTAGTCCCACTTTAAAATAAAAGAAAATCATAGTTCGATAATGCTCTCGTGCCAACTCCATTTTCCATTTTTACAAAATTTATTCTACAATAGTTAAATTTCAATTGTTGCCAAAAATTATCGTCTGCGGACATAAAAAAGTTCAAATTTAAATATCCGACCAATAATTTTTTTTTGGCGCATATCGTCTGCCCCTGTAACAATTTCAGGTCTCGTATCATGGGCTACGTACTTTTTTTATGGCTCTGTATTGTAAAGTTTCTGCTGTATTGAATGACACTCAAACAAATTCAGAGTTTTAGTACTGTACGGACAATGAAACACGTCACCATACACACTCGTGTTATAAAGACAAACAAACAAACAAAAAGTTAATATAAATTCTGAGACAAGCACCCCAAAACTAAAATGATTGGCTACGGAAAAAAAATTGCCATAGTTAGGCGCACTATGCAGCTTCTCTGATCAGGGCAGTAAAAAATAAAAAGTGAAAGAAGATAAAAAATAAAACACGCAGAAATAAGGAAAACAAGATAAGCTGAAAAGCCAAAGTTTGTTTATCTTGAAAATGAAACTATTCAAAAAAGCGTATCTTTTTATCTTCTGATATTATTGTTTGCGCTTGCTGACGAAAAATTGTGGCCAGAGACTTTTCCATTTGTTCTTTCTCCCATCATTTCAATGAATTTCCAGTTTTATCATCGTTTTTATAAGAATCAAAATGAAAAGTATTGGAAGATGAGACCATAGAATCTTCATAGAACGTGCATTTACAGTGGCTCCCAAAAGTGTTCGTACACTTACGATTTTCAATGAAATAGGGGTCTATCCATTAATTAAATGAATATTTCAGAATGGGTATTTAATAATAAGATCTATAATCTATTCTTAACAAAACTACATGAAATATTTTGAAAACATAGTAAAACTTTATTTTTAGGAAACCAATAATCAAAGAGTAACAAAACTTTATCTCACAAAAGTCATCGTACACTTGTAAAAAATCTATACATATTAGTAAATATTCTAATTTTTCTTTAAATTAATATTTAGTTGGTCTAGGGGCTTCTCCCCTAGACTCGCTACGCTCGCTCCTCTGTTATGGCTAATAGCGAGATACATAGGGGTGATTCTCGGGCAATGTAACAGCTTCCATCCATTTACTATTGTCACCCTTAATGCGAAGGGCGTTTCATCACTGTTGAATTATCAGCTTTAAAATTCAATTAAAAATCGAAAATTTAAGATATAGTCTTGAAATGAGGTTTATTTGAATAAAAAATCTTTCAGCTTCCAGATGATGTAAATATTTTCTTTGTAAGATAAAAACTCGAGGAGCATCGATATTGCATCTACATAGGGGACGATATTTCTTGAAAAACTGTGTTTCATTTTTTTATGAAAATATTCGTTTGTTTTAAAATATTTTTAAACAAATGAGGTCTAGTTTGAAAGAAAAATATCTGTAGTCTTAGATTGTAAAAAGATCAAAATTCTACGATCATTTTTTGGCGAGTTATCGTAATCTGAAGATGAAAAAGTCAATATTTCTTGAAAAACTATGTTTCATTTTTTGATGAAAATATTAGTCTGTTTTAAAATATTTTTAAACAAATGAGGTCTAGTTTGAAAGAAAAATATCTGTAGTCTTAGATTGTAAAAAGATCAAAATTCTACGATAATTTTTTGGAGAGTTATCGTAATCTGAAGATGAAAAAGTCAATATTTTCCCACAAAACATAAAATAAAAAAAACTTAAAGTCCTACGAAGATGAGACATGTCTTACTTTGGTTCCCCTATTTTTCTGCATCCATTGGTATCTCTCTCGACACCATACCCCCAGCGGTTTCGGAGGAGATAACGTGACAAGCTTTTGCGGACAAGCCCGCTGCCGCGTGACAAGCGGCAGCGGGAGTTACTTTTTTTTAGAATAGAGAGATATCCTTTAGCATCCACAACAGCTTTTAAACGTCTGGGAATAGATTGCACTAGTTCTTTTGTAATTTCTGCATCAATTTTCATCCATTTGTCCATCATAGTTGTTTTTAGTTCGCTTTTCGTGTGAATATCGTGTTTTGGTACCCGAACCTCCAGTTCTCTCCAAATATGTTCTATTGGGTTTAAATATGGCGATTGAGGTGGTGTTTTCAAAACTTGTGGACAATTATAGAGACACCATATGCGAACGTTGGAAGCCATGTGCTTAGGATAGTTATCTTGATAAAAAAAAAAAAGTTGTTGCCAATACTCAAATTTTGAGCTGATAATTTTAAATTGTCTCTGAAAATATTTATATAAACAGCACGATTCATTATGCCATCAATAAATACCAAATTACCTAGTCCTGATGCTGGCATGCACCCCCACACAAGGACACCTCCACCACCATGCTTAACTGTTCCTACTAAGTTCTTGGGATTAAGCTCCTCATTTTTGCTTCTCCATACAATTATACGCCCATCGGAACCAAAAATGTAAAACTTGATTTCATCGGCAAATAAGACATTATTCCAATACGCTTGGGACTTATTTACCATTGATAGTGCGAAGGAAAGCCTAAACTTTCTGTTTTTGTCACTCACAAATAAATTTTCTACGGGCAGAATGCCCATGTAATCCAGCTGCTCTGAGAACTCGTCGAGCAGTTTCAAGTGAAATTGAAGTAGAAAATGTTTCATAAAATTTGCAGAAACTTTTACATCACTCAAACGTGGAGTTTTCACAAATTTTCTAATTATAAATCTCTGATCACGTTTTGTTAACTTTGCCGGACGACCTTTTCTTAACTTGTTTTCGATCCGATTTTCTTCTTTAAAGCTTTTTATCACATACTGCACAGTAGAATGGGATAAATTAAGTAATTTAGCAATATTCCGAACTGATTTACCACTACTATGATGAAAAATAATCAATTTTCGAATGCTGTTTGTTGTTTCTTTACGACTACGAGCCATTTTTAAATAATAAATAGAACATTACGGAGTAGGCAAGCAAAAGTTAAAGCCAAACGATATTTTAAATGCCACCACAATTCAAAAATAAAAATAAAGCGCCAGACGATCATTTTAATTGTGAATTTATCCGAAAATATTTCAGTGTACGATGACTTTTGTGAGATAAAATTTTTGTTACTTTTTGAATACTGGTATCTTAAAAATAAAGTTTTACTATGTTTTCAAAATATTTCATATAGTTTTGTTAAGAATAGATTATAGATCTTATTATTAAATACCCATTCTGAAATATTCATGTTAATTAATGGATAGACACCTATTTCATTGAAAATCGTAAGTGTACGAACACTTTTGGGAGCCACTGTAGATAAGTGGAGATCCTTTAGATTTTTACCGGAAACAAAATTTTAAGAGTTTCAAAATTGTATTATCCGTGCCCGATGTTATGAGGTAGAAAAATTAATTTACCGGAATACATTACCATATTAATTTGCTTTAAATCATGTTATTTTTTTTCTATTGCGAATTTACTGTACTTTTCACTTAATATTGTACGTCTTAGTGTCTGATTATGCCTAAATACATTTGTTTATTTTACAACTGTTTTCATAAGCAGTTTTGTGAGAACAGAAGGTACATAATTTTTTTAAATACTTAGCTCTTTGAATTGTAAACATATTAGTTAAGTAGAGTAGTTCTGTATGACACGGAGCCGAGAGACACTCAAGGGGTAAGGGAGGGGGGTGGGGGTGGGGCTCTTAATATCAAAAGGGAGAGAGACCTTATAAACGGATATGGTTGGTCCCCCGAAAATTAACAAGGATCATAAGCAGTATGGTCATCATGATAAATGTGCTGTTTAATTCCTGCGAGAACTCTTCTAAACAATCCCGCCATAACTTGCATATAAGTATTTCTTTCTGCTTACAAAGGAAAAATACTTTCGCATTTCATTTGGAACAGTAGCGACTAGAGAAAGGGACTCAGAAAAAACAAGTTGGTTAAAACTGAACAATAAGCTAGTATCTTACAATGTTGTGACGGAACCCAACCCCTCCAAGACCCCCCCCCCCCCCTCTTTGTTAAGACCCTTTCCTGTTCCGAATTGCTGGAAGAGAAAGCTTGAATCCCGCTCATGATCTGAAGTAAAAGAAAAGACTGTCTTAAGTAACCTGGATCTTCTTCGGAAAAACTTTGCCACCCTATCCAAGAAAATGAATCTGGTAATGATGCTGTGTTGTGTGTCGGAAAATTAATTTTTCTACCTGATAACATCGGGGACGACACATAGCTTTTACAATTTTGTTTACGGTAAAAATCTAAAGGTTCTCCACATACCTCGTTACAGTAAAACCTCGTTTATCCGGACTAACTGGGACCATAGGCAATCCGGACAATCGAAAATCCGGATAATGTGGGTAATAAGCAAAACAAAATCCTTAACTAAGCAGACTTACCGTTTATTAAGATAAAAAATCGATGAAGGCCAACGCTCTCTGCGGGTTTTCAGCTAGTATATATATATATATATATATATATATATATATATATATATATATATATATATATATATATATATATATATATATATATATATATATATATATATATATATATATATATATATATATATATATACAGTCGGACCTCTATTTAACAAACCTCTATTTTTGCGAATTTCTCTATTTTGCGAACTTTTTCTTAGAACCAACAACATTTTGCGTATTTCTTCGTAAAATAACCTCCAAATAGAGAAGTGCCTTCTCAGTTTTACGAACTTTTTCTTGTAATCCAGTTTTTTTTCTCCATATTTCTGAACATTTCAAACTTATTCTTTCTTTTAACACATTTTATGGGGATCAATGACTTGAATTGGTTTAACCAGTCACCTAACTCACCGAGAGCAGTAAAATCGCTGTCATTCTTTTACTATTTATACCTGGTGCACATTTATACCTGGTGCACATTCATATCTGGCGCTATTTATACCTGGTGCACATTTATATCTATTTATACCACATCAACGTCCTGTAACACTCCAGTAAAGCTTTCTTAAACTAAAAAAAAATCATTTTATTACCAAAATTTATTGTACAATCTATGCAGAACTGTACACTGAATCAAACTAAAAAGCGAATATTTGGCGTATTTATAGTTACGTTCTTGCTATCATAGTTAAAAATTATTATCTAATGTGAACTTTAAATAACAAAAAATGTCTACAAATCTGATCCGGATTATCCAGAGATCAGGGTCAACGAAAGCCGGATAAACAAGGTTTTACTGTATATTAATCTCACAATACATTTTTCAGGTTCTTAGATCGTGTGTATAGTTCATAATGCTCGGCCTCAGTGCTCTTGGTTCTTTTTAACTGTACGATCTTTGTTTAGGTCTCGTTCCTAATCTGTCGGCTAATTCACTGGTATTCATTCAGGGCCCGTTTGATAACTCAGGGGCGAAAATAAAAACCTGTTTGGTTAATTAATTTTATCATTTATATCAATCCCTTATAGCTGGGGCTAAACTCACGTTGGATTTTAAGCAATCTTTTCCATTCATATCTCATCGGAGATTTTAGAATAGATTTCAGTGTTCCAAAAGCTATAAGCATTAAGTGTAGCTATGGTTTTTTTTTCATGAACGAAATACATTCGAAGCACGGGAAGAGAGATATGATTTTTTTCTTACACTTTCCACTTTTTATAGAGTTTCTAAAGTTAGCAGACAAGGGATTCTGCATTTTATCTTTGTTTACGAAACTGTCTTGTGAAGATGATTTGTAAAGCATGTTCTACAGGGTTGTCTCTCAAAGACAGCTGTTAATCTCATTCACCCAATTATTTTTTGAAGTGCATAAGTTTTATGCAGCCTAAAATCATGTAGGAATGGAGAAAAGTTCCCCAGTAAAGAAAACTACTTACTTATCATTTAAGCTGTAAGGGTAAAACAATTCAAAACTACAGCTCAGCCACACGCGTACATAATAAGTTGAATATATAAATTTAGACTCCTAAATAGAGAATTATTAAGTTAAGTTTCTTATTACAGAGCTGTAGTTTATCACAGAGTTATAGTTTATGACAGAGCTATAGTTTAAGTAAATTTATAAGAATTTTGGCTGTCCCAAATTTAAATCATCATTAATTTTGTTATCTATATTTTTCAAAATATATAAAATTTGAAGACTGGCTATATATACAAAGGAATGGGTCAATTATATGAAGTGTATGGAGCTGTTAATTATGTTCAGAGTAAATACTAATTTGATTACATAAAGTTATGTCCACATGTCTTAATACAAAGACAGATGCAATTAAATTAGAGCTCATTTGCATAACTTACTCCGGTGAATTATACCAGAAAAATTTTATGCTGAATCTTCATTCCATTTAAAGAGATATTAAAGATAACATGAGTGACTAAAAATCAGCTTACTACAGTAATATTGATTAGCTCCAGACACTAGAAATCAAAGGTACGTTTCTTTTTCAACGTATCGACGATTCATGCATTTTCTTTTAATCATCAGCAGTTGAATATCCAACTGTAAAGGCAAAATTTGAAACTTGCGAAAAAGGTAAATTCTCTGAGTATTTACGTAATTATATACATGTCGTGTAATATGCATAAAACTTGTTTGAGAATCATTCTCAATTCTTTAGATAAACATAGAATTAATTGTACTAAAAATTGATTGTAATAAAAGTAGATGATAGCTTATTCCTCAGTACTGCTTCTGTACTTGTATATTTACTTGCTTTTGTACTATAATATATTATTTATTTTCAAGGAAATAATAAAACCTTTAGGACCTGTGACGGTCTTGTGGTACAGTGCGCTGTCTTTCGGTGCTGAGGGTGCTCGGATCGAATCCCGGCGTCGCGCCAATAAAATGCCTCCATTTGTGTCGTCCCTTCATAGGGGGTAATGCTGGTTCGCGTATATGGTGCCCCCATAATAAAATGGCTAGCAGAACTGCGGTTTATTATAGGCAAATGTCCTCACGACAAGTGCCTCCGCATTTGTTTAAAAACAAACAAAAAAGACAAAAAAAACCCTTTGCTACATTAATATAATTCTGACTGTTTTTATTTACTGTGTTGTTGTTACTTATGCCCCCTAGTGGGAAGTTTTCCCGTCAAGGGGGAGGGGCACATCTTAGGAGATCGTACCCTCTATGACCTCATAGAGGGACTTTCTGGTCTACTGATTTAACGCGCCCCTATCCGGTCTAGAAACAGAAGTATTGAATGGCTTTTGTCGGGATTCGGTGCGAGCACCGTCAACATTGAAAGCCGACGCGCTACCACTAGGCAACCTGCGGCCACGTTAAAACATAATGAGCAGAATAGAAGGCTTGGGAGCTTTTAGTTATATGTCGCTGACTGTATGTCCGGTTGGGTGATTCTGTATCCTGGATTGAGACAAACAAATAATGAAATGAAAAATCAATACTTTAGCATTATGGTGTCTTTTATTTGAAAATCAGCAAAGAATAAGAAACAAAGTAGCAACTTTTCATTTAATTCTTTATTCAGTTTTTTTATTTACATCCAAATGTAACAGCCATATTTAACAGAGAACGTGACATTATATTTACATGCTTAACACTTATATAACAAACTACCTAATGATATCAGTTGAGAAAAAATAGAGCATGTACATTTTAATTAAGCGATAGAAACGATAATCGAGTTCTGTACCTCTATGATATCAAGATGTAGACTAGAGTTATTTTGTCATGATGAACACAGAGAGAGATGTGATGATTTAAAAAAAAAAAAAAAAAAAAAAAAACGCAGTTAACACGTAGAGTACGCAGAATATTTCGCAAAAAGCTGTCATCAGTGATGAAATTTAAGTCTTTTCGGTTGCAAAAAGAATCAAATGCTTCTATCACTTTGATAAACAAGATATGTGAAAGAGTTAAAAATAAAAATTGTTAAAAACATTAAAAAAATCTTTAAAAGACTAAATTACCTAATTTATAGCATAAAATCATAGTGATTTCCATAAAAATCAATTCTTTTAGCACCCTAAAACAATAAAGTTAAAAAAATACCGTAATTTCTAGACTGGAAACCTCTGATTATGTTTTTAAAAATTAGGCCTTTAAATATATTAGTACTTTTTGTAGACGATTGCACAGGATTTGACCCCCCCCCCCCCCCAGATATTAGAATTTTCGAATCGGCATTGATGAAATATTTTGCTCAGTAGATAATAACAGATTCAGTGTTCTTCAGTACGAGAAAAATCGCATTCTATCTTGCTGAAACTAGCGAGATTGATATGCTTCAGCAAGGATGTGTCACTTCATCATATCAGTCCCGCTACTGCCAATTTAATTCATTTCCGAGTCAACCTCATTGACAGCAGCCCTACTGAGTAAATCACGTGACATACCTCTACCAATAGAATAATTTACTAAATCCCAAAACGAACTTTAAATGGCTGATTGTTTTACCAGTAAGAGAAAATGTTCTTCAATGGGTTTTTCATTTGCTCCATTTAGAACGCGTTATCTCACCTTAAGAATTTACCTTATGCGGTGACCTATTATCGGATTGTCTACTGCTATTGTCCTGTTATCGGGGAAAACCAATACTATTGAATTTACATTCCAAAACTGCGGTAATGGATATTCATTAGCAATAAAACCTAGATGTTAAATACTAAGTTAATTAAATGCCTAGTCGTTTGCATTTTTAAATGCCGCTTTTCCTTTTTAGACACGCTGTATTGAAAGAAATCCTAGGAACAAAGGGACACATTCGATTTCGATTGATATGGCACAGTGGATTAAACGAAATTTTGTATCCAAGAGCTGACAGTCACGGTCACAGATTGAAGGAAGGAAATTACGGTATTTTTGATTTTAAGAAAGTAATTTTTGTTACATGAATCACGCAAGTAACGAAAGAATTCATTTTGCATTATCGTACAAATATGATGTTTAGAAATGAATTTGATAATGCTGTTAATCATATTAAAAATGATGGTTAATACTGTTAATAAGAATTTTGTTTCCTAGATGCTTTAATCTCTTCGTGTATACAAAACCTCAACATTTCAGACAGTGTTTTTCAGTAAAGGATGCAAATTTTCGATATAAATAAAATTTAATGTATTCAGTGAAAAAAAAAACAAGGCTTTAAATTTCTATTTTGTGTTCAACAACTGAGATGGATTAAGCATGGGAAGCAGTAGAATATCGCACATTGGAAAACAAGGCTTACAATAAAAACGTATAATTTTCAAACATTTGTCAAATTTTGTTCTCTGTAAAACAAATGCACTATCACACTTTCTTCCAGCGTACGGAACACCATGATAAATTGTTGTCTATTAGTGGTTATTCTATTTTCAAAGGAGTTGGAATTGGAAATTGAAATATTTGAATAATACATGCACCTTTTCGCAAATTAGAGATAATGTAGAACAAAGCTTCACATATAACTTATTGCTTCTTTGACGTTTCCCAACGGATTTCCAAGACATATGTTAAAACAATTATTCACCTAACGAGACTGATCGGTAGAATGCAGAAAAATTTACAACATGTGAATAAAACTAAAATGACGTCATTTTGACTTACAGTACCACAGACTCAGTAAAGTGATACTTTTAAAGTATTGAGGGGCGGTATGGGTTAACTGAAACGCTGTAGAAAGTACATATTCTAATTCAGTTAGACAAGTTTTGTAAACGTATGTCAATAAAGGAGTAATTTTAATTTGATACAAGTTTAAATACACAATGGATTATAAGTTTATTTTCCCAATTAAGAAAAACGTATGAGAACTCGTTGAATCCTAAATTTCTATTTCACCATGAAAGCTAAGATATTCTGACAAGCATTATTAGCCACAACACAACCTTAGTAAGAGCAAAAGGAAACGACGCGACGTGTGGGAAGGAAGTAAACGGCTGCACCCGAAGGAAAAAGGTAAAACAAGTAAATTGTATTTATGACTAAAAATAAAATGAAGTGATGACAGGTTAAAAATTACTGAAAACTAATTGAAAGATAAATTAAAAACTTTTTCGATAAAAAATTTACGACATTTCTTAGCCATTATCTCAAAAGATCGAACAGGATAACCAAATAAATAACACGGGCGTGAGTGGATATTGATTACTATCTTAGGGAAAATATGGTTTTAGTTTGTTAAATGCGCTAAAGAATAGTTTGCGAACTAGATCTTTAGTGGGCAGTTTTTAACATAATTCTTAAGATATCTTTTCATATTCTGGAATCTTTCAACAGTTGTATTTTTATTTATTTATCGCATATTTTGTGATCATGTGGGTCTCCCACAAAAATGGTCCCAATAATTAACATTTAGTCACATTTTAATATTAAAATTAACTTACAAAAAGATTAAAAATATATAAAAGTTTTATCATTTAGAAATCTGAAAGTAACCTAGTCAGTTAGTTTAAAAATTTTATTTTCATACTGGATTCTTGGAATTTTATGTTACATGACAATAACTTTTTAATCCTACGCTATCAGACAATGACTTAGATTCTTCATCACCCATTTTCCACGTCATTAATTTGACAGATTCTTATCTCAAAGTATTTCTGGGATTTCTAATTTCATTGTATTTTATTTATTTTTTTATCCACTATATTTGTTCACCGAATGTTTTATGTGATAGCTTTTTCACTTTAGACTCTCACCAAGTAAGATAATTTAATCGCTCCTGTTTTAACATACAACCACAGCGTCATGAATAGAAACTTAAAGCCTCCGATTTATTACTGAAAACCCTGCGATCTCCAAAAACTGAGTCTACTTTATCTCATCCATCGAATCGCGATAAAAACATTTCATTCACTCTTCCCCTTTTTCACCATCATTTATCACCTATTTGGTTAGGACTATTATGAATGTGTCACAACTATATTGTGAAAAAGAGTGGTGACACATATTCATTATTCTTTTTATACAGATCTGTCTCATCGAACATTACTCACATGTATACATATGCATAAAAATGTGGTAAAATAACAAAATTAGGAGGGAAATTTTATGATAGAAAATATCAACAGTAGAGTGATAAATTAGTTTACGAGCATAAAATGTTTAAGAATTTTATAGAAAAAGGAAACTCTCTTTTCAAGCTGAAAGAAGGCAAAATTTTGCGGTATTTTAAAGAAAATAAATTTTCATCTAACAGTTACTTAGGAGTATATTAATTAATCGACTTTAGCCTAAAATGCCAGTTTTGTTGTTAAAAGATATTGTTAACATAAAAAATGACGTAGGAGTCTTCTTTTGCTTTTATTAAACCCTAAACTTAATTTATTTTGCTTCTTCAGCTAAAACAAAGTGTTGGTATAATTTTAGATGACATAAGATTAAAGTGATATTAAAGAAGTATATCTATAGTAAAATTATTTGGCGATTTCATTTATAGTCTTAAACAGTCTAAAGTGAAAAAATATAATTATTTAATTGAACTAAGAGTTTTCTTTTACTTTTATTAAATTGTAAACTTAATTTATTTTGTTTCTTTAGCTAAAACAAAATATTGATATAATTTTAGATGAAATAAGGTTAAAGTGATATAAGACAAGTCTATCGATAATATAATTATTTCGCGAATTTGTTTATATTCTTTAACAGTCGGAAATTAAAAAAAATCTATTGATTTAATTGGACTAGTAGTTTTTTTTTGCTTTTATTAAACCCTTAACTTCATTTATTTTGTTTCTTTAGCTAAAACAAAGTGTTGGTATAATTTTAGATGAAATAAGGTTAAAGTGATATAAAACAAGTCTTATCTAGTATAATAAAATTATTTGGCAAATTTGTTTATATTAAACCTGTTGTTTATATTAAAATTTGCTTTTATTAAACCCTAAACTTAATTCATTTTGCTTCTTCAGCAAATAAAAAAAGTGTTGGTGCAATTTTAAATGAAACAAGGCTAAAGTGATATGAATATCTGTAATAAAATTATTTGGAGAGTTTATTTATAGTCTTTGACAGTTTAAAATGAAAAAAATCTACTAATTTAATTGTACTTGTGATGTATCTATCACAATTGGTTCAATAAAATTATATGTTTTTTTACGTATTTATTATTAGTTCATAATATTATTAAGTTCATAAGCAATCACTCGAATTTATATAAAATAATGAAATTTGAAATTCAAGAAAAATATACTTTAAAAGAAAAAATGCATATACATCTAATGCTAATCAAAGCCAAAGCGTAATTTGATATTTTATAACATATTGCTTTGAGGGAAATAAATATTTGTAAGTAGATCAAAATATTGAGTTCATCACAGTTTCAATTATGTATTTTCATGACACCATTCAATCTCAAGCATCAACAAATTAAAAGGGTTAAAGATATTTAAAATAAGATTATTCAGAAAAAAGCAATAAAACTTGAAAGTAAATTTCGCAGTTTAGAATAGACAGATTTGGACAATTCTAATTGCAGATAATTAAGTGAAATTAAGAATTTTTTTTCCTTTATCAAAAATATTTTCTGTTGAAAAAGAGGTCATATTTGAGCCAAATGAATACTTTAATCAACTCATGATGGATTTATTTGTTTGTTATCTTAAATGGTTGAATTTAGCTCAGAGATTTTTCAGTCACCATGAAATAATTCTAGTTTTATTGACAAATTAATAAATAGCATTTAAAATAAGATGAGTTACTGAGTAGCTGCACATGCTAGAATTCTGAAACTTCAAATTAGTTTTTGCTATCGAGGGTAAACAGTTTTGAGCTCGTAAGTTGATTGCAGATTAGTAAAATTAGGTAGAATCAACGTATAGAATTTTCCTGAACATATACAAAAATTTTATTTTGGAAAAATATTGAATTTTGAACAAAAATAGAGAGAAATTAATATAAAATCACGTGAATATATAAAATGGTCAAATTTTATTTGTGCTTTTAATGGTTTGTTTGTTGATAATCTCTGAAGCTAAATCTGAGTGACAGAAACTGTTCTTTTTGAATTACATTTTACGAAAAAGTAATTTAACATGAATCAAACCAAATTAAAAAAAAATAAAACTGAAATGTTAAGATTATAATTCATGCGTTCAACACTGATAAGACAGGAACAAAGGAGAACGAACATCTTTCTGGCGTCGAAGGCCAGCTCCCCAAAGTCCGCTTGTTAAAATTATTCATCGGAGTTCTTGGCTCTGGGTTCATCTTGATGTTTGGCTTTATTCATGCTGATGAGTGAAGCTTCATGAAACCACGATGATGTATGACAGTCTTCAAATCCTTTGATGGACACAGAAGATTCATCTATAGCATTTTTTTTCTTCGGTTACTTACAAAACTGGAAGGCAGATGAGTTAAATATTTTGTGGTTCTATTTTTTTTAAATGGTATATAATTTAAGTGACCCTCAGAAGCAGCACAGTCAGTGGTAAGAGAAGGAAGAGCTGACAAAAGGCAAATAAACTCCCACGGCTAGCAGCAGTTTGCACTGAAACAAGAAAAAAATTAGATTATAATTTTTTTTTTTACCAAAATGTGCAATATTACAAAATTATTGTTTAAATATACAGCGAAACTTCTCTATGGAGGATAGTAATAGTTCCGAAAAAAAAGTGGCCGGTGTGAGGGGTGGCCGTTGAAATGAAGTTTTTTTCCATTACAATGAGGTAATGGACACAGAGGTTTTTCTCATACAATTGGCTCTATGGAGTCTTGAATCGGTTCTGAACAAAAAATGGCCGTTTAGAGGGGTGGCCGGCTAGAGAAGTGTCACTGTAATAGGCTGTGACTTTTAACTGATTACTTGTAGTATAATTAGGCTCGTAGTTACACCTGAAAAAAAGGTCTGAATCATTCCCATTGTTACCATTCTAACCTGTTTTCCGTTTTAAATTCAACATAATTAACTATGTATACATACAGAGTCATCAGAATCAAAGCATTAAAATACGGATATTAGTATTCAAAACAGGTCTCGCTGGTAATTTTATTTATCGCTAAATAAAATTTAATGTGTTGTTACAGTAAACACAATACAATAGAAGTCAATTAATTAAGGAGTTTTTTAAATTAAGCGCAAATGCCATTTACAAAGTGTTTTGTTTCAGTGGCTAATTTATTTTAGCAAAAATATTTATTTAAAATTGTGATGAAGTTTGTTACAGTATTATTTAAAATTCCATTGGGTTAATTCATCATTTAAAATTAATTAAGGATGTTGTTGTTGCCTTACCCCAATTGGCGGTAAGAAATGTGGCGTTTCCATTCGAGCAGCTATCAATTGTAATGTGATGTCCTTTAATTTTTAGAGATCAGTGCTTTTAAATACTAGGCCAGCTTGTGTGGAATTCCCTCCAGTTTTATTTCCCTAAATTTTTGATATAACCAATTTGACTAAGACAGAATGTTATGCAAAGGAATTTTCGGATCTTACTAATGGAAAGATGAAAGAAAGATATCACATCACCTCGAGGAGGGTTGATTAAGGAGAGATATTCTCGAGTTACAAAGGAGACGATTGTTTATAACGGTTATTGTTTCTTTGGACGTTATGATCGAAATTAACGCAATTTAGCACAAATGCTATGTTCAACAGAATCCAGGTATCTTACTGAAGGTATCTTACTACACCATTCCATATGCAGAGTCATTCTATGATATTTTCTGCATTGATGGAGATTTATTCTATAAAACTTATCTAGGGGTGTGTTGAATATTAGAAAGCTTAAAACGCCACTATGTGGTGCAAAAACTGTTCGTGTTCTAATAAGCCAATTTTTCAGTTTCACTATCGATATATAAGATGTGATATTTATCACTTGAATGTTCTTACGTTGCCTTTCGTGTAGTATCTGTCTGTTGACTTAGGTCTGTCTTTTGTGTGGTGTAATTTAATTGCGATATTAAATCATGATAAAGGACAACTTGTGTAAAATTTATTCCCCATGAGAGTGCCACCACAATTTAGACAAAGCACGCTCGAGAGTGACACTTGGGAAGTTCGTACTCTCTTCCCATCCTTACAAACCCCACGGAGGGACTATCCAGCTTGCTCATTCCCGACGTAGATACGAGAGCATACAGAGGCGCTTGGTGGGCTTGAACTGAGCTTCCTGAGTATCGAATCCCCAAGCGCTAACCACCAAGATGAAACCGGGCCCCAAATTTAACAGATGTAAAGAACTTTATAACAACGACGTATCTCTCTAACTTTCTAACTTTCAATTTAAAAAACATGTAAGCTAACATGGGATTCGAACCCAGACCTCCTGTTTACTGGATAGGTATGCATTACATCGATCATTACACGAAGAAATCATGCCATGATCTACCTTTTATTTACTCATGAACTTTATTGTATAAGGTACTTCAAACTGACTAGGCACGCCTTCATAAAACATTTTTACCATCTTTTACTCAAGTTTCATCCTCGCAAATTTCAGCCCGATCAAAAGA
Organism: Dolomedes plantarius; assembly: GCA_907164885.2. NCBI lineage: Eukaryota > Metazoa > Arthropoda > Arachnida > Araneae > Dolomedidae > Dolomedes > Dolomedes plantarius. Next base: position 149,246,185 of record OU015497.1, read on the forward strand.
ATGTCCAGGATTTGCGTGATGGGCGGGGGTAAGTTTTAAAAAATGAAAAGAAAAAAATGTGATACGCCAATTGGCCTAAAGCTCTATAATTTTTTTCTACAGTTCTCGCTTTCCCGGATGAATACACAAAGAGAGAGTCGATTTAAGCATATTTGGCTTGCTGTCAAATATCTTGATTCTCATATGCTATTAGCTGATCTCTTTATTCTTTAGTAGTGATAAAATGTGATATAGCCTACGAGAAAGGGTTATAAACAGGTTGTAGTTTTATCTTAGTTACACAGAAATGCGTATTGAGCAGGAGGAAAGTGAGAAAAGCTCTCAACAAAAATTTTAATGGATATAAATAAACCTTAGCAATTAATTATAGCGTTTTCATCACCAGTGATTTCATTAAAAATTGCTGAATGACCAAGGAAAAAGCAAAATGATCTTTATGTGTTTAATAACTCTAAATAAACCTTGAACATGAATTGTCACAATTTAAACAAAAAAATACAGTAAAAGTACTCTATGGCGACCAGCCATGGTTCCAAAAAAAATTTGACTGTTTTGAGGGGTGGCCGTCGAATAGGGGTGGAATTGTCTATTGTGGTCAGTAATAGTTCCAAAAAAAAAGTGGCCGTTTTGAGGGGTGACCATCGAATAGGGGTGGGCGGCTAGAGAAGTTTCACTGTACATACTCAAAAGTATGATATTAAACTCAATCATTATTTTGCTTCAACGCATTGAAAAGAGTTAACCCTATACTGCAGGGCGTCGTATTTGGATACAGAGAAAAAATTTATTTCCGATCGTTATAAATGTAACCAGATGTGCAAATAAAATAAAATAAAATACAAACTGTCGATTGTACGTGTTTTTGAATGCTTTGCGAAGGACTTTAGCTCTTCTTTAATATTTTCTTGTGTTTTTAAGATTATAAAACACGTTTTTTAATTAAAAAGAAAAAAAAGTCATGCAATGTAGGATTAAAATAAGTTTCTGACATAAAGAATTATCACGGAGATATTTTTTCTTGTATAACGTTGGAGAAATCCGTATTTCTGAATTTAAGACATTAATGACTGTTAAGATTTTGCAGTGATTTTATGAAGAGAATAGTTTTAGTACAATTATAGCCTTAAAATAGCATGCAACTTAAAATAGTCCCAGGACAAATAACTGTTTTTTCCAATGCTTAGTCTTATGCATAAATATGAATGGATAGTGCAGGAATACCCAGAATAAATCTGATAAATATTTACACTCAGCATATAAGATATATATATATATATATATATATATATATATATATATATATATATATCGAAACTCATCCATATCGCTATACTTATGGTGTTGATAGCAGTTAACATGTTAGTTTAAGTTTACTTTATGAAGACTTTAATTGAAGTAATGCGACCTTTTCTATGTATTTCTTTACTTGTAGCAATTACTGAATGCCTATGTAGACTTGTTTTGTTGTATTCGTTATGGATTTCCATATTCTTAAGGATTTGAATCTTAAAAATATAAATTTCCCTATTTTTTTAAAGTGTTGACTTTCCTTGTAACTCAAATTTCCTTATTTTTAAAGTTCGTTATAACTCTTGCCATGAATACTCCTTTGTCTAAACGCGTGGAGGGTACTTTACAGCCCCGGCAAAATAATTACTTTAAACTCTCATTAAATGTAGTGCTGTATATCAAAAAAATTGCTCATTTAAATTTTATAACTTAAGATTTTAAATTACACTGTAATATGACTAAATACAAAAGTCAGCTAAACAACATGGATCATTCTTTTGTTTAAATTTAATTCCTCTGCTGCGTAAAAAAAAATTAAAATTATTTACTTTCTAAATTCTTTCTGAGTTTCCTATTTTTTTTCCATGAAGTACATTCTTCTCATAAAAGGCTAAATATTTGCGGAGGTTTATTAGTCATTTTGAATTTATTTGAATTTGTGTCTTGTATCTTTTATTAAGTTTTTTTTCTTTTCATTTTTATGTTGGTGGATTAAACAACTAGCGAGACAAAGACTACTTAGAAATTAGAAGTTTTAAAAACAGGGTAATGCAGGAATTTTATACAGTTTTTCCACGAAAAATAACAAATTCCTTGACAGCCCGAGTAATAAATTGTGAGACGGTGTAAAAATAAGCATTTATGAAGAATATCTTTTTATCATTAGCTGGTAAATGTAGCTTATCCTCGTGTTGTGACTTGCAACACTAGGAGCTGCATACGACTTCTCGCAAATTAACGAACGATTAACGTAAATTTTGACAATTTCCTCAACTCGGATTAAAAAAATGAGTTTTTTTAATGTAAAATTCGAGAATTGTTCTTTTAGCTCATTACCACGTTTTTATTAACTTTTGTTTGTGTGTTTGTCCAGTACAAATCTTGCAATCGATTTTTAACTAACTTCCCGACTAGCTAGACATTTGAAACTTTTAGAATAGCTCAGAACACGATGACAATGCATTCTTCTAATATTTTTAGCCATCTTTAAGCAGAATTAAATTCACTTTCAGTTAATTTTGTTTTGTATGGAAAGTTAGTTCGGAAAAAATACGTAAGGTAAATTTAAAAACGTGGTATATAAAAAGTCCTTTTTTATCTTGTAATTATTATTTCCTCTAGTATATGTATTTTCGGGTCTAGTATATGCATTTGCAACCGTGTTAAATTTGTTGAAACTTTTTAAAATGTGGTTTTAATTAATCTGAGCGTTTTTGTGTGTTAAATCAATCAGATGTTGCTAGCTGCATTTAAATACCAGAAAAATCGAGACACAAAACTCATTATAATGGAGCATTTATAATGGAACTTAAATGAGAAAACAGTTTGATAGTGACTTTCCAATACTTTAACAATGGTTGTAATATAACTTTCTTGAAATTTTACAAGGTCTACTAAAACAGAAACACACAGCTTCTAAAAATCCGTACTAAAAAGTTAAAATATTAGGTTGGCCAAAAGTTCGTTCGTTCTTAAAGTAAATGTAAAAGACACATTTTAGATGTTCAACAATAAATTTATTAGGCATGTTCACCGTTTTGTTCCATTATCTTCAGCGCATCTTTCAGGCAACTTCATAATTCCATCTTCCCAAAAATTTACACTGTAAAAAATTTTTTGTGTGTTTTAGTTGCGCTTTAGCCAATCTTGAAATATTAAAGCATAATATTCCGAAAATAATAATAAATTTCTTCCATTTTCAATATTAAAATGGCAACACAAAAAATCCCCAATTTTGGTAAGTTTTTGCTTTAGATACACATTGATATTACAGCTGTCGCAACACATTGTAACAAAATTGTTTCGAATGACGTTAAAGACAAGTAAGCTGTTCTAGAGCAATCTTAACTTAAAACCGAACAGAATTTTTGGCCACCCCAATAAATAACTATAGTTGCGAATCACAAATATTAGTTTTGAACTAGTATAGTGTTTTAATATTTGATTTTAAGAAGCTGTGAGTTTCAGTTCTAATGTTCATAATAGTCACAGAACGATACCAAATTATTAAGGCTCGGTACACACGAGCGATCCGGTGTCGTTGCGGCACCGCAGTTGCGATGAGGAGTACATAGGCTCGGTGCACACGAGCGATCGGTGTCGTTGCGGCACCGCAGTTGCGACCAGACAGTACATAGAGTAACTATGTACAATGTAACTATGTAACTATGTACACTAACCGACTCACACGGGCGACGGTTAGTTCAACTCTATGTACTGTCTGATCGCAACTGTGGTGCCGCAACGACACTGGATCGCTTGTGTGCACTAAGGGTGCTTGTGAGCCTAAGATCGCTTGTGAGCCTAAGGGTTAATTGTACAGTCATTATTATGGATAACGTAATATTGTTTGAATGTACACAGGAAGATGTCGTGCCCACAGACAATAAAGCCGAAAAACAATTATATACAAAATATACGTGATATTTATTGGTATAAATATTAATAAGATCCGTATTTCTATACTTACCGTATTAACGATTGTTAACATGGGCAGCATTAAACATGAAAAATAATTAATGTTATGATGTCACAAAATGGAACTAATCGAATAACAGAGAGTTTCTTAAGATTTGACAACTTCTATAGAGATTACGATTACTCGGTTTTGGGAAGACATCAACAACATGCTTAAGATAAAAGTTTCACGACTATTATGTTTGCTTTGGGGAATGCAGTTGGTCGTGCTTTAAATAGTTAAGGGGATGTGATATGTACATTACAGTGCTTCGAAATATCAGCTTATTACATTTTCCTATTATGAGATTAAAAAAATGCCCTTTCTTATTATTACACTGGTTTTCAGTTAACAGCAAGATATTTTCCCCTCTGTTTTCTTAATGTTAATTATCATTCATAAGTACAAATGCCATTCAGTCTGATCAAGACAAAAGGTATATCGTGCTTTGTTGTATTAAATGCAATCTCTCGACAGAGCAGCTGATGGTATCAAGCACAACCTCCGTATTACTTCTTCGTACATCGTGGTCTGTGGAAAGATAAGCAATTGTCGCGTAACAATAACCTAAAAACCCCTAGATGGATCTCAATGGATTAAAAGTCAGATGTTTAAATTTCGAGAAGTATTTATTTTCATTATTTTTTGTTGTTGGTGGAATTCATTTCTACTGTGTACATACACACTATGTACATGTTCAACAGCCGTGATACGAAAATTAATCGTAATTTTCCTCCTGTACTTTCCCTCTCTTTATGAACTCAAGGGAAAATTCGTTAATACAAGGGAAAATTCATAATCTCACAAATACATCAGATTTTTAAAAATAAGGTTTTTATTATTCTTCCTATGAACTGATTTTTTTTTTTTTGTCATGGTCATGACTGATTTTTGTGGATAATGCTGGAAACCCAGTCCTGTCTGGATATGGTTATACTGAAGGTTATGAAGGCGTTTCAGAGAGTTTAGAGACAGGTAAGTCCATACAATAAAAGAGAGATACTGATCTCTTTTGTCACCATGTTTTCAAGATGTGTACCAACTTGATTAGAAATTCGGATTTTATAGCATTATTATCATTTTGATGCTTTTAAGTAGTTTTTGAAAAAATATGAATCAAATAACTGGCGCTGCGTTCTCTTTTTTTGGGGGGGAAACGCTTAGGACCTCGATTAAGAAAGAATCCAATAAAACGTAAAGCAGTATATTTTTTCTGAAGCGAAATTTACAGATTATTGTACAATAGGAAACTAAAAAGAGAGCACTAGTTCTTGTCCTCAAAAAATGTCTTCAGGTTATTTTGAGCTTTGGTTTATTTTTAGCAATTTTATTCATAGAAAGAGAAATGACGTGCAACGGAAAAAAAATTGAGTTCCAACTTGAGATCGTTATATTAGCAGTTAAACTGAAATATGTACCCGTGATTAGAAATAAATCATTTCTGTATGCTAAAAATTTCTGATGAAATGAATTGACACTTAAGATATATATATATATATATATATATATATATATATATATATATATATATATATATATATATATATATATATATATATGTATATATATATATATATGTATATATATATATATATATATATGTATATATGTATATATGTATATATATATATATATATATATATATATATATATATATATATATATATATATATACAGTCGAACCTCCATATATCGAACTTCCCCATATCGAAATTTTCTATATATCGAACTCTTAGCAAATCTCCATGTTAATTACATAGAAAAACTGTTTCTATGTATCGAAATTTTTTTTCACGACATATTGGAAGATTTTATTCCACTTTAGAATAAAATCTCCCAATTTTTGGCGTTTGAAACAATACTTCGTGGACTTCAATTCGTGAAAAATGTCCCTGATGAAGTTTTTAGTAGACTGAATAAATCCGACCATTTCTTTGATGAACTTTCCGCAAAACTGGCTGTTCAGCAAGATATTCGTAGTTTTTTTATATTTTTTTTAAAGAAGGTAACTGTGATCACTGCAACCACTGTCTGGATTATTGTATTCTTAAAAGGTATATAGTACTCAATAAATATTTCATATTAATTAATTTTTTAGTTATTAACTTTCATTTAATGTGATTCGCATATAAATTAGAAATGGAGTTTCGTATACGAAAATTAGCTTTAATTTTAATGTTTTAGGAAAATTATGATAAAACTAAGATCAATTCTATATATCGAAATTTGTATATATCAAATTTTTTTCCGGCATTTTGCTACCTCGATATATGGAGGTTCGACTTTATATATATATATATATATATATATATATATATATATATATATATATATATATATATATATATATATATATATATATATATATATATATATATATATATATATATATGTGTGTGTGTGTGTGTGTGTGTGTAAAAAGCAACATTATGTTCCACTTTCCTTGCATTTATACGTGTGTTTGCAAACAACATTCCCCAATTTCTTCTAGATTGATTATCATAAAAATTTCACTTTAAAAAAAGCTCACTGATACTTTCTTCTTAGTACATAGCCCGTAAGAAATATGAGACCTTATTTTCAAGACCGTAACATAGTTTTTTCGCATTTCATTCCATAATTTTTCTTCCGTTTAGTTCCAGAATCGGTCTTCTTTAAACTGTCACCGAGATATTTTGACGACAAATGGAAGAGGATAGACTTTTGCTTATGGACTGCAAATTGAAAGACTTCTGAATGGCGTGAGAGATGCCAACAGGAAAACATTAATAAACGGTGCCGCAATTCAGACCGTCTACTTACTTTGCCTTGGACCCTGTCCTTTGCGTGTCGGAGCTGGTACGTCTTTGATAGGTGTTTCTGGAATGAGAAACATATCTTTTGGTTTTGTTATCGTTAATTTATACAGCAAGGATGAAATATAACATTGAATATTATAATGATCCCATTCAGTTACAAAACCTCTTGCGCCAATTTCAAACGGCATTCATCCGAGACAAAATGGCAACGCAGAAGTTTTGTTCGCAAATTTTCAATTGGAAATTTAAAAACTTGCTTTTTTATTTCTATTTTGATGTCTTGTTTCATCCTAAATGAGAATAATTTTCTTTGAGGCTCCGTTTTTAGCTAGTCAGCTATACTTACTAAGGAAATAATTACAAGATAAAAAGAACTTTTTATATACCATGTTTTTAAATTTTCTGTTGAATCATATAAACTTGACAATTCTATGTATTAATAAATACTTTTTAAAATTTTTTGATGAATTATCCCATCAACTTGAAAGAAAATGAAGTTAATCGGAAGTTAACTTGCGTTTAACTTTTCGTTTCCGTCCCGTCCGATAGATGGCTGTACCAGTCTACAAAACAAAATTAACTGAAAAGGAATTCAAATTTACGTAAAGATGGCTAAAAGTATTAAAATAATGCATTGTCATCGTGTTCTGAGCTATTCTAAAAGTTTCAAATGTCTAGCTAGTCGGGAAGTTAGTTAAAAAACGGTTGCAAGATTTCTACCGAACAAACACACACATAGACAAACAAACAAGAAAGCGAGTTAATAAAAACATGGTAAAAAGGTACTTACGTATTATAACTGAAACTTGGCCTCTTGACGAGAAAACGCTAACTATACGCGCCATTATTTGTTCTTGTCCCTTATTTACAAGAACAAATAATGGCTCCTGTTTCCGCCATTATTTGTTCTTGTTAATAAGTGACGTTTTCAGTTAATATTTTGCAATTATGGTGTGGGGAAATGGTTTCACGATTTTCAAATCGCCTTATTCATTTTGAATATTTTTTTTGCAGAATTTTACTGTGTCTTTTGTACGCAATTTTAACTTATGTCTAAAATTATTTATATCGAAGTCTTGTTTTTTATACAGCTTTATTTTATTAACTACGCGTTTTCCCGGATATTTGTATTTTTTTAACATGTGATGCTCAAAATTTGGCAAAGGGTGATTAATATATATATATATATATATATATATATATATATATATATATTTATTTATACAGTGGGACAATAGGGCAGTGTCTCGCAGCATGTCACATCTCAACTCTTGCAGATTTTACCTCTTGTTTGGCGAGGAGTGGCAAAACATTGCATAATTTAACATGGCGTTCAATGAACATTCTTATAGCTTGTTGATTAAAATGCTCTCAGATTACGTAAAGTCTTTAGATACGGTATCTAAACAAAGGTATATCACTAAATTAACCATTCAGGTACAGCCCGGAAAGGTTTATTCAGTATGTGAAAAGTATTTATTGACAGAGGAAGACTGGAGTTACGATACAAGACGCTGGCCTGAAGTAACTTATCCTGATATCTATACATATCTCAACATAATAATAATCATTCTCAACGAAAGAAGGATTATATTCTCTTAAACCTTGCGAAATATTGAAAAAAAAAGTGTTAAAATACCTGTTACATACAACTAATATGAGGAATTTTTTTAAATAAACTTAAATTATTTAACTCAAAATGAAGGTATCGTCCAAAAATACATGCAAACGCATAGGAACGGCTTCTGTTTTCTGCCACCCGATAATCACGTGATCTATAGTAGACGAAAACTGACGTAGTGACGTTGCGACGTTTCGCCTTATTATTGAGCTATGTGAAATTAAAAAAAAAACTGTTGATAACTTTTGACCCATTGGCGAGATTCCACCAGGAGGCCTCTGGAATGGGAATTGTTTGGCCGCCATATTCTCCTGATCTCAACCCTTGTGACTCCTTTTTGTGGAGCAATATTAAAGACAAATTTTACGCAAATAACCCCGAAACCATCGCTGATCTCAAAACAGCCATTCAGGAGGTCATCGACAGCATCGATGTCTCGACACTTCAGCGAGTTTTGCAGAATTTTGTTCTTTGTCTGCGCCACATCATAGCCACTGACGGCAAGCATCTCGAATATGTCGTAAACTAAATCCGATTATCTGTAGTTACTGTTCAAATTTGAATGAAATTTTTGAATTAAGTAGTTTTTTAAAATTTGATTTTTTTTTCATATAGTTCAATAATTGTCAGTCTGTATATATATAGATAGATATACTATATGTAGCCACAGCAAAATGAGGCGTTGGCGAGCTCCTATTGCGCCAAGCTCAAAAAGGTGCCAAGTTTCAATTATAATAAGTAAGTAACGAAAAAACTGATAAATGTGAGAGTGAGAAGCATAGGGGTCGTTACAAAACTTTTGAGTTTTACTTGAAAATTTCATTTCTTAAGCAAACGAATCCTTTTGAAGTATTAGTAAAGATTGAAGATATATTTGAACTTACTACTCTAGCAGACCTTCATTACTCACATTATATACTACAACAGATAATGTTTTAGATGTATTATTTTTGATTGCACAAAAGGCACAGTTCTGAATTCTGTTTTTATTTTAAGTCCGAAAGTAGAAGTTTAAATGTAAGAAGTTTAAAAGTAAACTCGAAAAATAATTATTTTAAAAATGCACTTCGCTTTACATCGAGAGGAATTCGCTGTTTAAAGCTCCCTATCAAAAATTAATTAGAAATTAAAAAGTAACCTGGCGAATTGCCGGCAAACTGCTATTTTACACATGCAGAACATTTTTGAAAAAATATTTGCTAATGTTCTATGAGAAAAGTCTCTTCATATTTGGACATGGAATTTATATTTAAAATATGCATGATCAAAAGAGCGTTTTCTTGGCTCTTTCGAAGATTAAAAAAAATTATTTTGAATTTTGCTATCAAGAAATTTACTTAGGCATATGACTTCAAAAATCGGAAACGTATATAAAAAAAATAATTAACCATTAAAACTTTTTTACCGGAGAAAATAAAAAAAGGTAAACAATGGACCTGACTAACAGGTGCATTGGATATTCATATTTTTGCAGACACTTTTACTTCCTTCTAGCTCTTTAAAACAAAATTCAAAGTGAATTATACAACCCTTAACCATTAGCAGTCGAGTTAAATTTCATTCTCTTTTGTTTGCTCGATAAATATAAACAGTTTGTCACGAAAAACTTTAATTTTTTTGACAAAATCGTTAACCGTAACATTAGATTTTATCATTTATAGATTATTTAATTTGAAAAACTATCGAATTTTGTGGCTTGTGACTCACTCTCAAACTATTGCATGAATGACACAGGCCTTTCGATGTCATATATTTTATTTCGGATAAGAAGAAAAAATGGTTATCTATTCCCTCCCGACAGATGGTTTACAAAAAGTAATTCTGTAGCAAAACTTCAATTGAAACTTTTTGAAACATTTGAAACTTTTAGAATAGATCAGAACACGATGACAATGCATTCTTTTAACACTTTTAGCCATCTTTAAGCAGATTTGAATTCATTTTCAGTTAATTTTGTTTTGTATGGAAAGTTAGTTCGGAAAAATACGCAAGGTGGCGCTTCGATCGAATTCAATACTTGCACTTTTGCTTAACGGCGTTTGACGATTTTGAAAACAGAATACATGTGAACTTAGTTTGTTTACAAAAATATTGTGCGAAAAATTTTAAAAAATTTAATAAAAGTTAGCAGTTTATAAAATCTGTGGATAGTGGAAAAACGTGGTATATAAAAAGTTCTTTTTATCTTGTAGTTATTTATATATTTTTTTCAGAAAATTTTACCTATGTTGAATATTTAGCCTTCTTCAAAGATTCGGGTTAGTTGTTATTGTTGTTTCTAATGCCTCGTGGCCGGAATCTAATCCAGACTAGGTTTATATAGGCTATAGGGCGTGGCTCCGGGATGCGGCACCGGTTTTATAATGGCACCAGAAGGGTCGGAGTCCGATTTATCCAGGTGCCACTTCAGTTTTGACCGAGCATCCCTAAGGGCGACATCTGGAAGGATAGTCCTCTTTCACCCTCTCTGACCTCATAGAGGGACTATCCAGTCTACGGGTTTAATTGCCTATGTCCGGCCTAGACACGGAGTTATTTAATATCGCTTGTCGGTATTCGATCCGAGCACCCTCAGCATGGAAGCACGACGCGCTTCCACTAGACTACCTCAAACCCTTCGGATTAGTAGTACTTTTTATTTTCAAGATAGAACTATTTTGGGCATTAATTGCCTATTTTACTCGTAAGTAATCTAAAAGTATATTAATTTTATTGACTTAATTTTCAATATTTTGAAATTTCGTATTCATATTCTTCATTGTAGCAGTATTATGAACAGAAAAATACTCGCATTAAATTTCAAATTTGTTATTTTGAAAAAATACTGTTAAGGTAAATAAGTCTACTTCGTTCTCTTATTAATTCAAGTAAACTTTCAATCAAAACTTATCATAAAATTTAGTTATAGAGACTTTATGTGATTGTGACATTACGTAGAATCTTTGAAATAAGTAATTAATATTACATATTGCATTGAATCTAATGAAAATGTCATTAAGATTTTGACACATCTTTAGTAGCACCGGAAGCAATGCAGTTAAGTAGTCATTTGAGTTTGTATAAATTACGAAAATTAATACAAAATTTATCATCATATCGAATATTATATTTCCTATGTTTAACAATTTATATATTACGAATTAATGAGTCTTCGGGAATTGTGAGATTGGAGTGACAGAGTAATAATTTCAAATATTACTTTTACCTTGGCTTTCATTTTCCGGAACTTGCAAAGTTGAAGACTGTTGTCTGCCTCCGATAAACATTTCTTCGTTACTCATGGTGTACATCCGAGATATTGAAGCCGTACATTTTAGACGCATGGCCCCTTCGATGAAGTGCTTGTCTTTAGCCATGAACCTGAGACTTAAACTGGACGTTTCCAGGCCATCCTCGTGTAGCGTCGTAGAATATTCCGTCTCGTATTCCCCTGGTTCAATCTGTAACAAGTAGCATGCAATAATTACCCTCTTATTGTTACAACACAATGACAGCTTAAAAAAAATTGCAAACTTTAAAAGGATTTCGTACCAAGTTATCGTTCACAAACCACCTGAGAGTTGCAGCTGGTTTCGATTTGGCAGACGTGCAGTTGATGGCTACTGTGTCCCCAACATTGTATTTGGTCTGGCCACCCGTTATACGAGGTCCCTCAGTTGGCAGCACTGGAAAAAAAAGGAGACATGAATCAAAGAAATGTCATATTGCTCTACTCTGCATTAGTGATCCATTTCAAAAGAGCGTGAAAGAGTTACAACTTTTTGATAAAGCATTGATAGTGAAGATTGCTGAACCCGACTCATGTCGCAAAAATGTATTAATGATGGTGAAGAAAAGGTTTCGAATCCCCGAGCTTATTCTCTGTCGGAACGCAGACTGTTCAGCACTGCTTCACCTTTCAATCAAAAGATGGCAGCACCTGTAAAATTGTTTTGCTTGTTTGTTTAAAAATTATATTTATTATTTTTTAGAATTACTAGCTTAAAGATTAATGTTTAAATTGGTAAATTTCTTTCTTGATTTTTAAGAATTTTTGGAATAATTTGTTTATAAATTTATTGCTTTAAACCTAATAGAACTTTTATTATTTATTCTCTTCATTGTAAAAAAAGACTGATGCATTTTGGGTAATTTTCAAGTTGTTTTTTGATTTAGTTGTTCTAGGATTATGATGGAATTTCTCTTGAAAACGCTTTTTGCTACTATTCTATGTTATCCCATTCTTTCATTCTTTTGAGAAATTCCAATTATTTTTAAAAATCGGAACATCCAGGTTTTTTTGTAAAATCACATTATTTCATTTTATTTAAAACGTATTTATGGCAAATAACTAATGGATTTCCTTAAACTATTCAACCAGCATTTTTGGTAAGTAAATTCTAGCTTATTATTGAAAATCTATTCCCATTGCATCGCAGTTGTATTATTATAAATTTCATTAACAAAATAAATCTTATTTAACTAATTGGAAAGTTTTGTGTATTGTTCTTTTCTCTATTCTTTATGTCAGTTATCAAGTTTTCTCAATTTTTAAATATTGTTCTTTTTATTTTTCTCTATTCTTAAATATTCTTAATGATCGTACAGAGACTTCCCGTCAAAATCGACTACTTCTTACCCCAAATCTCCGAAAAGGAATGTTTATCCTTTTTTTGGTCTTTACATATACTAGTTTGGTTACAGACTTACTTTTCTGTGCTTCGAAGCTCGAGCATATCTATTACTGATCTGTGAAAAACCAATGTTTAATTTGTAGTCTAGACCAGTGGTGTGCAAACATGGGACGCGACCTCCTTGTGGGTCGTGAAAATAATTAGAGAGGTCGCGGAGAGTTTGAAGTATATTTATACCATACTGAATTATTTAATTAAAAAATTTGCTTTAAATATGCTAATAATTTTGAAATCTTGGACTTTTTAAATTTTTAATTTTGACTTAAGTGAAATACAAATTCGTATTTTTTTCAAATATGAAGTTCTAGTCACAAGAGATTTACCTAAAACCAGTACAGATGTTAAACAAGACATTTTTCTATTGCCATTATGTAGCTTTTTTCCCTTTCTTTTAAAGCGGAGGCAGTTGTCAAACATTTGCCTTACTATGCTGCATTTTACTGTCCATTTTATTATGGGGGCACCATACAGGCGGACAGCATTACCCCCTATGAAGGGACGACACAAACGGAGGCATTTTTCGTGGCGTGACACCGGGATTCGATCCGAGCACCCTCAGCACCGAAAACCAGCGTCCTGTACCACAGGGCCGTCACAAGCCCACATTATGCAAAGTAAATATATACCAAAATCTACAGTTAATTTATTTTTAAAATAGTTTGTTGAAATTTGATTATTTCTTTTTCTTTGTTTTTGCTAACATTTTCCTAATTTCTTAAAAAAAATCGCTACTGCCAAAAATTTTTCTTCGGGGTCGCGGGATTTTTTTTATCTAAAAAAAAATGGGTCGCGGTCGAAAATGGTTTGCTCACTACTGGTCTAGACCGCAGTAGATTAAATATACTTTGTTGAAATTTGATTATTTCTTTTTTCTATTTTTTGCTATAATTTTCCTAATTTTCAGTAAAAAATTTGCTACTGCTAAAAATTTTTCTTAGGGGGTCGCGGGATTTTTTTTCTAAAGTAAATGAGTCGCGGTCGAAAAAGGTTTGCTCACTACTGGTTTAGACCACAGTAGATTAAATATACTTTGTTTTACTGCTCGGTATGTATTTTTCTGTGTATAATCCACCGATGATTTTAAAATTGGACGTATAACAGTTAAGATATAAAGGTTTTATATAAGTATATGATGTTTTTGTGCGACTTTTAATTTAGACTCTTAAAGCCTGTCCACATAGCAGTCCGTTAGCGTAAGCGTAAAAGATCAACGGAGTGTTCACGGATGGTGTCATATCGCTCAGCTGTATGATTGGTTAAAATTTAACTCTTATGCTAACGGACTGCTATGTGAACAGACCCTTACTATTTTAAATGCACTGAGCTTCATAGTTCGTGTTTATTATTTTGTGTAAACTCAATCTGCGCTTCCTAACCATTTAAATAACCGGTTTTCATTGTTAGCTCGTTATCCACTCGTTTACATTCTATTAGCGATTTTTATGTAAGACAATGATACTTCATATATGTCTCCTTTTACAGTTTTTGTTCATGTACTAGAGTTTTCAAAAAAATTATTTATAATTTTTTATTGAGTCACTTAACAGTTAAAATGCAGCAGCATACAACGGGGAATGAGGGCAGAAATTTTCTGTTTTGTTCCTTGGATAAACATTTTGTAAACTGAAAGTCGAGATAATCAAAATACTGTAAAAATGTTCCGAACCAATGCGGAAAAGCTTATAAAAACCTTTGGAAGGAGGTTTAGGAAATGTTCTACTTAAGATGTATTTGATTTATATCTTTATCTTTAGATTTTGCGTTACATTTAATAAAGGTGGTTTGTTTACTGCTTTCAGACCAGCGTTTACGCAACGATGTACTGTAGCAAACAAACAGCCGAGATAAAAAATATAAAGAGATGAAAGTATATAATAGCCCGTAAAATCAAATACATAGAATATTAAATGAAAAATGTACAAAATTTGCTATCCAATGCCGTTTTTCCTTCGGGTTGGCATAAAAACATATGCCCCAAACAACAGTATAAGATGATACATGATAGGTGAAGTAAAAAACAGTAGTCGAAAACACTAAATTTCAAAATAAAATTAAGTGCATCGAAGAAAACTGAAAATAGCCCTATGGGGAATTTTCGAACATAAGTTTAAGCCACTAATGCTTCTTTAAGGCTGTTCGGAAACTTTTTTTAGAAAATTATTGTAGATTAAAAAAATAAGAGAGGACTCAGTTTTGTTCCACTAGGGATAAATTGTGGTAGGCGTTCCATAACACCTTGAGGTAGAAAAAAAAACAATGAATTTAGAACTGATATTAGAGTGCATATTCAAAACACCACTTTAAATGTTTCTATATAGCGATAATTATAAACGTAAGGCTAACAGTTAGTTTAATAAAAAAAAAATACTGTAATCAATATAGTATTCACCGCGTGACGCTATTTAATATTATATAGAACAATTAACTGCGGTATCCAGTTAATAAAGCAGACCAATTAATATCGATTAAAAATTCGTTAAGTATCCATTATACGCGTCTGTTATGGGTCCGCAATTTCGATTAAATCAGTGTAATGTATAACGTTATAAAAGGTAATTCTTTAAGCCCCATTATCTTCGACCATGCAAGAAATATGTCTGATGGGTTTCTTACGTGGTTAAGCATTATTACTGGCTGGATAAAGTGAAAATTTTCATTATGTGTGACAGCAGCTTAGTAATAGATATGCTTACGAAGTATCAGTTTAATCTTTGTGTGAATATATGATGCCACATGATTGAGCAAGCTCGGAAAACTAATACGGCGTGTTCTTAAACATTTCCAAATTTTGTATAAAGGGTGAAATTTTTACACTTGAAAAGATTTGGCGTTCATAATTTCTTGAAAAAAATTCTCAAAGTAAACTGATAATAGCAATTTTAAAATTTTCATTGATCGGATATAAAAATAAAAGAATACTCGCAATAAATATTTATTGCGAATATTATAAAAATATTCGCAATATTATTTTAAAAAACTCGCAAGATAACGTGGGGAATTTTAATATTTCGATGTTTATAATAATTAACGATATTTTTAAATATTTGAAGGTTCATATAGCATAATATTTTTATTTAGAGCCTGCCGCAAAACCGTATTGAAAAAAGTACGGAACAAAATATTTTGCTTCTTGTATATAAACAGAAATAGGTAAAGTGTCTAAGAAGTTATTTTACATCATTTTCATTATTACAATTTAAAAAAAATTCTTTTTTATGAAACTCCAGTGTCGAACAATATGCCATTCTAACACGGTACACTGCACTTTAAAAACTTCTCTCCAATATAGTATAATTGCGACAGATGTTAACATGCATTCTCAGAACAGGCTGTATTTCATAATTTAATAGAAATTTGCGGTTCCCTGTCCATGATCGCTTTAACTACATTTACATTCAACGAGTATTCGCCGAAAATCTGCCAGTTACAGACAAGATTTCGCTTCGAAACTTGGTTTTAGTAGCAAATGTTTGGTGGCCGTTTTGACAGACACTGACGTTTATTACCCAGCGAAATATTTGGTTTATTATGATACCTGTCAAAACAGCTCGAGAAATATGTAATAAATGATGGATTAACGTTGCGATGCTTATAATATGCGTTTCGTAGGATTATTGAAGTCATTGAATTCGGATTGGAAGATTAAAGAAAAAAATACAGATGGCTTATCTTATACTGTTAGTATGCCTGGAAAGCTGAAATAAATATTGCGAATTACTTTTTATGTAAAATATCTACATTTAATATAAATGTTATATCAGTTATACAGAAGGTCGTTCGCACTTTATGGAAACGATAAGTTTAATGTATAAATGCCGTATTTTTTGCGGCGATTTGCTTCTGTCTCATAGCCATGGTTCTTGACAATAGCTCTTGCTCGAATTTTCCATGAAAGTAAACTTTTTCTTAATACTGTCATGTCATTTTTTTCCCATTCCTCTTGGACCGTTTTCCAACGTCCGTTCAGTGTTCTTGGATGCCGTTTTCCTAAGGCTCGTTTTAATAAACCAAAAGCGCAAAAGTCCATAGGAGAAGCATCATTAAATGGGATACATTTTATTTCTGTTTCTGATTCTTTCTTTGCTAAATAAGCGGCAGTTAATTTAGACGTGTGACTAGAGGCTTTGACCATATGAAGCTCAACTTTATCAATGTCCTTTCCATATAAAACTGGAATTTCTTTCTGAAAAATTGGTTCTAAAATATTCTGCTGATAGTTGAGTGAATTGATGTTGGCTTTACTTTAGACTGTTTTGATTTTTAATTTGCCGTTGTAACAAAATACTGCAACTACCATGAATCCATTTGAGAACTTTTCTGTACACTGACGAAGCCATTTCGTACGGTCAATCCCGCCAGTTGAGCAATAGAAAATTGATCCTTTTATATGTCAGTCACTTAAATGCCCCCATGCCTCATCCAGTGTTACCACAAATTTCCATTTTTCAGCAGCTAGATGTTTTTCATATAATTTTCTACAATTTAGTTTTCTTTCAGCAATATGCTTTGGCAAAAGCATATGAACTTAAGGTTTAAACATCTTTTCTAACTTCAAATCTTTATGAATGATTTTACTTACAAGACCAGAAGATATTCCTAGTTTCGATTCAGTGGATTTTTGAATCGGCGGATTTTCTTTTAGGATCTGAGACTTCACTTTCTTGATATTTACCTGCGTTCGAATAGTCTTAGGATGAGGTTTCGCGGTCATGTTTTCATTTCTACTTTCAGTTTGATGTTTTTTTCCATTTAAAATTTAATATATTATAAATAACTTTTTTTGAAATGCCATAACTGCGGTTTTTACACCTTTTTATAATTTGATGATACGAATATTTCTCCTCGGAAAGCGCAGTCACGTAACCTTCGAACAATCTCTGAATTTTAGGAGCAATTTTCAAATAAATATTTTATTGTACATTCGAATCAAAGCAAAACAATAGCAGTCGATTACTCTGAGGTTGCCAAATTTTTATCTCAAAATGCAAACGACAAAAATAAATTACAAAATCGTTTCCATAAAGTGTGAACGACCTTCTGTAGGTTATGAGTGACATTTATACAGGAGTTAAATATTTGGATTTTGTAGGCAGGTGCCCCAGTCATAGCGTTGATTAAAGCTGCTGATATATTCCGTGGAGCTTATTCACACATACAGCGGTCTATTTTTGTTGTTGTTGTTTCAATTGTTCCCTGGCGGGAAATAATTCAAACCAGGTCCATAAAAGCTAGCGGACCGTGCGGTGCGACTTCAGTTTGAAATGGCGTCACAAGGGTCAGAGTCCAATTTAACTAGGTGCCACCTGAATGTTGACTGAGTACCTCCAGGGGCGACGTCTGGGGGGATCATACTCTCTCCCACCATCTTTGACATCATAGAAGGACTTTTCGGTATACGGATTATACGTGCCCATATCTGGCCTACACACGGAGGTATTTAATGGCGCTTGTCGGGATTCGATCCGAGTACCCTCAGCGCTACCACTAGGTTACCACAGGCCCTTTGCGTACTATTTTTCCCATAAGTAACAGTAACACTGTGAACTTAGCTTGGCTTGCATTTTGTAAAGAAATACCAGCTTGTCAAAAATCTTCTATACGAGACCACAAATTTTCGGCAGTAATTGTTGATGCCTGCCTACAGATTTCTACTGAAAGCAGCAATATCTGTAGCAAACTTTTAGTGAAAAGGGCTTGCTGCAAAATTCGTCTCTACTAAGGATATCCTTTTCGGATTAACGAATTTTTCGGATTAAGCGAAATTATTCTCGAAATAAACATAAATTACATAATAACGTGTGATTATATTACATATTTCGTGTGATTACACTGTTTATTTTATAAGGTCTGTCTAAACAAGCCGAAATCTCGGGAGGAAATGGGTGATAAGAGAGTGGAACGCTGCCTAGTACAGTAGAGTACAGTAGAGTGTAAGGGCCTGTTCACATAGGAGTCCGTTGCGTTGCGTTAAGGAAAAGATGACGTTGAGACGAAAATAAACCAGTCATATGCCTCCAAACGATTAGCAATGAAATTTTTAACGCCTATGATTGGTTTATTTTCGTCTCAACGTCATCTTTTCCTTAACGCAACGCAACGGACTCCTATGTGAACAGGCCCTTAGTTGTTTTAACAATACGTCACAGTGCTCGCCAGTTGGAGAGGTGCGTCGTTTTTGTTAGTGTCAGTTTAGCATTAGCATAAACACGTGTTATTTATTCTACTGTGTCCTACTTTATTATACTACTACTAGAAGGTAACCCGTCATTTTGACGTCATAATACTAATAATGACGTCATAATGGAAAAAGTATATGAAAGTTAAAATATATCCCGAATTATCTAACAATATTGCATTTAATCCACACCTTGTAAAAGAAAATCCTTTCATTATTTTTTATTTATTTAGTTTTTCATGCGAGTGGAGTAGTAGACTGCCATCCAGTTTTTTACAGCTCACTACGCGATATGAATACTTGAGCTACTTGATTCATTCCCATTCAAGTTTGTTTACTTTCAGAATTCATCGCAAAAGTAAACAGATTTTTAAAAACTGTTAAATATACAGCTAAAAGCATGCAATTTTTTTTTAGTTCTGAATGTTTTATAGAAAAATAGGCTGAACAAACGTGATTTGATGGAGAAGATATTAGTTTTTAGGTAAGAAAAAATTCTGATCCACATCTGAAATTGAAATTAAGCCTACCCGGTCGTTTGTTTACTGAGGGCTTCAATTGAAAGATGAGTACAGCCCGGAAGTGTTATACAGAGACAACGGCTATTATATATATAATTGTCTAATTTTGAATTTTCTTGTAATTTTCAGAAATATACTTTATATTACTTAGTATCACTGTAGTTTTATTGTAACATTAGTTCTTTTTGACTTTTGGTTTCGGATTAAGCGGACTTTCGGATTATCGGGACTCTACTGCAAATGCAAAACTTTTAACGCGCGAACACTGATAGTTTAAAATGTTCTGCTTCCTTTCAGTTTTCATTATTTGAGTAAGTTCAAAATATAAAATTGTATATTCACCAAAAGAAATTCGATTATTTACCAAGGAAGTGTTTTCCCTAAAAGTTTTTAACGATTTGTTTTTTAATGTTTTTATTAAAAAAATCATAAAATACTGAAATACGTTGAGAATGAATTCTGAAAGAAGTGATCTGAAAGAAGCTCTGAAATTAACATTTAAAAGCACATCAGTCAAGTGGAGTGGAATGGAAAAAATTTCAAAATATCGAAATAGTTTCATAAAAAGTGGTAACTATGGTTATATAAAATGCAATATTTATTTTATAAATAAAAGCTTAAATGGAAACAAAAGTTCTAGAAAACTTTTAATGACAGGATTATTAGCTTGAGAAAATTAAAGTAATATATTCAGCTCAGTATACTGCCTCTAGTTATTAATGACAAAACTGTCTAAAGGAATATCATGCACATTGTTTTTCTTTTTTTTTTTTTGCCGTAAACTAAATTTGTCATCATTCGCACTGAGTTCTGATGCTTAGGAGTGGGCTTTTGGAGACCTATAGTCTCAATTTTTCTTCTTGACTATCACTTATAATAGGTTTACCCCTATGCAACGTTAATAATCACGTTTACAGTGGAACTCCGTTATAACGAACTTCAAGGGACCAAGGTTTTTGTTCGCTATATCCGAACCGTTGAGAAAATGCTAGAGTTCACAAAATGTATAACTCATTAGTTGCAATGTGTATTCAATAATGATTTATTAAAAAATGATAAAATCTATTAAAATGATAATTAAGGAATTAAATCGACTAAAATCGATTGCATTAAACTGACACAATACTAATTAAATTACGTATATTAGGAAAATGACGGGACCAAAAGTTTCGTTCGTTATATCCATGAGTTCGTTATATACCGGGTTCGCTATAACGGGGTTTACTGTATTTCTAGCTTCTCCACACACTCATATAATTTCAACAAGATGACATTCAGATAAGATACTCATTTCTATTTTTCTTGTTATCTACTAAAAATCCCACAGGACAGTGTATCATGCATGTGTAATGACGTACATTTGTATTGTAAAAAGATTAAGTGATGAAGTGATTTTACTTCATCAAGGGCGCAAAGTTTTAACTAAAATTAATAGCATGACTTCATCAGGGACCTACATTATATGAGGGAGTCCTGAATTGCTGGGATCTAGGTCAGTAGGGCGCAAACTGTGGGTCTCGACCCACAGTTTATGTATCACTAACTTAGAGGCCAGCAGTGCAGAAATGAATCGGGGAAAAAAATGGCGGAGCGAAGATAGTTTGAAGTAAATTTATGTCGTGCTAAATTATTTAATAAAACACTACAAGCTTATATTTCAATATGAAGTTTTAGTCATATCAGATTTGCCCAAAACAAATGTAGAAGGTAAACAAGGCATTTTTTAATTGCCATTGCGCAAAGTAAATGAATACCCAAAATATACAGTTCATTGATTTTTAAGAAAAGTTTGTCAAAATTTCCTTATTTCTATTTCCTATTTTTTTAAAACATTTTCCTGATCTGTAAAATTTTTTTACAGCTACCAGAAAATTTTCACGGGGGGGGGGGGAAGTCGAGTGATTTTTTATTTAAAGAAAGTGGATCGCGGTCGAAAAAAGTTTGCGCACCACTGCTTTAAGTCACAGAAGAAAAAAAAAATTACTTCTTCCTAAAACAAAAACTACTTTTCTCCGGAAACTCCAAACCTAGCGTTTGACAACGATACTTAGAGGTCTTTAGAGGAAAATGAATGTGCCTTTATATTTTGAAAGATCCTGTGATGAAAAAAGTTGATTGTTAATTATTGTATAGTTACTTGTTTCATGCGATTTAGGATACCTAAATTTTACGGTTGACTTATTACCAGAAATAAGAACTGATGTCATGGTTGGAATCAGAACCCCAAATACATCAAAGAAGAGGTTTATCTTTCAAAAAGTATGAAAACGCACGCTGGCCAGTGTTAATAATCTTGATAATATCATGTACAAATGAGTAAAAGAGGAAAAAAATACCTAGTCAAAGATTATTTTTTATAAACATTTTGGTGCAAATTAGCCATTATTATGCATTATCATTATCAGGGCAAAAGATGATATTATGAAAAGTTAAAGTGAACAAAGAAAGGATTCCTTATAAGAAGTAAAACTTAGTTATTTACAACGCCTTGATATCAGCAGTATAAATAGTACCATTAAAAGAGGCTAATTCTGTTGATAAACACTCCTTGAGGAGATCTTACCTTCATTTTTAAAAACTTCTCTAAAAAATATTCCGAACTGTTTCTTTATAATTAAGAGTGAATATTCCCCCCCCCCCCATTGATTCAAAAGGAGAAATTTTGGAGACAATTACCTCATTTCCTCCCTTGCATAGCCTCAACTGGTTTTCCTATAACCTCTCAATTAGAGGTACACTATTTTTGATATTCACATGTGTTTGAAAGTTGTTCACACACGTAGTGTCTCAGTTTATACTGCTTTAGCTTTAAAATTAGTTTGAGCTATTTTGGATTTTCTTTCTTTATCTGATGTGTCTGGTACTAAAGTCTGTTTATTTTAAAATATTCCGTAACATTTCCTTTTCTTTATTGACATTGTTTGTAGTAATTGGGATGAAACAATGCTAGAAGACTTTTTCATTTTTCACTTCCATCATTTACTGTATAATCAGGTAAATCTAGTAATTACGTATAATGATACTAATAATCGCTGAAAACTAATGTAAAATGAGGTGAGTCTTAATTAATACAAAATTTAATTTAGTAGCAAATTTGTGCACGATGCAAAAATCAGCTATTCAAGAAAAAAATTGTCAGATGTTCATAAAACTGAAATACTTCACAAGATAAACGAAATAAGGAGAAATCTCTTTTACATTGTTCTCTTCATAAGCGCCGCAACAGTATTAATAGCAGTATTAATTGTGAAAAGGTTAAATAGCCAATCCACACTGAGTATCTCCTAAATTGTCTGAATAAATGACATTTACTATCCTGTCTTGGTTGTTGAATTCGCTTCTTCTAAACAGATTTTATTCCTTATGGTTTTTTTTAGTTAATTTGTAACTCTGCTGGTGTGTTTAGCATGTTAGTTCGTTTTTCTTTAAGAAAAAACTATGCTGAAACAACCCGCTTTCTCTATTAATATTGTTAGTGTTACTATGTAAACACATACTTGTAGTATATTGTCGTAACGTTTATATAACGTGTAGTATATTGTCGTAATATTTAGTACCACCCTTTATAACTATCTTTTTCTTATGAGATTATTCCCCTAACAGCTGCGCGTATCACATAAATGTGGATACTGCCCCGTGACTGCCCAGTTTTATTCAACGAAAACCTACTTTTAGCGCTAAGACCGCACCCCGCTTTCTTATCAGTGAAATTCCTCGGGAGTGGGAGAAAGGGTTGGTATATTACGCTACAAGTTTGGCTACTTTTCGCCTCCCCGAGATGCACAGGTACAATCGCTTCTCTTTGTGTCGCTTTGCTTTCGCGATTTTTCTCGCCGTTTGGTGAGCACTCTTCGCCAAATTTGGCGGACTGATGGACAGATGCGAAACTCACCAACCACCTGCAACAGAGATCTCTCCCGACCCATTGGACGAAAGACTCAAGAGAAGGGCTGGACAGGATGCCTAAGGAGATAGGAGGGAGTTGGACTTCGAAAACATGGGGACTCAAGACTCATCCACCGGTCTTCATAATCGAATAGAATGAGAAACATTCTGTATTTTTGAGGCCTTAAGCCACTTTCTTAAAATTCCCTCAAAATAAATATGTTCCATGGTTCATAATTTTTGGGTCGTCATTCCTCGTTTATTTTTTTACTGATGTCATTTTTCTATTCCATATGAGGAATTCCTAGTTACTATTCTGCAATATGCACCTCAACCTATTTTTAATAATACATCTATATATATCTATATAAATACTATTTACCAATAATTGTTCGGAAAATAGTGAAATAAGTGTATGAATAGAAAAACAAACAAAAAAAAACAAACAAAAAAAACCAGTGGCCTTAATATTTAGTATATCCGCCTTTGGATGTGATTACTTCCAGTGCTCATTGAGGAGGGCTTTCCACGAAGCTTTGAGCGCCATGTACATGAATTCATCTCAATTCCTCCCGCACAGTAGCACGGAGTTGAACGATACTATTAAACTCTTTTGTGACAACCTAAATCACAGATCCAGTTCATATCAAATGTGGTCGATGATTTTGAGTTCAGGAACGCCGAGCGGAACAGGAATGCCCTTTAACAACACCCATTTGTTTGTACCAGTGTATAACAGTTTGAGCTTTGTGGCAGGGTTCATTATTATTCTTGTAATAACATTATCCAGAGTGTCCGCCGTTTAATTTACAGGGATAACAATTGGTGATCCAAATCCATATAAGCTGAATGCTCCCCATCCAAAAGCTCCTGAACAACCAAACTTCGCAGTTGGTACTTTACAGTGATAGCGGGTGCTCTCGTACTGTTACCATTAGTATACCTTACTACTGAATTAAAGATACATGAACGCGGATTGTTTCTCCATGATGCAGTTTTCCCGTGGTCGATTGCCTGATTTGCAATCTCTTTGCCCCATTCTGAACATAATACCCTGTTTGTTTCGAGTTGAGTGATTAGTGTGTTAGTTATACATCTAGAATTGATTTTGCGTGCTCCAGTCGAGTGTCTATTGCTCGCGTGGACACATGACGGATATGACATTCTGCAATGACATCATCTCTTAGTTCATTATTTCGCAACGAATTGCCATGCCAACGTTAATAAACTACCTATATATCATTCATACTTCTCGAGACAGTCGGGGAATATGCAAATGCCGCAGCTACAAAAAGACTGCAGCTACCCGGATTTCTACATTTATGAAAAACTATTATACAAAAAATATGTTAAGAATGTTTTATCATTAATTACTCCATTAACATTTCCAACTAGTTTCACGTCAATTGATGTTCGGTCAGTTTCTGTAGACAGTTATATGTTATGATAAAATATAGTTTAATACGTAGTGTATTTTATATTATTGTAAGAATGAAGTCATTGCTTTCTATAACATCATAACAAAGAACAGTTAAAAGTAACAGAATAGAAAATGGTAAAGAATGACATACATCAAAGACTTGTCATGTCTCCTCCAGGCATAATTTAAGAAAGTACCACATTCAATGAGATAACTCATAAACACGAGTCCGTACAGAATGCAATTTACATAGCGTTTAAGAACGTTCCATCTTGCTGAGTTGTTCTACAAGATATTTAAAAGTAGGTTCCTTCAAATATTTCAAAAACTCATCTTAGTTCTGTATGTATTTTTGCTCTATTTATATGAATTCTTTCCCCTAAGGCGAATCGTTTTTCATGATTATGTGATTCTCTCTGAAAAAGATGAAACTTATAAAGCAGAAAAGGAAGGAATAATATTTGAGAAACGTTTTTTTAAAAATTTTCAATAAAAGTAACAGTCTTGAGAAAAGTAGATGAAATGAAGCAGAAAGTACACCTTCTCTTCTATATAATCCTCTTTCACGAATCGCTTCGTGTGATTGTAACTTCAAAGATAACTTTGGCTTTGATCTCGTTTGATTTCGATAATGTTCGACGAATGTATCCTATTCCGATATTCGATACTCTAAAACATTTTAAATCTTTCAAATGAATATTCTGGTTTTCATTATAAAAAAAGACGGAATTCAGAGCAATGTCGGAATGAACTACTTCAAATATCATAATTTTAAAAGCGCAAGTTGATGATATTAAAATTTAGAGAAAAATACTTTATGAGATTAAAAAAATTAAACTTTTGTAAATCTCTTCCCAATTTTTATTCAAAATAATTAATTTAATATTAAAAATAGTTTGAGATTTATTAACCAATGTTGTTTTTGCATATATATTTCCTTCTTGTATATTTTTTAGCCCTGCTATGCGAAAAGACAGCAGATACCCAGATTTCGACATTTAAGAAAAACTAATTTACAATAAAATGTGTTAAGAATTTTTATCATTAATTACTCCAAAAATATTTTCAAATAGTTTCATGTCAATTAAAGATTATACTTTATATTTATTGAAAACTGGACTTATTCTCTGTGCTTTGAATAACAAATACGCCCTACTGAAAGTCAAATATAGCTTCTCACTTTTACGTCCCAATCCAGAATTTTTCTTAGCTCGATTTTCTGATAATATGGGAAAACCCCAATAGAGGTTAGCCTTTATTACATGCTAATGATATCGAACCTTTGAAATCCAAGAATGTTTCTGTGACAGAAATGTATTGACAGACCTCCTAATTTCAGCTGCTATTTTTTTGTCAGACAAGAGCGGGGTTTGAACCCGTGTGTTCAAACCACAAGCGCAGTATTTTCTCACTGAACTATTCCGGCGATATCAGAAAGTTTATTCGTCTGTACGAATTTATTTTTTGTTTTTACCTAATATCATCGCTGATGTTTCTCTCTAATGAACTTGTTATATACTTTTCTACTTCGCTTTACGAGCCATTGATAAGCACATGCTTACCAATGGCTCGGCCTCACTGCGATAATCATCTGACAGGAGAGGCATTTGAACCCGCGTGTTTTAATATCCAAGTTAGTCCAATTCAGCTATTAGCTGAATTATTCGGCAGTATGAGGAAGTGTTACTTTTAATGATTCCCTGTACAACTTCTTCCTAAATCTTGAGCATACTTTTAATTTCATTTTATACTTTCATATCTTTATACAAATCTCTGTCTCTCTCTCTCTCTCTCTCTGTCTCTCTCTCTCTCTCTCTCTCTCTCTCTCTCTCTCTCTCTCTCTCTCTCTCTCTCTCTCTCTCTCTCTCTCTATATATATATATATATATATATATATATATATATATATGCGTGTGTGTGTGTTTGTTTGTTTGATTGCAAATATCAGGGTTTCCTAAACTTTTCCTGCGATGGAACACTTTGTAAATCCTGAAATTTTAGCGGAACGCCTTGTTTATTTTGTAGGTTATGTAATAAGACACAATCAATAAAAATTTGAAAAATGAGAAAAAAAAATTATTTATTTTGTATTTAGTAATTATGCATAAATACTTAATTGTTTAAATATTTTAGAGCATTAATCCCTCAATCATGTTTGAATTTCTTGTAGCCGTTGCAGGATTTAAAACAATTCCAGGTTTTCGTGGAACACTTATTAACTTTACAGGGAACACCAGTGTTCCGCGGAACATAGTTTGAGAAACCCTGGCATATATAAACGCAGATTAATTATTTTAAACGTCGGTTGTGAAAAATCAGCCAATCCAGATGATGTAAAAGTACTTTCATCTGCATCAAATGGGCCGAAATTCCATCATCACATTATTTAACATCTCGTTTCCTTTTATTTCCTCCATCTTATGAAACTCTTGAAAAACTTTTCAATACGCAAAAATAATATCCAAAAGTTCAGACCGGGGAAAAAAAGGGAAAAATTAGAGATACAGTTTTTTCATGATTATTAATGTTCATTTTCTCTTCTTCTGCCTCACTTATATATCTTTCATCAACTGCATATTAAACATACCTTCGTGACAAAGGGTATCCACAAGACGTGCATAAAGAAACACTAATCGGCAGATAAAACGAATAAATTTTTGCCTTTTTCTTAAGTATGTTTCCCGTGGGGAGCAGCAAATTAACCCAA
The DNA here is from genome assembly GCA_907164885.2 of Dolomedes plantarius. Lineage (NCBI taxonomy): Eukaryota > Metazoa > Arthropoda > Arachnida > Araneae > Dolomedidae > Dolomedes > Dolomedes plantarius. The sequence continues at coordinate 149,273,952 of OU015497.1, forward strand.
AGAAAGGACTCTGAAGGAGAATATATTAAACGCTTCCCTCGCTCATCAGAAATTTTTGTTGATAAAATAAACGAGAATTTAAATACTACTAGTCTGAGTATCCCTAAGTAGTCACAATGGCACAATATCAGTTTGCAAGTTCCAAAATCAAAATCTTTTGCGACCGCATCGGTGGTTAACAAACAATAATGTATCTCAGATTTCCCGTTTGCTTCCATTACTGTTGTCATGGATATTCTTCTCAAAGGAAAGATAATTTTCGCACCGATGTTTACTTCCCTTAAATTGCGGTAGCAGTTTCCTCAGACTGTTAATGCATTAAGAGGGCAGTGAATATATATATATATATATATATATATATATATATATATATATATATATATATATACATGGCAAATTTATTCCCACGGTTGAAATATCAAAAATATTTCAAGTCAAAATGCAATAACTCGTATTCTTGACTAACATTTAATCAAACACAACAGATTATTACAATAAGAAAAAACAGAATGTCAGTGCCCGTGTGACACGACATTAACACTCATCTAGCGAAAGCCAGATAAAACAGCCTGCAATCTGCATTCAGTAAAATAAAAATCATAGCGTGCCATTTTCATCCAGCGAAAATAAAATAACGTGCGGTCCATTGAAAGCGGTTGAGTTGCAACTCGTTTGCTCAAGCGGAGCGTCATCCGTAACTCGTGGCGCGGCGCGTGTCCTGTAACTCTAAAACATCCGTGTTGCCACAAGAGTGGAATTCTCACAAGTTCGGCCATCCTGCAACCCAGACGTGAAACTTTCTAGGTGAAACTTCCTCACCTCCGATTCTCGTTAAAAATATATTACTGAAATTCAATTTAGGTGATCCAATTTTAACATAAAATTCATAATCCATTAAAGAAAGTTCTGATCCTGAATCGCAGAATAAACTTACACCTACACCTTCAATTTCAGCTGTCATCTCGATTCTGTTAGAGTATTTTTTTTATCGAGACCAGAGATTCTTTCTTTTCATCACAATATTGGCGGTATGTCCAAACCTTGAGCATTTAAAACAACGAATCTTTGATTTATTATCATATCTTGAACTATTACTATAATTCAATTTCATCCTTGCTTTAAAATCACTATCTCGAGCACGAATAATTGATGCTGATTTTTCGAAATCTTTACTCAGTAATTTCTCATCAATATTTCCATCCGTATTTATGTTTAGATCGGTTTCTCTTTGGAAATTAGGCCTCGCGGCTTCATAATCATCCAATTTATTAACCAACTTATCGATATTTTTTATTGTGGGCAAGTCGTCTAAAAAATGTTTATGAGCGTCAGGAGACATCTTCCGCTTTAATTGGTCTGAAACCAAAAGTTTCTTCAAATCTTCAAATGTTTCGACTTCTAAACAAGTAATCCATTCTTCAAAATAAGTTTTAAGTTCAAAAGCGAAATCGCGCCAAGAGGCGACCGATTCCTTCTTGTGCTGAACAAATTTTTGTCTAAACTGTTCTGGTGTCAGCCTAAAGCGTTTCAAAAGTAACTTCTTAACATGATCATACTCATTAGCCGATTGATCTGGTTCTCGAGCGACAATGTTTACAATCTCTAACGGCAGCAATTGGAGTAAATACGTGACCCAATCTTCTTCAGGAATTTCAATTCGACTGATCTGCCTTTCAAATAATCTCAAATAAACACCTATATCACCGGACATATCATAACGTGTCATTAATTTCAACAAATTATGCTATTTAAAAACAGGTGGCGGAACCGGAACATCGCCAATTCTTTTAGTATTTGCCTCCAATTCGAGTTTCCTTAATTCAAACTATCGGTCTGCTACCTCTTTCTGCATCCGTTCTAGCCTCTCAGCAATAATAATATCTAATCTACTTTTACTAAAGTCATCATCATAAGTTTCTGAACTGGTGATGATTCTAATTAAATCAGCGACTTTAGCACCTTTTGCTGCTTCTAGTCCTAACTCATCAATTAAAGTTAATAAATCAATTTTACGTGCTCCACACAAAAACGTGCTTCGCACATAGTCATACATTTATTCAGAAACGAAAACAAAAACGAAATGTTTTGTACTCACAGAAGTGCTGGTCTTCCTATAAGACAGAAAATACATGCGTTCTTCATACGCCACTAGTTCATATCTAAAAACCAATCCATAGGGTCCGTAAATCTTCTGACACCATAATTGTGGGAAATTTATTCCCACGATTGAAATATCAAAAATATTTCTAGTCAAAATGTAATAACGCGTATTCTTGACTAACGTTTAATCAAACACAACAGATTATTACAATAAGAAAAAACAGAATGTCAGTGCCCGTGTGACACGACATTAACACTCATCTAGCGAGAGCCAGATAAAACAGCCTGCAATCTGCATTCAGTAAAATAAAAACCATAGCATGCCATTTTCATCCAGTGAAAATAAAATAACGTGCGTTCCATTGAAAGTGGTTGAGTTGCAACTCGTTTGCTCAAGCGGCGCGTCATCCGTAACTCGTGGCGCGGCGCATGTCCTGTAACTCTAAAACATCCGTGTTGTCACAAGAGTAGAATTCTCACACACACACACACACACACACACACACACACACATATATATATATATAACAGTTCCGTAACTGACTGACTGACTGACATATAATGCACACACCAAACAACTGGACCTAAAGGGCTGAAATTTTGCATGGCGATTCTTCTTTTAGTGTATGGATGCACTAAGAAAGATTTTTGAAAAACTTTTCTTAGATTTTTTAAGATTAAATTTTTAAGCTGTTTTAGTAACTTTTTTTAAGTTTGCATTTAAAATAACAATTTGAGGGTTATAAAATTTATATCACGAGAAAGATCATAAAAGTTTCTTTAAAATGAGATCTTTTTCGAATCTATACCTCCATTTTCTGATTTTTGGCGAATTTTTAAAGATTAATTTTTAGAATTTAATTTATTAAATGCTGATCACGTGATTTCTTTTTCTGGTACCTTAAATAAATTTATCGTCACGTGCATAACAACTAAATAGACAAAAAAATTTTTTTTCTTGCTAATGTGGCAGACGATTGGACATTATCCAGAAAATATTAAAATACAATAAAATATATTATGTTCCTCAAACTGTACTATATTAATTGTACTATATTCTTTAGTATATCCTATTATATTTAATTTGAATATTTTCTTCTACATTATTTTGTCTATAAAAATATCCCTTACGATTTTTTTATAAATATATTTTTTTGTTCTTTTTACATCAATTGTATACATTGATCGTCGTATTTATTATAAATATATATATATATATATATATATATATATATATATATATATATATATTTATTTATTTATTTTTGGCATTAATTGCATACATTGACCGTAGTATTTAATTTGAATGTACTCCGTAGAGAAGTGCGAGTTTTCAGCTAGTATATATATATATATATATATATATATATATATATTGATTGTTCCGTTTTCCTGGGTTCGATAGGATTGAATAAAATCTCTTCAGAAAGTGCACACAGAATAAATTTATTATTCTGTAAATTCTTCAGGCGCATACACAAATTCAAACAGAAAACCTGTAACAACTGTAACCTGGAAAAACTGTCTTCTATACAGCAGAAAACTCTAAAAATGCAAGTAAGGATAACAGAGTCTTCAATACAATACACGCTTAACGCACTTTCAATACATTCAATTCTTAGCAGAAAAGAACACTGAGTGCTATTGCCAATGTCAGGTATATTTATAGACTTCCAAAGCGCCCCCTATTTGTCAGTCAACTTTCGAGAATTTTCTAGAAAGGTCTAGACAGAAAGTTGGCGACCATTTGGCGCAATATCGTCAAATGTGGTGAAACATTGCCAAATTTGGCGACCAAAATAAGTCACCAAAGCCATCGTCAATTTGGCGATAACTCTCATATTTGGCTAGATTACCATAGACTCGTAAAATTCGTAATATTATATATATATATATATATATATATATACAAACAGGTGAAGTTCACTTGATTTAAATTTTATTTAGTAGTAAATAAAACATCCTTTTATTTTTTGATTCTTAATTATATTTGATGTTTTAAGGATATCGTTTTTAAATTACTGCAAACTTAGCAAGCTATTTTTTTTGACTTACCGATTGACATACGTAACGTAGACATAAATTTTACCTTATAACTGTTAGACTTTTTCAGACGAGTTGTTTGCACTTCTTTTCACTGTGAGTTTAATAAACTAAAATTGAACGTACAGTCCACCCATGCTTCACGCAAATTTAAATGGCACTGAGCATCATTGCTTTTGGCCTCGTGGCAGGGAAAGACGGAAATGCTCACAGCATTAAGATAATCAAGACGTCAGTTTATTTTGCACACTGTTTTAAATTTTCGCATTCTTATTTCGAATTCAATAATATTCTTAGCATAAAAATATAAAAATACGAACTTTCATGTTAACACAAAATTTTCATGTCTGTTTCATCTAACCCAATGGTTCCTAACCTTTTGTTCGTCAGGGACTACTTGCCAACCACACCCCCTCCCCCCGCAAAAAAAGTGAAAAAATCGTAAGGATATTTTTAGCATAAAAATATAAAAATACGAACTTTCGTGTCAGCGCAAAATTTCCATGTCAATTTTAATCTAACTCAATTGTTCCTAGCCTTTTGTTCATCAGGGACTACTTGCCCCCCCCCCCCCCCCCCCCCGCTTAAAAAATATCGTAAGGGACCCTTCCCAACCAATCCTTTTAGAGGCAAAAATAGGTTTTATTTTCTGAATAAACAAACTATTTGTTGAAAAGAAAAACTATTTGTGATAAACAACTTGAATAAAAAGTTACACATAAACTTAATAACACACTTAACGCAAAAGAAAACTTGGTATCAAACATAAAAGTGACTTGAAAATGGACGAGATTTTTCAACTTGCATTCGCATCACAGAAAATATTTAAGGAATTTTTAGGCAGATCAAGGAATATTTTCGTACACAAAACATCAGAAAGCGGAGGTAATACAGAATTTTTTAAGAATTTGAACAAAAGATTGGGAAATAATTTTTTTCTCCCAGTTTTATAAAATCGTTTAAATTCACAGTCGTTTTGAAATAATGAAATAGATTTTTATCATTTCTGACCTCATGGACCTTTTCCTGGGATCTCTCGGACCACCACTGGTCCGTGGACCCAGGAACCGATTATGAATGCTGGGGGTCCCTGGGCAGATGCTATTTGGGGCCCCCCCTCACGAACATTTATAAAAATAAGAACTATCCAAGAACTATACTATTAGAAGTACCAGGTGCATACATCAAGAGTGTGAGGAAAAGTTGTTAGAAATCAGGATTTAAAAAATCATTTGATTTAAATTTTGATTCAAATAGCGATTAAACCAAACAACCCTGCACGCGAGTCCTATATTTGCTATTACAGTGTATGGCTGATAAGATGCATTCATAAACACGTTTCACATCAAACTGAAAACGCCTTCCACCTTCTGCTGTACGTGTGATACAACCTGATAGTTTAACATTTTCCCTAGAGCAGAAAGCGAAATTAAAATCTTTCACTTATCTGGCACCCTATCTATTTTAGTGTTGAGAAACATCATTAAAGAGATTTTGCATGTTAAAGAGGACAGTTTTGGGGCCCCTTAACATCAGGAGGCCCTGGGCAAAGTCCCGATTTGCCCATGCGATAAAAAGGCCCTGCGTGGACCACCGGTTAGGAACCACTAATCTAACCTATTTTCCCTATTTCACAAGCAGATCGGTCTAACGCGCGTACAATTTTCCAAACGCAACGTAGCTGTTAATGGACTGAGAACATACTTCTTTTTTTTACTAAAAATATTTTAAAAAGACCCAATGTGTGTGTTTGTTTCTCTACTTTTCAGCTAGCCTAAGATTCAAGAAAACCTCAAGTAGTTTATGCGTAAAACAAATCCAAAAAGTTTATGATTGCAATAATTATGAAAACATAAATAAGTCAGTAGACATAAAAATACAAGTAGAATATGTAAAAATTCGTCAAAATAGTATTTTTTTAACGCTAAAGAAGACCTCAAAATGCTTCCTTCATAGTTTTATGTTAAGAAATGTTTGGAAATAAACAAACTGGAGTATCACATTCTTCTTTTTTTATTCAATGTAACCGAATATATTTCAAGTATCATGTCTTAATTTAAAAATCCAAAATTTGGACGTCTTTCATGATGAAAGACTCCCCACTACGTGTTTTTTGAATTTTTTTTATTATGTATACTCATAAAAGTCATATCAAATGACTTTTTTTCAATAAAAAAAAGTCTTGAAAATATAAAGAGGAAGTATAAAAGTATTGACTTACAACTCTTTCTCGACTTCACAGCGAAGAAAAAACAAAATCGATTCCCCCCCTTTTTTGACGAAGAAATGTTTAAAAAGCTTTCATTTTTTATTGATAGTAAATTGAAGCTTATCTTCTAACTACTGCGTATCGACGGAATATTAAGTAGCTTTTTTTTTCTCTAAGCAGGGCATAAACAAAAGACTATTGCAGCAACCGAACGAGATAACGGGAGGCAGCAGATTCTTCGAATTTCCCACGTGACTGTATAAAAACTGAAAAACTTATTCTCAGGATTCATATTCAAAAGAAGAGATGACTGATAACAACAAGAGTAATTGAACAAAAGCTTTTTCTTTGTGTGTGTGTGTGTGTGCGGAAAAATAAATGGACCTTAACGGAGCGATCCATTAAAAATAACAAACAATCACCTGGAAAAGGCAAGACCGGGGAAATATAAATTTGCGATGAAAATGAGGGGAAGAGAGAAACTACCAATTGATTCTCTTACAGCAGTCCTTTTTAAAGGCGTAAAATTTCCCCCCGAAAGTGTTTCCCGTAACTTTCTCTTTGCCGTGAATACACAAACCGCTCTTCAAAAATTATTCATTCATTCCGGAAATCACGACTCCGACCACGAATTCTGATTAGAATTTTCTAACGGTTGAAGCTTAGAAATTCTATTCGAAGGAGAAGAAGAAGAAGAAAGAACAAGAAAGCGGATTTCAGCGCAGATTCAACAGAACACTCTTTCATTTAGTATTTAATGCGCAGGAACTGTGTGGTCTGAAAACGAATACCTCTCACCTGCTTTTACTTAACTTCGGAAGGAATATTCGTCATTTCGATCTCAAGAGGGAATGGTGTTTGTAAGACTGTAAGAACATAAACACGGATTATTTTTATAAACTACGGGAGTGTTGCAAGTGGATTAGTGATATAGTTTCAATGTTTTTAAAGTACCGTTTATGGAAATTCCTATATGCAGAGACGTGAAATGCGATTTTTAAAAATCCTTATTATTTAAATGAACTGAAGCGAACTAAAAGGAGATACTATAATGTAATACAACATATAGTTGGTCTAATTAACAAACCACGTAACTCCAAAAAATATGATTTTGGGATGTTCATGCTATTATATTAGTGTATGGTCCCTGTACAACTCTGTCAAACCTCACAACTCCAAAAAATTGAATTCAGCCCCAAGAAGGGAAAATACAATCCATACTGCGTAACTCCTTAACTATTGCTAACCTTGTACCTCCCCTTTAATTAGGAAGATGTTTAATTACAAAACAATGTGGCTTATATACAGTATCTCAGAAAACTTTAACATTTATTTTTAAGGGTAAAGAATAATAATTTATTTTTCCAATGTCGAATAAATCAGTTATTTTTTCATCATGTGAAAAGTGGGAAATGAGAGTTATGTAGTGTGTTAATTAGGACAACGATATTCTTTCATATATACAAGCCCGATCGTTCCCCTCAAGTTTCCCCCATTTATAAACAATTTATCGGCACTTAACCGCTGAATTTAGTACCCTGGCTCCTCTCCTTACACGACCTTTACAGGTGACAAAATCTAGCTACGATGGGCTAGAATTTGAGAAGAAAGCAAATTCAGCAGCGAGTAAATATTTTAGCCTACTGGACTGAATTAGATTTTGTGCGTTCAGCAAAAAAAAAACAGTCTGAGAAGCAAATAAATGAGGACATAAAGTAAGTTTATGATCGCTATAGAATATGCTCGTGAGGCTCTATTAATAATTAAATATATCTTTAAATGTACACTCCTTCAAAATTAAAAACAAACAACGAACCCATATTCGGACTTGTTGAATTTTTGGTCAGTAATTTGGTAGAAAGCGTTTTATCTTCCTTGAGTTTCCCCATAGCAGCTAATTTCTGATTGCAGTATTACAAATGAAATTTCTTAAAACTCAGGGATGCATTGAACATCTCCGCGTTTACGTTCGGAGGATTGTACTCCCCCAGTTCCTCGCGGAGTGTGATATATTTCCCCGAATTTTTGGTTAAGTAATAAATTAAGGCCTCTCCATCAATCTTTTTTAGAGACAACCAGTCAAAGAGTCAAAGTAAATGTTCTTTTAGGTACTTGTTCCGATTTGGAGCTTTCAGCTAAACACGGTGTAACTTTCAAAACAAAGCAAATAGACATTTCTTCAATAAAGTGCGAAGGAAGTTTCCCTTGTTGCGATGGAGAATTAAAAAAAATCAGCTCACTGCACTGAAAAAATGTTTTGAGTCATATCTGGCGAGAGTTAATTGAGCCAAATCGGTTAGGTTCACATTTTTGAAATTTTAGTATTAAAGAACTGGATGGAATTCTAACTTTTTACATTCATAACAAATCTCCCAAATAATAAGGATTAAACCTCCGGTGGGAACCCTTGCCTCTCAGGCAGCTATGGTTTCTTTACTCAACGCTGGGCCGCCCACCCTTTGACCTTGGGTACTGTGAGTCTACACATGCGTCAGTCAACATCTTGTCATCAGTGTGGAAGAGTGATTCGTGATAGGGATGCGACATCGATGTCGATGTTTTCAACACATCGATGTTTTGATAAAAACATCGATGTTTTAAACATCGATTAATGAAGCCGATGTTTTTTTAACATCGATATTTTGTGCTCGATGTTTTACGTTGTCTCGATGTTTTTTTAAATGAAAAAGTACCGTAATAAAATAAAATTACCACGTAGCATAATTTTCACACTCAGTAAATGTAAGTCTGAATTCTGAAAAGGACGAAGGGGGAACGATTCCTTAGAAAACAGACAAATGGCAATTAACAACCAATGAACCAATCAGAGCGCTTGGAATTTTCCCGACACTCCAGAACCTTCCATGGGGTTTTATTTTACAAATAGTATATACACGAGTGCATCCATTTAAGTTTTTGTTTTGTTCTGATTTTATATAAGTTGACGTTAATATTATTAGTAAGATGCCTCCGAAAAGTACCGTTTGGAAATATTTTTACAAAACCTCTGACAAATTGGCGAAATGCAATATTTGCCTTAAGTCCCTTAAAACTTCTGGCAATACCACGAATTAATCTGGACATTTGAGGGAAAACATGGCGGTATTTACGAGAATTTTGAGTCATCAAAGTAGCCGAAAGAAAACAAGTTTTTGTCATTTGTGTCTGCCCAATCAGAGAGTAAAATTAAATCACCCCCTCCCCCCCACGACTAACGGAAGTAACATTAATGTTAGAAGTTACTAAACCAGTTTTAAAAAATGGATGTTTTAAAACATCGATGGTTTTTGGGCGATGTTTTATTAGTATCGATGTTTTAATATTGAATATCGATGTTGCACAACATCGATGTTTTGTTATCGATGTCGCATCACTAATTCGTGACACCAGCGTTCTATGGTTCAGGTAAAAATTAGATTAATCAGAGCAAAAATTAAAAAGCCCAACCCAATCACTCGTTCGACTAACTAAATGCCTCGAACCGTAATATATAACCTGCGATAATTGGTTCTTTTCAATAGAAGCTGGTCAAGAATTAAGGAGAAATGGTTTGACGATTGTGGCTACCATGAAATGTAATAAACCACAAATACCCTCTGAATTTCTAGTTAGGAATACCTGCGAAAGAGATATTCCATCTATATCTGCCTTCCAGGCAGATGTTCCCACTAAGCTGTAAAATAATCATGCTCCCCACAGAAGGGTTATTGGCACTACGTGACAAAATTGTTTTGGCCATCGAATAATAAGTTACTTTTTTCAGAAGCCTATGAAGTCCATACTCTAATGTCGATGCAATAATTAAATTCAAACGCATAAACAAATACTTGATGATAACAGTTTAATCGTTAATCGTGTTTCATGACAAAAAAAAAAGTAAAATAAACTAGCCAGTTACAGTCTAACTGCTTCAGAACTGCTAAATACTTAAGAATTATTAAACAATTATTTCAATTTTTTTCGGTAGTAAAAAAAACAATTCAAAGACAGAATTGCAGGTTATTACTTTTTTTTCACTTGTCAAATCGGTTAAGTCACATAATCACGCAAAAATTGTAATAATAATAACGATTACACAAAGGATGGTCTATCTTATAGATTTTATAGGTCGTCAGATAAAACTTACATCCGCAATAATACATTCTACAGTGTTTATATGAATTCATATTTTCAGAGGCATTGAAAAAAAACAACAGTGTATATTATTTTACTAGCTGAAAACCCGTACTTCGCGACAGAGTACATTCAAATTAAATACAACGGTCAATGTATGCAATTAATAGTAAAAAAAAACAAAAAAATATATTTATAAAAATTGTAACGGATATTTTTATAGACAAAATAATGTAGAAGAAAATATTCAAATTAAATCTAATAGAACATACTAAAGAATATAGTACAGTTAATATAGTACAGTTTGAGGAACATTTCTTTTACTGTATTTTAATATTTTTTTGGATAATGTCCAATCGTCTGTCGCATCAGGAAGGAAAAAAATTTTTTTTGTCAATTTATTTCGTTGTTATACACGTGACGATAAATTAATTTAAAGTATCAAAATGAAAAGAAACCACGTGATCAGCATTTAATAAATTAAATTCTAAAAGTTAATATTTAAAAATTCACCAAAAATCAAAATATAGAGGCAAAGATTCGAAAAAGGTTTCATTTTAAAGGAATTTTTGTGATCTTTCTCGTGAAAATAAATTTTATAAACCTCAGATTTTTATTTTAAATGCAAACTTTAAAAAAGTTACAAAAACAGCTTAAAAGTTAAATTTAAAAAAATCTGAGAAGAATTTTTCAAAAATCTATCTTAGTACACCCCTACACTATGAGAAGAATCGCCATGCAAAATTTCAGCCCTTTAGGTCCAGCGGTTTGGTCTGTGCGTTGTATGTCAGTCAGTCAGTTACGGAACTGTTTTATATAAATAGATTACTTTTCCCCACTTTTTGTTTTAAGGACTTCCCCGATTTGGCAAGTGAACGGCTAAATTGTCGAAAGTTCCTGAAAACTGCGCGATGGCAAACCAGCTTATTTAACAGAAGGGCGTAGTACCGTTTTCCAGCGTAATTTAAGGGCATCTAGAATGTGTCTAATTTCGCAGCTGGATGAAAGAAATGCATAATTGTGAAAATTGACTGTCCATTAATATAGTTGAAAACTGTCTTGGGTCATCCGAGTTACGCAATTTTATATATCCGAGTGAAATAAATTCCTCGATGTGAGAATTTATTGCTCGGTCGTCAGGCTACAATTGTATTGGGGTTTTCATGTTGTGTATCATTTCGTTGCTAAGTGAAAGCGATTCATAAGCGTGGGAATTTATTGGGTGTAAGTGAGCAATAGTTATTCAGGAATTCTAGCTATTCAGGAATTCCTAACTTGAGAACCTTCATAACTGTTTGAAGGAAACAATCAGCAGTTGTAGGAATTTATTGAACTTCACTAGAGAGATGGCAGCTATAAGAAAGTACTAACTGCTTGCGCTCTATTTGATTCATATTTTTAAGGTAGAATGAGAAATTACTATAATTTAATTCTGTAGGTATTCAGTTGTCGCGTTCTTTTTCTCTCTTAACTATGAACTAACACCTAGCTTACAGTTTTTAATAATTTTATTGTTGTTGTCTTTTTGTTCCTTGCCCCTTGGCCGAAAATTCCAAACCAGGTCCATATAGGCCTTGCGGACTGATTTATAAATAGTTCGGCTCTGGTTTAAAAATAGCAGCGCAAGGGTTGGCGTCTGTGCCACCTAGGTGCCACCTCAATTTTGATCAAGCATACCTTTTTTCAGCATACCTGCCCAGCAAGCAGGAAATTCAGATTCGTTTCCAGGTTCAGGCTAATTTGTTTATTCCAAAGAAAAAAAAGAGATTAAATCTTTGGGTTTTGACGGTGCTGTAAGAAAAATAAAAGTGATTTCGACGGAGATCGACTGCTTCGATCTCTCTAAGGCAAGGAAGAATGTGAGGCTTAAAATTGAAGATCATAGCATGGATTTGCGGCGTATGGGTCTGAGAGTCGAATGTTACGGGCTTGACACCCGAAGTCACAAGAGGTAGTTAAAGTGAAGAAAAAAATTAATGAGACTGTGTGTTAAAGTGATCGTGTATACCTATAGTTATAAACTAGTAGTAGCAAAGAAAAAAAGTCTATTCTAAAATTTTAAAAGAACGTTTTTTTAAAATTACAAAAAAAAAATCAATTGTTGATGTATATTGTATTTATCTTTCACACGTTTTATACATAAAGCGTAGTAATTTAGTAATACAGGGATGCTTAATATACACATACACATACATACATACATATATATATATATATATATATATATATATATATATATATATATATATATATATATATATTTATATATATTTATATATATATATATATATGTATATATATATATATACATACATACAGTGAAACGTCTCTATGATGGCCAGTTATGGTTCGAAAAAAAGTGGCTATTTAGAGGGGTGGTTGTTGAACACGGGTGGCTGGCTAGAGAAGTTTCATTGCATATTAAGGAACTTTGAGTAAGCAGATTAAAAAGCCATTTAAGTCAATATTCAGATAATTATTAAATTTTTTTGCAAATTTTCAGAAAAATATAGAGGAATTTCAATTTTTATATCTTTTTTGGGAAACTGAAAGTTGATTATAATACGGTGTACACCTATCTGCTTTGCAAACCATCAGATATCTTGTAGCATCTCACACCAGAGATTGCCTTAAATATTAAAAATTCATAAGAAATATAATCCCTTTTATTTCTCCATTATATAAGCAAAAAGGAAAAAAAGAGCTAAAAAAACAATGCTGCTTCCAGAAATCTCCTATTCTGTCTGCAATTCTGTACTTTTAAATGAAACTTTAGTTTTTAGAGGAAAAATATTCAGGTAAGAAATTTGCGCTCAGCAAACTTTTCAAGCAAGAATAACGGTTAAAAAAACTGGTAAAAAGGGCAGAATGTGTTAATAAATATTTCCTTTTAGCGTTTTTTTCCCCAAAAAGTTACAAAAGATATAAAAATAGTCTTCAATTTTTATAAAAAAATAAAGATGCCACATTTGAGTTTCATTCCATTCTAATCAAGTGAAACATGCAATTTTTTTTGGTGCTGTGCCATTAAAATCCATCTGGACGGAAACGAAAAGAAATACATGTGTTTAAAACGTTGATTAAAACAAATGATAAAAAAAAAGAAATCATAACTTTTTTTAGTCTCAGACAAAATTAATTAAAAAAATATTTTGGAACTTGGCAGTAATGAAAGAATTAAAACTGCATATAAAAATAATGTACAAGCAACGTTATTTTGAGATTTTTTAAAAATCGATTAAGTTTACATGCAATTGTACTGAAAATATATGCTATGACTGATAATTTAATAATATTTGTACACAGGTAGTGAAATGTTACCAGATTTTTACATTTCGGTACTACACCGAAATTTGACATTAGTGTATTGCACGGAAAAGTACAAAATTTTGAATGATTTCTCTATGGAAACAGCTTTTTTAGTTATCATTGTGATCGCTACATGTGTCAAATAGAATGTAAATTAAAGGATTGGAGGAATGAGAGCTACAGAGAAAAGTACAGCTTCTTTCATAGTTCTGTGCTCAGATGGCAAAATGTTATAAGAAACTTTTCCTAAAAAAATTGAGTTTTTCACATTCCGGATTCTCGTTTGCCTATATTTTCTATTTACTGTAAATACTGTAAGTAATAGCCAGTTATTTATAACGTAGGATTACGTTCCTCCATAATGGTTCTCCTGAAAGCAAAATTTTAGACGTTAAAACTGTCCTTCGTCGCGAGTTATAATTTTGGCAGCGCGCCAATCCCAGTCTGTATCGCTTGGGCAAGCAGTAAACAGTTAAACAGAAAAGTACCAAAATGCTTCCAAATTTATATATATATATATATATATATATATATATATATATATATATGAATATGAAATGACCCGGATGGCCATATCCTGAGAATAAGACATCGAGACTGAAAAACAATACGATTCGAATTCAAGAACAAAGACGTTTATTCCAGCAATAACATGAACTTACAAAGCGACGTCCAGCTCTCATCTGCGAGCGTACAAGCAGCTGCAAACGGGTTGCTGGAAATTGGCGAGGTAGGTTAGTATTGGAAAGGGGTAAAGGACGGAAAGGTTACCATAGAGAGAGAGAACTCGAATTACAGGCGATTAAAGATTAGAGGTGGTTAAAATTTATTGCATATATATATACAGTAACCACCGCTTATAGTGATCACTGGTTATAAGAATCAACCGTTTATAAGAATCAATATCGCGAAAACAAAAACAAATGTATTATTTCCATGCTAAAATTTTCGCTTTAAAGAATCAATCCACCGGTTTTAAGAATCAGTTTACACTCTTCGCTTTCGTTTCATTTTTCCAAAAAAGCCACTTAAACCCTCAAAAGGTACGAAGTTCTTTCTTTATTCTTTTTAAAAGAAAGAGTGATAAGATGGGATGGAATACACTGTCCTATTAGCTTGACCCAGGGGCATCCTAACCGTGCGGATCCGATTTCACTTTTCTCCAGTGACAAAGAAATACAGGGACTCTTTTTTCCGACCTCTCACATCCTGGTTGCGGATTCCTGAACCCTGAAACGCATATATCTTCGGGGAACTGTCCTCTATCACTTACGAAAATGTGACATTATTAGATTCAGCACCTTATCAAACAGTGAAACGTAAGCTAGATGGTGAATCTTGGTCTGAGACTATTGGTATCGAAAGAGATATAAACAGCCTCCTGAAAACTTCATTACGTCAAACTACCATAGAAAACTTTTTCTTGCACCCTTCCTGTAGTTGAAATGTTAAACTGTTAAGCAGGTATGTTGTAATAAATACTGGATTTTTTTCTTCTCTTACTATAATCATGTGTATCTACTTTTAGGTCTAGAAATTAAGTTGTATTTTTAAAATTCTAAAAATAATTTAAATAAAAGATAATTAACGTAAATTAAAGAGTATTTTATAGTAAATTATCTAATATATGTATATATAGGTGTGCGTGTGCCTGTCCAAAAACCTAAATTTCGGCTATAAGAATCAACCGCTTATAAGAATCAAAAACAGTAATAACAAACGTGATTCTTATAAGCGGAAATCACTGTATATATATGCATACGTACATATATATATATATATATATATATATATATATATATATATATATATATATATATATATATATATATACATACAAAAGAGGTACGCATCGATAAGTAATCCTACGTTAACAACTCGCAGTAGTTTCATTAGAAGAGACTACCTGGAATTTTTCTGAAACATTGGTACCACGTTTGCTCGTGTAAAACAAATTTCTGATATTTTCATGACATCTTGAATCTTAGACTTGCTGTCACGTAAATTTCTTATAGCATTTTGCCACCTGAGCAAAGAATTGTCCTTTCCATTTTTCTCTAACATCACTGGACTTATGGCATGCATGGTGTCTGAATATTTTTAATAAGGGGTCTGTAATTGAAAACTAAAACAACATTAATTAATTTTAAGACACCGTGCTACGACTCGCTGCAAGTCCCTTGGCAGCTGGTAAGCAACTATATGATACATGGAGTAGGGCGACAGAGGGCGCCCTTTCTGGAACTCAGGAAGTCCAAGAGGTGGCACCAACAATCACCATTCAGTACATACATTACATATTCCATTCTTATGAATCGGAAATAACTACAGAGTAAAAATTCGGGAGTCTCTGAAGTTTATGATGTTAGACCTTAGAAACCGGCTCACTTTACACATTAAAGCTGCTGTGCACTAACCTTATTGGATTCGCTCACCTCAGTATTAACCTATGGAGGAAATGTGTCCAAGGATTACCGACTTGGATTGAAAGTTTTTTTTAAAAATTGTACTGCATAATAGAGAAAGAAATTTTACAACCTGGGACATTTTTCGTTTAAAAAAATGCAAATAATACTTTAAAATTAAAAATATTCGGGGGGGGGGGGGGAAATCTGGTATAGTGTGTTTTAAAAGCTCATAAATTGATTTAGAGGATGAAATTTATAAAATGAATCCTGTTGCAAGGTGCAGAAAAGTTCAGGCTATCAGAAAATAACATTTTTATTGGATTATCAGCATTTATGTAGCTGTAAGTAGTAGACACATTTTCTCCATAGATTAACATTGAGGTGAGCGAATCTAATAGAGTTAGTACACAGCAGCTTTAAGAACCGAAGACGTGAATTAATGTCTCTGCACAGCCAGCACTCGTGGACCGGAAAACATGGACTAAATGTCCAATCACATCGTTAAAGCACGTGCTGTTGTTCAGTCAACTAATATTATCTCGAAATGAATCTCGAAATTAAATGAATTTTATTTTGGTTAGACTTTATTTACATTTGATCCGAATAATAATTTAATTGGAATAATAATTTTATCCGAATAATAATAATGTTGTTTACCAATGCGGGGCACTTGTAAAGGAAGACTCTTTGACCACGAGCATTGTTGGTTGCTTTCTATGGGAGCACCGTATAAGCCAACCAAAAACCATCCCATGGTGCCACATCAATTTGGACCGAGCACCCTGAGGGGCAACATCTGAGGGGCTCGCATCTTCTCCCACCCTCTCTGACCTCGTAGAAGGTCTTTCCGGAATACAGATTTAATGTGCCCATATCTGGCCTAGACACGAAGGTATTTAATAGCGTTCGTCGGAATTCAAACCGGGCACTCCCAGTCCTGTGCCCTACAACTATGCTACCTCAGGCCGCGAATAATAATAATAATCCGAATAATAATTTTTAATATGATTTTCATGAAAAAAACATGAATATTTAGTTCAATCTTTCGCCAAAAAACGCAATTTCAACATGTTTTTATTTAATAAATTTTACTTTTTTAAACATTATTTTGGCAAAGAACGTATTTTTTAAATAAATAAAAATGTTTCGTTACAATATACATCGGAAATAAGGTAAAATCTGTATAAAACATTCCGGTCCTACACAATAAACGCCAGAAACAATGATTATACCTGCATAAAACGACATCCTCGAGGTGTTAACTGCCTCATGGCACCCGCAACCGCTTGAGTTCAGCGTGAAAATCCCTCGGTCTTTGCCAAGCCTTAAATCTATACTTATATATAAAGAGAGTGCGATTTTGTACGTGGAGGGTAATCTTCAGAACCACTGTACCTATTTGAAAAATTCTTTCACTGTTTGAAAGGTACAGTATTCCAGATGGACATAGGCTATATATTATGTATATCTGATCAGTAGAAATAAAGTTAGGTGCTTAATCCTAACAATCTCCATTGTTTCCGCTACTGTCTTCTACCGCTTTTTGTTCCGAAGATTTCAACGATCCTTATCGTGGTGCTATCGCGGTAGGCTTCTGTTCTGACGCTAGCGGTTCGAACCTAGCCGTTCTCCGGCACGCCTTTTTCTTTTAAAAAATTTATTTTTATTATTAACTAACATAAAATTAATTTAAGGTATTATTTAGGTTATTATTAAGGTAAAAAAATATTTACAATTTATTGGCTATCAACTGGAAATTTATTGGTATAATATTTTGTTCAACCCGGACAAAGTCGGGACGGGCCGCTAGTTATAAATAAATGAACGCAACAAAAATTAATTTTTTGCTTGATGAGATTTAACTATCAAATATACACATGATAACTGTCAGTTCTATAACAAATCTCTCAAAATAACTTTTAAAATTCGATAGAGATAGATGAAAGCACAGATCAATTGTTACTTTCCATTGGGATTGATGATAAGAACTATATTAAAAAATCTTTAAAAAGACCCATTTTGTTTTCTTGGAATAATTCAGATTACAAAATGTTAGGAATCAAATAGTACAAACCAAATAGTACAAATAAAATAGTACAAAGTTTCTACGAAGAATACGTTACAAGATTCTAGATTTTGACTGTCCTGTCTGTGATTAGCATACTGAACACCGGCATTTCACGCCTGTTTAACTCCGCATGGAATATTTCGCAATTAGAAGTGTCTAAAAGTATGTGTCTGAAATACCCTTGAAGGTATCGCACTGAAACTTTGCAAAGCGTACCTTTGTTCTATTTTTATTAAACTGATATAGAAATTTTTGACTCTGTGAAAAAAAAAATATCTGAAAATATATTTCCTAAAGCAAAAAATATTCATAATTTTTTTAAAAAATTACCCTTTGAAAAGATTAAAAGCTTTATAAACAAAATTTTATCGAAGTCCGAAGATAAAATATTTAAGCTTTCCTATGTACAAAAGTTAAAAAAAGATGCAAATAAAGCCATACAGATATATATATCACAAACATAAACACCTTTTAAATTTTGAAATTTAAACTTGTAAAACAAAATTTCAAATTGAAGAAGTCTTTCTTTTCTATGCATAACGATCTTTATATAAAGTTAAATATGAGCAAAAATAATCATTAAAAATGGTCATTAAAATGAACAAAAAGGATAAAATTTTGTGGTCGATCAAGGGACAATGTATAACTTTCTACATGTAAATTTGCTTAATTACCCAGTAAATTTACACTCAAAGCTTTATGCATTTTCTTTATGCTTTGTTAAATTGAAGAATGCTAACCTTATACACTAATAAAGGTTCTAGCACGGCAATACAGACAAGAATTTTAATTTCAGAAGTATTTTCAGATTGGCTCAGGTTTCATTCGTCAAAACTATCTTTCTTATTTGATAAGTTAAACGAAGATAAAAGAAATGCCGAGATGGGATTTAATTGGTTTGATTAAGGAGATAAAATTTAATGAGAGGTTACAAAATATATATATATGCACTTTAATTACGTTAGGATGAAGTGCTTTGATATACATTCAAAACGAATTAGGGGAGGATAATTAAACACTAAATGTTCTAGAATCGGAAAGTAAGAAATGAAAATATATGAACTCTGTCTGTCCTGCATCGCCGCGGCAATATTAAAAGAAACCAGTCTAGAAGCGAGATCCAAAGGGGAAAATTCCTAAGCAGTGTTTTTACATAATCCAATACACGTTAACGGATGAAAAAAAAATCTTCCAACTTTCATTCGATTTAATTTAATTCCGTAGAAAATTGCATGAACAAAAAGGTGCGTTGAAAAAACCGTAAAAACAATTTTAAAACAGTTGATTCTCACTCAAAAGGATTCTTTGATCTGAAATAAATTTTTATTTGAGTCAGTTTTTTTAGACTCTTCCAGAATACATTTTGTGAAGTAGTAAGAGTCTTAAAATTGATTACACAATGGGCTAGGGAGGAAAATTCAGGTATCACATCAGCAAATATCGACGGCCTATTCGGGAAGAGTCTAAAAAAACTGACTCAAATAAAAATTTATTTCAGAACAAAGAATTTTTTTGAATGAGAATCAACTGTATTAAAATTGTTTTTACGGTTTTTACGGAAGTCTATAGACATATTAGCCCACAAAAGAAAATAAATTTAGATCTACAGCACTATTTTTGTTGTTGTTCCTAATGTATACCAGACCAGGTCCATATAGGGTGCAGCTCCGATTTATAACGGCACCACAAGGGTCGACATCTGACTCAGCCAGTGCCACCATAATTTTGACCGAGCACCCCCAGGGGAGAGCACCCCCAGACCCATCAGGGGGATCGTACCTTCTCCCACCCTCTCTTACTTCATAGAAGGGATTTTCGGTCTACGGATTTGACGTGCCCATATCCGACTTAGACACGAAGGTATTTAATGACGCTTGCCTAGATTCTATCCGAGCACCCTCGGTGCCGAAAACCGACGCGCTACCACAAGGCTACTTCGGCGCCACTATTTTTAGTCCTATCACATAACTGGAATGGACTGAGAGGAATTCTTTCTTTTTGACTTAACCCTTTGGAGACTAGCGTCAGTAGATATGACGCTGGTGCCGAACTAGTTTTGGGTACTACTAAAAACAGAAAGGCGAAAAAAAGCAAATGGTACAGATAAGTAATAATTTTTTTTGTCCAGTGGGCTCAATGCATGATGGCTATAGCCATAACGTCATGTTTGTGTGTAGCCACTATAATATATGGTCTAAGCTAGACAGAACAGTGAGACATACACATTTTAAAAACCAACACCCCACCCCTTGATTTCTCTTTCATTAGATTAAAAAAAGTTAAGAAATTTTTCGTTTTATTTATAACACTAAACTATGCTTTTTACTCTTTTTCATGTCAAACATAAATGACTTTAAAATGCCCTTTTTCAATAAAATTTTAAGAACTTATCTAAAAGTATATTTTTATTACGAAAAAGCACATTTGAAGTCTGATTTTACCTTACTAAAGTTGGTGTAAGGATATGTACGAATCCAGCAATTTTGAGGCTTCACGTTTATTGTTCCCGCAGAGGAATAATCAAAAAAGAAACTGCTATGAAACGACTCTAAGGTTTAAAGCGATGTTAAGTATTTTGGTTAAAACTATAGTTTCATACGTCAGATAGGTGTAAAAGAGTAGCCCTGGGAGAAAAGAATTGCAGAATTTCAAGAATAAACACTCCTTTAAAAAAAAATTTCGTCGACACGCAAACTAAAGGAATGGGGAATGTAATTAAGCCTGAAAAGCAATTGAGAAAAGATACGGCCCGCTGCTAAATTAAAGGAATGAAAGATATATTTCTTTAGGGCGTTCAAAACCCATAAATCTCATATAAATTTGAAGCCGGAGACCGAGGAAAGGCGCGTGTAAAGTCTATTAAAGCTTGCGGAATCCACTCACGGGAAGTTTTAGCTCATAGTTATATCTTTTACTAGTCTGAAGTTTGAAGATAGGAACTGATCTCGTAAAGGATTGGACATTGCCGACATTTCAGGTCGCGAAGTCAAATACTTTCGAGAACAGATAATTACTGATTCAAAAATAAAGACAAAAACATCGAAACTTCTCTAACCGGCCACCCTTATTCGACAGCCACTTTTTTTCTCTTTCTTTTATTGCTAAGGCGGCTAGCAATGGCGGAACCATTGCTAGCCGCCTTAGAAAAAATCGACTCCTATCCGACGTCCACCCCTCCAAATGGCCACTTTTTTCGGAACCATGACTGGTTGCTTTAGAGGAGTGTCACTGTAGTCTAACGAAACAGGGGCACACCGCTTCTTAAAATCAACAATAAAAATGAACAGTAGCAATTACGCCTAATGCTTCGAGGCCTGATGATGAACTATTGATTTGCTTGAAACTAGTTGCCACCACTCTATTTTTATTGCAGATTTTTAAGAGGCCGTGAGTTCCTGTTTTGCGTTTTCCACAGTTTTCACATAAATTATTAATACTCTAACACTTCAAGGTGTATCTACGAAAAATGTGCTCGAGAAAATTTCTTAAAAGCTATAAAATGAATTCGTTAATTGGGTTATGAAATATTTATCTTCATAGCTTCATATTAATTACATTATAAGAGTAAAGATAACACTGATTAACTGTTTTAAAATCATCCCAGTAATTTAAATTTCACGTAACACGGAGAGATATGGGAATTTTAATTACTTTTCAGAACAATTTCTTTTCCAAAAGTGTATTAAAGTCACTCGACCTGAGAAAGCACGAGGTAATTAAAAAATAAAGGTTTTCGCGAGAGCATTTTTTTTTCACGTGTAAAGTCAGTTTCAAAGGGCAGGAATTATATTTCAAAGAAACAGGAGGTAACATCTGCAACACGTTAATATCTACAGAGTGCGTGAATCAAACATACTTTATATTACCTAGTAATTAAAAATAAATAACATATAAAAATATATGACATAACATATGCTAATCAGATGAAAACTAAATTGAATGAATTCTCTATATTAGCCTTCAAATGGCAATTTGCTTAAAAACACAAAATAAAGTTTTTAAAAATTTTTATAGCATTAGGTAAGATCACTGTTTGAAGAAGCATATTATTTTTTAAACGCTACAAATACGACAATCTCTACAGAATATTAAACATTTAAAAACTATAACATGAAATAAAAATGTCAAAAGCGATGGAAAACGATGTGAAATATTTATAAAAGTGGAAAAACATATTTATTTTTCTATTTCGAATGATGCAAAAATACGTAAATTAGTAATTTGTGTAGCACAGTGAAAGAATTTTTATTTTTCAACCGTTTCCGGTACTTCTTTCGACAATAATTGTACTTGAAATACTAATAAATTTGTGCTGTTTTCAAATTATGTCCTCATTTGATTCAGTAAAAACGTTTCCAAATATAAAGCTTCTACATCGACTTAATTACGCATTCCTTTAGATTTTTAAATCCAAAATTATGCTTAATGATTTAACTTCTGCTCTAGCAACAAGAATTTGGAGACATTTTAAAAAATAATCAAAAATTTTAAACATCATACAAAATAGAAATAAAATAATTTAATGAGAAAATATAAGATTTCTTTAAAGTGTTTCTAATAAAAACGGTTCATGTGGTGAAATTTAAAATATGACTGTTTACGGTAATATTTGTTGAGAATCATTCTTTTTACTTTGCCAATTAGTCGGGAACATTAAATAATTTTGCGGTTAAAATTATAAACTCTAAATCAACCATTAAAATAAAAATCAAACCTTTATTAATATTATAAAATAACAAACAAAAGGTGTATTCTCTACATTTCTTTACTAAAAACAAAATTAAATTAAGCTAATAACTGGTTCCTACAAAGACCACCCCCAACAAAAGATACTGATTAATATCCACATTTATCATTCTAATCTTGGCTCTTAACTCATTGATAGCTAACTTATTGAACAGTGGCACTAATCCGACATGCATAAATTCTTGATTCCCCTCTGATCTCTAACGGTCTTAATGCTATTCAACACTAAGGGCCTGTTCACATAGAATCCGAAGCGTTAGCAAAAAATTTTTAAACCAATCATTTACCAACGGAACCAATCAGCTCTAACGGAATCTTTAGCGCTGACGCTGACAGAATCTATATGAACAAGCTCTAAGGGACTGTTCACATTGCGTCTGTGAGCGTCAACATTACTCGTATTGAAATATATTTAATCAAAATCTCAAATAGATTAGCTACAAAGGTGTTAACCCTAACTGGTAACACACATATTTTGTTCGTTGCAAGTAACATGCGTCTGTGAGACGTGTACATAGCAAAAATTTATTTTAGACGTGCAAATTTATTAAAACTACATATAAATTAACTAAATATGTTTTATTTGATTGTTCACAATACAATTAAAATTAAATAATACATACAGTTAAAATAATACAAGTAAAATACAAGTAAAATCGGCATCACGTAAACAAAAATTACTTTTTTACTCCAGGAGCGCAAGAATTGCACACTTCTTTCGAGCACTGTAGGCAACACGGATTTTCACACTTTATACATTTGTATGCAGTTTGCCTCCTTTTTTGATAAGGACAATATCGACACGTTTTTCTGTTGGGAAGCCTATCACAAATTTCTTGAGAGGCGCTACGCGTTTCTTCAGGTTCTCCAAGAATGTCTCATGCTATTTTTTTAGGTCATCCGGAAGGTTTGGGTTGGACAGCCGACGTTGCACTTGTTTTTCTAAAAAACTGTTTGCTAATGAATTTATAAAGTAAAAACGTGTCATTACAGGCGTCTCATGATAGCTGGCATAGATAATGCCAGAATTCACAAGACTAACCGCTATCATATTGTAACATATTGTCAGGGGCCACCGTCTCGACCTTCTATTCGGTGAATAGTTCACGATAATTTTGTCAAAAGAATCCACTCCTGATTTTGTTGAATTGTAAAAACTTATTATTTCTGGTTTATTACTGGATTGATCGGTAAATTTTGAGTTATGCAAGGAGGATACCAAATTGACGGCTTTATTTTATTTTGTCATTGAAGACCCATCACCAGAGGGGCCAGGAACAACCTCTTCCACTGAATTTCCACCTACCCTTTCATTTTCCTCATTCTCAATGTCTTGCTCATCTAATTCAGACTCAGTGTCATGTTCAGAATGTTCTATTTCATCCTCGGCATTGTAGGAATCATCAGAATCAAATTCTTCATCACTCGGCTCAACCTCTTCTTCAGAAAGAGAATCCATTGACATTATTTTTTTTCTCTTAGCAGAAAATATACCTGCCATGCTGAAAAAAAACTTGATGTATACCAAATTAAATAAATAAATAAATATTGGCGCAAAATTATGTTCAAGAATATGTTTGTAAATATTTTTTCTGCAAACACATTTCTCGAAGATGGAGAGAAAAGAGAAAGGAAAAAATGTGTGCAATCATGTTGTGTATGCAATTATGTTGTGTCTGTTTTCACTCTCTTTTACTTGCTTTTAGAATCATATATTAAATAAATTTCCAATCAATATACAACTTATTTTATAAGTAGATCCAGTGTTTGATTTCACACACACAGCCACCTATTGACAATTTTAACAATATAATGCTTGGCTTTCGGTAGTGAGGGTGCTTGGATCGGATCCCGATAAGTGCCATTAAATACCTCCATGTCGAGGCCGACTATGGACACGTTAAATACGCAGACCGGAAACTCCTATGATGCCAGTGGGTGGGGAGGGTACGGTCCCTCTGGATGTCGCACCTGGGAATGCTCGGTCAAAATTGTGGTGGCAACTAGCCAAGTCGGATTCCGACATTTGTGGTGCTATTATAAACCGGAGCCGCACTAATTAGCCCGAAAAGCCTAAATGGATCTTGTCGTAACGTTTATCAGCTTTTTTAGACTGGATATATTCTACCCTTTTCATCATATTCACCATCTGAGGATTGTTCCCTTAAGAACGCCCCGCATCTTGTAGATATGGATACGGCTCCGTCTGCAAGCTTTTTCAATTAAAAAATCCTCTTTTTGCGCGATTTTAGGCGCTGTGATCATGTCTACACATTCCAGGATGCACGTGCAAAAGGGTTAGTCTCAATGTCCAGTTCACTTTGGCGCATTCCTCGCCTTCCCTCCTTAGACACACAAAAACCACTAATCTTTGTTCTCTAAGCTCCGCTCCACTGATTGGCGGTCGCGGCTCCACTACTTGGCGGCGCCAAATTCCACATCTGGTCAGCTCATCAAGACCACGTGATCATCCGAGACTCAAGCGGAAATTTTAACGACAATCACAGAGAGCACCTTTTTCCACGACCCATGATGGACGTAGCCATGAGGGGCAGAACAGAACGGTTCCGCGGCCTACCAGTTCCAGCGAGCAGATGTACCAAGCCGAGATGGAGACGCCCTCCAGATCCTCAAAGAACATCCTAATACCTTTTTTTTGTCATGGCCTTTTCATTTATTTCAACCAAATAAAATAAAGAGATGATCATCATTCCAGTTTTCGACCCTTTTACTGTCACAGTCTTGTTCTTATTTTTGCAGATCATCAATGGAGGGGTTATATTCGATCTCCATCTTTTCTCATCTTAAAAGTAATCCGACAACACTTAATATTACGACAGATCTGGTCTGGAACTTCCGG
This sequence comes from Dolomedes plantarius, assembly GCA_907164885.2. NCBI lineage: Eukaryota > Metazoa > Arthropoda > Arachnida > Araneae > Dolomedidae > Dolomedes > Dolomedes plantarius. Next base: position 149,299,808 of record OU015497.1, read on the forward strand.
CCAGGGGGCATTAGGAACAACAACAACAATACATGCGAGCTGGCATCACAGGCCATCTATCGCGAGCTTTTTTTTACCCCGAAGAACAAAAAGAACTCGCCCTCCCTAATGATGTACGCATAGATCCAAATTTATTCCAGCTTCAGATCTGCTTCTTCAAGCATTGAACATCTCTTAGCTCGGGTTAACTCCTCCCCCGTCCCTCGTGGATTGATAATCAAACGCGTCTTCCTTATATGCTTATCTACAGTGTAAAGTCTACTGGTTCAAGTAAATTCTCTCCGCAGAAATGTAAATGTGTATGTAACTAACTAAACTAAGTTGATAAGATAACAAAGACTAAGCCAAAAATCAAACAAAATGTAGTTTATACAATTTCCAATAAATTCGTAACAAAAGGATAGAAATTATTTACTAATAAAGTACATAAAGGGAAAACAGAAACTTGTAGCAATAATGACATTTTCTGAAAGAACAGGTAACCTTTCTAGCTCCCCTTCATGCCAAATATCTTATCAATTATTGATTTGGCATATATCTACATTTTCCCGGTTTTTAATGGATAAAAACAGACTGTCCTGAAATGCACCCAAAAAAGGCTACAGGTGTTAAACTCGGGGAATTCCTTCCCTATAAATTAATAAAAATTTTATGTGGCTTCACAACTCTCTCTCTCTCATACGTATATTTATAAACTGTCATTGACACATCCACCCACATATACAGTCATCCCTTTAATAACAAGGAACTTGAATTGTACGGAAACTCATATAACGCGGTAGTAAATTGCGATAACCCTTAAATTACACGGGACTCGAATTACACGGAAATTCAAATAAAATTCGACAATTTTTGTTATTAAAAAAACTAAAAATATTTATAGAAAACTAATATGTCTTTTAAAAATTTCGCAATTGTTTTCTTTAAAAGTAAACTTTTGGAACCGAATGTCCATTTTTAAATGAATCTAAAGTCTCAAATTATCCGGATTTGACTAACACGGAACCAATTAACCGTGTTATTCAAGGGATGACTGTATATGCAAAAAAATTTCGAAGGCTACAAAAAATAAATCTTTTTAAAGGTATATCAATTAAATCTTTCATCACATTTGTGATTAAAATTTTGAAATACTATTTGTCAGAAAAAAAAGAGAAATTTTTTTTTGACAAATAACCATTTGAAACAAGAACGTTAATGTTTATGAATTACACAGAAAAGTAACAAACAGAATAAGAATAAGAAAACATGTTTTAAAGATATTTGCAACAGAAATAAATAAAACGCAACGGAGATAAAAAAAAATATGAGTTAGTTTTGCTCAGGAGGCGTTGTAAACTACATCAGATAAGAATTAGGTATTCGAAAAAAACGGACAAAAAAATGTTTTTTTCCTTCTCGTAATTAGCACATCGGTTAGAAACAGAACAAATCCAGATGACTATACGGAGCGGTATGTAGCACTTTCCCCCTCTTCCCAATCCCGAAATAAAAAGGAAAAATAACACGGAACCTGCATTAAAGTATAAATTAAGAAATAATGAATATGCACAATCGTGGCAATTTGCGGATATTTAAATTATATCTGTCGCGCAAATTATGTCTGTGCTCGGGGAAGATTGTCAGGGTACACAGGGCAGAGTAGTACATTTCGGAATTGGGTTGCAATTTCCACTAATCAGCTGGTAATGGGGCTTCCCGAAATTATATTATTGCTGTTAATTTGCATACCTTTAAAACGGACTGTTCCCAGGACAATCTGAAAAATTATTGAGGAAATAAGCATCGAGGGATAAGCATTTTCTTGTTATATTTAATATATTTTGATTTACTCATTATACGATATGAAATGCTTAATTTATTTATCCTTCTGCGCACCTAGTTTAATCGTAGTCATAAAATAAGTTGGTAAGAAGAACTGATATATATTTTGATTAAATGGCAGAAGTAAGAATGGGAATTATGGTTAGTGGCACATTAAATACGAAACGACTACAATTATGTAATTCTGAGTTGTTTGTCTGTAATTAAATCCGACAAAAATGGTGCACAAAAGTACCATATTTTGTAAGATTGAGATACAGAATCTAGAATGCAAAAATATAAATTACAAAAATCTAGTAGTAGGTAATCGATACAACCGCAGTATATAGTCGAAAACCGCAGTATATAGTCGTAGTTGGGTTCCCTCTAACGAAACTACCGCGGGTTATTAACGTAGGATTACTTATCGTTTGCTTGCTTTTTTTTGGGGGGGGGGGACGCATTTTGGTACTTTTCTGTTTAATTGTTTACTGCTACTGGGTTTGGCGCGCTGCCAAAATTATAACTCAATTTTTTTCCTCTCCGAAGGACCGTTTTTGAGGAACGTAATCCTACGTTAAAAAATAGGATAGCAAATTAAAACGCAACAGAAAGATTCACCTCTGAACGCTGAAGAAGATGTAACAGATTCTACTTGTTTATGTTTGATCAGAATTTGCTTTCTATGGCATGACTAGACTATTGGGTGAACTTATTGAAGTTGAACATTAAAAAAAATAACTCAAAACTGTACAAAAAATTATGCAAAATTCCTACGTTCATCGGAATTAAGAATGTTTTTTTAATTCATTCTCAAGACTCCGGAACAGGAGGGGTGAGCGTGTCAGGAATTCCACTTCACAGTGATATGCATGACCATTTTATTTTGGGTGCAAATTTTGGTTGCCAAGTCACCACCTTCTCTCGTCAATCACAGAGTTAGGGAGCGGTTCACCTTCCTTGTCTGTACTCAAACGCAAACAGACATTTAGAATTTTAAACCAGTTGCAGAATCCAACAGTTTTGCGTCCGAGGTTGAGATCACTACGTTGAACCCTGTGATTGTTTGAAAGTTTCCATGCCGTATAACGCTAACGCTAACGCTGACGAAAGCAGAGTGAGCATTCATTCAAGCTGAAATTATCTCAACGAAGTTCCCGTTGTTATGAGACAGTCACTAGAAAGCAAGAACGTGAACATGTCAGACCTGTCGCGAACAAAATAAACCGCTAAGTGATAGCAGTAGCAACACCGGTATTATAATACGTAATATATCACTAATTAAAAATAACATTAATTAAGTGCATATGCTATTATAAAATACTGTTTAATTAATTATTTTTTAAAGTGCGTTAGACATTTGTTCGCTTGCAGATATTCGCCCGGGCACTGCGAATTTGTCTGCTCCTTCGTTATGGGGGCACCATTAGGGCCTGTTCACACATATTCCGTCAGCGTCTGCGTTTAAGATTCCGTTGGCGCTGATTGGTTATATGGGTCAATGATTGGTATATGATTAGTTAAAAAATTTTATGCTGACGCTGACGGGTTCTATGTGAAAATGCCCTTAGGTGAGTCAACATTGCTCCGCTATGAGGGTGATACCACAATTTAGGCAGAGCACACTCGGGGACGACATATAGGGTGCTCGTAATCTCCTCTCACCTTTACAGACCCCAAGGAGGGACTTTCTGAATTACAGATTCAAAGTTCCCTTACCCGGCGTAGACACGAGAGTATTCAGTAGGGCTTGTAGAGACTCGAACCGAGCTTCTTCAATACGAATCCAGACGCACCACACAACAGGGTGGTTTCGAGCCTTTGTTTAATTGAAATAATTTATATTTTCCTGAGTTTTACAGTTTGTTTTTTAAGTTTACCTGAACTAAATGTATTATTTAACATTTTGTAGGGTTTTATCTATTTTTTTTAAACTCAATGAACACTGGATAAGGGTTGCCGTGGTAAAGAAAAAATCCCAATCGTAACTGAGCAGGCAAATTATTTTAATAAACACAAAATGTTTACTCGGAAAACATCAACATGTCTAGAAAATTTGTTCGAGACGGATGATGTATGTAAGAGGTTTTGAACTCTTGGAACTACTTCTGCACAATCGGCTTATCCCATGAGCAAGGCACCAATACCCTTTGACAGGCCTAGTCATTTATTTACTTACTTTTCTTTTTGATACTTAAGGCGTGCAATAAACGCTCTGCAGGAGTTATCATCCGCATCTGCATCGCGAAAGGAAGATTTTATTTTCCTCGCTGGCGCCTGATTCAGCGAGTGTTTGCGACTGGCGCAAAATTGATGGGGAAACAATTACAAGATACTAACGGCGAGAAAAACAACAACAAAAGGGAAAAAATAACTGTCAAGAATTGAAATAAGATAATATCTCGCTAACATTTTTTTTTCCTGTTATTAGGCGTTTTCAGTCCGGAAAAATGAAATGATTCATTACGAGATAATCAAACGAATGTGAACAATTGCAAACACACACACGAAAAAAATTAGCATTGGAGAGAAATCGATGGTTCTTCATCAGCAGAAGCCATCAGACAATAAAAGTCACGAGAAACACTTTTTGGAATGCGCTTGCAAATTGGAACCAGCATACTAAGGTAGAACTCTGTTGACAACGAGTGAATGAACATTAAAACAGAAAGAAACTGCGGCAAAGAAACGATACAAAAAGTATGCGAAAGAATCCAGCGGTGATAAAGGAAGAAATTAGAGCGAAAGTTATGCGAGAAATATGCAGACATAAATTTGTCTCATCAGTGATATAAATAGAATTTATATAGAGATGCGATAAGCTTCCCGAGATTTGTAATCATACAAAAGTAGTGTTTATTTTACCAGACAAACATAACTAATTTGAATGAATGAAAGAAAAGTTTATGACTGACAAATAATAAAAGATAAATTTATTTTTGTACTTTTTTAAAAAAGCTTTCTCTGTTCAGATGGAAAACTATAGCTTACTTTTTTTTCGAGTCATGTCAAAATTCTTTTGACAATTGTTGCATCTCAGCCTGGAGATATTACTACTACAAGAACTGCTGACAAGATCTATATTTTTTTATTGCATCAAAATTTGTTAGAATAAAAACTATACTACCTTCTGGGCAATTTATGGGCCTTAAAAATTAGATATGAATCAGCGTCAAATATTCTTTGAGCTTTCAGTTTTTCTGAGAGGGTGAACCTTTTCAAAAATTTTTTTTAATATTGAAGAAAACCGACATAACAAAGATTTCGTTTTAACATTTAGTAGTAAGGAGAGTAAAACATCTTTGTTTTTTTTAATTTGTTCTATATAATTTTGTATTTTATTTCGTAAAATCTAAGCATTATCAATAGAAGTTGGTTTGTTTCTAATGCAGTTTCTAATGTAATTCGACAGCTGTGTCATATTATGGAACCATCACAAAGGTAAAATCTAGGTCTATGACTGCTGTTTGTAAAAGATTCCTACATGTTTTGAGCATTGAGGTATATTCAGTGGTATCTATTATGAACTTGACGTTTATCAAAGTAAATATTAGACTACAAACCCCCCCCCCCCTCTCACCCGTAAAAAAAGGTGATAACCTCGGACGAATTTTCAAAACTTCATAAATATCGATACTGTTAGAATAAGGCTAAACCGCCGAAGTTAACTCCACTGATTTGTGTCATTCGATCTGATTAATCCCTTGTAAAATGTACAACCATAACGTCACACTTGCATGTATTACGGCTTCTTAAGTTAACTGCCGATTAAGGCTGGTTAGTTGAGTTACTAGCTATTTATTTAACTGTATATTATTTCTTGTATCTCATTGAGAAAAAGTATAAGTGTTCACCGTATACTTCAAATGGCCACTGGCAAGCCTAGAAATGTGCAAAGAGTCGAAAAGAGTCCATTTAACTATCGTTTCTTTTGAGGGAGAAAAAGGCTTCTCTTGTTCAAGCACCAGAGAAATATTTCCCCCTCTTCATACATATATATATACACACACAAATTTGTAGTTGAAATTAGTGACTTTTGTAACCGTCGAATGAAACTAGTGACTTTTCTATGATTTTCATGATACCTTGTTTAGATATTTTTTGGCAAATATTGGTCGTTAATGCCCTCATATTACGGATGCAATTCATATTATGTGCAATTATTTCCGCACTATGCCTATAAATGACTTAAATCTATTTCGTCATCAGTAAATACTGGGAATCATTTCACATATAGAATTACATTGCCTCCAGGTGGCTCTGATACGCCCAGGAGTCCTTTATGAGAACGAAATCTGTTCCTTGCATATATTTTTATTTTATTTTACACAATTCTTTTTTTCCTAATTCCCAATATCTAATTTTATAAAAATGTTAAACAATTTTTTGCAGTGGATGATTAACACAATGGATCAGAAAGAAAAAATTTACTCGATCAAACAAAAGAGTCACTGGGCAAAAAAAGTAAGATTCATATGGACAGCCTTTTTCGAAATAAAAGGTGCCGCCTCTAAAAGTGAAAACTTTTCAAGGACCTTTTCATAGTTTGAACAGAGAGAGTATTTACCGAAGAAAAGGAGAACAAAAACGAAATAAACTGCGATGGATTTTAAATTCAATGAGGCGCAAATAATGTATGCCGAGTGCTTCATCGCTATAAAATAACCGAAGCCAAATATAAAATCATAATAAAACTCGAGCTTTCTTCTCCGTGCTCGAGAAGCGAATGAATGAGGAAGAAAAAAAATGCCGTTTATTTGAATTTTGTTGACTGTGAAACTGAGGTGGTATTTGAAAATTGAAAGGACATATTATGACTCATTTATACCTTAGTTTTTCATTTTGTATATTTGTCTCGTTCTTATAAGTTTTTGTACATGAGTAATAAAAATTTAATCGAGCAACGCATGTAATAAAAATTTAATAAGAAACCTGATTGAATTAGAAAAAAAATTAGGTTACGTAAAGAATTCTCAAATAATAACTTATCACTAATGGTAGACTGAACCGTCAAAGACCACTTTTGTAAAACTCTCTAGGATATATTCCCGTGAAAGAATAAAGACATCAAATTGTCCCAAAAAAAGTTGGCTGTTAGTGGAGTTAATGATGGTCTGATAATCTTCAATATATACCTAATACTCAAAGAAGCTTTTGTTGCCAACATCTGTACATAGATGTTTATTTCGCTGGGCAATTCCTATCGTATCATTGCTGGCATGACAACTTGAAACAGTCAGGGCTGATTTGGAAAGTCGGAAGTATTGGGCTTGCAACTTGTTTGGGATACCTCATCAACAACCCACTACATCACTGTACCGTCATGTTATTATAAACATTATATAATTTGTAATTCCGAACTATATTAAACTACTTAAAAGATCTATACAGTAGCTTACAAGACAAAATTAGGAGCCAACTATCACTGCATGCTTGTTATGGCTGAGAGTTATTTTCACCCACAGGATAACTATCTGTTCGCTAAAAGTTCTTCTCGTGGATTGGATTTAACATACTGGGGATATTGGAAGAATCTCGTTTTTTTAGATCTTTCTATAACTTGTGCTTTGAGAAGTGGTATATACGATACAAAAGAGAGGACATTGGGAGAAATGCATGCTTTTTAAAAAAAAATGAGAGTTAGTCAGATTCCTAACACAAAAACTGTTGAGGACGTTGAGAAATTATGGGGGACATTTATAGAGCAGCAGAGAAAGAAAAGAAAATTGAAAACAAAGGTATCGAGTTAAATTAAAGGAACGTGAAGAAAAGAATATTCAACAGAAAATTAAAATGGGAAATGGTAATTGAATTTATAAGACTCCTAATGATCGAACCGTCCTTTCACTTTAACTGACGGTAGACTGAATATTTCTTTCCGCATGAATGTGATGTTTTTAAAAGGCAGTCAAATTGTTTTTCTCTGGAATAATCTGATAGGTGGATTGAAGCAAAAAATATTTTGATATGACCGTATTTAGAAAAAATATACGATAAAATTTCGATCTCGGAACACAGGAAAGGAGTTGTTGGGCTTAATAAGAAGCACTTGCTTAAAGCTCCAATGCAACTCAGGGGGAAAAATAACTAATAAAAGTTAGTACTTGTTGCCTTCAGCCTTTATTGCTGCTGTTCACATCTGAAATAACAGATGAATTTCAAGCCATCGCTGCGTCTTAAGTTGTCACGAAGGGCTGTAATTCTTTTGAATACCTGTAATACATTTTAGCTTTGTTTTAATACCTGTTACAAACGACAAAGTTTTGAAGTCCGTATTGTAATAGTACGAGATATCCCAGCTCATACATCATGCATTTTACAGCCAACTGCCGCCAAATGAAGTCACCCGTCTGACGCCTATAAAAATCGAAATGTTCTCTTTCAAACTTTTTCTTCAATGATCTCTGTTTCAGAAATTTATGTAACTTATTGATTTTTTAAAACCCATTGGAGAGAGAAATTGAACCTCTCTTTGTTTCTCCATTGCTTCAAATACAAATAAGAAGAGAATACCCCTAAAAAAAGGTTTATTTCAGTTCAGTATAGTTAATTTGAAAGATATTTTTTTTAAAATTATATATTCGTGTGTATGCATGCAGCGTATTAGCTTAGATGTTACTGAATTCATTGAGGAGAGAAAAAAAGGAAGTTAAGGAGATGGTGGACCTCTGAAAGCGATTTTTGAAATTTTTACGTCAGAGAAATGAAATTTTACATATATATTCATTAAAGTATAACAATATTAAGCCCCTTATAAAATTTTTTAAATATTTAAAAAAAAAATTATAATTAAAAAATTGAAATTAAATTACCTTTTTTTAAAATGCTCCTTGCGACTCAATTTTTAACCTTACTCCTTAATTTTGTATATATATTGCTTATAAATACATTTTAAACAAAGTTATGTATTTTTTTGTACTTTCGTTGAATAGTTAATTTTTATGAAATATTTTTATTCTTGTACTCTGAATTTTCGTGAAATTTTTGTACTTTTCTACACTTAAGTTAAACTTTGATAACCTGAATGACCTCGAATCCTACAATGGATCTATAACTTTATTTTGATGTATTACAGGAGTCTTTATTATAAATTTCATAAAATTTTGTCAAAAATTATGACGCGAGGAGCATTTTAAAAACTTGCAAATCTGGAAATTTCTCATTTTGAGAAAAAGCCATTTAAAAGATGTTTTTTCACCTACCTTTAATACTTACTTTTCTAAAGCCACCAAGTTTTCATTTTACTTTTTCACTGCATATTTTAAATGCATTTTATTCCGATATTTACATGTTTTTAAAATATTAATACACCCCCCAAAAAATCCAAATTTTTGCTCGATTTTTAGTAATTTGAAAGTCCACCATCCCCTTAAGTCGGTTTGGTATCCCGAGGGGATGTATATGCAGCAAAGATATTGCTTTACGTACGCTTTGGTGAGATTGAGGGACCAAGATAGATGCTAATGAGTCAGCCATTTAGGAACTCTGTTTGTAACTCCGACGTTACTTTGTATAAGTCAAATTGCTCTGACAAGTTGGACAACTCCTCAACATAAATGCAACAAATTCAAACGTAAAAGAGGAAAGGAAATCACAGTGAAGGTGTTTCAGTTTTAAGTGATTTTAGCATTGTTTTGTCGCTGTTTGGAAATCAATACTGACGTCCGCATTGCGCTGGCACCCAAATTCGAATAAATCCGTGAAAATTTCCCCCAATCAAGTTAAAAGTTACACCTATTATCTAAAAATGAAATACTGCATAATTATGACAAGATACCTAACAAACAACATAACAAACTCACGTAATCAAGCGAATTTATGTTTTCATTAAAAGCGGGATATATTAGGCCTGTGTGGCCATACACCGCAGGAGCCTGAAATTGGTTCTAAAGGTTTTACGATTATGAGATATGAAGTCACATCTCTCGAGTAGCTTCCCTCGACTCGTTTACTGCTTTTCTTCACGTAGATAGATTTGTTAGTCCTTTTTCTCCTCCTTTGGGCCCATAAAGAAAACGCCGTGGATTATTTTTAATGAGAAAGTCCGGCGATAAAAAATAAATGCGTTTTTCCTTGTAAAACATTATAATTTATTATTTATTCATAAATTGCGTTATTTCTCAATGAATTTCTCGACCGAAAAGACTTTTCTGGTGTGTGAAATGTGATATATTAATTCTGGCTTTTCTTCCGATTTTTATTTTGGAGCACTTTTTGACTATAGGTAATTAAACTGAAATATATATCCACTATATATACATGCTTTCCCTCATATGTTATGTTGCTTTTGCAACTATAAATTATGATTAGCAAAAATTGAGTAGTCCGTTAACTCCTGTATAAAAAAATAAATGGTATTCCTAGAAAATCTAAAGACAGTCATTCCAGCTTTCGACCTAATAACAGGACTCTCAGCGTGACCGAGTCGTTTTGTATATGCATGATTGGTTACGTAATGATTAGAATTAATTCCGTTACTGTGTAACAGATTCTGCCTTACTGCTTCTACATTTTCTCATCCAAACATCTTTTTCGACCGTATCTTGAACCTCAGACCTACAGTTAGTTGTATAGGCGTGCTTAGTTACTAAACCTAAGGATTCAGGCTGAATGAAAAACGTAGGTCTGTTTGTTGTTGTTTGCCAATAAGGGGTACTTGCCTATTAAGACATTCGCACTTAACCCGCGAGAACCCTTAGTTGCTTTCAATCGGAGCACCGTATAGGTGAACCAATACAATCCTCCATTTTGAGAGAGCAGCCGCAAGGGCGGGATCTGTGGATCGTACCTTCTTCCACCGTCTCTGACCTCATTGATGGACTTTCAGGTGTACGAATTCAATACATATTCCGGCCTAGACGCGAAGGTATTTAATGGCGTAATTCGAACCGAGCGACCCCAGTTTGAAGCCCGACGCGCTACCACAAGGGTACCTCGGACTCCATGTTTTTATAAGCGCGGGAAATACAAGTTTTTTTGCCAACCGATTGAGCAGGGTTTCTAAGAAACCATATAATGTCATCAGCATAATATACCTAATTTTCCTCAAGGTAAAAATAGAAAATTTTCCTTCATTAGTAAACCCTTTGGTAAATTTACACCAGAAACATAAAGCATTATACGATCTGAATTTGTAATTCTGGCATTTTTGAATATCTTTGAACTTTTCAAAAAAAGGAATACGAATGGATTGCTCAACAGATGAAAGTGTTGTCGAACACAAAAGAAAAGAATTAAACAAAAGACAAGCTCGTTAAAAAATTCTACGTTTCTTTACTCCTTTCTTCGAAAACGTGTACATTTTTAAAAAAACGTAAATATTAAAAATCGTTGCATTTTTCGTATATCCTCTTAATACTGAGGATTAACGTCAGTAAAATGTTTTCAACCAGTGATATGCGCACCATTGATGGTATGGAACAGTTGGCTGGTGGCATCTGAATTACGTAATTTATATGTTACCAGCCGAATTTTATTGCTGGTACGCATTTTCAAAAGGGCTGAAAACCACTGCAAGTAAACAATTGCTGTAGCCACCGCTGCAGTATTGCCCGCAAGCACCATATATAATTGTGATTAATAACTCGAGCTGTTACGGTGGTGTTATACCATTGATATATCCATAACACAGCCATGAAAATAAGGATTCTCACAAATGACTTACGATGTGTCACAAAATCTGAATAATAAAATTATAAAAAAGTCACAATTGTTTAACGGTAAAAAAAACTTTATATTTTTCATAGGAAAATGTAGTTAATTATTATTGTTGTTGTTCAACAGTGTCTCACTCAATATTAAAAGTTGGAAATAGATTCTGTTAAAATATAGATGAATCTTCGAGTCTTCAGCGTTTCTGAAACGCTAAACAAAACTTTCCATTACTACAAGTTCAGTTTACCCTATTCCTACAATAATTATGTATTCACATCTTTAGGCATGTCATTAATCAGTGTTCATTATATATTCATTTCATATGCAGGTAGATATGAGCTCTGACTTCTGTGAGAAAAAAATGCCATATGAAATATTGCAGAATACCCGCATGTCAACACTGTGGAAGCAAAAGCTGCCGGAGAGGTAGGTTAACATATATGTATGGTCATTGTATGGCCAGCGTCCAGTATTTTCAGACTAGAAAAAGGGGAAATAATGTAAAAGGGAACAATTGAAATAAAACTTTTTCACAACGCTCGGGTAGCTCTGCAGGAAAATTTTCGGTAGCGAGAGGTGATGGACAAGGGTCGACCTCGGTACTGGCAATTTGTCGTTATAACTCTTTGTAGACGACCGAAGATTTTTTGCTGTTTAATAGCGGGGATGGAAGGCCTAAGACTTATCTATATAAATAAAAGATAAACTTTGTCTGTTGGAGAACAATTCCGATTAGACCGTTTCCGGTATGGCATCAGCTATGAAATTCGGCCATGTTTGAAAATGTCGAAATCGATGTATTTTTTTCCCCTGAAAGTACATAAATGTTACATAATTGGGAAGAGCTTTAAAAGCTGATAATTTTTTTCTGCGTACACTTATTCTGTTAATTTAACAGTTTTGGAGGTATTTCAATTCTAAATGCATACTCCACCGATACAAAACATAACCACCATGTTTTAAAAGTTAAAATCGATTCTTTTAAAAAAGAAAGTACATAAATTTTACATACGTAGAAAGAGCTTTAAAATCTGATAATTTTTTCTGCGTACACTTATTCTGTTACTCTAATAGTTTTAAAGATATTTCAATTCTAAATGCATATTCCACCGATACAAAACATAACCACCATGTTTTAAAAGTTAAAATCGATGTTTTTTTTAAAGAAAGTACAAAAATTTTACATATTTAGAAAGAGCTTTAAAAGCTGATAATTTTTTCTGCGTGCACTTATTCTGTTACTTTAATAGTTTTAAAGATATTTTAATTCTCCTCCGAACAAAACGTAACCGCCATGTTTTACGTTGTAAACACAGCGTGATTCTTTCCCAGCGTGATTCTCACTGAAAAATGAATCACTGAAAAGAAATGTTTTATTGTGTGTCTAATTTTTTAATTATTTTTCTATTTTTCATACTTTTAATTTAAACTTTTTAATCATAAATATATCATCTAAAGAGTACTGATTTTTTGGCAATTAAAAGTGAAAAAAATTTAAATTCAAGTGAACTGTGATTCGAGTGTCAAGTGATTCGATAGCTGGGCGGAGCCCGGCTAATTTACAAATAAAAAAAGAACCGTAAAAAATTATGACTCTTAAAGCGATAAATAATTAATTTTGTACTACTAGTATAAACAGGTTAATTACATATGCTAAAATATAATTGTTAATTTGATACTTATACTATTACTACTATTTAAGAAACCAAAAATAAATAATATAGAATAATCTCGACGACCCGAGTTCCACTTAATGACAGGTCACCGTTCACCTGAGATTAAAAGCGTAAAACTTTGAATTGACAATGGTACGTTTTTACGCGGTAAGCTAAAAACTTTAATCAGTACAATTTCATTATGTCTGCATAAAAAACATGTATTAAATTATTTAGTTTTAGTTGATGTTAGTAATGATATAAAAGGACTTTTTTTTGTTGAAATACAGAACTCAGAAGAAGAAAAAAAATATTTAATCGAGGTGATTATGGCTACCATTAACGAATATACGGCAGGAAATTTTTTTTAAGGTTTTTGTTTTTAATCACTTTGCCTTCCAACACCTCATTTTTCTTCTCACCGTGCGATTTCATTTCCAGCAAAATCTAAAGTTTTGAGAGAGAAAATGTAAGGCAGAAAAACATTAAGAATAGTCACAGACAAAAATAAAGCCCGGAACAATTTATCCGTTTTTTTTTAAACAAAGACAACTACCGTGTTTTCATAAGTTAGTTATCCTCACAGTTTGAAATATTCACAAATTAGCCTGTAAAAGCAGCACGATTTTTTTTGTCAATTTTTCATCTCCTTTCCTTTATTTTTTATTATTTCAGTTCGTTTCTAATTATATCTCAGTGAGAAAGAGTGTCTGAAAACAATTTATCGCCTCTTTTCTTCAGGAGAATTTCGAAAAACTTAATAAGTGTCAAATCCGCTAGAAAAACAGTAATTAAGTCGAAATTCTGTGTTTCTTCTCTTTTTATACTCCAGTTCCAGATGTCTAATTTTTTAAAAATTTTGATTTCAATTAACATTGTTTTTGGGCTCGCGCACATAAGGTAAAATATGAGTGACTTTTTTTTTAAAATTCTACCTCGTTTTCCGGCATACCTTGAATATTTTGAGAAATGAATTATAATTCAGCAAATGTATGAGTAAATATATAAATGGCAAAAATTTAATCTTAGTCGAGACAAGAAAAGGAAAATCTGTAAAGAGTATTTTGTGTCTGCAAATGTTTTTATTGGAGTTCACCCTAAAACTTAACTTTAACTGAAATGTCTTATGAAGTTAAGTTTTTTTATTACTCCAATGGAGCTGTTGTTTGTTAACTTCAATAAGTGCAAAGTAAAATAGATTGTGCTGGCTGAAATTCTAAAATAACTCGGAGTTTAACTGCCATTGGAAAGTGCGAGAAATGGTATATTCTATATAAATATGGATTTTAATGGCATAAAGATAAATGGTTAAAATTTAGATTACGCGAAGGATTGATATAAAAAGTAAATTACGAAATTGTAAATCTATATTAACCGATGAAATCAAAAGTAAGGAATCAATGCCAGGAATTTTGAGCTTGCAGTCACATAAACAATAAAGGTAAAAGTAAAATATAAAACTTTCGAATTCGCATTAAAAGATATAAATAAATATACGATGTGTAGTGTATTCACAGTAATAACCATAGGAGTAGCGTCGGGGGGGGGGGGAACGTGCTCCCCCAATTTAACTTGAAATAAATTAGAACGTTAATAGAAGTTCAGTTAAAATTGGGAAATTGTAGAAAACTTTTGAGAAAGTTGGTTTTTTCCCGCTTTTTCAAACTGTGAAACTGTAGATTCCGATTATTTATTTAGCCTTAAAATAGTTTTTAACAATGATATGATCCAAAACAAAAATTCGATGCTATATTTTTTCTTATTTAATTTATATTATATTTATTTTTCACATTGTAAAACTTTTGAATACTATTCAAGAATCAATTCTATTGTTATTCAATTAAAAAAAATCATTATATTTCATATTTCAAGGACCGTCCGGCAGTCAGTGCGCTGAGGAGGGCCTTAACTGAATTCAATTCGTTCCCCTCCCCCCCCCCAAAAAAAAAAAAAAAAGTTATAACCTATGGTAATAATTGTTAACCTCCATGGATAGTTTTGACTGTGGCTGTAAGAACACGAACTAGACTATAACAAGTTGTGATTTTTGGAGTTTTGTGTTCCCATAGTCGGTAAAGAAATATGTGTAACAGGATTAAGAGTGCGCCACACAACTACGCACACGTAGCAGTCGGAAACGACACGATTTGTTTAGATAACATCAACAATTGAAGTACAAGTAAAATTTCAGTTTCAATTAACATTGTTTTGGGGCTCGTGCACATGTCGCAAAATATGAGCGACTTTTTTTAAAAATTAGTAAAAGTAAAATATAAAGATTTTCACTTCAAATTAAATTATGTAAATAAATGTAAGTTGTGATTAGATAATAC
This sequence comes from Dolomedes plantarius, assembly GCA_907164885.2. Taxonomy (NCBI): domain Eukaryota; kingdom Metazoa; phylum Arthropoda; class Arachnida; order Araneae; family Dolomedidae; genus Dolomedes; species Dolomedes plantarius. The sequence continues at coordinate 149,315,253 of OU015497.1, forward strand.
TAACAACTGAAGTGAAAGTAAAATTTAAACTTGTCGGCTAGTCTTTAAATCTCTGAAAAAAGTATTGTAAGATTTGGTAGCGTTCAAGTAAACAGTTGATGTAATTGCTTAGGCAGGTGAAACATACAAAATTGTTAACCAGCATTAATTGTTTTTTTCTAATGGAAGGATTGCTTAGCTTGCATTGCTATAAAGAATCGGAGAAAAAGTAAAATTTAAATTGTATCAATGAATATCAGTGTGTATAAAAATGTATAAAAATGTTTAACTCTGATTTGTATTAAAAGTTGGTGCAAATGGTAAATATATAATTGTAAATATATATTAGTAGCTATAATGAATAGATATACACTAAAAGTAGCATCTGGTTTGCCTTTAAGCAAAATGAAAAACAACAATAGTAAATGTACACTGCTGGCCACCCAAATTGCAACACCAAGAAAGACAAGAGATATCACAACAAAATTTATTTTGTAGATAACATGTTGACCAAGTATCAAATGATAAATTTATAGACTTCTGTGAAGTGTGGTTCCTGCCAAAATCAGTAGCCAGAGTAGCCGCCATTGTTGGAGATCACCGCTGCCACACGCCTCGGCATTGATTCAAAGAGACTTTGGATGAGTTCTTGGGGTACAGCAGACCAAGCAGCTTCCAAACGTTGCCAAAGTTGATCTGTTGTGGCAGCTGGGGATGGAATCTGGGTCAATCGTAGAGCAACCATGGAGCACATGTTTTCTATCGGCGAAAGATCCGGAGAGCGAGGCGGCCAGGGAAGCAATTCAATCTGGCGATTGACGAAGAACCGTTGGACAATGCGTGCCACGTGTGGTCGCGCATTATCCTGTTGAAATATGGCTGTGGGCAAGCCCTGAAGGTAAGGAAGGACAACTGGCTCCAACACCTCGGAGATGTAGCGCTGGCTGTTTAAAGTACCGGCAATACGTACTAGAGGTGTGCGAGAGTGATAGCCAATACCACCCCATACCATAATACTCGGTGCAGGACCAGTGTGGCGGTGCATAACGCAGCTGTTCAGCATCCTCTCTTCACGGTGTCTCCAGACTCGAATGCGACCATCGTGGTGTTGCAGACAGAAGCGCGACTCGTCAGTAAAGACAATTTCATTCCATTCTGCCATCCACATCCTTCTGTCATCGCACCTTTGGCGGCGGAGACGTCTGTGGTTCTGCGTCAAGGGTAGACAAAGCAATGGACGTCTTGCGGACAGACCCCTCTGCTGTAAACGGCGTCGAATGGTACGCGCAGACACTGGATGATGCGTTACAGACTGCATGTGCTGTGCTATGGTTCGTGATGTGACTGAGCGATCCGTCACTGCCATGCGCACAATTTGCCTGTCATCACGTGAAGTGGTGCGCTGAGGTGGATGCGATCGAACACGCCGGTCCGTCGTACCCTCCTGCATCCAACGATCACATATCCGCATTACAGTTGTTTGGTTTCGTCCAACACGACTACCGATTTCCCTGAAAGATAATCCACAATCTCGGTAGGCCACTATCCTTCCTCTGTCGAACTCGGATATTTGATCAAAAGATGATCGCTGTTTTCGACGAGGCATAATTGATCGTTTTTTTTGAAAGAACCACAAGAAAAACACAATCGCCGAACTTGAAATCGTCGAAATCTCCAAGCCTTAAATAGCGCTTTGAAGTGGCGCCACAGGCGCGCGTGATGTGCGTCTGCGCTGAAATTCTAATCATTTGCTTATCTCACCTCCGCTAATGCATGTTGTAAATTTCATGTTATTTGCATGTTTTCTTCAAGGTGTTGCATTTACAGTGGCCAGCAGTGTATATTGGAAGATACTGAGAAAGTCACGAAGTGCTGTGAAAAGATAAATGATAAAAAGACGGTCAAAGTATGGACCTCGGATATGAAAAATACTGCTTAGATAGGATTCAACAATTTCATTAGTATTGAACAGGTGAATAAGACAGAGGGACTATTCACTTACATTATGCTACTTTCATTTCAAAGCTTGAAAGCGTTAAATTTATAACGTTACTTAATATATTTGTTTACTCGAATTCGTAAAGATTTTTGTAAATCAAGCAGGTTGGTTGGTTATCTTTTTTAGTGCGGCGGATACTGTTTGCTAAGTAAGGGCTAAATACGAAGGGGTTTGCATAATTCAAAGAGAAAAGAGAAGAGTGTGAAACCTTTTTCAATTGGAGTTAGCTGTAAACAAAATAATAGCAAAACTTTAAGTTTTGCAATAACTGGAAACACAAACTGTAAAACTGAAATTGTAAACATAAAATGTAGGGGGAACATGGGCATTTTAAAATTCAATCTTGATGTTAAAAGAGAGATTTATGCTTTTGAAGGTTAATTTTGACGTTTTTACCGAAATGATTTTTTTATATTTTTCTTTCATTGAACACATTATAATGCAAAACATTGCTTGTAATGCCTTAAACTTTTACAGGAATACTTTATACAAGAATATGAAAAACTTTCCCCATCATTACTGACTAAACAGTTATTTTTTATGGCATAAATTACAAACTGCGATAAATTAAGAAAGATTTTCTTTTCGAAAATGCTTTAACTTTCTTTGCCATTATAGCTTTTTAAATAATTGAAGTGTAAAGAAGATTTGACAGATTCTTTGAAGATTTGATCAAGAAGATTTGATTTGAAGATTTGAAGATTTGATCTCTATGGTCCATTCCCTAAAAAAGATTATAACATTATAAAATTAAAAAATAAAAATATATTCATTTCAATTAAGCTATCAAGTTTTATAGAAACGCATTTTTTTTAACCTATAACCTATTTTTCGAATTAATGAAACAACAATTAATTTTATACGTTACTCCTCATTTTCAGCCAATTTCTACTATAAAATGCAATTAAGGATGTAAACTTTAAATAATCCTTAAAAGATTTCTACGGAAAACAATAAGTTAACAATAATGTAATATTGATACAATAAGAGACGAAAAAAATTAACAGTGCCATTTGTTATCCGTATTTTTGTGCTAGTTGTTTCTCCCAAAATATTAAGCCAAACCATCAAAAGTTTGGAAGTTGCATTTACTCTCTCGTGTAAATTGTCAGAATTCTATTGATTCTGAAAATGCTCAGTTCATTTGTTCGTTAATTTTAACAAACATATTCATTATGATGGTATGGGAATCCTTTTAAATAACATTATAATCTTAGAGACAAAATTAAGATTACACATTTCATATATTAATATACGGGACTGACCAAACGCCATTGGTTTTAAAGGTGATCCATCATTTTTTTATGCCTCAAAGTAAATTATTTAGCACTGTGAATTACTGATAAACTTTTAAATAAACATAGTTTCTAAAAATACGAGGCTTTATTTATATATTTTTCTTGAATTCTCCATTCACTGTGTTAACTTTCATGTGGACTTATAAAAAGATGAGACAAATGCGTTTTCAAAGAGTGAAAATTCTTCTATTTTTTAGGTTAATCTTCGGTCAGGCGCAATCTTGGAAGTCACATAAGCAGGCGCAATGAGCCCAATGGACACTTTCTATGAACAGATTTTGTAGCTTTAAAAACCCCTTTATTTTAATTAAATTATCCAGAAACAATATTTTAAAGCGTTTTTAAACAAATAGAATGTATTGTTTCTTGAAAACAATGACATTTTATTCACAAAAGGAGATAGTTTAATTAGGGACGGAGTGCAAAATTTCTATGATACGAAAGTTAGATATTGTTTAGCCTCATACTTAATATGCCTCATACTTAATCGAAGGTTTACAACAGATTACAACACACTAAAGGAAATAGAGTATAATACACATCTCTTGTATTTAAACACAGAAACTACCCCGTCAATAAAGTTGTTTGGTTTTAACACTGGAAAATATAGGTATATCTTAATATACGGTATTTCTTGTGACAGGACACCAATCGCCATTTCATCTTTCTTAATGAGTCGATACACCGTTATTGTCATCTGTAATTGTGTTGCGTTAATATTTTGCAGCTGTATCATGGTGCATAGGCTTTTAAAAAAGAGACTATGACCCTCGTCTGAATTTGTAAGTGAGTAACAGGGACGTACGCAGAGGGGGTGGGTGGGAAGGGAACTCAGGGGCTAACCCCCTCCGAAATTATGATCTTTCATATCACAGTTTAATTGATCAAAAAAGGACTTGTTAGGTCTCCACGAAATTTTTTTTTCTGGCTTCGTCACTGGAGCGTAATGTTTCACTTCATCAGATAGCTAATATTCTGAGTCTATATCAATCAAAATATCTTTAACATATCGATTATCGATACACAGAATATTATAATTCATAAAACTAGCTGTTCAGTTAATACGGATATTGTTCATAATTCAGAAATGATGTTATTAACAAAAACGTGTCAGAAAATCTTTCCTCATATGTACGTTTAATGGAGTTAACGTACGTATCAGAAAAGTGAAGTACATACAGTAGGAAAATAGTATTAAACATAATGCTTCCAGAGAGAGAACATGCGATCCAATCTGACATAAAAATCGATGCACTTTATTATTAAAGCAGATGGCTCCACTACTAAACTGCTAAAGATCCTACGGTATATGAGATGACACTTCTTGTTATAAACTTTCAGCTAGATAATACTGTAGATGAAAAAATACTTCTTTAACTTTACTAAGCCATTTTATGAAATGAAACACAACATTGCCTTACAAATTTTACAAAAAATGTGCAAAGAAAAAGTTTTAACGTGTCAAAAAACTTAAAAATTTAAATTTAAAACGGGATAGTCAGTGAAGAGTCAAGGAGAAATCGATCGTCACCTATAATCACAAGTAAAGGGACAGTGCAGAGAAGATAGGAAAAAAAAAGAAGATAGAATGTAAACACAAACGTTCCAGCTTTCGAACTGAGAACTAAAAAAATTCTTTCAATGAAAGCAGAAATTAAATCACCATAATAGGTGGAGTAGCTAATTTTAGGAATAAAGAACGGCCAAAACCTTGTTTAAATTCGTTGAACCTGTTATGAAAAAAAGTCAATATTAAATTTCAAGGAAAAATTTATCCCACGGATTACATACGGCTTTTCAAAGAGTGTTAATAATGCAGTTTGTTATCTATATTTTGAAATTATTGAAATTTGCATTTTAGCGATCTTGTTTCGCATCTGAATGAGATATAATTTGCTATCAATAAGTGAAAAAATATATAACATTGCTAAACATGAGTTTTTTTTCTGCAATCTTAAGCATGTTAAGTAATTCGGTTTTGTGTGTGGTTTTTTTTTTACATTGCGACATCTCAATTATGTTAAAATATTAACATTAAAAAGTAATTTATTAAAAAAGTTTATTTATTAACATTAAAAAGTAAATTAATTAATTAACACTTCTTATTAATATTCATTATTTTCTTCAAATTTTTGACTTGTCGGCCGAAATTTTTTTTGAATTTCTGATCCCGATTTAAGGGAGGCCTGGGTGAGTATCCCACATGTTCATGTGGAAATCTGGTCCTGAGGAGGGGGGACATGCCCCCCCCTCTGGATCTGTTCTTGAAGGGGGCCCCCAAAGTCTGCTTTGCCCAGGGCCCCATTGTGTCAAAGTCGGGCCCTGCCTACGGTCAGAAGACAAGTACCTGCCGCATTAAAAAAAAATTTGTTTTCTTTAGTCTGTTCTCAGGTTTGTTAGCTTGAGTTTTTTTTAATGTTGACTAAGAAGGGTCAGGAGTAGCAAAATGGATATAGGGATAAAATGAGCAGTGGAAAAATAATGCTTACGATTTTTTAATTTTATAACGTATTTATGTATAAAAAAATCGAAGTCTAAAATTTGCAAACCTTTTTTTGTCTCTATAGGTTGTTGTATGTAAGTGGTGCAAGCTTTTAAAACTTTTAAAAAAACTTTTACGAACAGCTTTATACAAAATGTTATCTGGTAAAAATCATTCGTGGATCTCAGTTTAGTTAATAAAAAAATATTGTGTTTATATAACAGTGCTACTGCTTCCACGTATAGCAGATTAGGTATTAATTATTTTTTTTACATCACGTTATACAAATGGGGTAAAATAGGGTAAAAGTGTTCTGCTTAGCCAGTGAGGTTTTCTTGGAGAATATAAAGCCCTGATTAAATTATTTCGTTTTATTGAAATTTCAGCAGATTTCAAATTTAAAAATTGAAAAAACAATGTTTATAGAATACGATTTATTGAAATTGTTCAACCTAAAAAAAGAAAAAAAGGAAAAAATGATGAATACAAATTTTTAAGTTCCAGGGAGTATAAATAAATATATAAATAAATAAATAAATATATATATATACATATATATATATATATATATATATATATATATATATATATATATATATATATATATATATATATATATATATATATATATATATATTAGACTTTTACCGATGACCTTCAAAGGCTCCTAAGTAAGTCGCATTCATCTTCCTGATCAAGAAGTTGGAGAATATATGATAATACCATCAATAGTTGATGTTATCGAAAACTTCCAATCGATCTGTAACGTATTGCTAAGCGTTCCTGTTGTTATATTAAATGGATCGATTTTATCAACTTCACTTCAGAACACTGTCAAATAACCTGCATCAATCAAAAGAAAGTTAGCTTCATACACAATTATTGGTTATTCCTATAAAGATCTAAAAACTACGACTTTATCTATTTTTACAGCATCATCCTCTAACCCCGTGTGTTACAACGTTCAATAAAAACTTGAAGCCTAGACATATGCGTGCTCAAGGAAAAGCCAATGAAGCTGTCCCACGGAAAACTTCCTTATAGGATTAAAAATGAACCTGATAGCAGGAACATCAAATAATATAAAGATGGTGAGAAAAGGTGAAATGAAACTCGGACTAGATCGGACTATATAAATGAAACCACCGAAGTATATATGAATCTATCTGTGCGCTTACTGGTGCAAATCGACTGTTGGGAGGTAGAGAGGAAACAAAAATTGTCTGGTAAAACTATGGGTATTGAGGCACTATATACGAAATAACACTCTTGAAGAGATCTAAGGTTTTTTATTTTTTATATTTTCCCTGAAGTTGTGGACAAAGAATTTCGTAAACAAATCCTCAACAAATCAACCTTTAAAAATCATGGCATTTTGTTTCTACAAATTAAAAATATACTTTGAAAATCCGTAAATATTATATTGCATTCATACAGTATTTCATAAAAAGAAAAGGATTTGAAAGAAAATAAATCGGGAAATATTTAAATTGTATAAGAATTCATTGTAAATTTTTTTTACTAATGATGGTTTTTAATAAGAGCTAACAATGTTTTAAAATTTTCTTTACAATGCACTACATTTTTTAATAAAGCCTCGCGAACTCAATTTATCCCCCTTCCCCCCACTATAACAATTTTTAACTGCGTGGAGTAAAGTGGATAGGGTAAATGTATTATGTGAAGTATTTTCTCACACGTATATTTATGTATTCTACTAATTGAAAATTCTGTCTTTATATTTTTATAATGTGCAATACCCAAAGAAATGAAGCATTTAACTTCGAAATGAAAACTAAACATGTAAAAGAAGGAAATTTTAACCCATTGTAATCCTTATTCAAATATATTATTCTTATATGTGGTTTTAGTTAATTTCGATATCTTTGATGAAATAAAAATTCCATCTCATACATAGAAGTTCTTACCAATTTCAAAGCCTTTATATGGAAAATTAGACTTTTTTATACTTAAATTACTCGTAGCTATGCTTTGTAAGATGACAAGATTCAAACTCTAACTTCATGCGAATAACGAGCCGGAACTCCAGAACAATAACATAACTTTATCGAGCCATGAATGAAGATATATATAAACTATTATGTAATAACTAGCTGAAAACCCGAACATCGCTATAGAGTACATTCAAATTAAATACAACGGTCAATGTATGCAATTAATGCCAAAAATATGTATATATATATTTTTATAATAAATACAACGATCAATGTATGCAGTTGGTGTAAAAAAAAGAAAAATATATTTATAAAAAAATCTTAACGGATATTTTTATAGACAAAATAATGTAGAAGAAAATATTCAAATTTAATCTAATAGAACATACTAAAGAATATAGTACAGTTTTAGGAACATTTCTTTTACTGTATGTTAATATTTTTTGGGATAATGTTCAATCGTCTGCCGCATTAGCAAGAAATTTTTGTTTTTGTTTTCTTCGTTATTATGCACGTGACGCAAAATTAAAATAAAAGAAACCACGTGATCAGCATTTAATAAATTAAATTCTAAAAATTAACCTTTAAAAATTCACCAAAATTCAGAAAATGAATGTAAAGATTTGAAAAAGATTTCATTTTAAAGGAATTTTTATGATCTTTCTCGTGATATAATTTTATAACCCTCGGATTATTATTTTAAACGCAAACTTTAAAGAATGTTACAAAACACAGCTTAAAAATTTAATTTAAAAAAAATCTAAGAAGAATTTTTCAAAAATCTCTCTTAGTGCACGCCTAAATTATAAGAAAAATCGCCACGCAAAATTTCAGCTCTTTATGTCCAGCGGTTTGGTCTGTGCTTTATATGTCAGTCAGTTACGGAACTGTTTTATGCAGATGAGAGGAAACTTTTTTTTTCAGAGTAAACTTTACGCAAAAAATTATACAAGGTGTTCAGTATCTATGTTATATACCAGGGATACTCCAAATGCGGCCCACCAAGCTTTTATGTGAAACCCGAAGCACTCATTATAAGGCGGGTGCTTTTGTAAACATAATTTTGAAAATGAGTGCCTGAAAAATACAAAACTGTACAAAAATGTGCCAAAGACTGCTCCCGTTGTTCACTTCACCATATTTTTGTGAATCACCTTATTGCAAAATAAAATATACGAAGAAATTATATAGAAATCGGCTTAATCATTCTCATCTTAACGACATATTGTGAGTAGCATGTAGCAATTATCAACCTGACATGTCTAAAATAGTCAATGGTTTGTTTCAATCATTCTCACCCTAACGACATATTGTGAGTAGCATGTAGCAATTATCAACCTGACTTGTCTAAAATAGTCAATAGTTTGTTTCAATCATTCTCACCTTAACGACACATTGTGAGTAGCATGTAGCAATTATCAACCTGACTTGTCTAAAATAGTCAATAGTTTGTTTCAATCATTCTCACCTTAACGACATATTGTGAGTAGCATGTAGCAATTATCAACCTGACTTGTCTAAAATTGTCAATAGTTTGTTTCAATCATTCTCACCTTAACGACATATTGTGAGTAGCATGTAACAATTATCAACTTGACTTGTCTAAAATAGTCAATAGTTTGTGTCAACATTAAACATCACAATAATTTTTAAATAAACGCTTGAACACATTTATACTTTTATTTTTATTTTTTACATTATTATATTATGAGGTATAGTGTACTGTTAAGAAAGTTTCAGTTAGGTAGCGCTACTGTACTTAAATGATTATAGACGACGTTTGGTGGTGCTGCTTGACTGAAATAATCTCGTACCCTCTCTACCTCAAATATATTAGGTTTAGATTATGATTCGAACTAGACATAATAAGATTTTGTTACGGGACGATAGGTCGTACTTTGAACGAGCTATACTCGTATTCTTGATTGTGTTTTCAACCCGTATGTTTGCCACTCATTTTGTGTGTTATTAAAATTATTTGTAATGTTTGACCGTGCATTTGATTATTTGATTACCACTGAACCACTTTTCGTTTTTGCAACAGTACTATGCTGCGGCTCGCGTAATGTAGCAAACATGTGCATGTGGCTATAGTAAAAAAATTTATTCAGGTAGTCTCTTCTAACGAAACTACCACGGGTTATTAACGTAGGATTACTTATCGTTGCTTACCTCTTTTGTATGTATATATGTATGTATGTGCTATGTATACATGTATTATGTATATATGCATCTATATATATGTACGCATGTATATATATATATGTGTCAAAATTTTGATGCATTTTGGTACTTTTCTGTTTAACTGTTTACTGCTTGCCCAAGCGATACCGACTGGGTTTGGCACGCTGCCAAAATTATAACTCGCGAAGACGGACGATTTCAACGTCTGAAATTTTGCTTTCAGAAGGACCGTTATGGAGGAACGTAATCCTACGTTAAAAGGTTGATTACGGCTGGTCTATACCATAGATATTTTCCTAAACCAACGAATTTATTATTCCTTTTTTTAGGTTAATGAGAAATGCATCAGCCTTTAGGGAAGTAACTAAAGTCAACCTAAGTTTGTACCACATCCAGAGAAAAGTGCCTGATTTAAACTTTTCTATGGTGTTGCTCAGTGAATGCAGTTTAAAGGATAGAAAACTTTTTTAGACATTTAAGGATGCAGTTTCTGATACATAAAATATATTCATAAGTAATGGCTGAAATTGTCTAGTTCTCTACAATGTACTTATCGCTTTTAGTCTTTTGAGAGATTTCGTAGATGTCCTTAAATTTTACTACCAACGGACAATTAATGTTTTCTAAGCCACCATATTCTGCTTAATTCTCTAATGTATATTTCGTTAGGAAATCATCCAACATCATAGGTAATTTTATACATCGAATTTGACTACAGTACCAAAGATCTTGTCCCTGGTCAGAAGAATAAAGAATCATATAATAAATCCTTAAAATGACCTAGCTCTCTATAAATTTGCTGATAATAAATGTGTCTGGTTCCACTCATTATTTCTCATTCTCACTTTAAAAGAGTTCCCCTTATTTCCCAGCAATATACTTCAGCACTAAACTTAATGTGCATTCCACAAATCACATTTTAAAAGTTAGTGCTTATCGTTTTTATAGGTTTCACCTCTAAATGGAGAGGAAAATAGTTTAAAAATAGTTATAAGCATATAGTCAACTTCTCTAGTCTTTTTGTTAAACCGCTTTATAGACGAATAAATTTTCGAAAAATTGCTCGCCGCCTCAGATACTTTCTTTTACAATTGTAGAACTTAGTTCGATGCAAAAAGAGTTTAGAAGAGAGACCGAGAAAAGAGAGATAGAAAGTCATAAAACATAATTGTCTAGGAAAAACAACCCAAAACTGCAGTGCTCGCTTGGGTTCTAATATCTTTGCGTAAAAATGAAGCCTTTTAAAACTTTTTATAATCGTTAAATTTCAAAGCAGTTAAATGATAACGCCAGCGATTAAAATATTATAAATGGTTAGAAGGTTGGAAGATACATAGAGAAAAAAAAGCAGATAGTTGAAGTGAGTTGAAAATAATGAAACAAGCTTAAAAGGGTGATGACACAGCTGAAGAAACGGTTTAAAAAAACCCAACATCGTGAGTATGTTTATACCCGCATACCGTTTTTTTTTTCAAAAAAGGTCGAAAGCCAGCTATTCAAATCTCGCTCCGAACTAGCTATTTGATTAGTCTTTCAATACTTCGTAAATTTTGTAGTTACCGAGAATTATCTTAATAAATCGGACAATTGATTTCATTTCGGATCAATACGTTGACGACTTAAGAATTATTTAATATACTTGAAAACAGCGCTTTACTCTGCAAAAGGAGACGCTGAAACTATTAGGGGGAATTTACGCTGTAATAGTATAAGGGTCGCCAAAATGAAAGTGGCACTGCCGTTATTGCGCCATCGTTTTAAGATACATAAGACTACGCATGCCCATATAGAGAGTGCTGAGTGCTGGGAAGGCATGCCTTATCGTCAAATTACGACAGATGCTTGTATGATAGCGTAGGAGCAAGGTCAACGGTATCGTACGTATCACGGATGCCTCCAAACGTTTTCAACGTGCAGTCGTGCAATTTTTAACGTCGGAAATTGTGAGTGCTGCAGAAATTTATCGTAGCATGCAAAATGTGTATGGCACAGAATGTATGTCAGGCAGATCAGTATTCAGATGGTGTAGCGACTTTGGAAACGGATGAAGCAGTACGGACGACATGGAACGACCAGGTCAAGCGCATATGGTTATCCCCCAGGAAGCAATTGAAGCTGTGGACAATCTCGTGAGCAATAATCGGCGAATCACCATTCGCGAGATAGCGGATGGAATGTCTATGAGCAAAGAAAGTGTTCACATAATTCTTCATGGTTCCACTGGTTCCACTGTCAACTCCGGAGTTTCTTCACCCAAGGTATCCATCATCACGTGGATCTCTGGGACACCTGTTTCAACCTCCAAGGCAATTATGTCAAGCTTATATGTTCTTTATGTTTTCTTTTTCTTTTGTATACTAACTTACAGCAATACCATTAAACAATTTGTCACACCGATTTTAGTGCCACTTTCATTTGGGCGACCCATATAATACTGGAGATTTTCAGATTGGGTAGGTAGTATTTGAAAGCTAGGTAATAATCAGCGCCTGATTCGCTCAAAATTATAAAACTGTTTCATATCGAGAAAGAAAGATGGAAGTTTCAGTAGCTGAACTAGGACCGCTTGCTCTTTCACCGTATAGCGACAAAAGTGAAAATGCCGTTGACCATCTAACATTTCTCGAAGTTTGTCCTGTAGCAAATCTAAGTTTAAGCCTTATGGTTAATAAATGAGAATTTTGCCATGCTTTTAATGACTGGAAGGTGCCATAGTACGATAATGTACTGGCATTACACGCTTGGAAAAATAGGGTCAGACATTCAGTAACATATCTATTTTCCTTAGCGGGATACGAGTAATTAGCGGAAGCCAGTGGATTGAGCCTCCTAGGTTTGTAGACAAGCTCTGAGTACCAAAAATGGCGAGTTACAGGTTGGCATGCATATCACTAGTAATTTAAAATTGGCTTTAAACGGTAGGTCTCATCTGCTTACCCTCGTATAGTAAAAAACTGACACCGGAGCGTAAAAATTTAATCTATACAAATCGTCGCACTGGACAGTAGAGCAAAGTATACGAAACATGTCTTTGAAACTGATGTGAGTTATACTACATGCTATTGCATTTCCAACAAAAATTAGTCTCTTTAGTGTACTTAGGAGCCTTGGATCTCAATTTCACCTTCATTATAAGGTTTTCCGCATGACATAGCCAACCAGAAGAATGATCTAAAATTTTGATTAAAGGGGAATTAAAGTTTATGATTTAGATTTTTGAATTAGCTTTCCTTTCTAGGGGGGGGGGGGTACTTTTATGCAGCTTTCTTACTGCCTTTTGTACAACGGTACTTGAGAAAGTATGTTATTTTTGTAGACAGCCTGAACAAGCATTACAAAGGATCACGCAATCCATTCGAAGAATTGCTTGCTTTATAAACGTGATTTAATAAAAAAAATATATCCCATTTATTCACAGATGGCTATTTACAAACGAGATTACATTCCATGTGAAGGAAAAGAGTGATTATGCGTATCTAATTCTATTTTTTTCGGGGGTATCGAATATTCCTACGTTATTTAGGAACAGGAAAAGACACATGCATAAATGTGTGGGGTTGTATGAGTTGTTACCAGATACTTTCTTTTTCTTTTCTCTGAGAATATAATATGAATAGGACTATATACTACAAATATTCTTATCACAAAACTAGATGACTATGCTATTTTTCTGCAAGATTGGTTCCCGCCACATCGGTCAATGGGATTCAGAATTTCTTTCAATAACAGTGATAACTGGTACGGCCGTGATAGCTAAATTCCTTGACTTGAAAACTAGGCGAATCTTACTCCATAAATTTCTTAGTACTGGGTTTCGTAGAAAAAGCAAGATGACTTGAAATATTGGCAGCATTATCGCAAAGGAAGTAACATTTGCACTTTGATTTGTGTTAATGCTGTTAGAAAGCACTTGACAAGAATTGAAAGTCCCAAAAAAGCTCATAACGAAACCTAAACAGACTCCAGAATCTCAGTTACGCACGTCTCTTGTAACACAATTACCCCTACATAAACGGATCCCTTTTGTGTGTCAAAACGTGTTTTTCTTACCCTCAGCATTTCGTGTATAGGATAAGTTTCGCGTTGTTTTGAAAAGTATAGAAAAGAACTGATTCTCTAGCCAACTGAAGTAATTCATCTTTAGTTACTGTTACACACATCCACGAGTGTCTTTCTGTCAAAAAAATGAGCCAAGAAAACCGTTTCAAACGAAAATGAACTGAACAAAATTCAAGACCTGAGATATACGGTAAGGCAGAATGGACTCTGATATTTCTGAAGGTCACTTTTAAGGGAGTAATCGGAGCAAGTAGGGGCAGGTGGCAACAGTTTCTAGTTGTCAGTAGACACCATGAGTTGGTCCGGTGAACATCGAAACAACGATTCTGTGACCCCGACATAGGACACGCTTCGGGCACTATGCAACGGAGGCTGTTTCTGATTGAAAAACTATCTTCCGATGGGTTTCAAACGTGAGAGCAAGTCTGCATCACCAAGGAAACCAAGTGGTCGTCCTCGGGACATTAGAACACCTGAAAATGTACAACGAATCCGTAAGTCCGTTATTCGGGTGAAAGTTGCTGCCATTCCCCCACAGATAACCAACAGAGTGATGGGAAATTTTAGAGAACTGTTACGGCAGTGCATCGCAAATAACGTGCGGCACCTGAGTACTGTTATTTTTTAAACGCAGTGGAAAAAACTAGATTATAAGTTCTTTTCGAAATATAAAGCTTTTTCTGCAAATTGTTACGTTCGTTTCTTATTACCTTTGAAATGTAGGAGTCCATTCTACCACACCCTGTGTAAAAAGTGCAAAAAAGAGGAGGGCAGACGAAATGAGGCAAAAGATACAAAATCGTTTGAACAATGTATTGAGTGTAGATCATTGCACTTTAGATAAACAACATTGTGACTACTCATTAATCGAATACTCAAAAATATTACGCATGAATCAATCACTTTTTTTAAATGAGGAAAATGGTACAAAATTATGCGAACAATGTTTTCAGTGTAGATTATTGCTCTTTAGATAAATACCATTGTGACAACTCATTAATAGAATACTCAATAATATTACAAATGAATGAATCACTTTTTTTTTAAAATGAGGCAAAAGATACAAAATTGTGCGAACAATGTTTTGAGTGTAGATTATTGCACTTTAGATAAATAACATTGTGACAACTCATTAATAGAATACTCAATAATATTACGAATGAATCAATCACTTTTTTTAAAATGAGGCAAAAGATACAAAATTGTGCGAACAATGTTTTGAGTGTAGATTATTGCGCTTTAGATAAATAACATTGTGACGACTCATTAATAGAATACTCAATACTATTACGCATGAATCAATCACTTTTTTTTAAATGAGTAAGTTTTTCCAAAAGATACAAAAACGTACGAACCATGTATTGAGTGGAAATTATTGCTCTTTAGATAAATAACATTGTGACAACTCATTAATAGAATACTCAAAAATATTACACATGAATCAATCAGTTTTTTTTGACGCACGTAATTCAAAGACAAAATTAACAAGTAACAAAGACGTTAGGAACACGAGAGGTGACATTTCAAATTTTTGCCAGAAAATACTACATGTAGTTTAAACAGATTTGCGAAAAGTTTCTTTTCTGAAATAATACTTCTTTGGAACAATAATTGGCACGTCACAATTAGTGACCAATGTCGTTAAGAAAAAAAAGTTTTTAATACTTTTTTCCCCTTACATTCTAATTATTTCTAGGCATGTCAAGAACACAATTACTCCGTTTTTCAGTCAGATATCTAGAACTTTAGAAATATTCAACTCTGTACATCCACTAATTAAGTTTCTGTTTGCTCTTTCTCTGTACCGAATAGTTATGTCTCCTTTTTATCATTTCGCAGAGTTCTTTTCTAAATCATTTTAAACGAAGAGGATGAGAAAATTGCGCTGCATCTGGGTTGCAAGGAATTTTATTTTATTTTTTTAACATAATTTTTGGATATTTTACGACAACAGTTTTGGATTTATTTCTAATATTCAACACAATATTGAATTAAAATATGTGTGAACCATACAATGTAGCTTCCATACTCTATCATCGAAGTCTTAAATTTAACTTGCTAATATCGAAATAGAAAAAAATGTAATTTAACTAAATGTGTTTTATAATTCTGAATTCCCAGTGCAGCTAAAAAGTGATAAAAATCGATATTCGATGTATTAAAAAGTATCAGCGATTCTTTCTAAGGCAAAATTCGATGCCTTAGAAAGTATCAGCGAGCATGAAGGATATTTCCATAATGTAAAAATTTCATGATATTCCATTAGGTTGCTAGTTTGTTAATCACGGATCTTTACAACAGTTACTGGAAAAAGTTTAGAGCATATTACTGATTTTGTTGAAAAAAAATGTAATACAAATAGTAAAGACAGACTCCCCAAATTATATATACTGGGTGATTTTTTTTTAAACTAACACTACTCAGAACCATCTGTAGTGTGATGTATCAGCCGGAATTCCACCAAAATAAATAGAGGGACTAAGAACGACATGGGAAAGAGTTTCCGTGGGAATAAGTAGTTCCAAAAGTCGCCGATAGGGGAAGATATGGCGCTGTTGTGGTCGGAGCACCCGAGAATTTGCATAAAAGGCAAATAAAATATCAAACTGCAAATTCATGACTACGTAGTCGACAGCAGAGCCAGCATTTTGGGCTATAAAGTGCGGAATCTGTTGCGCCTTCGCTTTACAGAAGAAAGGGTCATCAGTCGCTTTTTTCCTCTTGCATGGCCACTGCGCTCCCCGGACCTAACCCATGTGACATTTTTCTGTGAGGTTATTTAAAGTCTAAGGTGTATCTTGATGGAGTCTCGAACTTGGCGGACCTAAAGGACAACGTGTCCCGGACTTTGATGAACATTCCTTGCGACACGTTACGCTCAGTCGTTGAGAACATACTGTTTAGGATGCAATGTGTCGTCCACCAGGACTGTGGTCTTATTGAAGGAGGGAGAAATGAATTTGCTGCATAAAGCGGTGTTGCAGTGAAATTTCTTTGTTATTCATTTGTCTGCTTACAACTTTTTCGGTATTCATCCCTTATCTTTATAACCCTAAATATTGGCGCTGCTGTCGACTACAGAGTCGTAAATTTGTATTTTGATGTTTTACTTACCTTTTATGCAAATTCTCGGGTGCACCGACAGCAACAGCTCCATATCTTCCCCTATCGGCGACTTTTGAAACTATTTTTTTTTCAAGGAAACTCTTTCCTATGTCGTCCTTAGTCCCTCTATCAATTTTGGTGGAATTCCGACTGATAGACCGCGCTACAGAGGGCTCTGAGTAGTGCCAGTTTTAAAAAAATCACCGCGAGAAATCTAATCAGCAATGTTGGAACCGCATCAGTTTTTCAGTTAAGAACCGTTAATAATCATTCAGTAAACATGAACGAATGAACACTTCGAAACACGCGAGTGCATGTGCATGTGTGTGGCACATAGTTTAATTTTAAAATGCAAAGCTTAATGCTAATGTCTAATAATCAGAAGTTCCGACTTTTCTATCAATCGGAGGGTTATTTCTGATAGATAAAAACCTTACAGAAGAGACACCCTTTGGCCCGGTACTATCCTCCAGAAAAAATATATAAAATATGTATAATACTCTAAACTGAGATTACAGTTGTATCAAAACTTGCAAGCCAACCGTAACTGATAATTTTTTGTAATCGTGAGAAATACAGTCAAGTTAACGAACCTAGGCTAAAGAATAACAGGTGGAAAAAATCAGTAGGGCAAAAGATTCTTAAGCAAATGCTACTACACGAGTAAAATTATGTACAGTAAAAAATTGAAATTAAAAAATATAAAAATTAAGTAAAAAACGAATTATATATTTTTTTCCAAAAAAAGCTATAACTTTTAGCGAATTTTCCTTTTACGTACCTCATTAAATTTTCGCGAGAAGCGACAGCATTCTTTTGCAGTATTCATATTGTCACCGTGAACTTAAGGAAAAGAGACATATTTGAAGAACATAACCTATACGCAACATACAAAGATTTAACATTGCTGTTTTGCACCTTCTTCTAAAATAAGGTTATGTCAAAATAAATAATGTAGCAACTGTCTTGTACAATTTATTCAAAATAAAATGGTAAGATTATCTTGTGGTTACATTAATTTAACACGAAGAGAAATATTATGATTTTAAACATTTCTGGACTCTGGGAGAATCCATTTTTTTCTGGGTGTCAGATTCCTATAAACAGATTCTAAACGACTTTGGTCGTCGACAAACGACCAAACAGGTACAAACGACTTTGGCTACAGTCGATAGAGTGAAAAAAAAGTGATATTTGTTTCAGAAATTCCCATATTCCATTTACTGAAGAGAGCACGAGATACTCCATCGTTTTGATTTCTATACTTATTATTTGGTTCCAAAGAGATACTTGGACTACATTAATTAAGCCTCATTGACTTAAAAATTCATGGCATTTTATTTCTGATTTTTTTTTCTGCGGTAAACACTCTCAACTCAATCACAAGCAACCAAAACGTTTTTTTTCCCATTCAGAAAATATTTTTAGTTTGATTCATTTGTTTTGCTCGCATGTCTTATGTTAAAAAGAACTAAATTAATTTTATTTACCTGTATGTGTTGATCAAGTCTAAAATGAAAATAAAAAATATTATAATATATTACTTTGTTTCAGAAAATTAGATATTTAGTAGTATAATTTAATACAGAAACAAACTTTGTCCTGTATTTTTTCAATAATATACTATTCAATGTCGTAATTGAAAATTACAAATGTCTTTCCCATTCCTAACTGTTTGATTTTTCATTCTCTAATCATTGTTTGGAATTTGAAACCCTTGAGATTCCCACAGAAAATGGAAGTTCTTCAAAATTGTGCGAGTTCTGCATAAACACTCATTTTTTCATAATTGTTACCACAGCCATTAAATTGACAAAAGTAGTATTAGAAAAAAAGTAGTCTTTTTCTTTTTAGATAATTACCTTAAAATCTTGCGTATAATACGCACTTTTTTTTCACATTTTATTCCGAAAAAATGAGGGTGCGTACAAAAAAAAGTAGCTTTAAACATTGAATAAACGATAAGCAATAGATGAGCTGTATTCTAGTGAAAGTGATTAAGACTAGTAATTTCACTGTATAGTTTGTTTTGAATTAAAAATTTAAGTTTTTTTCTACTGAATTTGACGTTTTCGTTTATTTTTATTACAAATTTCATTTATGTTAATAAATATTTGTGCAATTTTTAAATAAAATATTGAAAAGTTATGGGTGCGTATTATAGTCGAATTTTAATTTTTTCTGAAAATTTCATGCAAAATCAAGCATGCGTATTTTACACGTGTGCGTATTATAGTTAAGATTTTACGGTATACATATTTAATAATTTGAGAGAGAATCACAAGATGAGGTTACCAAATGCTATGGATTCTTTTTAACAAAAACACTAAGCTTTTTAAGTTAATGTATTGCAACGATAGAAAAATTACGGGTATTTCTTTTCAGCTCATGTAGCTAGACACTTGTAAATACGTTTTCAGCCACTAATCCTATGTTTTAAGTTATTATGAGGATTTTTTTTTCAAGGACAAAGTGAGGAAACACATTTTATAATTATCAAACATATTCAACAATATGTATTGTTGTCAATGGCTGAAAATATTTATAAATACTCTTTATTTATCCTTAATTTATGTTATTTTGGTGTAAAATATCGTTTATTTATTGTCATTGAATTTTAATATTTGAACCTTTGGTGAAATTTTCTATAATTATGGAGAGCATGGCGACAAATTTCGTGACTTTTTGGGTTTTCAAAGTACGAATTTGATTTCACCTAGGTGGCGTGGTTATCGAGTTCTGAAATTTACAACTGAGAATGTCACTTAAGGGTATATAAGTATGCTGAACTCGTGGCTAAAGATTCTCTGTTGAAGCTGTGTGAACTATAGGCTTGTTATTGTGCCTGTGTGTATTGTGTGAAATATGAAGTCTTTTGCTGAACTTCACTGTCTTAAAAGATTGTTTATAACATGTGTGGCCTATGTAAGACTAAAAAGAAAATAAATTTGTGTTGATGTTACCTGGAGTCATTATCCACAAATATCGTCGAACAAAACGCTACAATGCACACACACACACACATATATATATATATATGTATATTTATATATATATATATATATACATTCTTAGACAAAAAGAAAAAAAGTCGCACCAAGAAGGGGTAATGCAAATTGGTCACAAATTGTTATGCATACAGGTTTCGACGGAAAATGCAAAATTTTAAAGTTTGGCGGCCACTGAATGAACATGTGACGCTGTAGCGCATCTTAACTGTGCAACCGGCAGGATACTAAAGAGGAGAAATTTCGATTCCAGGTCAAAAATTCCTTGCGAATTTCACTCCGTGTACTCAGGTAGACAGTAACTATGCTTCTCATACAGGTGCGCGAACAATATGCGCAGATGTCAGCATTTGAGAGAGGACGTGTAGTTGAGCTCAAAGAAGCCGGTTGGCCTAATCAACGAATCACTCGACATTTGGATAGGAGCGATGCACTTATTAGACGATGTTGGCAGGAATGGGTGAACCATGGCCGAGCACAGCGTCAAGAAGGAAGCGGTTGGCTTAGAGAAACGACAGAACGTGAGGACCGAGCAATCGTCAGAGCGGCACTTACAGCTCCAGATTCATCATTATCATCGATCGTACGTGCAACTGGTGCTTGTGACCGCAAGAACCATTCTTGCGGCGGCTCAGAGAAAGAGGGCTGAGCTCATGGCACCTCTTTTGAATTCAGCCCCGATGACCTGCGAATACGTGTCTGGAAACGCCCCGGACATCGGTGGGATACCAACCTGACTGTCTTCTGCCATACGGGCCGACAACAAAGAGTGATGGTCTAGGGTGCCATTTCATTTCATAGCAGGACTCCTTTGGTTGTCATCCGCGGCACCCTTACAACACAGCGGCACGTCGACGATATTCTTCGCCCCGTTGTGTTGCTCTTCATATAACGCCATCCTGGGCTTAAATTTCAGGAAGATAATGCCCGCCCGCACACGCCGAGAGTTTCTACTGCTTGTCTTCGTGCTTGCCTAACACTACCTTGCCCAGATCTCTCGCCGGATCTCTCCTCCATTGAGCACGTTTGGAGCATTATGGGCGGGGCCTTCCAATCAGCTCGGGATTTTGACGATCTATCACGCCAATTGGACAGAATTTGGCACGATATCCCGCAGGAGGACATCCGCCACCTTTATCAATCAATGCAAAGTCGAATAACTGCTTGCATAAAGACCAAAGGTGGACCAACGCGTTATTGACTTTTTCACTTTGTGAAGCTCTTTCTCTTGAATAAATCCTCCAATTTTTCTCAAATTGCAATCATTGTTTTTCTGTACATTTACATCACATCTACTGATTTTCGCCCCATTCGGGTAACTCCTTCTTGGTGCGTCTTTTTTTTTTGTCTAAGAGTGTATATTAACAGACTTTGCACGAATACAAACGTTTTACTAAGGCTGCTGTTTACTAACCTTATTGGATTCGCTTACCTCAATGTTAGCCTATGGAGAAAATTGCAGCTACATAAATGCTGATAATCCAATAAAAATGATATGTTCAGATAGCCTGAACTTTTTCTGCACCTTGCAACAAGATTCATTTTATCAATTTCGTCCACCAAGGGAATTTACGAGCATTTAAAACACACTATACCAGATTTTTCCCCAAATAATTTCATTTTTAAAACATTATTTGCATTTAAAAAAAAAACGAAAAAAATACTTCTCTATTACAGAGTACAAAGTTTAAAAAAGTTCAAGTCGGCAATCCTTGACCCGACACATTTTCTCCCGACACATTTTCTCCATAAGTTAACACTGATGTGAGAGAATTCAATAGGGTTAGTACACAGTAGCCGTAAGTAGAGAATACCCATATCACTGAAATACAGATTGCCCTCTGTTTCTTTAAAATATATAAAACAAAATTATATTCTTTAAAAAAATACCTATAAATTTATTTAAAAATATTTTCTTACGCCATATTCTTTTCGCCTAGATTCTTAAAGATAAAAAAAAAATTCAACCAAATCTTTCCCTTTGTATTGAGAAGGATCACATAAATGTTTCCCACCTACGCGAGACCCCTGCATTATCAATTTCTAAAACACTGTAAAGGAAACTTTAAAGCACGCTTTTCATCACGAAAACTACCTACGGTAAAAAAGAAGCTGGCATCAAACTAAAAAAACAAAACAGAGGAGTGGAGAAAATCACACACAAAATGCAAAAATAATGTCAATAAAACCGAAAGAAAAAACACGGCCAACTGAAGAATGTACTAATTAAGAATACGCGAGAAGACAAACTACTTAATTACTATATCAACTGCGAAATGGTGCTTAATAAGCTCCGCAAATGACTGATAAAAAAAGAAGTCATTTCCTCTGCTTCACCTTTAATAATTAGAAATGAACTCTTTTAAGATAAACACGGACGGAAGGGAAGACGAGGTAAAAGTGCAAATGTCGGGTAATTAATTTCTTGAAATATTCGCGTTAATTAATTTCGAACAAAGACGTACTGCGCATGCGAAATTTTTAATCGTGTTTATTCTTGTTTCAGTAATTGTTTATTTAGATAGAGATATATAGATAAACGCAAGAATTTTTTTAAAAGGAAAGCATGTTTCGTCCATAGCCATTATCAATAAATAACAAATTTCGCTACAAAGAATAGTGCCGCACTCCTACAAAATAATTAGAACCGGGAACAAAATCTAAATATAATGAAGATAAATGAAGAAATGACGAAGAGCAGGCAGCCATTTTTCTTTTCATCGTTACATTAAAAAAAAAAGGTTATTAAAATGATATATTAAAGCGAAAATCAACCTGCAACTTTTTTTTCATCTAGTTATTCTTATGTGGCTGAATGCGGGGCATTTTGTTTTTGCATTTTTCATATATCAGATCAAATTGAATTTAACAACTAAGCTATCAGGTAGCTGATAAATAAAAGGGCTTTATAGATTGAAATTTTTTTCAGCTTTGAGAGATTTTAAATTTAGGATGAAAGTCAATGAACGGTTAAACTGTATTAAAATACTCAGTCATTATATCGATTTGACTAGACTTTAGAAGCGATATTACAATTAGATATAATTTTAAAAAATTGTGAGATTGAAATTAAAATTCTCAATACATCGTATGTTGTTTAAAATGTTGCCTTAGAAGATGCTACATGTAGTCCTAAGAGACTGTTTGTGTTGTTGTTGTTGTTCCTAATGCCCCCTGGACGGAAGTTACAGACCAGGTCCATATAGGCTCTGCGAACGGCCTGGATTAAGTATGCGGCTCTGGATTAGAATAGAACAACAAGGGTCGTAGTCCATCTTAGCTAGGCGCCACCTCAATTTCGACTCATTACGCCCAGGGGTGACATCTGAGGGGTCCTACTCTCTCCCATTCTCATAAAGGGACCTTCCGGTTTAGGGATTGAACGTACCCATATCCCGCCTAGACACGAACGTATTTAATGGCATCGATATTTGATCCGATCACCCTCAGCACAGAAAGACGACACGCTACCACTGGGTTACTTCGGCCCCGTGACTGTTTGGTACATTTGTGATCTGTTTCAGACAAAAAAGAAAATAAAGTTGTGTCGATGTTATCTGCAGTCATCATTTACCAATATCGTCGAAAGAAACTTGCCTGAGTTTGTCAGCCTGAGTTTTTCACGTAGACCAGTGGTTCCAAACGGGGGTGGCAACGCCCCCTGGTGGGCGCTGAGGAGATATAGGGTGGCACTGCTGATCCAAGACATAATAGAGGGATAGCAAACATCTTGTATCATCCACGATGGTTCATAATTCGGACTTAATCCTTATTAAAAGATTTTAATTCATGATGTATCCAACATTAATGTGAGGAAGAATACGGCTGCCCTTTAGGGACGTAATACGTACACTAAACTATTACTTTCACCTTACTCTTTATCTTGCAATCTTTGGTGCCAATCTTGCTGTTCTATGATCTGATTGGCACTTTTCCAGTGATTCACAATGCATCGACGGTAACTGAATACGCCAGACGGTTATTGAATCATTAACCTATGATGAAAATATAAGGTTTCCCCCAAACTACTCATGAATATTGTAATGCAATGTGTTCGTTGTGTCTTTTATTTCTGGGAGCCCTGTACATATTTGAGTAAGACGAAACCATAAGGAAATAGAAGTACTTTTTTTTACTTGAAGCATATTTGGTGACCGTACATTTGTTTTTAAATTTCCATCTGTTTTATTTAACAAATATTCACTGTTAGTATAAAAGGTAGAGAGCTCTCTCCGATTGGAAACAATTTTCCGATCATATTTCAAGAATGCAGCGACTGGAATACACTCTTCTAGCGTTCCTATTGTCTATATTATGTCTCAACTTGATTTATTTGTAAGTTTTATTAAAAGTGAGGAATATAATACTTGCGAAGCAACTCATTAAAATCAACTTAATTGCTTTTTTTAAATACTAAGCATTTAATAACATACATTTTTTCATTTAAAAAGCTTAAAGCCCTTCCCAGAGTACAGTAAATAGACTTAATACTCTGTACTTACGAGTGAAAAAGAAGTAAAGCGTGCGGGCGTAAGTATAAAAAAATGACAACAATTATAGAGACAATACCGATAAAAAATTCTTTTCAAAAGATTTTTCATGTGATTTCACGAATTGTAATATCTTTGTCCTTCATATTATTAAAAGAAAAATGCTATTTCCTTTGACATAATACCGCAAATGCGTAACAAAAATTAATTTAGAGAGATTTTTATAGGTAATTGTGAATACTCTTTTTTTATGTTTATAAATTGATGATACAAGGTTTTTAAGACTTTGGAAGAAAATAATATTCAGCGTAACAAATTTTGCAATTTTTTTATTGAAACAAAGAAATAAATTTATCCTTCATTTTCTGAGAAGCATTAACGATTTCCTTTAATTACTGTCTGAAAAAGTATAAATTATTCTTATTGATATAAAAAAAATAAGCGTTAATGCAACCCTAAGTTTTCCTCCTAAACGTTCTAAGAATTGTAAATTAAAAAAAAAAGCACGTAAAGTTTGTCAATGGAGATTTACATCATGGTTTGGTGGGGTAATAGTCAGCAGGTTATCTAGAAAAGAGAGGGTCCAGGGTACGATTCTTAAGATAATTAACAGTTATATTTTAAGAGAAATGAAGATTTAAGAGTGATATACTAAGAGTGATAATGTAACACGAACCTAATTTTTGGACCATAAGAAACACCCTTTAATATAAAGAAATCGACTTAAAATTGGGGTATGGTCCGAATGTAACACTAAAATAAAATCTTTATAATGCATTGAAGTAATTAAAAAAGTTCAGCTACTGGCACAACCTGCTAATAAAATTAATGCACCAAGAGTGAGGATGAACTGAATATTGATAGTATGAATTATTTTAACAATAAATAAAAATTAAGTAAGAAATTGAAAATATGTTTATATACCTAACAAAATGCAAAATATTCTTGTCTATAAATCCTCCCATAAATCTGAGGCGCGTCTATGGTCCTAAAAATACGGTAATTGTTATAATCAGAAGTATCAGATGTCATAAATTGTGTTTTGCTTTTTTAAAGTCTTAGTTCCCTTTCCAGTGATTAACGGGTAATTCTAGTAGCATGAAAATTTTAGGTAAAAAATTCAGACGTATTAGCGCGTTTTTGAGGTTGTAAAGCGAGTTTCTGAAACACAAAGTGATTTGGATCACTGTCTGATCTCAAATCTATTATTCTCAAATTAGTAACAATGAAAGATTCTGCGAGCAAGTAAATCTCCCATCAGAGTGATGATTCAGCGCGCCAGGTCTCTTAAGAGGTTTCGCATTCGAAACCTGTAGGAAGATCTTTTCAAACATGTTGAAATGAGGGGAATTGGCCTGATTATTTAGAGCTGTTATAGTGACAAAATAAAATAAATGTCAAAAGTCAAGTACAATCCTTGAACCAAGCATATTGTAAAACGAAAAAATTATGGCCAGCATAAGAAACAAAAGTGGGAAAGAACAAAGGTGCAAACTTAGAAAAATTATCAATTGTTTGCGTATCAAAGAACTATTGCGTATTGAATATTATATCGTGGTTGTTTTCGGATCGTTCTTTATACCTCTTATTTTATGCTTTCCTCTTATCTTAATATTTTTCTGATGAATCATAAGCCTGATTATAGTACATGCGTTTCAATCTTTTATCATATAGCTGATATTGCATTCAGTTTAAGGGGTCAATAAGGTATTTGGAATATTATTCACTTAACAGTGAAGCACTGAGAATGTAATATAAAATAATGTTGAAGAAATACAGCATTCAGTATCTCGAAAGAGTTTAAAAAACTGAATTTTTCTACTTTTCTTTCTTTTTATAAATTTAATTTATCAAAGAAAAGTGTGTTTAACCTCTTACTCTTTATTCAGCTTCCGCACTTCTTCCATTTTGTACTTGAACTTCGTGTTAGTATTTGTGATAATTAATGAAAAAGTGAGCAAGAAAAATCGGAAAATGCGGATACTAAAGAAATGGCTTTATACACCGAGAAAATGAAATTATTCAAACGTTTTGGACGAACTAAAATGATGTAAATAAGGTTCATTTAAAACGGTCATGAAACTTACGTAGATTTTCAGTTCTCCATCTGCAGAGAAATCTGTGATAAACCCTCACTTACGATCCATTTTGACAATCTTTCAAACAATTAGTTTTTTTTAAATTTCTAAACTTTCCCTTTTGGCATGCACAGATGATCCGTCAAAAGTATCCGTAGGTGGAATATTCATCCCCGGATACATCCGTATTATGATTTTTAAAGCTATTTTATTTGAATATTCAATTGTTGTCGTTCCTAATGCCCCCTGGGGTAATAGTAATTCCAGACCAGGTCCATATAGGCTAGCGGGCTGAGGGGTGCGGCTCCGGTTTATAATGGAACCACAAGGGTAGAAATCAAATTTAGCAAGGTGCCACATCCATTTTGACCGATCACCCTCAGGGGTGACATCTGGAGAGATCGTACCCTCTCCCACCCTCTCTGACCTCATAGCGGGACTTTCCAGTATACGGATTTAACGAGCCCATATCCGACCTAGACACGGATCCGAGCACCGGAAGTCGACGCGCTGCTACTAGGCAACCTCGAGTCCTGAAGGTTTAATTAAAGGAGATATATATTATAAAAGAAATTTAGACTAACAAGCAGACACTGCTTAGAATGTCTTTCATGATATCTAAGATAAGCTAATAAGACATTAAGTGCGTAATTCTCGCTCCTTCCCATTACGTACCGGATACACAGGGAAACGTATGTCAGTTTATAAATAACTTTAGGAAAGAAACTGATAAAACTATCCTAATGATAACCTGAGTTAAGTAGCTCATAAAACCTTAGATGATAAAGCTATCCTAATAATAACCTGAGCTAAGAGGTTGATAAATGCTTAACTGCATAATTATCACTCTTTCAGTACTTATCAGTTAGTAACTTCTAAACAAACAGCTCTGAACCGTATTAAAATTCAATCTTGCTTCCTCGCTGAGTTCATTGAATAAGGTGACTGCCTACGTTCGGAGCCAATTTAAAAAAAAACATTTTAAAAGGATTTTTTGATCTTTTATGTAAAATAGCTCTTAAAAATTAAAAAATAAACAAAACTTACCTGTAAATACCATACTTTTTATAAATTCGGCAATTAAGTGATTTTCAATGAAATTTAGCTAAAACGCCTATTACTCTGCGCAAAATTCCAATGCTACTATTTTAATTTCCTTCTCACACATGATACATATGACAGTTATCTTCAAAATGATCTACAATCTAAGAGAAATTTTAAAATGCAAAAATAATACACTCAATTTTATGTTCCAATATGAAAATTTTCCCCCGATTCGTCATTTCTTTCCTTATAAAAACAGTCCCAAATAAAAAACTATTTGTTATACATCAATTATTATATGCCATTTCATTAACAATAGCATCTAAAACATTTTCTTAAATTGCATCAAATTATATGCATTATTATGTGAAATATCATGATAACGGTAGAGATTTGTGCTAAAAAACATAATTCTGAGAAAAACACATTTAAAGTTCTTTGTGACTTCAATTTCGTAGCAGACAATGTTTTTTAAAATAGCTATAACTCTGCTTCCAATTGATGTAGAATAAAAATCAAAACGGTTTTGAAAAGAGAAAAGATTGAATTACACGATTCTTGCACAAAATAAAATTGATCAAAATAGTCAAAAAATGACATTTTCAACGTAGGCAGTCACCTCAAGACGATAGTAGATTTTTAGATCGCTATCAGCTAATATTCTTAGGTTTTGAAATCTCCACTACCAAGCACAGTTCAAGTCTTTATTCCATACATACGTAAATCTCTGTTTACGTCGTACTTCCTCATATTGGCATTCTGTGATTGCTTTTTCATTTCGTGTGCACCATTATGATGATTGTCCAAGGTATTCATGAAGAAATTTTGCCGAAAATAGCGAACTTAAAGAAAACTATTCATAAACAAAAAAATAGTAATGTAATAATGCTTCTCCAGTAATTCTACACTGAATTATCTTTCCAAAGTTTCATGTCATGATGATAAATTTACTTATCGAATATAGCAGTTATACCGCAGCAATAAGCAATATTCTACTCTACGGAGGTTCTTGCAGGAAAACAAATGGAAGAAAGTGAGAGGCTATAAATTACAACCAGTTATTCTTTCGAACAAGACAACGGGAAAACCAAAAAAAAAATTATTTAAAAAACAATAAACCAGCCACAACATATTATATTAAATATGAAATGTTCTAATCCGTTCGGTGAATAAAATCCTGCGATATTATTAGAAGAACTAAGAGAAATCTTTTCTAAACGTACCTCTTTCTTTTCCCCCCATTGAACAAAAATGGGAAACACTAAAGAAATTCCATTCCCTTCCCTGTATTTGAAAATTACCTGAAACTGAAAATTGTGAAAACAAAATTCTCTGTGCTAGCAAGGATCATTCATCATCCCTTGATAGGCAGACGCTGAATCAATACATCTTTCTATAAAGGAATCTCGAAAGCGTAATGCAATCTTTTTTTCCGGTTTTTGGAGTGCATTTGTTTGTAGGCAGGATGTAACGCAGCAATGCATTTTATTGATAATGGAAAAAATGGACATTTAAAAAGATATAGGCAAGCACATATCCCACACACACACAATTAAATTAAAGATCGAACTAAAGGTGGAAGAAAAAATGGATTAGTCTATGAGCATTGCTTCTTCTACCTATCAACAAAACCACGATTTGAGGTAGCCTATTGGTAGTCTATTGGTAGCATTGAGAGGCAAAAGTAAATCGAACTCCGATCCTTGTGGTTCCAATATTAACAGGAGCCGTACCCATCAGCCCGCTAGCTAATATGGGCCTGGTCTGGAATAAAAATTCCAGCCTGGGGGCATTAAAAACAACAACAACAACCAACAGACTAAGTGGTATGTTTCTAAATAGTTAATCTAAAGATACTTAGGTACTAAGTACACTAGAAAAAGTGGAGAATTAACCCCTCAAAATAAGGCCGTATCCAGAGATATCAAGAGGAGGAGACGCACTATTAAATAAGAGTTTAGATAAAACCAGACTAGTTTGAATAAAAGAACACATAAGAATCACCCATAGCCTTATGTAGCCAAATAATGAAGTTTGTTGGAGATAATGATATGGTGGGATTGCTTTATGTTGTTTCTGTTGGTACCGGTATTATAGACAAAATGTTGCGCAGCACCATGTTATCCCGAATATGTATTCTCTGCTATACATCGGAACAGTACTTCTCCTCTTACATGAGCTAATATATCATACAGCTCCGATCATCACCGAAAGGACTGAAGACACTGAAGTGAAGAAGTTGGACTTTCCAGAAGAGATAGACCCCTTACTCGATATCTTTCGGATGAGATAGAGCTTTGAGTATTTTTTTTACTTTTAAGTTTTCAAGGAACAAAATTAAACTGGGGCTTGATGCTATACGGCCTGTTCACACTGAGCGTTACCCGGCGTCAGCGTTAAAAATTTTAGCCAGTCATAGAGCTCGATACATTGACCACGTGATATGTCAAACGAATCACAGGTCATGTCAGTAACCTCATAGCCAACGTAGTAACGTAGCTCAACGCTTCGCATGCAATGTTAACGGGCCTTTAGAGGACAAAGAGAGAAAGATTTCACCCCAAATAAAAAAAAATTGTTTGAAATATGCATATACAGAGAGGGCCTCCAGGAAGCTAAAGATTTTGATACCAGATATCAGAAACAACACTATCAAACATACCTTTTTTAATAGAAAATCCAAAAGTCTTGATATGAAAAAAAGAGCAGTATATTATTGTACAAAACAGTGGATTTACTGAAACATCCAGTTTATGGAAAACCATAACAATTGAAAAAATAATAGTTCTCTAAAATGAAAAAAAATTAATATGTATCTAATCTCTAAACAGTGATACACCTCTATTATACATTCATTAGTGGGTTCATTTCCACTTTCGAGAAAATTTCAATATGCTTACTGAAAAAAAATTGGAATCAGTACTTCTACATCTTTGAACTGAAAGAATTATGTTTAGAGTCTCAACGTTGATTTTCAATTGGCATATTTCAGTTACAAATAGTCACGCACATCTATATGAATATCATTTTCCCTGTGTATACCAAAAATGAAGGCATTGAAGGCAAAAGTAAACATTATAAAAATGTTCTTCCAGTTCTCCTACCGTATAAATGTTATGGACATAATGTGAATAAGAAATGGTAATCAGGAATGAACATACATAAACAAATATAATAAAAACATTTTTCAGATAGATGCGCTTGCCTACATGCATGTACAAGAACTTGCTGTACATTCATACATTTATAAACATACGTACAGTCGAGCATGTCTATGCAGCTATGCCCTCAAATGTGAATTTAAAAGAACTAGCCGCTGCGCGACCAGCATGGTCTCATTTAGTTTTGTACTTTCTTTTGCAAAACAACTCAACTGAAGTATCTAAGGAATGTTACAATTACCTGTCATCATAAATATACGTTGTTAAGTGGTAGTGCGATCACAGCCAAAAATTTATAATCATTGCAAAATTCTGTATAAGGATGATTCTAAAACATCGTGATTAAAAAAATATGAATTTCCATTACTTCAGACCAGAGTTAAAGATAAGACTGAGAAACCCAACAACAAAGATTTTAAAAATTACATTCTTCTCTGTATGTAATATTTTTCAAAATTAAGATATCTACACTTTATCGTTACATCAAATAAGAAATTGTTGGAGAAATTTTTTTTCACGTATAAAATGGAGTAAAAATTCAGCAAGTACTAAAATATAGTGTAGATTGCATCCCTCTCTATATGTACTATTGTTCACAATTCAGATATCTACACTTAATCATACCAAATAAAAAATTGTTGAGAACATTTCTTCACTTATAAAATAGAGTAAAAATTCTGCAAGTACTACTAAAAAAAGTGTAGACAATTAACTCTTACTTACTATTAAGATATTATAATGCAATTATTAATATTTTACTATGATATTCCTCAAACTTCTTGATATACACAGTTGAGTATTTCAGAAATAAGATATACTACAGTGACAGAATCAAAAGAACGGACTCTAGATAAACCTACATACAACTGTCCATTACTAAACACTGGATTTGATAGGTCTAAACATATTTTGTCAAAAGTTTGTCCTCTTACATACATTTAGAAAAACCGATGGAACAAAAGAATGAATTATCTCGGGAATAAATTAAAATTATTCACGTGTAAAATACAGCAATTAAATTGTACCAAATTACGTGCCATCGTCAAACCACTACACACACGCGGTCAGCCGCTAATGTTTACATCTGGTAGTTGCAGCCGTTGCCATTCGGAGTGTAGAAATATCGCCGATTTTTGTGCCGCATACCTACGCGTTATATATATATATAGATATTGGATAAGTATAATGCAATAATACTCAGTTTCGAATTATATAATGTATTGCTCACAGCTGACCTAGAGGCTAACTCGTTGCTAATACTATTAGATGTAAATTATAGCTTCCTTTTATTGCTATAACCTTTCTTTTATTGCTATTTCTCGAACATAAAACCCTGTTCTAAAGCAAATAACTTATAAAGTGTGCTCTAAATATGAAATGTAACGTATGCAAAATGAGTAAAACTTTACAAACACAAGAAATACTAAGAGTAGCTATTTACTAAAAAGCAGTATCTATGTATTGATTTTACTGGAAAGAATAGCAGGTTTGTAATTTCAGGATTAAACCTTTGCAACATTCCAAAATATCTTCCATCGCTACGACGGTTACTCCCTTTTTTTTCTATATATACCGAAAGCAAACATTGAATGTTGAAGAAATTCATTCCCCATACCGCATTATTTGAGAAATATTTGAAAATTTGAGAATAAAATCTAGAGCTCAGGATGAATCATTCATCATTTTTTGATAACTAGACAGTGATCAATACATCCATGAGTACAGAAATCTTGAGATTTCTCAAGCTGCTGTGTGGGGGATCTCGAATATTTAAAGGATATGGTATTTAATACACAGGGGCTGTACTTTAATAGTTGTAGCATTTAATCTTGACTATGAAAAGAGAATTCAACAAACTGTTGTGTGTGATTTTCTGTTGTGCTGTAAATTAAAATTTTAAGTTTTTTTCTCTTCGCTAACTTGGGATTTGCTATTTTTGTGGTTTTTTTCATGGACGGGAATGTTGTGATAGAAGAGAGACTTGCTATGCTGCCTCACCGTGGCCAGGGAGTGTCAATGGATGGAATGGGTGGAGTACGTCGGGAGCCTAGCTCCTGGTAGGGTCATCCTAGGCGTGAAGTCCATTCCATTATGTCCACCTAAAGCTAGCAGGTGAAAAATGGAGAAAAGTCAGACTTCTACCTTAGGTTCTCCAGGTCTTTAAGACTCACAGAAGCTGTAACACATCCCCCTTTATCATGAGTACGCTTAGCACTTAATGGTGAGGTGATCTCCGAGTATATGAAAAATCTTAAACATCTTTGGAGTGTCCCTCCTGTCAGTGACTGGTACTCGAGAAAATGTTCTGGTGGTGCCCTCTTTTTTGAGGGCCACAGATGACAGCAAACTTGCAATTCACATTTTGCCAGTGGACACTTTGAGAGGTCTCTCCTATGGAGCCCGGACAGGAAGTTTTTAGGACCTGCACCAAGTGTAGGACTGTTCAGGCTTCACCTGATTATATTTTAAACTGTCTAGATTTCACTTTGGACGAGGTTTACTCTAAACGTTTTCTTTTCTTGGACATTATAGGAGTATATTGACTTATGGATTTGGTGTAGCATAGCTAGGCCATTTCGGGGATCAGAAACAACGACAATAGCATTATTAAAAGCAATGTCTAAAACAAATCGAATCCATATATTGTATATAGCACCATATAATTAAAAGTAACTGGATGATGTTATCTTTAAAAGAAATATTTGTTTTGTTATTGCTATCGCTTATGTCCCTTGGCCCAGTATTCCAGACTAAGTCCATATTGGCTTGCAGGTTTAGAGTTGCGGCTCCGGTTTATAATGGCACCACAAGGGTCGGGGTCCGACTTAGCGAGATGCCACCTCAATTTTGACCGAGCATACCCAGGGGGTGAAATCTGGGGGATCGTACCTTCTCTTACCCTATCTGATCTCATAGGAGGATTTAACGTGCTCATATATGAGGCGGTGAAAGGCAAAGTGGTGTAAGTCCAAAGCGTTTTACTGCAAAAACTACAAAAAATTCCACTATTAATTGAACAAATTATAATTTACCATAATTATTATAATATTTAAAATAATAATTATTTGCAATTCCACTATATATTGAACATGGAGATTACATTTTAGCCCTCAAATAAAAAAAGTTGAAAATGTGACTTACACCACTTTGCCTTTCACCGCTTCATATGGCGAAATAAAGTAATTTTTATGCTTTTTAACACTAACGTTCAAAACGTTATACTTAATAATTAGGAAAAATTAGTATTTTTAATGCCTGTAAAATAATTTTTAATGAATCAGAGAAACGCAAACTGAATATTGCCCTTTAAAGCTTGTATGGTATAGTATAATATGAAGTTCCTTAACGTGACTGTATTAGTCCTATGGTTAAGGCCCTGAGGTCATAGGTTCGATTCCCACTTTATCCAAAAGGTGTCATAATCTTAAGGTTTTAAAGTAATACGTAGGAAGCACATAATTATTTACTTTTGTCGCGGGGCATATGGCGACGACATTAAATAAAGTTAAAGAATGAAATAAAAGGACCAGAATAACGAAGAAAGATTGTAAAGATGAGAGGGAAGATTAAAGAAAGAAAAAGGAGAATAAGACGGGAGACCGCAAAAAGGGGAGAAACTGATGAGAAAAGGAAGTGGCAAACGGAGAAGTAGCCGAATTGGAAGGACTTAGTTAGCTAGAAGCAATTGTTAAGTAAACTGCACGGCGAAAGAAAAGAAGATGCAGATGTGAAGAAATGGTGATTTAGCGCGGGATGAATAAAAGAGAGGGAACGATGAATGGAGGAATGAGAGCCACGGGAATAGAAACAAGAAACAGATGGAGATCCAAGAAATCGGAGGATACCGTGAGAAGAGAAGTGATAATGAGGAAAAACGACACGCCCTCAGCGAAGGCGGTGATGGAAGATTCGAGAAGGAGGAAGGAGAACCAATAAATTAAGACAGAAAAGTATATGGCCAATGTAAATGAGAAAGAAGGAGGAGCCAATGAGGAAGGGTGAAAGATATTAGAGAAGCAAGAAAAGATTGAACAGGAAGATTTGTTTGATGAGACGTAGAACTGAGATGACCACCCCATACAACGAAGCTGAAAGAGTAGACTTGATTGAGCGAGATAAAAGGGGCACGGCTTGCGGTGACAATAGAATGAGAAGGCCGAGCAGATAACCAGTCGTAGAACTGAGATGATTGCCGTTTCCAGCGAAGCCGAATAAGAGGGACGAATTGATTTGAGAAAAGAATCGGAGCGATGTCGTGCAGCACGATAAAGAATGAGAAGGCCGAGCAATTAACCTAATAGAGAGCTGAAATGATAGCTCATATGCAAAGTCGATAATAAGGGGAAGAAAACTGCACTAGACATGATGACAGCCTGAAATGAGCTACCCTCCTCAGGGACACATCGTCGACATTCAAAGAACCAGCTACGGATGCAGAAAGAGGAGATCTACTGAGAGTGAATTATTCCGTCCCTAGGGACCGATTGATATCAGAGCTAGACAACGGAAAGCAGCGAGACCACCCACCCTACACCCCTGCCGCCGACAGAAGAGAGCATCACATTGCTGAGCGCGCCTCAACACAAAAGACCATCCCTAAATGATGACCAGCCAGCTGAGTCGGAGTTCACGATGATGTCCGAAAAATGCAACGCACCAGGTGTGACGTTAGTTATTGATCACTAAATAGTGTCTGCCTCGCAGCCTCTCATCCATAGTTAATTGAGTGACTTAGTTAATGACAATTGCTAAGTTGAATCACAGAAGTGTTTATTAAGTATAATACCTCATGAGTAAATAATTAATGATTAATAAGTAAGCAATATCTGATTGAGGGGTATAAAATTTAATGTATATTTTAAAGTGTAATGAATAAGAAAGGTTATTGAATATAGTAAATGTGATGAGTTATTGTTATGAAGTATATATGTGTTTTGCTCCAATAAATCTAGCTATTACTTTCAATCAGAAGGTTCATATCGTATTTGTAACACAACGCAAGACACGATATTTATTGGTCAATCAAACAGGTAGCGCTTTGAATAGTTTATCACAATTGGCCTCACACCAGAAATTAGCTACTGCGACCACTGCTATACAATCATCCCTTACCCAAACCCATAATAACTTTCTTTCTATATGTTTTTGTGTCTAAAGTCCCTGGGGACTATTTGACACCCCAGTCCGGTGTACATATGAATGCAAGGAAACAGAAAACTAAATCACAGGAGAATTTTCATTAACAAACGATGACACTGGTGATGGACGATGGATTGCAGCTCGCCTTTTTAGACGGGGGCTCCTTTTGCAGGCGGAAGACTGACGAGTTCCCCAGAATACAACCAAGTCGTATGGGGGAAGCGAACTTGCTCCCCTGGCGTGGCAAGCTGATGACTTAACTACTTAGCCACTGGGTGACTCTTTCGATATAGATCATAGCATCAACGGCGTAGCACTTAACTATTTAGGTAAAGCTAAGTCGAATGTTAAAAAATTACTGAAGGTTATATATATATATATACATACAGTGGAATCTCGATCTACCGCTTTTCGTTTTTCAAGGGACCGACTGAACTGAAGGATCAATGCGGGAACATAACAAAGCAATATGATCATCGGGACTGGGTAAAACAAACGACACATACGAGAAAACAATGATTCGGAGAACGATCGATCGAGATTCTATTGTATATATATATATGTGTGTATGTATATATATATATATATATATATATATATATATATTATATATATATATATATATGTGTGTGTGTGTGTGTGTGTGTGTCAAGGAAATAATTGGGAAAAGAATAAGTAAACAAAAATTTAAAGGGGGCTTCAGGATAATTTATTATTTGGCACCGAGCTCCATCATTTTGACAGAGCTTAATTGAAATGCTTCGCGTGAATTGGGAAAGAGAATCCCTTTTTGAGATGTGGCCTTGACACACGTTGTGGTCAGGCGAACGAATGTATTTTTAGAAACAAGCATAGGCGTTCGAGGATTGAAACTGTTACATAATACTAGACGTGGGGTGAGTTCTGGAAGTTTTCACAGGGCATGCGCGAAGGTTTTTCGCTTGAGTTTTAACAAAAGAGTTAGCAGAGCGTTCTTGGGTTCCGAACTGAGAGGTAGTGCGCGTCACACGAGATGAGAGATCGAAAATGGCACAGATTGAATCGGGTTATTAATCAGTAATTTGAGTAAAGGATTTAGTTGTAAATTGAGAGTGTTTAATTCCACAGTCCTATGATTGTACTGACTGCATATATTTTAAGAGTAAGTATTTGTGGGAACGAGTTTGGAGGGAGTACGAGAATTTAAGCTCGTCATATATATATATATATATATATATATATATATATATATATATATATATATATATATATATATATATATATATATATATATATATATATATATATATATATATATATATAGGAAGGCTGATTGCCTTTTTTTGACTTTTATAATGGTTTTTGTGCTGAGAGATAAAAAGAATAATCAGCTGAAACATTATATAATTTAAAAAATACCTAAAATTTAGGGAAAAAAAGCAATATCTTCATTTAAAAAAATATAGCTTTCAGTGAGACAGGTGTTTATCTCGAGGACGTTCGCGCAATAACGTTATAACTAAAAAGTCAGAAAAACTTTCCCATTTCTCTAATTGCATGATAAAAAGACTCCTGTGTTGAGAAAGTTTCAGTCAGGTAGCGCAACTGTTCTTAAATGATTATATTGCTTGGTGGCGTTGTTTGACTAAGATAATCTCACACCCTCTTTTCTTCGATACCTTGTAGCACGGATTTTGTTTCGGGAATAAAGGTCCTTGTTCGAACGAGCTCTATGCTCGAATTCTAGATTAGGCTTTTTAACTGTTATTTTCATTTTGTTTTTTGTTATTAAGATAATTGTTCTACTAAGCCGTGCTTTAGATTTCTTTTGATCATTACTATTTAATACTGAATCACAATTTCGATATTTCGCAACACCTGTTCACTGTACGTTAGATAATTGTTATTATCCCACATCAATTTTTAAGAACTTTATAAAGCCGATAATCCAGATTACGCTTCAGAATAGAATTTAACACCGCTCAAACTTTACATAAATTTAAGCAATGAATTTGTGTGAAATCCCTTTTACGCTGTGTATTATCTAATTTCTAATTTCAGCTATGTAATAATACAACTCCAACTGTCTGTAATTCAAACCAGAAAATACAGTGCACAATGCCCCCGAATTTCTGATAGCATGTTGCTCCTGAAATGAGTAGATACAGAACTAAGACAAGTTCCATAAAATTGTGTCAAGAATAACTAACTTACATGTAGTTTTAAAGTATTTCTGTCATCAATATTACATTTTAGTTTCATTCATTATTAAGTTTAGACATAGACTGACGGCTCCATTTAAAATTTCATTGCAGCCATTTTCAGGCTAAAAAACAAATCTTTTGAAAACGACAAAATTATTTTATTTTCAGATAAACGATGTCAAAGCAATAATAGTATATGGATTTAAATGACTCTTAGCAAGAGAAAAAGAGATGAAAATAGTTGTGTATTTTGAAAATTAGCAAATATATAAAGAATATTTCAATAAAATAACTTCTTTGGTGAGCGTAGATAAGTTCTCAGATTAATGAGGAATTAATGAATTTGATTTTTGGATTATGAGTTAACGCAAATGCACACAAATGGATTAATATATTGAATTGTCGTTGTTCCTAATGTCTCCTGGTTGAAAGTTCCAGACCAGGTCCATATAGGTATCGGGCTGAGTAGTGCGGCTCCGGTTTAAAATAGCACTACAAGGGTCGGAGTCCGTCTTGGCTAGGTGCCACCACAATTTTGACCGAGCAACCTCCAGGGGCGACATCTGTGGGGATCGTACCTTCCCCACCCACTGAACTGAAAGAAGAACTTTCCGGTCTACAGATTTAACGATCATATCCGGCCTAGACACGAAAAATGGCTTAATCAAATTACAGATAAGAAAAACTTCCTTAGATTTATGCAGTATTGGTATTACAGTAGAACCTAGATATAATAGAATTCCTTGATAAATCGAAGTTTATCCATTGCCCTTGAACCTACCTAACAGTCCCACGTTATTATTAAATCGAACCACGGTATATCGAAATCCCCGATAATTCGAAGTTTTCTCGTTCCCCTTGACGTTCGGTATTGAATTCTTTCAAAACCACCCCTAATGAGTGACCCAATGAGTGACCATCGGGCTAGTTCCTCACATAAATGCAAAATATGTCTTTCCAACTGATGAAGAATTTTTGGTCGGTCATCTCTCTTAATAAATGTCTAAAATCACCATAAGCGGAAGAATTTTCCCGCAATAAAGGTAATGTGATATTATTGAAACACTACTTGACGGGTACTTAAATAAAATTCCTCATAAATCAAGTGAACTATGCTGCAAGAATTGCGATTGAAAATAACACGATTTTCAACAGAAATAAAACAGACCTTAGCAACAGGAAGGGATGTCTAGAAAAATAATTCACCACACACTTCACAACACATATTACCTCACATTTCGGAAAAGGAAAAGAAAGAGAATTTGAAACTCATTCGAAATTTTAGAAAACTAAAACGAAATGCGTATCATCGAAACAGGGGGTTTATTTATCATTTTACTGGGAGAGCCGTCAAATCAAGGTAGGGGCGTACAGATTAAAAGAAAAACGTGCGTGATGGATTCTTCGATGTTCATGACACAAGGCATTAAATATCCAGTAACCCTTATCGATTTATAGCAATAACGGAGCTCATGATAAAGAAAGGCAGTTACACGCGATTTCTTTTTTTAAAGAAATCTCAGATAACAATTTGTAACATTTTAGAAACTATTTACTGTAACCAAGACAAGGAGTGATTTTAGGGCACAAACCAACGCTTTTCACTCTTCCATATTTCGCACTCCCCCCTCCTTCCCCCGAAAACACACAATCAATTTAGAATGAAAAATTGAATTTTACGTTTCATAAAGACAAAATTTTACTTATATGATACATTATATGACGGAAGTTTATACGGAAGTTTACATGATTATCAAACACATATAGATATCATAAAAATAAAGTTCATTATTTTCAAAGTAATAAAAAATCTCAATTCGAGAACTTTGAGCTGTGAAGGAAATTTAAAAAATGTTTCGCTGCAAATAGTAATCAAACCTAAAAGATCTTCTGAAAGTTTTGAAAGCACCTACCATGTTAAAGGTTTAGCACCTACCATGATTAAAGGTAATCGTCAATATCATTCTCCAATGCGGGAGCACTTGTCGTTAAACATTCGCCTATACTACGCCGCAGTTTTACTGTCCATTTTATTATGGGGGCACTATATAGGCGGACAGCATTACCTCCCATGAAGGGACGTACAAACAGAAGCATTTTTTCGTGGCGCAACGCCTGGATTCGATCTGAGAACCCCCAGCATCGAAAACCAGCGCGCTGTACCACTGGGCCGCCACAAGCTCGTAACCGTCAATATATAGTATCGTCAATATGTAGTATCATCTAGAGATTTCTAGTTTAAATCCCCGAAATAACTACCTTATGATTCCTTCTCATATCCTCGTGAAAATTACTACCGATAATCGGTAATATATTTAACTTTTTAATATACAGACTTCTCCAGTTTATTCACAAGACATTTTGCCATTCTTACTTTATATCAATGAAAGGAACTTTTATATAGAAAAAAGAATATACTCATTAAATAAATACAAGAACTTAATTTTTTTCATCAAGCCGTACGACGTAAACTTATTAAGATAAAATAAGAGTAGTGGATAATGTTTCAAAATTCAACTTCTTGAAACGTATT
The DNA here is from genome assembly GCA_907164885.2 of Dolomedes plantarius. NCBI lineage: Eukaryota > Metazoa > Arthropoda > Arachnida > Araneae > Dolomedidae > Dolomedes > Dolomedes plantarius. Next base: position 149,355,950 of record OU015497.1, read on the forward strand.
ATTAACGTCGGTGAGATTTTGGGAATGTTTAATCCAAGATTTTCCCGTTTATAGCAATGGAAAAACGGCCCATCTGAAATTTCAGTAGTTACTCTCTGGATTGCAATAGAATACGACTGCTTGGCTGTGCATTTTAAATAGAACGGGAATATTTTCCACTCCTTTATGCACTTTTTGCAATTCTGACTACATGGACAGTAAGCACTTCATCTCCTATTCTGCCTTAACTAGGTGTTCTCTGTGCAGACATTATTGGGACGATCGTGATCACTTCAGAATTTTTTTTAACGTATTCTCTATATTTTGTTCTCTTTTAGCAGTTTTGTGTATTTCTTTTTATTCTCTGTAACCCCAAGAACTTTGTCCACAGGTTATCTGCATTGGAAATGAAAACAAAATATAAAATAACAACGAAAACGACGAAATGCAAATAAAAATATGGCTCAGAGGTAAGATTTGGACAAAAATAAGAATCAAAATATTTACACTAACCACTATAAAATAAACCACTGTAGAAAGCTAACTGAAAAAATTAACTTGAACGTTGCTTTCTGTACACGACACACCAAGTATTTCATAGTTGTCTACCCTCTGGAATGCCGTTAGTGTTGATGAGATATAGGACCAAAAACCATGACGTCACTAAATAAATACAAGAATTCGCGTACTCGATAGCTCGGAGCATTCAGGCCTTTATTCCAGGGGGAGGACGCCTCCGCTAAGGTATATGGGGTGCTAAAATATCTGCTCGAAGGTCCGAACTCCCTGACTGACAAAGTGCAAGGTGAAATGAGTACGTAAGATGGTGATTTCGACATCTCACTTACCCTTGAAATGTTAGTGTTTACACCGGCTCTTCCTCGGATTAAATGGAACTAACTTTAGTGAAACTCATATTATAAATATATACATTTAAGGACTTCCTCTGGTAGACTCTTATAACGATATTTGAAAACTGAAGAACGGGTCTTTATGGCTTGGGGTGGCTTAAAAAGTTGTAGTCGGGTTTGAGCAGCATCCAATTACGTCAAACAATCCAACTGCTGGGAATAATACGTTTATTCACTTCTACAAATTATGGTTATTTAATTGTTAACATATTATAAGAAATATAAAAGACTGATGATATTTACATATTTACAAAGAACAGAGAGAATGGATGTGGCATCCGGTTCAATCCATATCCAACCTCTAAATGACGCGCAACTAAGTTTTACACCAGAACAAAGGAATAATTAGTTTAGTTCGCCTTCGTGATCATCTATGGTGCAATAGGCCCAGCGAAATCTAGGCGCCAAACAGAGAAACGGAAGTAGTTATATAAGGGGAAAGACAATACGAAAGGTAGAGAATTATTGGAATAGAATTAAAACTCGTGGGGCGTTACTGTATTATTACTTACTTACACTTACTTACACACACACACACACACACACACACACACACACACACACACACATATATATATATATATATATGTGTGTGTGTGTGTGTGTGTGTGTGTGTATGTTTGTGTATTTACAAACCTTTTCAAACTTCGCACTTGAATGCATAAACCTGTTAGGAACTCATCAACTATAGAACATTTAACTCCATTTATTAAGCATTAACTAAAAGCGCAATGTTTAGTTAATACGTAATTATACAAAGTTAAGGATTCGACAAACGAATGTAACTGTTTATATGTGTGATTAAAAGTTTCAGATAGCTTTAATTTAAATGTTTAGAACATTTTAACTGTCAAACTTTTGTAAACAGAGATTTTCACGTTTCATTTAAAGTTTGAAGACATAAATTAACTTTAAAGTGAGAATTGTTAGCTATTGGACTGTTTAATCTGCATTTATTTATTAATTAATTTTAAAGAGAAATTAAAACCCACTCTCCTCAGTTTTATGCCTTCAGGGATCTTGCATTTGGCCAATTATTTAGTTATCCTAAGTTCCCAAAAGGGGAGTCATCACCTTTAAATCTTTAAAAAAAATTGATTTCATTTTTTAACATTTTTAGAAGAGTTGAACATTTCTGAATCATTTAAAACCAACTACATTAAAATATTCCAATTAGAACATTCAAAACTATGACATGAAAGAAGTAGTTCTGATGTAAACATTACCCGTGTGGGAACTTTAAAAGCATTTTTCTCGTAATGACGATTTTCCTACTTCCGCACTCTGTATAAAAGAAACTACCGCAGATATTGCTTTCAAATTTTGAGGGTAAGTGTATAATGATGCTACCTAAACTATGCATGTAATTTTTTCTTTAAGGAAATTATTTTAGTAAGAATTTATAGGATTTGACTTCTAATTTTAATGTGCTTTATCAGTTTTTTAAAATGTGATTGTCCTGGAGTAAATATTCTTTGGTGTTTTAAAATTTAAATAGGTGTAGGATTATACCTAATGTTTTTATATCACAAAAATGCACAAAAAAGATTATTGAAACTTTATTAGTGTTGTTGTAAGACTGTGCGCAGTGTATCAGCATAAATTTAAATTTTTCAGAAAATGCACTAACTTCTAGCTTCATAAACAAAATTCTTATTTACTCGTAATAAAATAAATTCAGAGAACATAATCTATAAAACTTACAGAAACTGAAAATTTCATGTATTTTGAAATGATTATATTATGAAAAATATTGAACATAGAAATTTAAAATTAATTTTATATTTCATGGCTAATCATAAAGTTTTTTTACAAACCAAATTAAAGGTGCTGAATATGCCCACCTTTGGATGCACGACATATGTCTATACGGTAGGCAAATTCGTCCCAAACTTTTGAGAGCATATCTGCATACACTGCTTCGACGGCTGTTATGCGTACACAGACAACCCGTGTCTTGGAATTGTTTATACCATCGCCTAATGCTCTGAGAGGTAGGAACTTTAAATCTACCAGGGTTTTGTCGACGAAAATCACGCTGAACAGTTGTTACGGACTCATACTTCGCAAAGCGTAGAGCACAAAATGATTTCTGTTGCAATCGCCATCTTTACAAACACTGAAGTGATGGGCGAAGGAAGAGCGTTATTGCTACTTGTCGGCAACAGCGTGAAATTTGAGATTTCCCTCTCTCTGCCTATATATTATTCGATTAAAACGGATTATAAGATGAATGGTTATGAATTTTTAAAATCGGACGATTCTTTCATTTCTGTTGTGCAGTCACCATCTTTACAAACACTGAAGTGGCGTGCTTAGGAAGAGCGTTAAGCGCTACTTGTCGGCAACTGCGTGAAACTCGAGAATTCTCTCTTTCTGCCTATACATTATTCGATCAAAACGGATTAAAAGATGAATAGTTATGTTTTTTAAAATCGGATAATTCTTTTTGAAACACCCTGCATAACAGACTATAACAAAAAAGTTATAGAAGTTCGAACAACCAGCGAAAATTCTGACTTTTCTACTTGTGTGAAGGTGATGACCCCCCCCCCCCAAATAAACAACTTTATCCGGAGACCTATAATATTTTAAAAACATATAGAATGTAGAAAGATAAATTGTCCGGTTTGCATCAAAGGAAAAATAGGAAGGAGAATGTTCTTATCATGCGGGGTAGAAAAAATGCCGACTACATACGTACCTTTAAGCAAAATATACCCTAAACCAAACAAAAATTTCGGGGCCATTTAGAAGGGAGTCTAATATTTATGTAGAGCAAGCTCTTTCTAAAGATTTCTTTTGCCAGGCCTCTAAGATTATGCAAAATTTATTAGAAAATTCATGCAATAGACGCTTTAGGTCTTCTTCCCCCTTTCATCTCATTTCACGCCTATATGGGGAGGCGGAAATAAGAAACATAATAAATGCACCTTATCAGAGCAAGTAGGGCAGAGGTCACTGGTTCGTAATCTTTTACAGCGGCGGCAGTAATTGAAACATGTCACGTGATCACGAGGCTGGTCGGATGAGGGAATGGATGGCGAAAGAAAGTTTGTGTTCGCCCGAAATACTCCTGAATGTTATGCGATTTTTCTCTATACCTACTGAAATGACGTTACTACTTTTATATAAATATTTCTATAAAAGCACTTGCATATATGAGAAAAATTTTTTTGCTCAATTCCACTAAATTACTTTAATTAAAAGGGAGTTATACTTATCTTTGTGATAACAATTAGGCTTGTGTATGCTCCCGGCAAAATCTGTAATTTGTATTTAAACAAAGTATTTGCCCTTCAGAAATCAGTAAGCCCGCCCGTTTGCTTCCCTTAAATTTGTTGGACTACATTTTGAACAGATACCACTTAAGGCTCGTTCTTCAGAAAACATCAAACCTATCTGGGACCAAGTGGTTGATGCCTTTAAATATAGATAGTCAAGACTATGTGGTTGGCTCGGTACCTGTGTACTAATATCAAATAGATATCTGTATACTATTGTACTTCCGAGACTCATTATTTGGAAATTTGTACCATGACCTAGTGGTCTAGGTCAGTATATGTCACTCAAGACCGACTAAAACTCGTTACTTAGTAATTATAAGGTTCTAAATAAAATATGCTACAGTGAAATTATCGAGTTATTCTTCAGAGCTTGTCAACACTGATAACTGGTGTATAGTAGTTATTTGTGTGTTGTTATGAGGTTCTGCACTTGAATACGTTGAGAGAAGATCTCAACGTATCATTAAAATTACTTCATTAAAATTATGATACTGTGACTGTCATTAATGTAATTACTTGTGTTAAGCCAAAAGTAATCAAGAAAATCTCAGGGTTTAGAACATGTTTAATTACTTTAGAAATCACAGTTACAAGGGACGGATTACATTACACAGTACAAAACAATTGAAAACATTTAGAGAAAAAAAAAGTTAACCTAACATAGTTCAAAATTGGGCATCAGACCGAGAGATCTTCACTCTACGAAATCCAAACTCTCTCTGGTTATATAAGAAAATGACAGTACAGTGGAAGCTTGCACACGAAGTCTATACGTATGGTGGCGACATCTACATTTGAGGCTTGGAAATATTATAGCGCGAGTTACGAAACTCATTTATCAGTTAATATTACCTCTACCCGTAACACAGGGGCGAATGTTATTATTGCATAGTTCTAAGGTTCTATACTTGAACAGCTGCGCCATTCGTGCTGTTCTAAATTTTCGCCAATGTTTCTAGCCCATGATAATGAAAGGAATGTCTATGAGGGATACATTGATTCATTGGCCCAACATCTAGGCCAGCCAGTTGTATTTTAAGCGAAGGAAATATTTGATAAATGTGAGAAAATAAATGGTGGTAGGCGACATTTATAATCTTTTTGAGGGGTACGAGACCCACAGCCAGGGTCAGTAAGATCTTAGAGACAAACAGTTTATTTTAGTCTTCATATTTTTAGCGTAGAAGGGAAATCAGTCAAACTGTGTACATCAAAAGTCCTTGTGAAATTAATGGGCAAAATGGCCATAAACATGTTTCAGTGTAAAATTGCACACATCTATGTCTACAAGCAAAAATTCAATTTCAAAATATAAACAGCTTGGACAAATACTACTAAATTTTCAAGAATTCACAACAGCGCTGGCTTTCCCGGCGAAGCGCCATTAAAATGCCTCCATTTGTATCGTCCCTTCATAGGGGGTAATGCTGGTCCGCCTATATGGTGCTCCCATAATAAAATGGCAAGCAAAACTGCGATGAAATATAGGCGAATGTCTTCACGACAAGTGCCACCACATTGGTTAAAAAAAGAAAAAGAATCGCTATAAATCACATGATGCAATCTTTGGGGGTATGCTACAAATTAGCTTATAAGACTAGATAATCATTAAGGGATGGGACAGGGGTCTTACGCTGTGGGTTTAAAAAACCCAATTATTTCAATGGACTTACAGACTGCCCCTTTAAAAATTCTTCATTCCTCTTCTGGTTAAAAATATATTTCCTATTTGCGCCGAATTTTCAAAAATAGTGCAATACTTTTTACCAAATTGTAAAAAAAATGGCAGCTGAAATGCGTTTGATATGATACCAGTTCATAATCCCAGAAGAGAATATTGAAAACATACCATTTAAACTTTTTGTTGTGGCGAGTTCTTATGCTTTATACATTACTTAAAAAAAAGTACTGGGGCATGTAAGAGGAAGATCAAAAGAGATACACTGTTCTTTTCTTCATTCGATATCTCTCACGACTAACTTATCAAAAAGCGCCAGAGCTCGCGTGTACTCTTCCATCATAATTTCCTTTTGGAATAGCAACGAATTATGATCCGATTTCACCGGAATTTTTTCCCCTTGAATTTTAGAGAATTCTTCAATGAGTCAGAACAGCATTGTACGGGTGAGCCCGAACACGCAGGCAGGTATGCTTACAACCATAAAATAAGATGACATGAACAATAATCTCTTTTTACTTTATATGAAAAAAAATTTTAGCGATCGAAATTCATGTTGCTGAATGATTTGCCGACGTCTACTGAATTCAGAAGCTTCACTTCCTCGAAGTTGAAATTCCTGCGACAGGATAATAAAAACTGAACTAAAGAATTTTTAGGATATCGCTTCTGGTTGAACAAACTCGAAAAAAAAATCGTAGTTAATGGTAAGCTAAGACAAATTACTCAATATATACATGCAGTAGTATATAGGGAAGGTTTTAGAGTTAATATGAATTCCTCTTCAGATTAATATTTAACAATATATACGATTTAAAACTGAAAAAAGCATTGCATAAATGGCAAGAATTGCAACCAGATTTCCGTTGTCTGACAAGCTAAATGACTAGAGAACTAATGAATAAAATTATCTTAAAATTAATTACATTTTTCAGCTTACAAGTATATATATACAGTAGGGGCTCCGCCCCTAGGCTCGCTACGCTCGCTTTTCGTACGGGGCCTCCGGCCCTTAAGGGGACTCGGTACATCTCATTTTGTCGAAAAATGACCAAATTGACGAATTTCATATTTTTATTCTAAATTATTCCTTCACATGTCTAGAAGATTCCACCCAAATTTCGTGTCATTCTGATAAATATTTAAGGAGTTATGGTTAATTTTCGTAACCCATATGTTTCATTTTCCCTTTAAATGTCCCTTTAAATCCCAGCTGCTTCAATGTTTACAGCTGAGATCTGATCGTCTCCCTGGTTTATTGTAAAAATAATTATTTTTATATCGATGCTGCTTTCAAAGTTAGATTATCCACAACCGTAGCGCCAACTTGTTTACATTTACGACTGCTGAACACTGTTTTTTTTCATGGATTGCGTTTTATAATTCGAGTTCGTTTAGAGAAGTGGAAGCTTCGTTCATTTTTATTTATTTTGTGTGTTCTTCTGAAATCATGCCTAGAAGGAAAAGAAAATCTGTTCTTGCAACAGAAAATAATAATAAAAGATGGAAAAAAACCGAAGGTAACATAATAAGTGATAGTAGTGCAGAATCACGTTGCATGAACACAAGCATGTCATCAAACAGTTGTGCTCGATTGCAGAATTTTCAATCTTGTAATCAAATAGAAACAGAAAATATTAATGGTGAATATATTTTTGTAAATACTGTTGAACTGTGAAATTTGTTTTCTAATGTGAAATGTGTAGATTGTGGAAACATATCTCTCAAATTAGACTGTAGCAGTGCAGTTGGTTTTTACAGAAATTTAAAACTTGTTTGTTTAGAGTGCACCAATGTATTATCAGGCACTAAAAGGAAACAAGAATGTTCTAATTTAAATATTCAAGTTGACAGTGCCTTTTCTAATATTGGGAAAGGATATACTGCTATTGAAAAATTTTGTATCTCAATGAATATGGCCCCATTTTCTTCACGAACTTATATGAGGTGTGTTGAAAAGCTTAACTCTGCAACTTGTACTTTATCAAAAAATATGTTCGAACAAGTTCATAAGGAAGTGAAAGAAGCTTATAGATCAGGTTCAAAAACTTCAGCTATTTGTGATATTTCTGTTTCCTGTTTGTGATATTTCTGTAGAAATTAAAAAGGAAGAATGTGTAAATCGCGTAAGTAAGAGATTAGGGACAGCTTTGCGAAATGCTGTTAAAGATTGGCGTGTTCGTGGTGTCAATTTAGGAGGCAAAGAGCATGGTAGTCTTAAGGAAACGACAATAAAAAAGCTCACAAAATACTATCAAAGAGCAATTTTACAGAACAGGGGTGATGTAAATAATATGAAAACTGCAATATATGCTACATTGTTCCACGGTATTTCAACTGACCAAAAACCACAGCACCACAAATGTCCAAGTGGGGCTGATTCATGGTGTTTCTATCAGTCTGCAGTTTCGAAAGTTGTAAAACCAGGAAATCATAAGTTAAATGTTGGAACACCGATTAAAGAAGAATTTTTACCAAAAACACTTCCTATTTACCAACGACTAGCATCAAATGAACTTTTAGAAAAGTGCATTAGTTACAAAACGCAAAATGCAAATGAAAGTTTGCATAATATGATTTGGTCTAGGTGTACCAAAGACATATTTGTGTATAAAAAACGTGTAGATTGTTCTGTTAGACAAGCAATTTGCGAATATAACAAAGGTGTGAGTTTTACATTAAAAGGACTTCATAAAATACTAGGAATAAAGTCAGGGTGCCATACATAAAGACTTGCAAAAATGTTAGATATGCGAAAACAATCTTTTCGAGAAAGACGAGCTACATCTAAATATCAATATGTAAGAAAAATTGTAAAAAATGCAAAAGCTAAAAGAGAAATTGTAGAAAAAAAGAGAGAAGGAATTACTTATAGTGCTGGCTACTTTTAAATCTATTGGAAAGTAATTGACCCTTGTTCATAAAATTTAGAAATTGAAATATTAAAATTTGGTGGTTTCAAAATTCATATCTTAAGCTATTAATAGTTTATGTTTATTATTATTTAGGATTTATGACAGTAGTGCATCTTATTATAAATATATAACAAGTAAGTAGTATATATTATGCCTTAATTTTTGTACATTTACAGCATTTGTCTATTTCAAGATAATTTTACTGCAGTAAACGAGTGGATAACAGCTTATATATGCATCTCAATTTTTTAAATTAAGGTTTCTAGCTTTTATTTTTTGTTGTGAAAACAAATAATATATCCTATTATTGTTGGCAAAAAAGTTTTCATGAAGTAAGATTATATTTAATATGGTTTTTCTATAAATGAAATCTTTAAACTCATTTTTCTCAGTTTGTGATTTTTCAAATTCTCCCCATCTTCGAAATGCTAAGGCTTCTACAATTCTAATGCAAATAGTCTAATTTTTTTTTGATTTATCTTGATACTTACTGTATCAAAACGTCTGAGTGGTTTTTTGATATCTATGAAAAAACTTTTTAAAAAAATTTATGAATCTAAAAAAGTACTATTTTCTATCGTTTTTTCCATATGCAACCACATTTTATTTTTTTTTACCCTGATCTACTTATTTTATTTAAAATCTGCTCAGAAGTTTTATGTAGTTAGGTATGATGAACAAGTGGTAAAAAAATCTAGTTCCAAATATAAAAATTAAAAAAGAAGTAGGAATTTGAAAATTATTGAATTTTTTTTAAAAAATTCAAATTTTTATAAAAAATTATAAAAATGTTAACAATTTGAAATGTTTTATTATTTTGTATCATTCAGACTTACTTAAATATGATTTCAGAATTTTAATATAGGCATTATTTAAGAAAAAAAAAATTTTGGTACCGAGTCCCCTTAATAAAGCTTACTCGTAAAAAGGCTTAATAAGGCTTAAAAGGGAATATCTTACTCGTAAAAGACCCCTAATAAGGCTTACTCGTAAAAAATATTTGTTATTGCAATGTGATATTAACGTGACCGACTACGTTGAAAATATCAATTTTCGACAATTGGTCGAGTTTTTTTTTTGTGTTTCTTATACTTTGGACCTTCCTCTTTCCAAAACTGTTTTTCTTTTTTCGTGATTTAGGCGAAATTTTATAGCCATTATAAAACATATCGTTTGATTCAAAATCAAACCAGAAGTAGAACTTCGTAACCGGAATTTGTCCTAAAATTGCACTAATTTGCTTCTTTTCAGCACTTAAATTTATTTTTTTTCTAATTTGAAGTTTTAATAATGTTTTTGCAACATCCTTAATACTTTTTGACAGTTATATTATAAGTTTATTTTTGATAAAAATTGCAACAATTCAATTCTCGCGATTACTTGTTTACATCGTCACGCCGATATTTCACTCTCTTTGCTTTTGCTTTTTTCTAATATAAAATACTGTGTTTTGCTTCAAAATAATTTTAAATTTCATAAAAAACATCGTAACGAATGGGTCGCTGCAAAAATTATCGCTCTAAAAGGCGGACATTGTCACACTTATACGAAGGGCTTTTCATCACTGTTGAATTATCAGCTTTAAAATTCAATTAAAAATCGAAATTTTAAGGTGAGACTTGAAATGAGGTTTATATGAATAAGAAAGCTTTCAGCTTCCAGATGATATAAATATTTTTTTTGTAAGATAAAAACTCGAGAAGCATCGATATTACACTCACATATGGGACGATATTTCTTGAAAAACTGTGTTTCATTTTTTGATGAAAATATTAGTCTGTTTTAAAATATTTTTAAACAAATGACGTCTAGTTTGAAAGAGAAATGTCTGTAGTCTTAGATTGTAATAAGATCAAAATTCTACGATCAGTTTTTGGCGAGTTATCGTAATCTGAAGATGAAAAAGTCAATATTTCTTGAAAAACTGTGTTTCATTTTTTGATGAAAATATTAGTCTGTTTTAAAATATTTTTAAACAAATGTGGTCTAGTTTGAAAGATAAAGGTCTGTAGTCTTAGACCGTAAAAAGATCAAAATTTTACGATAATTTTTTGGAGAGTTATCGTAATCTGAAGATGAAAAAGTCAATTTTTTCCCAAAAAACATAAAATAAAAAAAAAAACTTAAAAGTCCTACGAAGATGAGACATGTCTTACTTTGGTTCCCCCATTTTTCTGCATCCATTGGTATCGCTCTCGACCCCATACCCCCAGCGCTTTCGGAGGAGATAGCGTGACAAGCTTTTGACAGCGGCGGCTGCAGCGGGAGTTACTTTTTTTAAGAATTGATATATATATATATATATATAATTATTATTTTAGAGCTATTATATTCTATTTCCGATTTAGATATAAGTGTGACGTTGTGAGGAAACTAGATATGTTGCAGAGAAGAAACGCCTCTGGAGTCTATACTGGCTGAGGTAAAAAAGTCATCAGTATACTCTCTACCCAAGAAACTGGCCGAGAGGTCATCAATCTCGTGTTCAGAGGCTGCGAACCCGTAATAAACAGCGCTCAACTACGTGAACTGAAACAATATTTCAGCAGCTATTGCAAACAACAAACAGTGTTCCGATAGATCCCAAAGTTCATCAAACCTACAAAAAGAAGTAGCGTTTGAATTCACGAAGGAGGTATGTCTTTCAACGTTTGTTATAATGCTGTCGCTATTCATCTTTTGTTATATAGGTGAAAGAATTAACTTGTATATGTCGACGTCTCTTTTTATACACTTGTTTTGTAACTGTGCGTCGGGATTATTCCTGGGTTGTGTGACACTTTGATTTCCCTTAAGGCTGCTGTGTACTAACCCTATTGGATTCGCTCCCCTCAACGGTAACCTATGGAGAAAATCTTGGATTGAAAGATTTTTAAAAAAAAATTGTACTCCGTAATACAGAGAGAAATTTTACACCTTGGGGGTATTTTTTGATTTTTTTAAAATGCAAATAATATTTTAAAATTTAAATTGTTTGGGGAAAAATCTGGTATAGTGCATTTTAAACGCTCATAAATTCCTTTGTGGACGAAATTTCTAATATGAATACCGTTGGAAGGTGCAAAAAAGTTCAGGCTATCTGAAAATACCATTTTTATTCGATTATCAGCATTTCTGTAGCTATAAATAGTAGACAAATTTTTCCCATAGATTGACAATGAGGTGAACGAATCCAATAGGGTTAGTACGCAGCAGCCTTAACCGTAGATACCCTTGAAAGTCTTTCAGCACAGTAAAATTAATTGATTCTTTTTTTACGTTGCTTCATGACCTAATGGCTGGTTGAAATATTTGACACTCACGAAAACCGACATCTGGAAAAATTAGTTACTAAAGACTTGATTAAAGGTTTTTGAAAATTTGAAAAGCAGAAAAAAATGATGAATTTTTAATTATTGCCTTTTTACATTTTTTGTTATTAAGGGTAAAGTATTTTATAGATCAACTATTTTTATTGGATTATCAGCATTTATGTATTTGTAAATAGTAGACAAAATTTTTCCACAGGTTAAAATTGAGGTGAGCGAATCCAATAGGATTTGTGTACACAGCTTTAAACACACATTTATTTGTACACAAAGTATGAACACTGGCTTGATATGCGTAAAAAGGATTCATACAGTTTTATATTAAGTTAAAAATTTTCCTCTCTTTTATACGTTCATTTACAAAGTCCTTACAAGTAAAATAAAGCTTGCTCAACCACCATCTAAATACACCCCTCGGCATTTATTTAAGGAACACAGAGCGCATCGCAATATCCTCATAGAAGATTTTGTGCCTGAAGCTAGGGATCTTTGTGACCATGAATATAAATGATTTCGCATCATATTTTGTCTCGTAATGCCACCAAAAGGCCCTTCGGTTATCATTGAAAATGATGAATCGCCCAACATTCACATCAGGCGTTTACATTAAAATAAATCGACAATGAAGTGGTCTGTTTATCCGAAATTGTCCATCAAAAGCACAACGAAGAGAGAGCGCATATATCTTTATAATGGCTTTATAGATTGCTATGTTTCCTTGGGCACAGTATTGCTGAGTTGCGGGCAATCGCTTAATTAATACATCCTCTTGACACACTGAAATAAAACTGAACGGGTCATTAAGATTGATCAGTGCTATCCGAGAAATCCATGCTCTCAGAAGTTTTCAATCAGTCGTTAGGGAATGAGCGGGGAATGCAATAGGAGGGCTCTTGGAGTATGTAGTAAATGACAAAAACCCAATAAAGTGATAATTGAGGAACGCATGAATCCATCGAAATATCCCCACGGTATTCGTCTATTGGATAATTCGTATGCTTGCAGCAGGACGAATGGACGAAATCAATTTGCCCCAGAGTATTGCAGAGAGGATATTAATTGAAAGGAAACCGCATGTTGTAGCTTACGGGAACTGAAATGCTTTTTCTCGTAAAACATATTTAAAAATATTTTAAATAAGTAAACGACTCGAAACACACGTGAAGCTGAATACGGTAAAAGATATCTTTTGACGTATTTAAATATTTTTAAGAAATTACACATTTTAAGCATTATCGAGATACATGTGATGTTTTAGAAAATGCTTATTTTCCTGAGAAAATATAATGAAAAGCGCAATAGTTAAAAATGCTATATTTTGCGCAATTAATGTCTTTATCTGTTTGCATGATTAAAATGGTATAAACCTGAATTTCTAAAAATAAAAAACCCCTACTTTTTCTGCAACATGCTTCCTTTTTTTTTTAATATAACCCACATGAATGCTTTTTAAAAAATATTTTTTGGTTCTCTCTGCAGTAAGCGTACTTTTTTAAAATTTAGTAAGCTATTAGTTTTTTTTCTGGGGGGGGGGGATTTTTACGAAAAAGTACAAAGTAAAAACACGTAAAATTTTCGAAGTGCTTGATTAATTTCTTTCCTCCCACACAAACGTAAAGAATGCGACATTGATTTTTTTTTAATGCATTCTGAATTCGATTTTTTTAAACAATTTTTACGAAAATCGACATAAGGAAATAATTGTTTATATGTAAAAGTTGTTTAATGTTTAATTCAATTTACTTTCATTTATATTTGGAACATTTATTCATTGTTCATCGAAGAGTGTTTTAGATTTTTAAAATTTAACGGAATACGTATACAAAGTTTGTTTATAAAATTTAGATATCTGTTTCTAAAACTTGAACATTGTCAGGAAAAGGAGTATAATGTTGTGAAGAAAGAACTGACAAATTATTACTGGTTAAGGCGACAATGGACCATGAAAAACTTTTTTTTATATTTTTTTTTAACCAATTGCTATGAAATTTTGTGTACTCAGACAGTGTTGTTTAGAGATGGAAATTCTAAATTAAAAAAAAAAATCAGAATGTAATTAATTAAGAATCAGTTTGTTAATTACTCTATTTAAAAATGCTCCATGCGCATAAATTTTTGTCTCAGATATCTAATTTTCTCTCTTAAGCTAGCTTTATATAGTCATAATAAAAGTTAGTAGCAATATTTGATTTACAGTCAAATTTATAAAAACTAGAAAAGAAATCGATAAAAATAGGTCATTTTATGCAAAATTTTATCAAACAAATTTTTTTATCGTAAAAATTTTAAGTTGTTTTAAAATAGTATAATGAATTGATTGCTAAGTTTTATTCTAACATATATAAATAATCATTTTATGAAATTTTATGAAAATTCAAGAAAAATTATGACGCATGGAATATTTTGAACTTACCGAAACGACATGAAAACTTGTTTTGAGAAAATGGCATTTAAAGTTTTAATTTGACTAACATTTTCATTGTTTACGTTTGAAAATAATACTTATAACTCGGTTAATAATGATCGGATAAACATATTTTTTAAAATTCAAAGCTAATGAGTTGCAGAATCATTTTCTGAAAGAAAAAAAATCGTTTTGGGGACATATTTTTGTCAATCTAAAGGGCCATTGTCGCCTTAAGTCTATTAAAGTGTTTGATGTAAAGAGAATTTTCTTACAGAAACCATTCCAGGAAACACAAACTAAAAATTTATTTGTAAATATGACGCAGGTGACCTCCATTACACGAAACACAGCAGGTTTCGTCCTAAATACTCACACATTTATATTTTCTTTGTGGTTCATTAAGTTCTATCTGTATGTTTATCCCGTCTTTCTTTCTATTGGCTAGATATGTAGTGATGCCACCATCGAAATAATTTAAAAGAATAGTAAAAAGCGAAAAGGGGGAGGGTTATCTCAACGAAAGGAAGAATGAATCATTTAAGGGGTCCGGGATACATTTAAAAAAAAATTATTTATTGAGTTAAAATTTTGAATTTTTTTGTGATGGTTAACCATATAATTTGTAAACAAAATCACTTCATAAAACTTCTCAAAATGCTTTAAAAAATTTTTAAATTTTCAAATTTTAAAAGAAGTTGGGTAATTTAAAATTGTTATAACTCGAAATATTATTTGTCGAATTTCAATTCTTTTTCATTTAATTGAACAGAAATAAATAAGTTTTAATTTTGATTCAGCATTTTTTTTAATATTAATTTTTAAAAATATTAAAAGTATTTATATTAAAAATTACAAAAAAATGATGTAACCTATTTTTAAAAAATCATATTTTCAAGAGTAAATATTTTTTCAAATTTGCTGAATCAAAATTAAAGTAAAATAGTTGAAAAAGACATGTTCCAAGTTTCAACCATTTATTTTTAACGGTTCTAGACTTATAACAATTTAAAGACGAGAAATGGGGAAAAAACCCATCATGCAGTAAAACGCACTTACGGGTTTAAACAACGCTTGGCTACTATTAGAATGTTGCAAAAAAAAAAAATAATTTCTCCTGTTCTAATTAAGATAGAAAAATGATTTAAACGTCATTTTAAGCGTAAAAGAACACAAAAATTTATAATGCAATAAATTTTTTTTCGAAAATTCGAACAATTTTGTGTCCTGGACACCTTTAAGGTGGTTGCATTTTCTTCTGTTGCTATTGTTGTTCCTAATATCCCCAAGGCCGGAAGTTTCAGACCAGGTCCATATAGGTTTTGCGGGTTGAGTAGTGTGGCTCTGCTTTATAACAGCACCACTAGGGTCGGTGTCCCACATCACTAGATTCCACCTCAATTTTGACCGAGCACCCCGAAGGGAGACAAATGGGGGGGGGGATCATACCTTTCCCATCCACTGACCCCATAGAAGGATTTTCCGGTCTGCGGATTTAACGTGCCTATATACGGCCTAGACACGAGCATTTGCTTCTAAAGCAGCTAAGAGGTTTGGCATGAGTACTTAGAACGAAACTTGCTGTATTTTATATTTAAGGGATGTTACCATGGTTATATTTCAAAACAAATTTTTAGTTAGTGATCCTGGTGAAGAGTGTCATTTAACTAAGACTATTCATTGATTACAAAATAACACCTAGGCACTTAGTCGGAGTGTGATAAAATTTTAATTTAAAAATGACAAGGGAGTATTGAATGTTTTAATTTAAATAAACTATAGAAATTCTACCGATTTCATTTGTAATATTGAATGCATTGAATGCATTATTTGAGGATGCAAATAACCGTGTGAATAAATCTTTCTTTTTCTTTTACCTTAAAAGTTTCGACTGTTTTATAAATTGACATAAACATTCCCATTCAGTCAAATCGTCCCATACACGCATAATAATTAAATATTTCCATACATAACGAAGTTCATATATTTCCCGACGTATTTTAACAGCAGTTGATTTCCTTGAATTTCCTCAATTAATGAAATTATAGTTATCTGTAATGAAATATCGTTCGTAAAATTGCATATTATTTAATTTCCTTTGGTGCTTTCATTTATTTATTACAGTAAATCCTCGTTTATCCGGAATTACTGGGAACATAGGCAATCCGGATAATACGGGTAATATGGGTAATAACCAAAACAAAATCTTTAATTAAGCAGATTTACCGTTTATTGTTTATTACGATAAAAAAATGTTTTGCAACAAAATTACATAGTATTGCTTACAAGACATTAAATATATAAAAATAACTTTTCACATCATTTCTTAACAAAGAATTGGTAAGTCTAATAAAACTTTCTTAAACTCAACAAAAAGCATTTTATTACCATACTTTATTATACAATCTATGCGGAACTGTAAATTGAATCAAACTAAAAAGCGAATATTTGGCGTACTTGTAGACACGTTCTTGCTGTGATAGGTAAAAATTATTAACTAATGTGAACATTAAATAAAAATGTCTAAAAATCTGATCCGGATTATCCGAATATCCGGATCAACGAGGGGCCGGATAAACGAGGTTTTACTGTACTAAGATTCAGCTTCGTAGCTGTACCGTCAAACTTACAACTATATCGCTTGAAGTGATGATAGACTTAAGAATAGTGAACCCGTACCTTATATTTTAAAATCAACAATATTTGCAAAACAATATCTGCGAAACAATATCTGCAAAACCACTGTTATGGCACCTTTAATATTAGCACCTTTTCTATCAAACTTTTATTTTTTCAATTTTATGAGTATAAAAGGCAATATCAAACTTTCAAGAAGTAAAAAATTTTCTCATTCATTTGGGCATTAAAAGCAGCTGATGAACAATCATAGACAAAATAGTTAATAAACGCAACAAAATACCAAAATATTTCCTTTTTTTTAAAAATATCACTTGACACTAACATTTCTTTTCTCCCCTTAAAAAAACACTAAAAGCAGTGTAAAAGAAACAAAACAATTAACACACTAATTGCGTTTGCAAGTATTTTTCGATATATTTTTTTCCTATGCCCGCAAAAGCAAAACTCCTTCGAGTTATTAACTTAAAAAGAAGCAAGGAAGCTTGGAACTGAGTCAAGTAAAATTTTCGCAAGTCATTATTACCACAAAATGCAAAGCTTACTCTCCGGCTGTGAATTCATTAAACCATGCCTTGATAAATGGATCATACCGTATGTTACCCAAACAAATGATTCGCTGAAAACCGGATTCAGAATATACTTGTTAAAAGTTTTTCGATCTGTGTGTTTTCTCCCCCACCCTTCTTCTGTGTGACTCGCTATTTTTCATGCGGTTCATTATTTATACAAAAAGTTTTTAAGTAATGATAAATTTTTAGAACCGAGTATAAAACGGGCCCCAAAGAAGAAATTGCTCCGGAATCTTTTTTTCCCCTTCTTCCTCATCATATTCATCCATTTAATTCAAGTAATGTACTTACAAAAAAATTTCGAGGAAAAATGGAAATTTCAAGAGCAGAATTAGCTAATTGATGCAAAATATGATTTATGGATACAGGTATTCTTTCAAGACTGAAACGATAGAGAAAAATCTTTGAGCTTTAAAATTTCAAACTTTCGTATTAAAGTTAGGTGTATAACTTGAGTTATACAGTGTAGTTACCAATAAATAAATTATTTTGTTGGAGAAATCCCAAGATCACAGAAAAAATGCTTTAAATCGATTGCTCCACCAAAAACATTGTACCATCTGCGTGTCGTACAAAGGAAACACAGAATTTCACAAGGAAGTTTTGACACGGTTCTGTACCCCGTGAGGAATATAATTTGAAAAATGAGAATTTTTGACATCACTTAGAGGTTTGAAAACATGGTCGATTTTATATCCCACGTTCTGTGAAATGGCCTAAGAGGCACCTGATTGTTGGAAAGAATGATTATGGATCGTTAATAATCGTACGAAAAAAAATTCAACATTACGTAGTTGTAATATTGATGATGATGATGATGATAATGATGGATATATTTAAGATCCACACCTATCTAAGAGCTAAATTCAATGCCGGTCCTAGCAAATGGCCTAAGAGGCATCCGATTGTTGAAAAGAATGATTGTAGTCTGTTGACAAACATAAGAAAAAATATGTAGAGAAAAAATTCAGCATCGTCAATTAACAGTAGTAATGATCATTAGGATGATGAATATATTAAAGATTGGGGCGCGATGGCGCAGTTGGCAAGGACAGTGAGTTGAACGTCACTGGTTCGGTGACCCTTGTTAGAAATCCATCGCCGTGTACACTAATGGTGGATGGTGCACGTAAATTCTGTCGTGGCTGTATGTCCTCCAAGTTCTCAAATTTACCACTGGAGGTGTGGGGTCAAGTGTTCCGGTTTCGTTTCTTGACTGGGTTCTAAAATTTTGGGACCGGCTGTCGTATTGTCGTCCAGTAATTTAATCGGGCGTGATTTAGTTGGGGTAGTATATTAATTTATTTATTTTATAAAGGGGTAGTTGAGTGCGTTGTGTTTATATTATTTGTTAACAACCCAAAGTTCAGGACGTAGTTAGCAATAACGAACAAGGAAACTGAAAACAATTAAAACAGAGAACAAATTAAATTTAAATTAAACTTAATTTATTTACAATTTGTACATTTATACATTTTATCTTAATAAAACCTTCGTGAGCACACCTAGCCATACACAAAATAAAATTTCAAAAAAAGGATTACTTTTCAAAGGAAACAAGGGAGCACACAATAACTAACCAAAACGTAGTATACCAATTATATCTCCTATCAACTATCTCCACACCTATTCGTAAACCAACAGCTAAATCAAAATCAAACATCAACCAAAAAAAAGGACTGATCTCAACAAATGAAATATTTTGACTCATTCGTTGAGTTGCGTTCCGGTGTATTTGTAGGTCGACTTCTGTTGTGTGCCGGGCAACTCTTGCCTCTATGTCGTTGAGCTTGGTGCTGCCTTCTATCAACTCGCGAACACACAAAATACACTCATGGACAAAAAAATTAGCGCACCAAGAAGGAGTCGTCAAAATGAAACGAAATTTTGCATACGTAATGACTACTTTGATATAAGTAAATGATAAGAAAATCAAAGAAAAAGGATAATTTATTTCAGAGAAAAAGGCAAAAGAACGGAGGAGTTAATACTCCGTTGGACCCCCTCTAGCGCGAATGCACGATGCGATACGATAGGGCATTGAGTCATACAAGTTCTGTATGATGTCTTGAGACATTTCGTTCCATATTTGCTGTAACCTTGCCTCTAGTTCGTTCAAACTCGTGGGATGCCCAACTCGTCGTCCCAAATGATCCCACATATGCTCGATTGGAGACAAATCTGGGGATCGGGCAGGCCAAGGAAGGGTAGTAACAGTGCGGAGACAGTCTTGTGACACCCTTGCCGTATGAGGCCGAGCATTGTCTTGTTGAAAAATGGCTCCTGGGAGCCGTTGCATGAGTGGCAACACATGTGGTTGCAGGATTTCATGAACATACCGCTGGGCTGTCATGGTGCCACGGAACAATACTAGGTGTGACCGTGTATTGTAGGCAATGGCACCCCATACCATCACACCAGCTGTGGGAGCGATGTGTCGCTGTACAGCAAAGGCAGGATTGAAGTGTTCACCACGGGCTCTCCACACACGAACACGATTGTCATCACTGCCGAGATTGAATCTGGATTCGTCGCTAAAGACGACCTGGTTCCATTCCGCTGAAGTCCAGTTTCCTCGTGCGCGGCAAAACTCCAAACGGAGGCGTCGATGGGTGGGCGTCAAGGGCAGCACACGTAATGGGCGCCGCGATACCAACTGTCCTTCAGCCAGGCGCCTTCGTATGGTTCGAGAAGACACAGAGGCCCCTAGTGAAGGTGCTACCTGTGTCTGGATGGCGGCCGATGAATCAGTTGGCTGTACGCGTGCATTTCTTACGATGTGGCGGTCTTCTCGACGACTGGTCTGTCGAGGGCGTCCTGAGCCTGGTCTTCGTGTACATGACATCTCTCGGTCCACTGGTCCCAACACCTCCTCACAACACAATCAGAGCGGCCTAATTGACGAGCTACTCACCTAGCTGACCACCCAGCTTCCATCATACCGACGATTCTCCCCCTCTCATACTGCGACAACTGCTTATAATGTCTTCGAACACGGCGTAATGGCATGTCTATCTCAGCTCTTCCTTTGTAAATGATTCAGCACACTCAAACAAGCTTTGGTTACCTGTTTTATACTCCACAGAGTACGATGTTCAACTCCCTCTACCGGCTATACGTAATGCGCAATCACGCTGCATTTCTAATCATTTGCATATCTCCCCGACATGTACCTTCATTGCAAGTTTCGTTACGATCCCGCAATTATTTCTTGGTGCACTGATTTTTTTGTCCATGCGTGTATTTTATTTCACAATTATATTTGGGAAACTCAAAATTCGACCTAACGCCGTAGAACACAAATCTAATAAGGCAACGGGGAACTGCAGTTCGACCCGATACGCCAAAATCAAGAAAGGAGTCTCTCCCTGAGATCGTAGAACTTGCTATTTTGAGAGAGGGGGAGAGAGCGAGAGAGAGAGCTCGTGAGTTTTCCAAATTCCCCAATTTATATTATTTCAAAACCCATTCTTTTTGCTTGGCTCCTCCTTTTAATTTCTTTTCAACCTTTCCTGATACTGCTAAAATTTCATTTGCCTTCGACACCTTAACTTCATTTAATTGGCCGCCCCTGCTTCCCCGACGTACGCCTAATACCGAAACCGCAAATGCAAAACCACCCAAGTTGTTTGTGGTTTTCTCATGCCGCTGTTGTAAATTCGAAATCAAAACCCTTTGTCGTGTAATGTCACTTTTGGAGACACCCCGCTTATCTACGTCTAGCGATCTAACTTTCCAAGCTGACCGCTTCTTTCTTTCACATCAAACACCGGACCGCTTCGCTCTTTAACAGTTCGCAATTTTAACAGTTTGAATGTAATGATGAAAGCCGTCGAATTACCTTATTCTTTTAATATTTTTACAAAATCTTCACCTATTTGAAGGTGCATCATTACACCGGCTTGTAGGGGGGTAATGCTGGCCACCTATACGGTGCCCCTCCTTAAATGAATGGCGAGCAGTCTCGGCAGTGTATAAGTTGTATGGATTAAGTTAAAAAAAAGCAATTGCCATATGTAACAACATATTAAATATTCCCAACTATTTTCGGTCTTGGCACCTCCAAGCAATCATTGTTTAGTCGGTGACAAACTATACAATAAGCTGAAAATTTTAAGAACTTACCCTTTACAATTATCTTAGCCATTCGTGCTAACTCTAAATGTTTTTCAATGTTTTCGCAAATACATGGTGTAAATAATATTTTCTTATCTTCCAGAGTCTTTAATTTTTCATATTTTGGGAGACTGTATACAAGTTTCTTCGAAACGCTTTCTTATTCCTCAGCGTTGACATTTTCCGGTAATCGAATTTATGGATGAACAGATCAATGGACCATCATACACAGATGTCACACAACCTGGTCTTGTTCTCATAATTAGCACAGCAACATTTTAGGGCTACCTAATACATCAAAATAACACCAATTCCATGTCTGGAGCCATTCTGAAGTTTTACTGAAAACTACGGTTTCCAAATATCCGAATTCTCTGTAAACTCGGTTATCAAATAGTAATATTAATATCATCCGGCGGATACTGGATTACCGAGTAAAAACAAATATTACTGAACTTTATAAATATTACTTTTATTGCTTTTAAACTTTAATATACGAAATTTTATTCATTTTTTAAAATTTTAATAATAATACTAGTTGGTACCGGTCAAAACATGACAGCTAGATAAATAAATGTACTAATACACAAATTATACTCAACACATCATTGCCAAATGTTGAAAATAATGCGCAGAACAAATAATGCGCAGAAACAAATTAATGTTTAAGCGGCCTCGTGCTTAGTGAGTATCTAAAGCCAGATTTAAAACTGTCACTGAGCATGCACAGAAAAGCAAATTTTTAATTGCAAATTATCGCTAATTAAACAGCGCGAAATAAATAATATCCATCAGGTTTTATCTTATATTTCACAATCATAATTATGATAAAAATAAAAATGGTAGAGATAGATAGATCTAGAGAGGCTCCTCGGCATTGAAACATGTCACTGAGCATGCTCAGAAACAGTGAGTTTCTAAAGCCAGATTGAAACATGCCACTGAGCATGCGCAGAAATTAAATTTTAATTGTAAATTATAGCTCATTAATAAAAATTGCAGTTACTGAAACCAAATTTGACAAATCTACAGATTACAAGCTTTCGTTTAATACCAAAATGAAGTAAACTGATACAGTAGTTTTCTCTCACGGACTGCCCAAAAAGTCGGCTTAGCAACTTAAGTACATCCTCTGACAATAAAGTTCGGTGAATGAAGTCAGAACGGCCGATCTGGCAACATTGGAGAAACAAAACGGTGCACCTGCGTAGCGGTAGGTGTTGACCATCTGTCCCCACCGTTGTTCAGTTGAGCGTCGTTTGTGTCCCGTGTAAGACTTGTTTTACAAAGTGCTTGTTTGTGCGTTTGTTCCGTGCGACAAATCGTTACCCAGAATTTAGGGATGACCCTTCAGCATTCATCGTCGTTCCCTCAGGTATAAATTCCTTGTGGATAATACCTTGACTATCAAAAAAGGTGATGACCATCGTTTTGATGCGTAATTTTTCTGCTCTGAACTTTTTCCGATCGAGGTGATGCAGGAGAACGACATTCCATGGTTTGCCGTTTCGTTTCAGGGTCGTACCTGAGACACCAGGACTCATCCTCAGTGACAATACAGTTCAAGAAGTTTGGTATCGCCGTTTCGACAAAATCCTGTGAAGCCTCTAAACGTGCCTGCTTGTGATCGTCATCCAAGTGATGTGGCACAAGACGACAACACGTTTTTCTCATCCCTAAATTCTGGGTAACGATTTGTCGCACGGAACAAACGCACTAAACAAGCACTTAGTAAAACAAGTCTTACACGGGACACAAACGACGCTCAACTGAACAACGGTGGGGGTAGATGGTCAACACCTACAGCTACGCAGGTGCACCGTTTTGTTTCTCCAATGTTGCCAGATCAGCCGTTCTGACTTCTTTCACCGAACTTTATTGTCAGAGGTTGTATATAGATTTAAAAAATACTAATTCATTCAGTGACGCACAATAAAGCCTAGATCAAATTTTTGAACTGAAATTTCCAGAAACGGAAAAGCCTCTCTCCGAATCTGTTGAAGTTGGTTTCGCAGTTTTCAGCGCCTTATACAGAAATTCAGGATTTTGTGTTCTCTTAGAAGTTCTCATGAAGATGTTAAATTCTTGCTTTAAAAGGCCGTTATCATTTGATATTCCCACATGTTTAACGTTGGATGCGTTTGGAATGTATGAATTTTGGTTCTTCATGTAATTCTTTTTCTGGTTTATCAAGGAATGCGAATTCTTCAAACGAAATTTTTACGATTTCATTAATGATAGCTTTATGAACCAATTTCAGATGATTTATCATTGTTCGCGTCGACTCATTGCCATTTCTTATTTCGGATGTACCTTTCTGGCATGGCGCTTTCTTTTCCTTTATTATTATTTATTCGAAATATTCCCAAACAGAAGAAGACGGTTTTTTCGATGGCTTTTGCTAGGGATAATTCAATAAAATAGCTTAAAATATTTAAATTTGAAAATATGAAACTAAAAGATAATTTTTTAAAATTTTTGTTTCAAACTTTATACGAATTTAATGCTAACGTTTGTTTTAATGGACGATGTGATTTCGTGAAAAAATTTTCGAAAACTGATTTCACAAATTAAAAAATAATATGTCAAATATTCAAATTTCAACGCCTATTTTATATGGAAAATTACAAAAAAATTAAGTTGCAGGTATCTGGAAACTATTCGATGGATAACAGGTACGGTTAAGAATTAAAAAACCGGGTATAACGGATACGGATAGATCCGGTTTGGAAACCTTAATGAAAACTGTCATTGCAGATAATAATAAATGGTTTCATAATTTTCATAATTTTGATACTGAGTATAATTGTTGTTATTATTTTGCAGTACAAATTCCATTTGCATACAAAGTAAAACTTCCATTTTATTTCTCTTATGATGTATTGCTATTTAAAAACAACTGCTGGCCTCCCATACCTGAATCTCTGGTCATAGGTCTATTTATTCAGCGCGTTTCTGAAGCTCTATCGAATCATTTTCCGAAAACAATTTTTGTTAAGTACCTAACTTTTTTCATAAAAGTTTTTTTAATTTCTTATATAATGACATCATACTTATTAATTTACATTATATAATTAATTTTTACTTATTTATTTACTTGTTTATTACTTAATTTTAGTTGGTTATGTTCGTCTGCCCTTTTCCTTGTTTCTTGTTTTTCTTTTATTCCACGTTTTTCTGCTGTTCTTTTCTGTTTCTTCGTTTGGCAACTCCTGTGTAGTTTTCTTTTGTGAAAGAGGGCAACGTTCTCCCTGCAAGGTTATCATCACTTCGACACTCTTTACAAAGTATCAAACGTATCCTAAAATATAAGACTGCGCTATCCCTTCAAAATTCAAACCTGGTATTAATTTTTAATTATAAAACGGGTTTTTTGGTGGGTTATTTTATCCGCCCATTACAAAGATCGTGGATTTCCAAGGGTCTTTAATTTATGCTGAAGCAACAACTTTGTTAATCAATTTCTTTCAACTAAATGAAAGGGACAGTTTAGTTCAACAGTGATTTCCTTCTTGGTATAGATCAATTATATGTGGTAAAACTTCATTTCATTCCCTGCATTTTATAATAATGTTTAACACGCTATACAGATATAACGCTGCTATTTTACTTTTTACGAAGGCAGTATGCATTCTAAACCACATTCCTTCACAGCTTTGTAACTACAACTTTATGCAACGAAGTATATACGTCTTTCGAAAATATTCAAAACGAAATGGACTTCAACGAAATATGACATGAGAGCCGTGTGCTCCCCTTCTCAAAAATTTTTGCGGTATTCTGCGCTTCGAAAAGCTCCTGAATGGAGCGAAATATTTTCCCTTATTTACATGCCAATGGCTCAATCAATAGGAAGCACATGCCGGGTGGGAACACACACGCGAAATGCATGGATAAAGTTAAAAAAAAAGTAGCTGCAAGAATGGTTTAAATGTTATGTAAGCTCATGCACGGGATAGATTTGTGGCGTGATTATAGCGAGTAACTAGAACGAAAGAGAAAGGTGCACCATCATTCATGTTTGTTTGACATCATTAAAAGTTAATTCAATATACATTCTAATTTGGTTGAAATATCCGCTGACGCGAAGTTAATAGAAAATTCAATTAACTATGTAAAGCATTTAGTTTCAGATTCTGTTACTGTAAACATCTATTTAAATTTCTTCCATTTGTTAAGCACTTATCAGAATTAGAGACATGCCACGATATTCACAAGCATTCGCAAGCTCTTCACAAGTCCAATATTTATGCTAAATGAATATTTATCCGTATAGCACTATTTAAATAACAATAATTAAATAAATCTTTGAACTTTAATTGATATGTGCTTAGACATATGAATATCTATATAATTGTAAAACAGTATTTTATTTGTTCATTATTCAGTGCTGCAAAGTTGGCACACAACAGCGCCATATTTGTAAGAATATGGTACCCTGTTGTAAGTTGAGGCAGAATAATTTAAATCCCGAATTGGTTAACTGATTAAAATGTATTTTTAATTTTATGGTATTATTCAGTCTTATTTTTAAACGTAATGTCCAATTTAAAATTATATTGTTGAATTTAAAATTACATTGTTTCTAAGAAGAACTTTTCGTTGGCGGCAAAAATATTTTATTTTTAGGAAATCGGTGCCAACTCGGTAAAGAGAACTCTGTATGGTTTTAAAATGAGGAAACAGAAAAGAAAAAAAATTTAACAATTCTGAAAAACTGTAGATCAACTGTAAATACCACGAAAAGCATGTTTATAGGGCGAAATGAAGTTTTCTTAAAAGTGTGGAATAAAATTAATTCCCAATTTTGAATTATCACTAACTCAAACAGTTTGAAATATTCAATTAAATTACCACAAATAAATCTTCCGGTTCAACACGTAAAGTAGTTAGAGATCTCTGAAAAGGGTGATATCCAATGGGTTACGAATGTTTTAGTATATATTAATAAATGAACATTCTTCAGATATTTAACTAAGGATATGTCAATTTTGGGTTCGTTTTATTACGGGGTTTGAGACCGATTTTTAAAGATTAATTTAAATGTTGAGGAAGTCTTATTATAGAATAGTACCTATATTAATTAGAATTAAATAGAGGTATACGCATCAATATTAATGTTGACATTATTATTTTTTTGTCTTTCAGGCTTGATGTTGATATAGAGGCTATCCAAATTGTTCTGGAAAAGCTTCATTCTCGTTGATCTAGATTCAGTAAAGAAAATAATATCAATGACTGTAGTGTGGCATTATAATACATTTCGAGTTTTTGCTGATGTGATAATGAAGACATACATCCGTGAAGAAATTTGTTAACTTCTTCAATGGACCTCCTTTAATTAGCCCTCATATAGCAAAAAATGACCGTAGCGCTCTCAATCAACCAACTAACATCAGTGGACCTCAACACTTCATTGGACCCTCACGGTAGGAGGAGTTACAGTGTTTTCAGGAGGTTGTGGGAAAATTTAGACACGTGAACGACGTATAACTAAAGTTGTCGCACATTTTAAAAATGTGTAGTGTTTTCTTGTACTACAAATAAAAACAAAGAACTCGCTGGATATTTAAAGATCTATGAAGATATATCAAAGAACAAGCCTTTTGTTGCTCATCTTCTAGGTGTTCCAAGAATAGCAAAAGAGGCAACGTCGCGTCTTTTGGAAGAACTTGACTGCCTATGTTCTAATCTCCTCCAAGGCGGACTGTGTGATATCCTTACTTTTGTTTAATCTAACAAGAGTCATATAGGATGGACTTGGAAATATTTGGGGTCGTATAGTGCACTTAGAGGCAAAGGGACTGTTCAATTTGGAAGCTCGCAGGCAAAATGGCTTGAATATCAATAGCTTGATACTTACGAACAGCACTACATTATAACTTTACAATTTCAATTGCTAAATGAATTTATTCCGATAAAATTCTTGAGGGAAATAGAAGAAAAATTTAATTAGTGATGTAAAGTATTAAATTTTATGTACTGATTCAGTAAATATAAAGTTTCTAGTTTTCGATGACTTAGGTCCTACTTAAAGATTGATAAATATTACACGTTGAAAAATAAAATGGTGTTTTGGGATACATTTCATAAAGATTTATATTTATAGAGTGATTTATCTCTTCCGAGCTGATTCTGGGACACCCAGATTTTGGCTCTATGTAACAAAGGTCTCTTCATTGTCTCAAAACATTTGGCCTTGCTCCGTGCACTTAAAGAAGAACCTTTTCTACAGAACTATTGGGAGGCTTGTTAACCAATGGCGTGACTGGCAATAGCCTAGCATTTGTGAGTAAAAATATATTTATATTTGACAGCATTAAATGTTGAATGAATTTTGTATCGGAATTTTGTATCGGTAGCATTATTATAGTATTAGTTCTTTGACAAATTAATTAACAATGTAAAATATTTAAGTTCATTTGCTGTCTAAGAAGATATATGTTTTCAATTTTTCAGCCCTGATCAAAGCTTTGGAAATACTGCCTGTATTAAAAGAAAACAGCATTTCAACACATTTATTACAGACTTACATATAACGTGATTTACACAATAACGGTTCTCTCAATAAATCACTACATTTTAATCTACGTCTGTCCAAGATAGTTATATATCTTTACAAACCAATTGTATTCCACCGTACCAGAAAGACTCTATTAGCATTATTTGAAATGTTAATTAATTCCTTTCCGAGAGAGAAATCAGTGATATAATGATAATAAGTAGGTAGAGAAACGCTGAAAAGTGCGACAACATATTAATGTTTGACATCATCAGCTGCTAATTGAATATATTCTAGTTTCGATGACTTGCTCGCCGGTGTGAAATGAATGTAAAATTCAATTAATTGTGTAAAGCGTTTAATTTCCCGTGCCTGTTCTCCAAAACATGTATATTTACTTTTATTCAGTTATTTCAGCGCATTTGCT
This sequence comes from Dolomedes plantarius, assembly GCA_907164885.2. Classification (NCBI taxonomy): domain Eukaryota; kingdom Metazoa; phylum Arthropoda; class Arachnida; order Araneae; family Dolomedidae; genus Dolomedes; species Dolomedes plantarius. The sequence goes on from OU015497.1 coordinate 149,384,686, forward strand.
CCCAACTGAAAATACCAAGATTTAAATGAAAATGGTTTTCCGATGTATTTTTTTTTAGGATTTGAAGGTTTGATTGGAATGTTGTAGTTTAGTTTTATTTTGAATCCCTACATATAACTAAATAAATATTTGCATAAAATATCTATCTATCTATCTATCTATCTATCTATCTATCTATATATATATATATATAAATATTAATATGTGCATTTATTCCAATATTTCTAGAATCTAACAATTACATATCCCACATGGGGTAGTTAATAGCGTCGTGAGCTTTCACACAGTGGGCTTGAGTTGAAATCTCGAATAAAGCTTGGTCTTTACCATGTTGTCCTCTCATGAAGAGCAATTCTGGCTCTCATAATAAAGTAGCCAGCAAGATTTGGAGATGAATAAATGTGTAAAGGCGAATGTCCAATGACAAGTGCCTCCGCCTTTGAAGAAAAAATGTATATTACATTATTTGTAGAACAGGATATTGACAATTAGTAATTGTATTACTTTCAAAAGCATTTGGGCACCACAATATTTTGGGAGAAGTTACTTTACCATAACAGAAGGAAATTACTCCTGCAATCTTTAAAATTGCGCGACAGTGGCAATGCGTTCAGAAGGTGTCGACAAGATCGGATTACAATTCATGCTGCAAAATTGCTGCCAGATATGAGACTGAGGATGATCGTTGAATACGATTTGGTATCTTATGTTCTAGTTTATTCCAGATGTGTTCTTGTCAAATTGAGATCCCGACTATGAGAAGACCAGACGATCATTTCCATCTCATTTTTTGGAAATAAGTCCTGCAAAAGCCTCGCAGTGAGGCAGACATACTGATAAACACAAATGTTATGTAAAATAACCAAAAGTTAGCTCCTCTTGCTTTGTACGTAGTAAAATGATCATTGTTTAAACTTTCAACATTCATTCCCAGATTGTTGGTTAGAACCGCATACCCCAAAACCTCGAGATATACTTGAGAGTTCGTGGTATTTTGATAGAATTACCAACAGCCGAGTACGATTGGTCAAAAATGCACCCTTATGACTATGATGGAGTCGCCAATGATATGGAAGAACATGGTCCGAGGAAAACTATTCACTGGACTGTCACTAAATCCTAACTCATCCATGAGTCAAATATGTTGAAAAAAGTGGTTCCTCACTCCAAAGGACTACTTTTCTGACGCATGCTGTCCTGGAAAGACAACAGACTATTCAGGCAAACGATACTTCGCATTCGCGTTCATGATGAATGGTTTGACGGAGGTGGTTTGCCGAGTTATTTAACGTGGAAAGTTTTGATTATGAGAGAGACAATATTTGACCTTCAATTTCAAAACCACTTAATTAGTTTTGGTCTTGAACTAGAAACAACCCGGTTTCCGGATAGCCATGCATTACCATTTCCTCAACAGGTCATATTACACATACATGACATTTATTATTGAATTAAAAAAAATTATGTACAACATTGAAAGTTTTACAACGTCTACCTAATATCCGAATTGATGAATAATACAAAAAGTATATCGAAAGACTGAAACTCATAAACAAAATACAATTCATAGCAGAGATTTGAGTTATGTTTGTTGCTTTTATAACATTTTGAGAACAGAGAAATTAAGACGTAAATTATAAATATTCATCATGCTTTGTTAAATCAAATAACTAAAATGTTACCCTTATTGTTTCATAAACGATAAACTAGTTCATTCAAAACATCTCAGCCTACAAAAACGGAATGAACCTAAAAATAGATATTTGCGTTGAATAATTTTTTAATTGCGAACACAATTATTGTCTTCATTGATCTGCATATATTCTTATATGCAGAGAAATTTACAGAAATTACAAGTATTCGATATACTATGTATTATCACTTAACTAAAAATTTTCCTCAAATGTTTCGCACTAGAAAAAGGATGTAAGTTTCAGGATTACGATACGATGACTATTTAATACGTGGCAATTAAAATTTATGCGGAATAAGTTTTAAATTTGCCATAACATTAAACCTTCTCATTTAATTTATATAATACATCCCTTTGTTATTGTACTCTTCTGTACACATTTCAGTCATTAAGTTTTTGACATTTTGAGGAAAAAATAGCATTATTAATGTACATTCAAAAGAATAAAACTAACAAGCATGCAGAACAAATCCGAAGGTTAAAACTCCCCTTTTAATTTAAATATAATATCTCTCTATTACTGTACTCTCCTGTACACATTTTAGTGATTAAGTTTTTGACAATTTGAGGAAAAAATAGCATTATTATTGTATATTAAAAACAATAAAACTGAGAAGCATGCAACAGAAATACGAAGGTTATATAGAACTGAAACAGTTTATAAACAACTTTTAAAATAACGCTTGGTTCGAGTGCAAAGAAATACAACAAAGTAAAAATAATATTAATTGAGATAATATTTCAGAAGCTTATTTAACTTTCATGCAAAATTCTGCAACGGGTTGTTTACTTAAAAAAAGGATACTACGACGCAAAGCTACAGGGGTAAAAATTTCTGAAAAATTGAAACATTAATAAGATCGCACACAGAATTTGCACAAAACGATGAGCCTGCTAGGACAGAGTTTGACAAATTGTTTTCCAACTTAACTTCCCGGGCAAACATTTTTTTCCCTCCCCATTTCTAAATGCCGGCATCTAGTAAGCATGTGGTATCGTGAACGCATTTTCGTGCGCATTTTTAACGTCTGGCGAATTTTATTCTTCAAGAAAAACTTTAAATAAATGATGTATTTTTAAAGGAGGAAATTACAAAGAGGTCAATAAATATGGTTTTCAGCTCATCGGAATGGAGGAAGAGCTTTCAAATGAAAAGCGCGTTTTAATCTAAGTTATTGCTGAGTTGATGAAAACAAAGATTCATGGTGTTGTTAATTTAATTTAATATGTTTATTTTTGAAAATAACAAAATAGGGAAAAGAAATGGCTGAAATTGTAATTTAGAGATAACGATAAAAATGAAGTCTGGGATCTGGAATAATATGAAAAGGAATACATTCAGTTAATTAAATAGAATGGTGCATAAAACGAATTGTAAATCCGATCTGAAATAGAGTTGCGGCTATGATAACCTCAACTCGGGATTTTAATTTAACTTTCGACCGCAATTTTAGATTTTATAAAAATTAATCATTATTTATGTATCCTATCTGCTCAACATTCAAACTTCATAGATTAAAAATAAATTGTGAAAATTTTCGCAAAGTTCCCTATTTCTACCCCTATGGTTTATAGAAAGTCTGGAAACATATGGGATAATTGTGTCAGGTAGAATAATTCACAAGGTCTTGTGGAGGTTTAGGTATTTTCTTTAAGGATGCTGTGTACTAACTCTATTGGATTCGCTCGCCTCAATATTAACCTATGGGGAAATTCAGAAGGTTAAACCGACCTCAGCTTGCGCTTAAACGGTATTATTACTGACAAAGAATTTGTATTTTTCTCTTTTTTTCTCTAACTTATCAAAACTGAATATCTAACTACTTCTGCATGACAACACCTATGGGGACCACTTAACCTATGGGGGAAATGTATCTACTATTTACAGCTACATAAATGCTGATAATCCAATAAAAATAGTATTTTCAGGTAGCCCGAACTTTTCTGCACCTTGCAACAGGATTCATTTTATCAATTTCGTCCACCAAGGGAATTTATGAGCGTTTAAAACACACTATGCCAGATATTTTTCTCTAATAATTTAAATTTCAAAAATGATTTGAAATATTTTTTTTAACGAAAAATGCCCGAAGGTGTAAAATTTTAATTCTATTACGGAGTACAATTTAAAAGAAAATCCTTCAAATAAAGTGGGCGATACTTGGACACATTTTCTCCATAGGTTAACATTGAGGTGAGTAATTCCAATAGGGTTAGTACACATCAGCCTTAAAAGGTTAACGCTGATACAGACGATACTGAGAAAAAAAAATATTATCAAGGCATATGTTTTGTATCTTAAATTTTTCTTTCTCCAATAGTTGATTCTATTCATTAAAAACAATCAGCTGTTTATGAATGCTATAATATAGGTTATTTGCTAATGTCGGTTAACCTCAAGTGATATTGGATGCACGTACAATTACTCTGAAGGAACTCGCACGATCCCAGTCACGTTTCATAATATTGTGTTGTTGTTTCTAATTTCTCCTGGCTGGAAGTTCCAGACCAGGTTCATATAGGCTTCGGATGAAGTATTTGGCTCCGGTTTATATAACACCACATGGATCGGAGTCCGTCTTAGGTAGTTCCCACCTCAATTTTGACTAAGCACCCTTAGGGGCGACATCTGGGGGATCGTACCCTTTCCCACCCTCTCTGGCCTCATAGAGAAACTTTCGGGTTCACGGATTTAACGTGCCCATATTCGGCCTAGACACGGGGGTATTTAATGGCGTTCGTCGGGATTCGATCCGAGCATCCTGAGTTCCGAAACCCAACGCGCTAGCACAAGACTATCTCGAGCCCTCATAGTATTGTTAGTATAACGAACTTTCATTTAAAATTAAAAACATTCACACGCTCAATAATTCTCATGATACGAAACAACAACGATATAATATTCCTTACTCATTTATTTTTTTGATGTTCCTTAATTCTGCTTAACCATGTTTTAGAACGGCTACTAATTTGATGGTCTGTGTGTATAAATGCCATTATTCATGTATTTTGCTTATGAACATTTTCACATTTGAATGAACACAATATATTTTTTTTTGTAAGAGACTTACAAAGAGAGGAATAACTGAGAATTTAACATAAAAAATATGTATAAGTAAACCGCATTCTATTTATTTCTATATATATTTCGCCTTCGCTTGTGATCCTGGAAAAGAGTTTTTTGAGCTCAGCATAATGTTTGCCAAAATGAGATTGTTAAATATGTTTGTTGTCTAGACATGCTTTTCTTTGAGTTGCAAGCGATTAAATACGGTATTTATGAACAAGTGAAAGAGAAAACTGTGCAAAAAGGCGGAATGAGTGAACTATACAATAGCGAATTTATTTTATTATTGTTTTATAACATCGTAGGATGAAAATTCGCTCGCAGCATAAGGAAATCAAGCGATTATCTTTTAATATAATATAGCGTATGGGGCACGTTTTTACCGCAAGCTTTTTTTTTTAAGTATGGGTACTATTTTCAAGTTTATTACTGAAGCGATGTTTCACGGAACAAACATTAATAATTCAGTAAGAACTGTTTACATCTAAGCATTTATAGATTTTGAAAGAGGTAAAAAAGAAGTTATTAGAAATCACGACCACGTGAACGGAAAATATTTCAAAGGAAAACTCAGTGAATTTCATAAATACTTTTTAGGGGAACACATAAAAATTTTGTAATTTTATAAATGTTTTCGAATTTATGCATTATTACAATTTGGTACATCGATGTGAAATAGAAAATTTCATTAAAACCATTCGTGGAAACAAGAAACACGGGAATTATTATTTTAATAATCATTGGTATTTATTTTTACTCAAATCTACATATGATCAGGTTCGGAAATGATGCCTGATACAGTGAATCATATGTAAAAAATACTATAGTACTATGTAGTAGAGTATATAGTATAGTATAGTATATAGTATAGTAAATTCAGGTAGAAAAGATGCACACTAAAATTTATTTTCAATAATATATAGACCTCAGTTGTATTTTTCGTATTGATAAAAATTCCAGGTAGTCTCTTCTAACGAAACTATCGTGGGTTATTAATGTAGGATTTCTTATCGTTGCTTACCTCATTTGTATGTATATATGCATCTATATATATATATTTAAGTGTATATATATATATATATATATATATATATATATATATATATATATATATATATATATATATATATATATATATATATATATATATATATATATATATATATATATATATGTGTGTGTGTGTGTGTGTGTGTGTGTCAGTCAGTCAAAATTTTGGTGCATTTTGGTACTTTTCTGTATAACTGTTTACTTCTTGCCCAAGCGATACAGACTGGGTTTGGCACACTGCCAAAAGTACAACTTGCGACGACGAACGGTTTTAGTGTCTGAAATTTTGCTTTCCGGATGGAGGACCGTTATGGGGGAACGTAATCCTATGTTAAAAATTCTGTAAAAGCTTGTTTTGAACTGCAATAGGCGTCAAGGAAATCAAAACGGTGTAGAACGAAGAAGAAATCATTAATTAAAAAATAACTGAAAGCTGAATGCACAGTTTATAAAAAGTAGCAAAAGGTAACATAAATTAGAGGGTAGTTTCATTCGGGTACCTTGATTAGTAAGATCACGGGAGCACTGGAACCGGTTGAGAGGGGGTGAAGATGTCGATAAAGTGTTAAGTAACCGAAGGTTGAGGTAGTAGCACGTATAGAACATCGGGTGAAACCAAACGTGCTACTTCTGCATTCTAAATCAACACAAGAAGAGTATTTCCTATTTTTTTCATTTGTAGTTAAAGGAAAAATTATCTTAGGTTATCTTCCTGTTATCGAAAACAGATACTTATAAACAGATATTGCGTAAAGCAAAATGGAGTAAAATGAAATTTTTGGGAGCGTTGTGTGGGGGTGGGGACCCTTGTGGACGCATACAGCAAACAGTTGCCCCTTTGTCCTCTGTTTCAGCGATTTACCACTGATAGTGGAGATGGATCAATAGGCCTAAAAAGTACAGCGGCACTGTATTTATAAATTAGATTTACTTAATTGCACTTCGTAAAATTCCCTTAAATAACTCCATTAAATTATTATAAATCTTAATGTTACTCTTAATGTTAAGGTTCAATAAAATTACATAAAATCTAACCCTAAATAAAACTGGAAATACCGTTATTAGAAGATAAATATGCATAGGTGCATCCATGTTCCCTTTTCAGCGGTCTTTTCATAGTGACACCAAGCGATAACCTATTATACTCTCGCATCCAACTATGATAGGACACTAATTTTCAAAAAATAACTTGCAAGATTTTGTTTTTATGTATTATTATGTAAAAGTCGTTCCCGTGAAAAAATCGGGACCAGAAAATTGAAAACCCATGATATCGATTACCTCACTATCATTGTTTACGTCGTAGCTGTATATCGGTTCCAGAATCCCTTATCTATTAAAACCCCATTACTATACTAATTAACCGAAAACAATTTTTCGTCGCTTCACAAAAGGGGAAAAAATCCTGATAATTATTCCCTCTCATCACCTTTTCCGATAAACAGGAAAGAAAAGCGAGATTTTTTTCTCACCTATTCTCTCACATCTACGGGAGAAAAAAAACAATGACCAAGCGGCAGGCTGTTATTCCATCATTAGGGTCAAGAAGTAAACGTGTTAAGCATATCCCATCCGATCTGGTGCACGGCACACGCCAGGAATAGATAAAGAGTAAGTTGCGAGGAATCGGGAAAATGATACATTAAACCGTTTTGATGGCCAGAGCGGGCGCGTGATCCTTGCCCCCTAAGCCTCCCTGGCATCTCGTCATGCATCATTCATCTTGCAAAGCATGTGAGAATAAGTAATGCAAAAGATGAGACATCGGAAAAATGACGTGTTTTACTTTTATCCGCATCCTTAGAGTGTAATGAGACAGTAAATGCGAGCGTTGTTGGACTAAGTTTTTGCGCAAACCACCGAGAAAAAACTTTTCCCCAATTATTGGATTTTTCCCTATAAAAACGAACCCCTAATTCTAGAGGATTTTAAAAAAAAAATATTTATTTTAAATTTTCATAGTTTGGTTTTGTACAAATTATTTCCATCATAATATCAGAGTACGAGTTTTATTTTACCGAATTAAGTAATCAGTTCCATTAGAAGAAGATTAAAAAAATATATATATATATTTTTGCATTCGCAGAAATCAGTTTCCAAAAATTTACACAACATTTTCAAATAACAGAAATTAATTCACATATTTTATAGTTTTAGGATATTTATGATATCAGATAAATTTTATTAAAACAAAATATTTTTTCAAAAGCTGAATTCTGCATGTACGTTAAGAAAAGAATTTTAAACAATATTTAATTTTCTCTTAATTTGAGCTGATAGAGTTTGAAAATTTGTAAAATGCCAAACAAACTAAGCTGCCATATTATTAAAACTTCCAGAGAAGGAAAAAAATGTAAACAATGATTACAATTTTCACTCAATAATCATGATGACTCCTTAAGAATAAAAAATATGAATATTCATAGATTAGATCGAATATTCATATTTTTTTCAGTATGAAAACTGTTGGTCATGACTCATAGAAGGGTAAATCTGACAAATCAAGCTGCAAAATTATTAAAACTTTCAAAGAAGAAAAAATGTAAACAATCATTGCAATTTTCACTCAATTGTGATGACCCCATTAGAATAAAAATATCTAACGCTGCAGGTTAATCTAACAAATTCAGCTGCAATATTATTAAAACTTTCAGAGAAGGAAAATGTAAACAATCATTACAATTTTCACTCAATAATTATGATGACTCCATAAGAATTAAAAATATGAATATTCATAGATTTGATAAGTACGCGAAAACTGTGGGTCGCAGCCCATTGAAGGTCAAATCTAAAATCAAGTTGCAACATTATTAAAACTTTCAGCGAAGGAAAAATGCAAACAATCATAATAATTTTCACTCAATAATCGTGATGACTCCATAAGAATAAAAAAATATCTAATGTTGCAGCTTCATCTAACAAAAGCTGCAACAGTATTAAATCTTTCAGAGAAGGAAAAAAATGTAAACAATCATTATAATTTTCACTCAATAATCACGACTCCATACGAATAAAAAATATGAATATTCATAGATTAGATCAGTGGTGCGAAAAATGTGGGTCGCGAGCCATAAAAGGTCAAATCTAACAAATGAAGTTGCAATATTATTAAAACTTTCAGCGAAGGAAAATTGTAAACAATCATCACAATTTTCACTCAATAATCATGATGACCCCATAATAATAAAAGAAAAATCTAATGTTGTAGCTTAACCTAACAAATTAAGCTGCAACATTATTAAAACTTTCAGAGAAGGGAAAAAATGTAAACAATCATTACAATTTTCACTTAATAATCATGATGACTCCATAAGAATAAAAAATATGAATATTCATAGATTAGATTTGTGGTGCGAAACTGTGGGTCGCGAGCCATAGAAGGACGCTAAAATGGGGGAGGGGGTAGCGAACAGTTTGAATAAATTTATATCGTACTGAATTATTTAATTATTTTATAGATTAAAAATACATAATGATGTTAAACGAGGTGGAAAGCAGTCCTACAACTCTTTGTACTTACACTGTCTCCATTTGCTTCTACCCACATGTTGTGAGTGAAACTAGGTGTTCAATATGAGTAGCTATAAAAACCAACAACGTTCGAGACATAACTCGGAAGATGATACGAGAGTCGCATTCTCAAATATTTCATCAAATATTGAACAAATATTATCCAAGGTCTAGGCTCACAACATCTCATTAATTTCTTTTACACCTTAGTTTTATATAAATAGATAAGTGTATAATTTTCAATGTTTTAATCCGTATAATTTTGAAATACTGCTCTTTGTTTAGTTTAAATTTTTGTTAATTTTTACCTAAATGAAAATCAAATACTACATATTAATGTTTAAATGGGAAGTTTTGCTGCCATGAGATTTGACAATAACAAGTGTAGACGGTAAGAAAGACTTTTCTTTATTGTTATTATGCAAAGCAAATGTATACCACAAATCTACAGTTGATTGATTTTTAAAAAAGTTTGTCAAATTTTGCTTACACTTTTTTCTATTTTTTTTTTGTTAGCATACTTCTATTTTTTTTATAATTGTGTTACTACCAAAAATTTTTCAGTGGCGTACGAGGGATTTTTTATTACGAGGGAGTACGAGGGAGTACGAGGGGTTCAGGACATAAAATTCTTCAAATTTTCGAAAAAAAATTTACTGAATGAAAAAATTCTGTGTTCTTTTCAGCTTAAAATGACGTTTAAATCATGTTTCTATCTTTATTAGAACAGGATATATTAAATTTTTTTGCAACATTCTAATAGCAGCCAATCTTTGTTTAAACCTGTAAATCCGTTTTACTGCATGATGGGTTTTTTCACCATTTCTCGTATTTAAATTGTTATTAGTTAAGAACCGTTAAAGATAAATGGTTCAAATTTGGAACATATGATTTTCAATTATTTTATTTTAATTTTGATTTGGCAAATTAAAAAAAATATTTGCTTTTGAAATTATAATTTTTTAAAAATAACTTACATAATTTTAAAAAAAAAATTTACTCTAAATAGTTTTAATTTAAAAAAAAATAATATAAAAAAACGATGAAACAAAATTAAAACTTACATATTTCTGTTTAATTAAAGGAAAAAATTTTGAAATTCGACAAATAATATTTCGAGTTATAACAATTTTAAATTAACTCACTTTTTTTAAAAATTTTAAATTACAAATTTTTAAAAACTTCACGAGAAGTTTTATGATGTGATTTTGTTTAGGAATTATATGGTCAACCATCACAAAATATTTCAAAATATTAACTCCATAAATAAAATTTTTTTAAATATGTCCCGGACCCCCTTAAAAATTAAAAATGGGTCGCGGTTAAAAACAATTTGCCCACCACTGGTCTATGTAACATACTCTAGGACAGAGATGGAGACGATAATCGACATAAATACCCTATATTTGATAACATAGATGTGTCCGATAAATCGTAGACGCTTAGAACAATCTCCTAAAATTTATCGTCATTTGCAATTTACACTGAAATAAAGGAAAAGCACGCCAGTGAACAAAGGCCAAGTTTCTACAAACATCCTTAATTACGTTAGCCCACATTAGACACCTATGAAGCGCAACATTTTATCTCAAGATGTTTTGCGACAAAAGAAGTGATTAAAAAAATGTAATTTTCCGAAAACAAATAAATATTTTAATCGTAATCAAATTACAGAAGATAAACATATTTGCGATTGAAAACAACTTTTAATTAGTTTTTTTAATCATTGTCTTAAGAAATGTTAAAATAACTGGTTTTTTGGAACTATAAAAAAAAACAATATTCAAGCGTAAATGAGGGATTCACTGGCTTTATTACAATTGTAGAAGTGAAAATAAATTTTTGATGGCATTTCATAGCACTCTGTTAAATGTCGTTTTTTTTTGCTTTTTTTAATGAAAAAATAAATTGCAAGTTAATTACTATGCTAAGTCAATTTTCATTAAGTAGCTTTTTATCGTCGGATATTTTATTAGGTTTAATTACGTCGGATTTTGTTTACTTTTAATTCCCAAACAACACTTAAAAATTTCTCCAAATGATTACAAAGGTTTAAAATGTACAACTCTTTTGTCTGTGTCTATTAATGTTTTTTTGGTACTTTACCACCGTCATATACGTTGGAAAATAAATGAACAGAAATGAAGAAATACACACTGACGCTCTGTTCCTGCATTCGAATGTTATTATAGCGATTAATAACGGGTACATGCACTCACAATGAAACGTTCTATTGTTTTTTACGTTTGTATCAGATTCAAGCATCAGTCTTGGTTTGAAAGAGATTTTAGAACGTTTAGTTTCCTTTGAAGTCTTCCATAATCTATTAAATATAAAAAAAAGTTCTCTGAACTTTTGATGAACTAATGTGTATGTCAATAGAATGAGTCAAAAGAAAAAGCATGGTAAAAGCTTGTTAGAAGCGAAACTGTTGCCGATTTGTTTAGGTATTACATTGTAGCAACATTTATATCTTAGAAAATGGGAAAGTATCTTAGGATGCCCTTTTTAGAAATTATAACTTTAAACAGCCTTATGATGTTCTTTTTGCAATTTTAAAGATTAGTTTTTAGAATTTAATTTATTAAATTCTGATCTCGTGGTTTCTTTTCTTTTTGTGATATTTTAAATTAATTTTGCGTCACGTGCATAACAACGAAATAAATTAACAAAAAATATTAAAATACAGTAAAAGATAAAATTTAACCACTAGACTAATTGAGACGGAAGTTTTTTTAAGAATTTAATTCAAATTAGTATGTTTTATGGATGTTAAACATACAAATTAATTGCATACATTGACCGTTGTATTTAATTTGGATATTTTCTTCTACATTATTTTGTCTATAAAAATACCCGTTACGATTTTTTTATAAATATAACTTTTTTGACATTAATTGCATATATTGACTGTTGTATTTAATTTAAATGTACTCCGTATCGAAACACGGGTATTCAGCTGGTTTATGTATAATATAATACCATATTTAAATTAATAGTCGTTTCATAGCACCAAAGGGATAATCATGAGAGAAAAATATTTTATACCTCCCTTTGTAATGTGCCTAAGTTCATGGAAATGACCATGTGACTTAGGCAGCGTTACAGAAGTGTTTCGCCTTATAGCAGTCTATTTTTGTGTACATTGCAATTGCATATACATCAGGGAATTACCTCATCACGCTGAAAACAAGAAGGCCATGGACTTCTTGTACCTACTACTATAAAACACATTTCTGGGGTTTGTACAAATAACTTCAAAGGTGACCTTGCAAGACTTTGAGTAAGTCTCCACAGTACTTTTTTGGAAGCACCCCACTCTGCATTAAAAGTACCGCAGGTTGTTGCAGAGCGTTTTGAAGGCACCGGTGTAAAAAACTCGGAAAGACCAGTCCATAGTCCTGATCTGAATTCTGTTCAGCATGTTTCGTTTGAAATGGAGAATAGAGAACCTGTGCATCAGAACCGGCCGTGAGAAACAACTTGGGCAATATTACACTGCAAACAGTATGAATAACGTTGAAACAGGCCACAACTTCTCCAAGCAAGTTAACTCATTGTACAGCGTAGTTCGGCTTGTTACGGAACAGACAGAGGAAAGTTAGGTGTAGTAAAAGTAGACCAACGATAGCCCTACTGAGCGATGAATTTCTTCTCTGAATGCGATAAAACTTTGGGTTGAACTGAAGCGTCCTGTTCCTGCGCTTCAACACCGCTAAAGGAACAGAGCTGTACTGAGTGCTGATCTATAGGCTTGGTGATGGTAAATTTTAATTAACAATTGTTAAAAAAAGACTAGACGAGCATTCCAGGAAGAGTAAGGGACGTCACATAAGACGAAGGTCCGCACAATAAAACTTCTTTTTTGTCCGAATATTAATATTTGTACAGAATGTGTCCCAAGTTTCTTTTTTTAGTCTATAACCCAATATTCCCCGAAATTTTGAGCATTTTTTTTAGAGAAAATTTCTTGACAGAACATTTTACTCTTCTTGAGGACACTTCAAGAAGAACTCTCTGGCCTGCAGATTAACATATTCATTGTCCGAGTAGATATTGCAATTTTTCAAAGCCATTTGTCGACCAGACTCTTCCCTAACAAGAAATACATTCATGTTCCTGGTCAATCAATATCCTAAATGGTCACATACACCCGAACAGAAAGGATCCCTAATGACTACAGATAAATTCATGGCTGGTGTGCTGGCAGATCGTCGGATAGATCTTTTGCATTATTTATGAACTTTTTACGCATTAATTACAAATAATTGTGGTAAATTTTTTATGTTCATAAACGTCCCTTTCATCAAAGTTTTTTATCACAACATTTTGCAGTATATGATATGCAGGGAGTAAGAATAAAAATAATTTTCTACCTTTTTTAAAGTTTACATGCGGAATTTTCAGTATTAGTATGTAATGTTTTAGATAAAGTTGTTTTAAAATAAAGAAATAATCTTTTCAACGTGGTAAATTTTACTAGGTTATAATTACGTTGGATTCCGTGTATTATCAACTTACATAAAGCTCAAAAATGGTTCTCCAAGTATTTACAAGAATTTTAAAAGGAAAATTCTTATCTAGATAGCACCTGTCCCTAGTTGTGCATTTTACAGGTTCTGCAGAAAATCCTATGAAAACATTTTCAGATAATGTGTCCTTTACACACGCACAAACATTGTGCTCTGAGGCTCAGTCCGGAAAAATTGTGCAAATCTTGATAATGGAATATACGTATTTAGTGAAAAATTCTATTATATTTACGATGGAGCCGAAGAGTAGAAATCAGATTTACATTTGAAATGAATTTTAGAATAGTTAATTTCATTTAGTCTTCCTTAATTTATTAAGCTTAATTCATTAAAAGTTTCTGAAATTTTAGAAATGTGTGAAAAGGAGAAAGTATGATAAAAATTAAAGCTTCCCCAAAAAGAAAATTGCTTTAAATGTAGAAATATTTACATCTTTAGCAACATGTAACAATTATCTTCGAAATTATGAGAAATATTTTTAACCGTTCCCAAAAATCCTTCTTTCTTAAAAAAAAAACCCTTCGATAAATTTGATAAAGCATACTTCTTGAATTCTAATTCATAATAACAACGGGGAGGTATAGCTGACCTGTTTCTATCCTTTTTTTTACCACTATCAGCACTTGCATATAAAACCCCAGAACAAGATTTGCTGGCATAAAAAATGTTGATCACAGCTTTGGAAGAAATTAACAAGAATAAAACATAATTTTCAATGCGGGAAAAGAATTACACTGAGATGTATTAAGTATAACAGTTCACGGATTAAGGATTTCGAGTGCGCTTAATCTAAGAACACAAAACACGTATAATTCATACTTGGAAAAGAGGTATAAAATCCACTCAAAACAAGTTAAAAGGGGTTAAAAAAGAATCAGGATGGATTGGAAAATGACGCTATTGAAGTGGATCTCAAGATGATATTTTAAGATGATTCTTTACTCCGCAAAACAATAAAATTAACAGCCCTCTTGACCTTGGTTTCTCCAAGTGAGAAGTTTAGTTAATAAGGCCCTTTATTCATCTGAGTTTTGACGAGAGGCTAGATTTGTCGGATCAAGAGAGAATATACTGACGTTTTGTGATGAACGAAAACTATTCGAGCCAAGCTGTTAGGACTAGACTGAAATGTGAGAACGGGTTGTATAATAGTATTCCAAAGCATTGTCTGTCATAAGTTTAATACAACTGCCAAAGATCGCAGATTATTTTATTACCATTAGAATTCGATCTTCATATTTTCCCTTTATAGTGACATATGGTATAAAACTTAGAAAGACAGATCAAAATTAAAGCTGTTAAAAAATTTTTTTTAAGTAAAAGTTGAAGAAATTTAAAAGGCAGTGACTCTGCCACGAAATATAACCCCCCCCCCCCAAAAAAAGGGAAAAAATTATAAATAAATAAATTTTTAAAAAAATGAGTGAGATTCATGGAAATAAAGATTTCATGGCTCGTACAGTAATTCTTTTGGCCCGTGATCGACAGGGAAAATTCTTCCCGGACTCTTAACACATGTCATGTTGAATTAGACGCCCTGTGGTACCATAAAGATCCTTCACAACAGATGACTCTTTTTATTTTGAAGCAACCCTTAATAGAATGTACAATTTTTTTAAAGCTTTACTGATGCCGAAATTAGCAACAGAAGAAAACACTCAAAGTTACATCTTCTGTTAAGAAAGATAGAAATAGAAGACGAGAAGAAACGAAAGCAAGAAATAGAAGAAAATAGTAACCTAGTCTGACCAAGAGCATATTTTGCTGGAAAATTAGAAGTTCCCATGGGTCACATCCTGTTGTAAAATGAATGATTATTAATTTAAATAAAAAGGTAGAGTATATTTTTTAATCATCGAGGTATGTTAAAGAGCTGTTACTCTACTTCTTAAAGATTATTCTCCAACGTGGCATAGACCCATCCACACCTCGAAATCGATGGCTACCTTATTATGGCCAACCATATAGGTAAGCCTACAGCTCTTCCTATGAGAGAACACCCTAGGTCTTATCCGGGATTTGAACCCGATCTCACGCTGTAGAAGTCGAGAAGTTAACCACTGGATGATGTGGGAGAAGCTTCTTAAAGATAGAAAAAAAGATTAAAAATAGATTTAATTTAATTTTTCTACATATTTTGTTCTATATTCTCTGTAACCATCTATTTTTTTTGTGTTTTAAGCATTATCTATTTTTAAAGAAATAAATAAGTAAAATTAAAGTCTCTGTTTTTGGGCATGCAAAATTTTAACGAATATAAATTATATCCTCGAAATATTTACTTATAATTTATACAAAGTATAATATACGTCACGATAGCGTCACTTTTCCAAGTTTAAAATTTTTATATGCCCCAAACTAAGATTCATGGATATATAAGAGCTTAAGGGTTTAAACTGTAACAAAAGTTGAAAAAAAGTAATCTTAAAAACAAGTAGCCGTGCAGCAAATGAGTTGAAAATGTTTGAAAGTAATCTTACTTAATGATCCGAAAATAAGATTAGATGAGATTCAGGGG
Source organism: Dolomedes plantarius (assembly GCA_907164885.2). NCBI lineage: Eukaryota > Metazoa > Arthropoda > Arachnida > Araneae > Dolomedidae > Dolomedes > Dolomedes plantarius. The sequence goes on from OU015497.1 coordinate 149,401,056, forward strand.
AGAAACTGTTTGTTTACGGACACCTACACAAAGATTTTCTCATAGACTCAGAAAGATGTTATATAATCTTTCCTCACTAAAGACGTTACTTTATATTTTATTTAAAAATCCCAGTGTGAATATTTACAAAAGAAGCCTTTTAAATATTTACAACCTGAGAGACAACATCCTAAAAAATTATGTATCTGCATTAAATATATATAAAAACAACTTGTGTTTGGGAGTTTAACCTGTTCTTTTCAAATTCTACACATACGCATAAAAAACGTTTATAGTTTCTTTTTTTTTGTTGCAAAAGTACAAAGTCCCCAGAGTTTTGACCCATAACCGAATAACATTTCGAAAACATTCGAGTGTTATTTTTTTCAAAACTAAAAAAGTACCGCTTAACAAAGTTCATTTATCATTTCTTGAAGGCGAACGACGAATCAATACCTTGTTGCAAGACGCTCCGAAAGCGGGTGGGTGGGTGAAGTTACTTTTTTTTCAACGGTACGGGTCTAATGGGAAAGTGAGGAGTTGCTGTACGTGATTGGAAGCATTGATCACGAATCTAAAGTGTCACTCTAACATTTTCCTCAGCGGAGAATTTTAGAGAAAACTCTGGGAACAATCACCGGGCACAGGTAAGGTTGCAATCATTTGCTTGCAAAATTTTCAATTTCTCCTCTGGATGCAAATAGTGGATGTCGATTAAATAATTCCTCCTTTGATATCGGGTTGTGGAGATCATGAGATCATTGATTCCTCTCATTTTATGAGGTGCAGTACACCCAACATAAAAAGGTTAATAAGTAATTCAAGCCCAAGAAAAATTTTATCTAACTACAATTACGTTCCCCTACGTGAAAAGAAAAAAATTACAATTTATGACTTGGTGGGCAATGGAAATATTCTAGCCGAAAAAAATGACCTGTAGCCAGAAGAAATTCAACCATTGCCAAGCCCAGGGAAGTGAAGTATCAAAATTAGAATACCTCTGTGTTCTGCATAAAGTAGTAACTGCACTTAACTAAGAATTTACTAAGAATTTTTTGCGCAACACTTCTTAGTTTAAGTAAATTTACATTTGGTGGGACGGGCGTGGTGTTCTAGTTGGCAAAGGCAGCGAGCCAGCGATCTGAACGTCACTCGGCCTGTCGTTGACAAATCCATCACCGTGTACACAAATGGCGGCTGGTGCACGAAAAATCTGTCATGGCTGCAATGTCCTCCAAGTTCTCAAATTTACCTCTGTATGTGAGGGTCAAGTGTACCGGTCTCGTCACTTGACTGGGTTCTAAATTACGGGACCTGCTTGTAGAGGGTACTGCTGGCCACCTATACGGTGCCCCCTTAAATGAATGACCAGCAGTCTCGAGGTGTATGTACAGGCGAATGTCTGGCGAAAAGTGCTTCAGCATTCGAAAAAAAAATGGTGATATCTCTGGTAAGGAATTATGTAAAACTTCATAACGTTATTATGAAATTTTATCAGTGTCTTAGGCCGTACACCGAAGTAGTGGTGTAATATCTCTTCCCTTTGTTATTCGCATTATAATTTTATTTCTTATAAAAGAACCTTTGTAAAGTCACCGAACATCTTAATGTAGGTATAAAGTTAAAACTTCTTTAAGAGTGTTAGGAACACAAAATTTTCGTATTTTTCCATAACTTCCTATTTTTACGTATATCGTAATAATTATAACCCCCCTCAGATGTTTCTTTATATAACGATAACTTGACATCTAAAAAATAATTAACCAATTTAAAACTTTGGTCTCAAAGGCTCGAAATTAAATTTTTTTTTCGGCGTGCTTAGTTTTCGATGTATTGGCTGAACCAACAACACTGCATATTTTGTCTACAAAGAACAAAGACGGTTACAAAATACGTTTTTTGCAGGATTCATAAAAATTATATTTATGAATGTTTTAATCCCCTTAAACAGCAGAAAAAATCGTTTTTTACAGAATAATGTTTGCTGTAGAGAAAAATATTTTTTAAGAATTTTTTTCTGAAAATCTAAAAAAACTGAACACCGTTGACAGAAAACAGAATAAAAAAGCTGCAAAAAATTTCGATAGATATATTTTGCAAGGAATTTCACATATATTCTTTTGCCGAGAGAAAATCTTGAAAAATTCTAATTATGTACAAATTATTAATTACAAATTATATTCATCAGGTCACGTATAGACAGTAGAGCAAAATAAAATTTATGTTCCAGTGTAATCATTGAAAAATGTGTGATTTATGCTTTACGCCTGTTAGATAAAAATGCTCTATTTACGAATTTTGAGTCTTGGTGAACCCCGTTACACTTGTCCTTTTGGAAATCGCATTGACACTGTAAAGCAGTGGTGTCGAAACGTTGAAAACTGTATGACCGTTTAATAAAATATATTTTAATATGTCTGTCTTATTTTTGGAGGCAACTACTTAGCAAAAAGATCTGCGTATAGAAACTTCTAACGAGTTGAGGTGTCTCTTTACTGTCGGGCATAAGTTACTGCTTCAGTTGGCGTATAACTCTAACCTACCACCTCTTATTCAACTGCATATCCTAGGCCTGCTACATGCGGCCCGCGAAGGATTTTGTGAAGATGCATAATAATAAAAATCTAAAGAACACATAATATTATTTTAAGATTTTCATATTGCGAAAGGAAGATATAAGCATAGAACATTAATATTTATTTAATCTTAACAGAAACCCAATAATTAATTTTTATTACATAAAATATCTTTTGCTTTCTCATCTTTCCTATTATCTTGCCACCAGCAGCAGCTCTCAATCTATATATACTGCTGGCCACTGTAAATGCAACACCCTGAAGGAAACATGCAAACAACATGAAATTTACAACATGCAAACAACATAAAATTTACAACATGCATTAGCGGAGGTGAGATATGCAAATGATTAGAATTTCAGCGCAGACGCACATCACGCTCGCCTGTGGCGCCACTTCAAAGCGCTATTTAAGGCTTGGAGATTTCGACGATTTCAAGTTCGGCGATTGTGTTTTTCTTGTGGTTCTTTCAAAAAAAACGATCAATTATGCCTCGTCGAAAACAGCGATCATCTTTTGATCAAATATCCGAGTTCGACAGAGGAAGGATAGTGGCCTACCGAGATTGTGGATTATCTTTCAGGGAAATCGGTAGTCGTGTTGGACGAAACCAAACAACTGTAATGCGGATATGTGATCGTTGGATGCAGGAGGGTACGACGGACCGGCGTGTTCGATCGCATCCACTTCAGCGCACCACTTCACGTGATGACAGGCAAATTGTGCGCATGGCAGTGACGGATCGCTCAGTCACATCAAGAACCATAGCACAGCACATGCAGTCTGTAACGCATCATCCAGTGTCTGCGCGTACCATTCGACGCCGTTTACAGCAGAGTGGTCTGTCCTCAAGACGTCCATTGCTTTGTCTACCCTTGACGCAGAACCACAGACGTCTCCGCCGCCAATGGTCCGATGACAGAAAGATGTGGACGGCAGAATGGAATGAAATTGTCTGTACTGACGAGTCACGCTTTTGTCTGCAACACCACGATGGTCGCATTCGAGTCTGGAGACACCGTGAAGAGAGGATGCTGAACATCTGCGTTATGCACCTCCACACTGGTCCTGCACCGGGTATTATGGTATGGGGCGGTATTGGATATTACTCTCGCACACCTCTAGTACGCATTGCCGGTACTTTAAACAGCCAGCGCTACATCTCCGAGGTGTTGGAGCCAGTTGTCCTTCCTTACCTTCAGGGCTTGCCCACAGCCATATTTCAACAGGATAATGCGCGACCACACGTGGCACGCATTGTCCAACGGTTCTTCGTCAATCGCCAGATTGAATTGCTTCCCTGGCCGCCTCGCTCTCCGGATCTTTCGCCGATAGAAAACATGTGGTCCATGGTTGCTCTACGATTGACCCAGATTCCATCCCCAGCTGCCACTGCAGATCAACTTTGCCAACGTGTGGAAGCTGCTTGGTCTGCTGTACCCCAAGAACTCATCCAAAGTCTCTTTGAATCAATGCCGAGGCGTGTGGCAGCGGTGATCTCCAACAATGGCGGCTACTTTGGCTACTGATTTTGGAAGGAACCACACTTCACAGAAGTCTATAAATTTAATCATTTGATACTTGGTCAACATGTTATCTACAAAATAAATTTTGTTGTGATATCTCTTGTGTTTCTTGGTGTTGCAATTTGGGTGGCCAGCAGTGTATATAAAACAGTTTCGTAACTGACTGACTGATGGATAACGCACAGACAAACCGCTGGACCTAAAGTGTTGAAATATAGCATGACGATTTTTCTTATAGTGTAGGGGTGCCCTAAGAAAGATTTTGGAAAAATTCTTCTTAGTTTTTTTTAAAATTAAATTTTTAAGCTGTTTTTGTAACATTCTTTTAAGTTTGCATTTAAAATAATAATTTGAGGGTTATAAAATGTATATCACGAGAAAGATCATAAAAATTCGTTTAAAATGAAATCTTTTTGAATGTTTACTCCCATTTTCTGATTTTTGGGGAATTTTTAAAGATTAATGTTTAGAATTTAATTTATTAAATGCTGATCACGTGGTTTCTTTTCTTTTTGTGATATTTTAAACTAATTTTGCGTCATGTCCATAACAACGAAATAGGCAAAAAATTATTTTTTTTCTTGCAAATGCGGCAGACGATTGGACATTATCCAAAAAAATATTAAAATACAGTAAAAGAAATGCTCCTCAAACTGTACTACATTAACTGTATGTACTATATTCCTTAGTATGTTCTATTAGATTTAATTTGAATATTTTCTTCTACATTATTTTGTCTATAAAAATATCCGTTGCGATTTATATATATATATATAGTTTACATTAATTGCATACATTGACCGTTGTATTTAATTTGAATGTACTCCGTAGCGAAGCACTTGTATTCTGCTAGTAAAGTAATATGGCCCTTATCCCAGTTCGAGCTGTGCATGCCTGGCCTATCCTAAAGACGAAATGAAGGGATCCGCAGATGGAAATGCTTCTTCTGGAACTAAGAGTTTGGAGACGATTTTGAAGGACGCTACATGAGTTATTTGCATCATGTACTCAACGATTAGAAATGAAGAGTGAATAAATGCATTTAAATATGAAGTGATTTTAAAAAAATAGAATGTGTTATACTTAGCTGCAAGGAAAAATTTCTTTCACTAAATAAACATTCTGGTTTGCGAATGATTATTTTCAAATAAGCATTATTACGATCCAGGCAAATAATTAATCAGTAAAAATGGTACTGAACAACATGCAGGGTGATACTCAATAACAAACTGGTTCATTAAACATTGATATTAGCTTTTATTTTGAAAATGTGTTTGCAGTGGGATAATGATGAGAAAGAGAACTGATTTACAGATACACATACCTTAGGTTCTTATATCTTAAATGTACCAAAATGACCGAAAATACATATTCAAGAATAATAAATATGGTTATATTGAATGTTGTTAACAATGTATCCAATATAGTATATAAGTATCCAATATAGTATATAGTATATAAGTATTCAAATCAAATTTTTAACGTAGGATTACGTTCCTCCATAACGGTCCTCCGGAAAGCAAAATTTCAGACTCTAAAACCGTCCGTCATCGCGAGTTATAATTTCGGCAGCGCGCCAAATCCAGTCTGTATCGCTTGGGCAAGCAGCAAACAGTTAAACAGAAAAATAGCAAAATGCGTCAAAATTGTGACATATTATATATATATATATATATATATATATATATATATATATATATATATATATATATATATATATAGAGAGAGAGAGAGAGAGAGAGAGAGAGAGAGAGGGAGAGAGAGAGGAGAAGGTGGGATTATGGATCCCCCTTTTGTTTTTGGCTCATTGTGGTCATACCAAAGACTGATTTTCATATTTTGGGGCTCTAAACTCTTCCATAACTCATCATATAAACATCCTTAAGTGTATTTCCCGTTAAATCAAATTTTAAGATGTATACCATCACATAAGTGAAAAAAGTCAAAAGTTACAGGTGACCCAATGTGGAGGGTAATATGGACCCCCACCTTTTTTACCAAAAAATCCTTTATCTATTTATTAAACAACTGGAAACTAAAAAGAGAGAAGTTTTTAAATGAAAAAGTGAAAGAAAGATAATATATTATTATACAGCTGGATCATTAAATATCATCTATATAAAAAAACTTTAATTTTGGCGACAAAAGTCGCAAATATAAAACTCAGCTTCGGCTCCGGTGCACACAGAATGAGTCCAGTGTCGGGTCATCACACAACGAATCCAAAGTTCTCCTCATGTGTCATCTTTGAATGCACCTTCACAGAACATGCACGATACTTCTTGCTGGTCTGGGCCATCTCTGTAAACATATAGGCTTGTATTCACACAGAGGAATGAGCTCTTCCTATTGCTCCGGATGGGGCTCCATTCATAAGCTGATCGGTTAAGTTTTTACGAGTAAATATCATCATTGGTGGAAAATATGTTCCCCCAGCACTCATGCAGCATACCATCTCTAGAAAATAGGCCACTAACTCTTTTTCAGTGTAATCTGGTAAAACAGGCTCACTCCCTAGTTTTTGTGCCAGAAGATGGCCGAATGGCTAGCACTGGCATTTGGTTCAGATCCTGTGGGTGCAAGTCCCACTGATGGCATGGATGTTTGTAGCCGTTCGGAATCGGATTTAAACTGTAGGTCCCAGTCTAATTAGCCCTTATATAACAAAAGTTGATAGTAGCGCTCCAAACCAAAACTAAACCCTAGTTTATGTATAACCAAATCTGCTGCTGGCTTATCCACTTGTGAAGCCAGTAATCTCAAAGTTATTCTTGATACACCAAACACTCTAGCAGCCTTCTTTAGTCCCATTTCTCCGCATCTTAGCTTCTGGATAGCCTTAACCATCTTCACCCTATCCCAACTTCTTCTGCGCACTACAGCATCCTTGCTAGCGGGAGATTTCTTCTCAACTTGCATTCTTAGCTTCCAGAATAACCGAAAAGGATTACAAAACATGAAAATAAAATGCATCACAATAAAATCCTCTGTGGAATCGCATTTTCTCATGTAAACATTATTATTACATCATCGAAATTGGTTGTTGGTAATATGGATCCGGGTCCATATTTCAAACAACGCCATCTTGTAAACAAACTCGTTTTTCACATTATGAGTTACATCGAATTTAATTTCAAACTAGCTCAAAAGGAACATCATATCGTGTAGAATAAGGCACAGGAATCAGTTTTTAAAAAACATAGTAGCAGATATGTAAAATATTCACTTTTACTTTCCCCAGAAAAGTTTGAAAACTCGAAAAACAAACAATTGGCCACAGGACGTCATTCGCGAGTGAACTGAGGTCAATGACCTTGACTATCCATTGCAGCCACCTAGGGACTCTAGATCACACCTATAATTAGCACCTGCACCTGCGCATAGGGCAGATATTAAGGTGGTCCATAATAAATGCAGGGTCCATAATCCCACCTTATCCTCTATATATATACATATACACATACGTACATACATATAGATACATATATACATAACACATACATACATATATACAAACAAAAGAGGTAAGCAACGATAAGTAGTACTACGTTAATAACCCGCGGTAGTTTCGATAGAAGAGACTACCTGAATTTTTTTTTCTGTTTGTTTCGACGGGGAAAGAATCCACACAATCTATAGGACCTTTACCAAGTGGAAAATGCAGTAGCAGAAGTTGATTCATTTCATCTTTAGACATTCATCAGATTCGGATAGTTAAACAGTGAGAAAGCATTTTATTTTTCAACTACCAAAAGCGATACGGTAAGAAAAAAAAACAATGCAGCGAAATTTGCTCTACCTTCTCTCACTCGAATTTCTTCTCTTTTATTCTATGTCCACAACAACGAAGTTTCTCTCATACGAGGAAGCACTTAAAACAATGCAAATATACAAGATAATTAGGCAGTTTTTAACTTTTAGTTTTTACTACGCAAAGGGACAATTGTTTTGTCTGATGGGTATCAGCAGAAACAATTGTTCACTGCTTTACCGTTTTTTGAGTTTATTTGTACTGTTAAACTCTGTTTCTGGAATAATACATGGTAAATTCATTAGAGCAAAGAGCAAATTTTGGATTTTGATGTACACGATAATTGCTTTGAATCTTTAAACATAAGTTGAAATCAGATTTTAAAAATGTATTCCATTTCCCTTCTTTGCGTAGGTTATTTATTCAGCCTGGAACTGGAATATTGATCATATTGATCTAAAACGGTAAAAAATGAAAATTTGCATCTTTCTAAATAAATATGAGGAAAAAAGGCTTTAATTATGGATGAAAGTTACATGCAAGGGATAAAATTACATCAAACTTCCGCCCAAATCAGCTTTAGATTTATTGCGATTCAAAATCTTCTGAGCTATAAATGCCTCTCAATTCAATTATTTTTTCCAAAAAAAAAAAATATAATTTTATGTTGTCAATTCCTTTTAGGAGAACCTGTAAATGTAAATTCTATCGCTACGAATTTTACTGGTAAAACGTAATTGAAAAAAACTACAGATCTTTATAACAACATCGAGCATGAAAAAGTAAATTTATTATATTTAAAACCCTCGGGCATTAAAAATGTAACTTTATGTTACTTAAAAGAATCTAAAATTATCTAACTTTATAACTACCTTTTTAACTACGGTTTAATTACTTTGAAAGCAAAAAAATAATGACTGTATATTTCAGAAGATAAATTCAGAGGTCTAGGAATTTTGAGTGGCTCCATTCATAGAGCCTGAGCCTTCAGTGCTACACACACACACACACACACACACACTTATATATGCCAGGGTAAGCCAAAAGTTCGTAAAAACTTTAAAAATTCATAAAAAAGGAAGAAATCATGATAAAGAAGTGCGATTTGCAAGAAAGGGCTCACAAGGAAATCAGATTTTTCTTTTAGCATCCATAAAAAGTTAAAAAAGTTTAAAAAGTTAAAAAGTCACCGGTAAATGGCACTGACATGCGAGAGATTCAGCAGAATTATGCAAATCGATCTTACAATAAAAGACCGTGATACACGAGGAGTTGGAGGATCGGCCACGAAGTGGAAGACCCTCGTTGGTGGAGGGCCGCATTACTGTACTGCGGTGGAAACCGTTATAGCGGCGGAATCGTCCACGGAGAGTAGCAGTGCTCGCAAATATGGACCAGTGACTCTACGAGTACCTTTTTAAATTTTTATTTTGCTGCTAAAAAATCCGACTTCCTTGTGAGCCCTTTCTTGCAAACTGCACTTCTTTATCACAATTTCTTCCTTTTTCATGAATTTTTAAAGTTTTTACGAAATTTTGGCTCACCCGTTATATATATATATATATATATATATATATATATATATATATATATATATATATATATATATATATATATATATATATATATATATATATATATATATATATATGTATGTATATATATATATATATATAAATATATATATATATATATATATATATATATATATATATATATATATACATACATATATATATACATATATATATATATATATATATATATATATATATACATATTATATATATATATATATATATATATATATATATATATATATATATATATATAAAGTAATATACAGGTCGTTGAAGGGAATATTAAAAATGTAAGAGTGTAGGAATTGTTCTGGACTTCTGAGAATTTGTCATGAGGCCTGGAATATAATTTTAAAACAACACTTTCGGGAACAAAACATCTCCTCTGCAACGAGAAAATAAGAAGTGTTGACGGTAATCTAGAAGGCGAGCGATCAATCAATATCATACTTTTAATTTCTGGCGCAACGAAGAAGTATTACTTTTCATTCTTTCCCCGCTCTAATGGAAAAGCAGGGACAAAATGTACGTGGTCAGACACAATGATGTGGAGAACTGGAAGAAACATGTCCCAGAATTTTATTCCCACTCTCTCAAAAGATGTTGATTGCCCGGTGACATTTCTGTCACATGGAATAAATATGTTTCTCGGGAAGTTTCGGAAGTTCATTGGAGACGGTTTAAATAATAAACACGGAAATGCAGACTCGACAAAAAAAAATCGGATTCTTTTGTTTGAGGTAAGTATTATATATCAGCGCGTTCTTTGCTTATTTTTGATATGATTAAAAATTAGATATGAAATCGAACTTTCATTTTGTGTAAAGATGAAAAGTTCCCCTGGGGAATACATTACTGGACATGACATGAAATGGAAATACATTAAATGTAACAATAATATTCCCTAGATAAAGTTTCACTGGGAGAGATGAAAGTTCAGTTAGGGAATTACATAATATTTCCTTATGTGAAAATATGAATTTATTTATTAAAACAATTAGGAGTGAAAAAGTATTTAATTGTCTTTTTTTTCAAATTCACTGCGAAATATTGGAATTAGGTAAAATGAATGAATCAGAGGAAAATTCCCGATGAAAAGCTGAAATTCTTTCTCTGTTAAATTAAATATATTTCTGTATGAAAATGAGATGTGATTATAAAATTATTAATGAATATATATTATAAATTTAAGAACTTACCCTTTCTGAATTTCGTGAAATTTATCCAGATCAGAATACAGGAAATTGAAATAAAAAAATTAACCTTCTAACTTTATGGTCTAAAGGAAAAAAAATCTAATCTTCAGTCTTTATCCTAGCTGTATATGTGTGGCGTTTTTACCTGTGCATAAATTATAGAATATCGTAACTCTTTTAGAGTAGACAGTTAGTCTCCCACAGTTGCAAACGACCATAAATGCTACTCAAAGTAGCATTAATATGCTATAAAACAACAGTAAGTCTTAAAGTTCTTACAGAAAAACCATTTCCAAATGTCGATAAAATAGTATTAATCTCCTATGGAGTTTAAATATAATTCAAATAACAGTTAAACTTTTGCACGAATGAAATTTTCCTGAGTCAACAAAATAGAGCTTATCTCCTATGCGGTGTAATTATCATGCCACTAATCGTAAAAGTTCTCCTTTAAAACCGTGTCAACAAAACAATCCCCTGACTGCAATGCCAATAACTTTAAAAGTTCTCAGTGCGGGGCATTTCCTGACAATCGTATCAGCTCACAACTGATGAAGACCACAGTTCAATTCTCCCGCGCTGGAGGCCAATCTGTGGCCAAATGGATGAACAGTTATCGGAAGTTGAGGCTTCGTGGATTGTTAACTCAACTCTCGTATATGTGACATGTGTGAGCAGCATGGTACTTCCAGTGTTGCACTTTCCCGATGTGCTTCCTTTTTAGGCTGTTGGTTAGAAGCCATATTGGATTCGCTCGGCTCAATGTTAAACTATGGAGACAATTTTTCAAATGATTGTCAACTTGGATTTAAGTTTTTTTTTAAAATGTACTCTGTAATTGAAAAAGAATATTTTTTGCTCCGCCATCTTTTATATTCTTTAAAAGAAACGCAAATAATATTTTTAAATTTTCCTTATTTGGGGGAAAAAAAGGTGGCATTCTGTGTTTTAAACGCAAATTATTTCCTTTCGTGGACGAAATTTTTAACATGAAAAGAATACCAGGATAAAACATTCTTTCTCTACTACGGAGTACAATTTAAAAAAAAAATCTCTCAACCAAGGGGAACAATCCAAGGGGATAATCATTGCAAAATTTTTCTCTATAGGTTAACATCGAGTTGAGCGAATCCAATGGCAACTACCTAGAAGCCTTAAGATGTTCTCCGCTGCATGCCTTCTTTTCTTACCATATCGACAGATTAGATGGGCATAGTTAGGACTGTAAACCGTGTGCCTAACAAATGGATATCAAGATTTTAACCTTTCATGTTTACTTTTTTTTGGGGGGGGGGGGGGGAGAGTTCAGACAGTCGGGTATCTAGACAGTCCTGTATCTCTTTGTAAGCTATTCTTCTTTATTTATTAACGCGATGATTATAATAATATAAAATCATCAGGCGAATTCTTAGATCTTCAAGAAACATTAGTTGGTACCCGTCAAAAAATGACGACTGGATGGACTGGAAAGTAAATAAATGTACTAATGCACAAATTATACCCAACACATCTTTGCCAAATGTTGAAAATCATAATATTAAGAATAGAGAAATACACTTTAAAAAATTACTATTGAACCCAATAGAAAGAAATATGGTTATTCAATAGCGTGAAATAAACAATTTTCGTCAGGTTTAAATCTGTATCCCTCAAACATAATTAAAAATAAAAATGGCAGAGAGAGAGAGAGAGAGAGCTAGAGGGATTCCTCTGAATAAAAACAAATTAACTTATTTATGCAGTCTTGTGCTTAGTATCTAAATCCAGAGGTAAACATGTCACTGAGCATGCGAAGAAAGCAATTTTTAACTGTAAATTATCACTAATTAATTGATTTTACGGTTAAAAGAACCAAATTTGAGACATCTTTACATTAATATTCTTCGTTTAAGACCAAAATGAAGTAAATGGATGCAATAGTTTTCTCTCAAGGACTGCCCAAAGAATCGGCTTAGCAACTTAAATACACTCATGGACAAAAAAATTAGCGCACCAAGAAATAATTGCGGGATCGTAACGAAACTTGCAATGAAGGTACATGTCGGGGAGATATGCAAATGATTAGAAATGCAGCGTGATTGCGCACTACGTATAGCCGGTAGAGGGCGTTGAACATCGTACTCTGTGGAGTATAAAACAGGTAACCAAAGCTTGTTTGAGTGTGCTGAATCATTTACAAAGGAAGAGCTGAGATAGACATGCCATTACGCCGTGTTCGAAGACAATATAAGCAGTTGTCGCAGTTTGAGAGGGGGAGAATCGTTGGGATGATGGAAGCTGGGTGGTCAGCTAGGCGAGTAGCTCGTCAATTAGGCCGCTCTGATTGTGTTGTGAGGAGGTGTTGGGACCAGTGGACCCGAGAGATGTCATGTACACGAAGACCAGGCTCAGGACGCCCTCGACAGACCAGTCGTCGAGAAGACCGCCACATCGTAAGAAATGCACGCGTACAGCCAACTGCTTCATCGGCCGCCATCCAGGCACAGGTAGCACCTTCACTAGGGGCCTCTGTGTCTTCTCGAACCATACGAAGGCGCCTGGCTGAAGGACAGTTGGTATCGCGGCGCCCATTACGTGTGCTGCCCTTGACGTCCACCCATCGACGCCTCCGTTTGGAGTTTTGCCGCGCACGAGGAAACTGGACTGCAGCGGAATGGAACCAGGTCGTCTTTAGCGACGAATCCAGATTCAATCTCGGCAGTGATGACAATCGTGTTCGTGTGTGGAGAGCCCGTGGTGAACGCTTAAATCCTGCCTTTGCTGTACAGCGACACATCGCTCCCATAGCTGATGTAATGGTATGGGGTGCCATTGCCTACAATACACGGTCACCCCTAGTATTGTTCTGTGGCACCATGACAGACCAGCGGTATGTTCATGAATTCCTGCAACCACATGTGTTGCCACTCATGCAACGGCTCCCAGGAGCCATTTTTCAACAAGACAATGCTCGGCCTCATACGGCAAGGGTGTCACAAGACTGTCTTCGCACTGTTACTACCCTTCGTTGGCCTGCCCGATCCCCAGATTTGTCTCCAATCGAGCATATCTGGGATCATTTGGGACGACGAGTTGGGCATCCCACGAGTTTGAACGAACTAGAGGCAAGGTTGCAGCAAATATGGAACGAAATGTCTCAAGACATCATACAGAACTTGTATGACTTATTGCCCGATCGTATCGCATCATGCATTCGCGCTAGAGGGGGTCCAACGGAGTATTAACTCCTCCGTACTTTTGCCTTTTTCTCTGAAATAAATTCTCCTTTTTCTTTGATTTTCTTATCATTTACTTATATCAAAGTAGTCATTACGTATGCAAAATTTCGTTTCATTTTGACGACTCCTTCTTAGTGCGCTAATTTTTTTGTCCATGAGTGTATATAGATTTCTAAATACGTTGAAACTCGAAATCTCAAATATATTCGGACAAGAGCAGAAGTTATCTAGTTACGAATGTTATTTGGGACTGCCTCTTTAGTTACAGGAATAAAATGCTAAGCTCTCCTTTTCAAACAGCAATATGCACTATACACTATGGTGAAAATCACATTGTGGCAGTTATTCTGCTTTAACACTAAATACACTGCTGGCCACTGTAAATGCAACACCCTGAAGGAAACATGCAAATAACATGAAATTTACAACATGCATTAGCGGAGGTGAGATATGCAAATGATTAGAATTTCAGTGCAGACACACATCACGCTCGCCTGTGGCGCCACTTCAAATCGCTATTTAAGGCTTGGAGATTTCGACGATTTCAAGTTCGGCAATTGTGTTTTTGTGATTTTTTCAAAAAAAAACGATCAATTATGCCTCTTCAAAAACAGCGATCATCTTTTGATCAAGTATCCGAGTTCGACAGAGGAAGGATAGTGGCCTACCGAGATTGTGGATTATCTTTCAGGGAAATCGGTAGTCGTGTTGGACGAAACCAAACAACTGTAATGCGGATATGTGATCGTTGGATGCAGGAGGGTACGACGGACCGGCGTGTTCGATCGCATCCACCTCAACGCACCACTTTACGTGATGACAAGCAAATTGTGCGCATGGCAGTGACGGATCGCTCAGTCACATCACGAACCATAGTACAGCACATACAGTCTGTAACGCATCATCCAGTGTCTGCGCGTACCATTCGACGCCGTTTACAGCATAGTGGTCTGTCCGCAAGACGTCTATTGCTTTGTCTACCCTTGACGCAGAACCACAGACGTCTCCGCCGCCAATGGTGCGATGACAGAAGGATGTGGACGGCAGAATGGAATGAAATTGTCTTTACTGACGATTCACTCTTCTGTCTGCAACACCACGATGGTCGCATTCGAGTCTGGAGACACCGTGAACAGAGGATGCTGAACAGCTGCGTTATGCACCGCCACACTGGTCCTGGACCGGGTATTATGGTATGGGGCGGTATTGGATATCACTCTCGCACACCTCTAGTACGCATTGCCGGTACTTTAAACAGTCAGCGCTACATCTCCGAGGTGTTGGAGCCAGTTGTCCTTCCTTAGCTTCAGGGCTTTCCCACAGCCATATTTCAACAGGATAATGCGCGACCACACATTGTCCAACGGTTCTTCGTCAATCGCCAGATTGAATTGCTTCCCTGGCCGCCTCGCTCTCCGGATCTTTCGCCGATAGAAAACATGTGGTCCATGGTTGCTCTACGATTGACCCAGATTCCATCCCCAGCTGCCAGAGCAGATCAACTTTGGCAACGTGTGGAAGCTGCTTGGTCTGCTGTACCCCAAGAACTCATCCAAAGTCTCTTTGAATGAATGCCGAGGCGTGTGGCAGCGGTGATCTCCAACAATGGCGGCTACTCTGGCTACTGATTTTGGCAGGAACCACACTTCACAGAAGTCTATAAATTTAATCATTTGATACTTGGTCAACATGTTATCTACAAAATAAATTTTGTTGTGATATCTCTTGTCTTTCTTGGCGTTGCAATTTGGGTGGCCAGCAGTGTATATAGATAATTGTAGAGACACTAAATGCTCTGCTTTAACACTAAATGTATAGATAATTTTTTAATTGTTCAAATTATGAAAATAAAAATGAATTACGGAAATCTACAGTCATTTGAAAAATCAACTATTAGTTAATTTTACAAATATCATTTTCTAATGCATTCTAATATCATTTTCTAAAGTATTGGCCTACAAATAAGGATGGAGTATTTTAACAGAATTACATCACTGAGTGCATAAATCTGTACGTAAAAATATTCAACCTAATGCTTTATTTTGTCAAAGTCTCACATTTCAGAAATTGTCTAGAATTTCATTAGCAAACTCCCGGTAAGAAATAATGGCAAACCTTTGTGAACAGCATTGAATAGTTTAAGATTAGAACGAGACAATGAATTCATAAAAGTATTAAATAGTAGAAAGAATCATTGCAAGAAAAAAATGCTAAAGGTTTAAATTGAAATCACATCCAACTATAGGCACAAAACGCAGCTCTAAACAAAGCAAGATAAAAATGGTTAATTGAAGACAAAATCTGATAATTATACAAAAGACGGAAGTAACTAATTGAAAACTTTATGAGCATTGTTAGTTCAGCAGTAACACCCAAAATAGTAAATAAACAAAAAAAAGGGCGTGTTTCTAAATAGGCTTATCTTAAACAGATTAAATGCCTAAAATATAATAGCGCACCCGAAAATGCACAGATTAAGAGTCTGAATTAATTATCGCTAAACCAGCTAGTCCAACTAAACCAACACATCGAGTCTTGAATAACAATCATCTTTGTTGTCACGCAGCCTCCTCTCTCTTTGTTTTTGTTTTTTTCCTGTAATTGTAACTGGTTTTCTCAAAACTCTCTCATACGTTGACTCATTTTTTCGTGCCTTTACATATGTAGTTTGAAATTAACATTTGAACTTGTTTGTCACTAAGGTTATTGAAATTAATATAACAATTAGATTTTGCAGTTAGCGCACAGAGTCTTAAATAACAGTCATCTTTCTCACCACGCAGTCTACTTTTATTTTTGCCTGTAACTGCAACTGGTTTTCTCCAGTCTCAAGTGCTGACTCATTTTTTCATGCATTTATACATGTGGTCTGAAATTAAAGGTTAAACTCGTTTGTCACAAAGGTTATTGAATTTAATATAACTGTTAGCGTTTGCAGTCCGCAGATAGAGAGAACAATCATTTTTGTAGTCACTGAGCCTTCTTTTTTTCCCTTGTCAGTAACTGCAACTGGTTTTCCCCAAAAACAGTCTCATACACTGATTCATTTTTCCGTGCTTTTACATGTGGTTTGAAATTAATGATTAAATTCGGTTGTTTCTGAGTTTATTGAATTTCACATAAAAGTTAGCTTTTGCAGTTTTTCAAACCTTCATTTAACTTCTTGTAAATTACTCTAACCAGTACTCTTTTTTCTTACAGCGAGGCAAAATTTTGCCGAAATATAGTGCTTCAGACACAAGAACAAGAAAACATTTCAACATACTTTACAAAATTGAGCACAAGAAATGAGTTTCTTCTTAACTACATTAAAAAATACTCCATCTATACGGATCAATTCAATTTATATTGTACTAGCCGGGCTTCGCCCGGCTATGCTCGGGCTTTGCCCAGCTATCAAATCACTTGACACTAGAGTCACAGGTTCACTTGAATTAAATTTTTTTCAGTTTTAATTGCCAAAAAATCCCCGAAAAATCAGTAATCTTCAAATGACCTATTTATGATTAAAAAGTTTGAATTAAAAGTATGAAAAATAGAAAAATAATTAAAACTTAGACACACGATGAAACATTTCTTTTCAGTGATGCATTTTTTAGTGAGAATCACACTGTGTTTACATCGTAAAGCATGGCAGTTACGTTTTGTATCGGTGGAGTATGCATTTAGAATTGAAATATCTCTAAAACTATTAAAGTAACAGAATAAGTGTATCAAGAAAAAATTATCAGTTTCTAAAGCTCTTTCCAAAAATGTAACATTTATGTACTTTCATGCAAAAAAAAAAAATACATCGATTTTGACATTTTCAAACATGGCAGAATTTCATAACGGATGCCATACAGGAAACAGTTTACGCGGAATTGTTCCCCGACCGACCAACAAAGTTTTTCTTTTATTTATATAGATGGGCTTAAAAAGAATTATTTTTTAAACTCTTGACATTCTAAGAACTCTACCTGTATAGCATTATAACACAATGCAAACGTAACAGTGTGTTTGTAACCTTAGCAGCAACTTTTAATGAACTATGTGTGCCAACTTGTGGCCACATTACAACAATGTAGAAGAGCTTTCCGAGACGTTAGATAGCTAAGACGTTTTGACAACGCACTCTGACAACGCTGCATTATATCCATAAATGGTAATTCCTTTAGCCGTAAAAAGATATCTTTCGAAACGTTGTACAATCAAGAATGAGATATTACGAAGTAGTTGCCATGTAGTCGCAAAGAGACTAAAATATGTACTGGAGTTTGCGTCAGAATCACTGTATGAATTTAGGTAGTCACGTTTCAGAGAACATGTTTGTTTTGTTCTTGCTTATATCAAACTGCTAACAAAAATTCCCTCCCCCCGATCTTTATAATACAATCATATATATATATATATATATATACACTGCTAAAAAAATTAGGGGAGTAAGCAAAGAAGTTAAGAAAACCGTGCGAGACAGCCAACGTATTAGCATAAAATGGATAGTACACGCGTCTCAATGCGCAATACAGAAAAAAAGACGTAAAAAATTTGTAATTAAGCTTTAATTCTTTGAAAATATGGAAAATTCATGAAAAGATGATTTAGGGCAACAATTTGGTTACATGTAAACGATAAAAAAAAAGTATTGTTTAGAAATGATGCAAGATTTTTAATATGGAGTGTGGTCTCCTCGAACAGCTAAGACTGCTGCACACCTGTTTTCCATGGATGCGATGATGTCATCGATAAGACTTTGAATACTGTTCCACTCCTCAAGAAGAGCAATCTCCAAGTCTCGCAGAACAAAAGGAGGCCTTGGTCTTGCAGCAATGCGTCGTCCGAGCATGTCCCAAACATGCTCGATTGGATTCAGGTCAGGAGAGCACTCTGGCTATTCCCTACGCTGTATTGTTTCAGCTTCAAGCATGTTCTCCACAAGACGAGCTGTATGCGGTCTAGCATTATCATGCTGGAAAACAAAGGAATCTAGAATGGCTGCAGCGGAAGGTATGACATGAGGTCTCAGTATCTCGTCTTCGGGCCGTCAAAGTACCATTCCGAATGATATGCAGGTCCGTACGGCCACCTATGCTGATTCCACCCCATACCATAAAACCAACTCGTCTGTATTGTGACCTTTCACGAATGAATGTGGGGTTATTTCGAGTGCCCCTTTCACTCCATACCAAAACACGTCGGGTGTCACACTCCAGACTGAATCGGGACTCGTCTGTAAACAGCACTTGGCTCCAATCATGTTGCTCCCAATCTCGATGTTCAGCAGCCCATCTTCTTCGGGCCGCACGGTGGCGGGAGGTCAACGGAATGCAGACCATTGGCCTACGTGCATAGAGACCTCTCTGATGAAGCCTATTACGTACTGTTTGGCTGGACACCCTTCATCCTGTTGCCAAGAGCAACTGTCTTTGCAGCTGAGTAGCATTGTCTGTTCTGTTTCGACGAGCTGTTAACAGTATATACCAGTCATCAGTTGCTGTAGTGGCGCGTGGCCGACCTTGCCCTGGTCGACGTCTAACGTTCCCTGTTTCTTGGAATAGATTCCACAGCCTTGCAACGACACTTCTGGCGACTCCAACAGCGTCCGCGACACTACGTTGTGTTTGCCCGGATTCAAGTCTGCCTATTATGCGCCATGCCATGAATTCCGGTAAATCAAGTTTTTGAGACATTTTCAAGTCACCTTTTCTCAAAAAGAATATCTGAGCAATCGAATTTCACAGTTAAGGCAGTGAAACAGGCGTTTTTGCAACATCCCGATTTCCGCCCTTATGTTCTTTTTCTGGTTTTTGACGTCATGAACTTTGATTTGCATATGAAGTTTTCTCTTTCTGTTCCCTGCCAGGCTTTAAATTATGGATGATTTATTTTATGTTACTTATCGGTGTAAGTATTTGCGTAATTTCGTTAAAATCATGTGCTCCCCGCTATATATATATATATATATATAGTTTACAAATGTAAATTACTTAATATGAAACAAAAATGAGTAAATAAATTTTAGGCGCTAAGCTGCTCACAAAAATATTTACGATATATAAATATTTAAAATTAAGATGACTAAAAGGGCAGATGCGACCATTTAATACTCCTATAACCTGAAATAAGATAGACATATATAAATAAGCAAAAAACGGAATTGGAGGTGGTATAGTTGATAACTGGGGGGGGGGGGTGACCCCCCAACCCCGGTTAAACATGTTTTAAGCCAGGCAACACTCCCGGAGGTATATATATATATATATATATATATATAGATAGATAGATAGATATAGATATATATATGCAGGGTGTTCAAGAACTGTGTCAACAAAATAAGAGGGGGGATAGTACTAATCAAGATGAACAATATTTACAATGCAACATCGGACCACATTACACTCGGTGTGTCAGGAAAGCGTAAAGTTCAATGCTCAAGTTGAGCTTTCGTAAAATACAAATTAACTCAATCATATATTGTGCAATCCCCACTCTTAGGCCAATCCCCATCCTACTGCCCCTCGCAAACACCAGCAGAGATTTTCAGTGAACATCTTGGCAGGTATCGTTGGTGACTGGCTGGTGGTCTTCCTGCAGCAAGTGCTTCCTGGTTTCTTGCAAGCTCTTCCGCTCGCCGCACAGGGGAACATGTGATTTATACATGATTAAGTCCCACCACACTGTAGCACAGCCGCCCGCCACTTCTTGAATGCCCCTTCCTCAATATATATATATATATATATATATATATATATATATATATACTAGCTGAAAACCCGCACTTCGCTACGGAGTACATTCAAATTAAATGCAACGGTCAATGTATGCAATTAATGGCAAACAAAAAATTATATATATATATATATATATATATATATATATATATATATATATATAATAAGTACGACGATCAATGTATAGAATTGATGCAAAAAAATAAAAATCTTTCAAAAATATTTCTTAGTGCACCCCTACAGTATAAAAAGAAACGCTATGCAAAATTTCAGCCCTCTAGTTCCAGCGGTTTGGTCTGTGCGTTGTATGTCAGTCAGTCAATCAATCAGTCAGTGAGTCAGTCAGTTACGGAACTGTTTTATATATATATATATATATATATATATATATATATATATATATATATATATATATATACACACTCATGGACAAAATAATTAGCGCACCAAGAAGGAGTCGTCAAAATGAAACGAAATTTTACATACGTAATGACTACTTTGATATAAGTAAATGATAAGAAAATCAAAGAAAAAGGATAATTTATTTCAGAGAAAAAGGCAAAAGAACGGAGGAGTTAATACTCCGTTGGACCCCTCTAGCGCAAATGCACGATGCGATACGATCGGGCATTGAGTCATACAAGTTCTGTAACCTTGCCTCTAGTTCGTTCAAACTCGTGGGATGCCCAACTCGTCGTCCCAAATGATCCCAGATATGCTCGATTGGAGACAAATCTGGGGATCGGGCAGGCCAAGGAAGGGTAGTAACAGTGCGGAGACAGTCTTGTGATACCCTTGCCGTATGAGGCCGACCATTGTCTTGTTGAAAAATGGCTCCTAGGAGCCGTTGCATGAGTGGCAACACATGTGGTTGCAGGATTTCATGAACATACCGCTGGGCTGTCATGGTGCCACGGAACAATACTAGGGGTGACCGTGTATTGTAGGCAATGGCACCCCATAGCATCACACCAGCTGTGGGAGCGATGTGTCGCTGTACAGCAAAGGCGGGATTGAAGCGTTCACCACGGGCTTTCCACACACGAACACGATTGTCATCACTGCCGAGATTGAATCTGGATTCGTCGCTAAAGACGACCTGGTTCCATTCCGCTGAAGTCCAGTTTCCTCGTGCGCGGCAAAACTCCAAACGGAGGCGTCGATGGGTGGGCGTCAAGGGCAGCACACGTAATGGGCGCCGCGATACCAACTGTCCTTCAGCCAGGCGCCTTCGTATGGTTCGAGAAGACACAGAGGCCCCTAGTGAAGGTGCTACCTGTGCCTGGATGGCGGCCGATGAAGCAGTTGGCTGTACGCGTGCATTTCTTACGATGTGGCGGTCTTCTCGACGACTGGTCTGTCGAAGGCGTCCTGAGCCTGGTCTTCGTGTACATGACATCTCTCGGGTCCACTGGTCACAACACCTCCTCACAACACAATCAGAGCGGCCTAATTGACGAGCTACTCGCCTAGCTGACCACCCAGCTTCCATCATCCCGACGATTCTCCCCCTCTCAAACTGCGACAACTGCTTATATTGTCTTCGAACACAGCGTAATGGCATGTCTATCTCAGCTCTTCCTTTGTAAATGATTCAGCACACTCAAACAAGCTTTGGTTACCTGTTTTATACTCCACAGAGTACGATGTTCAACGCCCTCTACCGGCTATACGTAATGCGCAATCACGCTGTATTTCTAATCATTTGCATATCTCCCCGACATGTACCTTCATTGCAAGTTTCGTTACGATCTCGCAATTATTTCTTGGTGCGCTAATTTTTTTGTCCATGAGTATATATATATATATATATATATATATATATATATATATATATATATATATATATATATATATATATATATATATTAGTTAAGGTGCTAGGTTTATAGTTCCAATATGGATGAGTTCGATCATCGTTCTTAGCACCTGTCGTTACAATTAAAGAAAAGAACTGATCAACTAACAGTTGATGAGTACCTGCAAAGAAATTCCATATAACCCATACGTCATATTTCTTAACAGATTATTTAAATACTGGAGAAAGATAGGGAATTTTTATAACATTTTAAAATATTTTTGAAGTAGACTCATAAATATACTCCTTAATAATAAATTGTTACATGGAGGGTTTAATGTAAACTAATAAGAAACTTTTAATTTCTTTCGTAATTTACTGAATAGATATACATTATAATATTGAAGTTAAATAAACACAGCATAACTTATATTAACTAAATTTGATGCTAGTTATTTAAAAATATATATTTTTGAATGTCTTTTATTTATAAGTTGAGTTTAGAGTCTTTAAATTTTCACGCTGTTTATGTTCTCATCCATGAAAACTGTAATTTTAAATGTAAATTCTATTCTTTGTCTGATACAGTATTTTGTTGGCAACACTTTTAAATGTTTTGAAATGCTTCTGCGAAAATAAAAGAATAGCGACATAAACTTCAATATACAAAATAAGATAGTAGATAATGTAAATAAAAAATATAAATCCTTTTCACTAAATGTAATGAGTTTCATCCCTGGTTTCATATCTTTTGTGAGTAAGAAAACACATTCATCAATTGAATTTCTCAAGAAAATAAGAATTCGTGAAATCTGAAACGCAAAAAAAAAATGTGTAAGTTAAAATAACTGTAGAAAATGATTATCAATAGTAAAAAAAGCAGTAACTGCACGGGAATAATTTTAGACTAAATTATACACCTAAGATATATTTCTCTTGGAACTAGCTGATTTATTCAGACTAAATGACAAATTTAGGCAAAAGAAATATACATTTTAATAATTGCCAATTTAGAAAATCGATTTTCGCCGGAGATTTTATCAGTTATGAAATGAAAATCATTAAAAATAATTTTTACTGTGCAAAATATTCGATAGGTAGGAACAAAAATTATAAGCGATTGCAAAATTAATAACGCAGTTTAAATTACAATTTAATAAATCTTAAAAAAACTATGTATCTCTCTATTTTTCGAAGAAAAGCATAACAAGACTTAAGAAACATCATTAAATTTAATATCACTTGAAAATTTAATTGACTTAAATAATGCGTTTAGCACCAAATACTGCGTAGTACATCCGCACGAATGTATATTGTTAGCGAATTCTGAAAACAAGGGTAATTTTAAAAGCATCTATGCTAATATTAATTCTAACACATCCGTATATCATGATTTGGAAACTCTAAGAGCTTCACTTTGGCGTAACTGGCACCCCACCTGTCCAGAAGGCAGGAGGTTCAGGTCAATTCCCCCGAAGTAGACATCCCTTTTTAACGTGAAAAAAAAATGTGAGTGAGGATATGAAGCAAAATCCTTTCTGCCATGAGGTATATATGTTAAAAATATTTATGCTTTGAGACAAGAATTCAAGGAACCATAGCTAAAATTCCCAAAATAACTATAAACATGCATGATTTAAGGCTGCTATGTACTAAGAAAAAAAATCGTATTTCCCTTTTCCTCTTCTTGCAGACTCTTGTGGTGGGAGGAGTCCAGTTTACAGTTCGAGAATTCCACCCCCCTTAGCATTGACATTTTGAGGGATTGTAATGGCTCTCTCTCTATATAGGGGGTTAAGCGCTGCCCCCAAATTTTTTATTTAAAATATATTTTTGTCAACTATTTACAGGTACATAAATGCTGATAATCAAATAAAATTGTTATTGTCAGATAGCCTGAACTTTTCTGCAAAGCGCTACAGGATTCATTTATAATTTTCGTCCACCGAAGGAATTTATGAGCGTTTAAAACACACTATACCAGATTTTTCCCCGAATAATTTAAAATTTAAGATATTAATGGCATTTAAAAAACGAAAAATGTACACAAATGTAAAATTTCTTTCTCTGTGACTGAGTACAGTTTTTTTAAAAAAAATATTTGAATCCAAGTCGGCAATCCGTGGACAAATTTTCTCCATAGGTTAACATTGAGGTGAGCGAATCCAATTGGGTTAGTACATAGCAGCCTTAAGTGACTTTATCATATGATCTCTATCTATCAGTGTTTCTGTCAAAGGTAGATTGGTTATTTTTGGCTACTAGCCTATTTACCCTCAAAGATAAATTCTACTATTTTCTAGCTTTTATTTATTTATTTATTTATTTATTTATTTTTTACTGTGCGTGAAAAAAAAGTGCTTTCCCTTCTTCTATGCGGGTGAAAACCAGTCTTAACAATAGCAAAGTAAAAATACAATATCATGCAATGAAACGTATCGGTCATCTGGTAAAGTGGTCCCCAAACCCCGAAGCACATGTTTTAATATCACCACTAATCCTAAAATCTCGTATAACCTACCATCTTGGCAGATGGCCGTTAGAGTGACATCGTGCCTGAGGTATTCCAATCTTGAACTAGCGTTCTACTAACTGACCTTTTGAGATTTCAAGCTTTCATTTTTAATACCGTTTTAAGATTAAACGGTGATGTTAAGCGCATTTTCCCACCACACACTCTACAGCATTGCATCTCTACTTCAGTCTCAATCGAAAGCTACAGCACAAGCTTTGACGTTTGGATAATCAACCTACTAAGATAAACAATACTATTTATCTCTAAGATAATCTCTACTATTATATCTTAATAATCTTTGTAAGATATAATTAAACTCTACTATTATATCCTACTAAGATAAACTATACAATTTATTATCTTGCATTTTCTGACTTTTAATTACACTATTTTGACCTCTACGTGCAATCAATGCACATGCATCCCCCCTATTCTGTTGCATTTTAAGTGAAGTATTTTCTATTTATAACGTGAGCAGAGAGGAAATGTCTTCAATCTGCTGGAGATACGACAGGAAAACAAACAAAAACAAAAATTAATTACTCAGCATCTACTCCCGAAAATAATTCCCAACAGCTCGGTTGAAATCTTACAAAGAATTACTCAAAAGTACAGCTTTTATATACACTGAAGTGACAGCTGATGAATGAATAGAGTATTTAGCATCTGGAATGTCCATAAAAAGTGTGCTGCAATGATCAGCTGACAAATCAGACTTCTTATGATACTTATTTTACTCTTCAGGGGACGTCTTGAAAAAGAGATTTATGCCCTCCTCAAGGCTATACGGAAAGAAATGTAGCTGCGGAAATCCACAAAGAGAATGCAATCATGACACCCCACGAATTTAAATACTTATAAGAGTTCAATTCCAATATGATAAGAGTTCTGCACTTTCAATTTTCTTCCAAAACTATCCTTAACACTTTTGATCTCCAAGGTGCCGTTTTAGAGGAATTCGGCAAATTCTTCGAATATTTCAGCCGTATTTTTGATAGTTCATAAGGATAGCCTTTTTAACTTATTTGGAGTTTTTTTTGAGAAAGTAAATCAACATTCGTCTCAATCCATCTTTATGACAAATGCCCTAAATTAGATGACCGAGGTGATTTAAATGAGAAAAATATAATGTTTGTCATTGCGGGGCTCACGATTGTCCATTAAGACATTCGTACTTAATCTACGAGAACCGTTGGCAGCTTTCATTGAGGGCATGGTATAGCTGAACCAACAACCCCTGTTGGCCCCTCAATTTTTAACCGAGCACCCCTCCCCCAGAGGCGACATCTGAGGGATCATACCTTCTCTCACCCTCTCTGAATCATAGATGGACTTTCCGGTCAAAGGCTTTAACGTGCCCATATTAAAAATCAGGTAGTCTCTTCTAACGAAACTACCGCGGGTTATTAACGTATGATTAGTTATCTTTGCTTACATCTTTTTTTTTAAGGCATTTTGGTACTTTTCTGTTTAACTGTTTACTGCTACTGGGTTTAGCGCGCTGCCAAAATTATAACTCGGGACGCAAGACGGACACTTTTTTTTCTTCCCGGAGGACCGTTATTGAGAAACGTAATCCTACGTTAAAAAATAAAAATAATAAATAAATAAAAATCCATTGTTAATTTATGTTTTGCGATGTGTAGTTGACGAAACTGATGTTTAGTACCTTTTATTTTTATTCATCTTTTTTTTTTAATCTTTTATAGTGATCCTATCTACTTGATTGTTTCCGTTTTATAGTGGTGCAAAAGGAAAGAACAATATTTGAGGACAAAAGGGGAAGGCGAAAAAAATGAAAAGGGTTATTTAGTGAAATATAGAAGGGTATTACCGCTCCCCTAGATAATACATTAGTTTTAAAGTAGATAAACTATATAGCGGAAGTATACGAGTTAGGCTAATGGTTTTGGTTGTAAAGGATATAACAACTGGTTGTAAGTTAAACAAAAGTTGATATATCAGATGCGCAGAGTGATGAACCAGATTTTGTTAATTGACGAGTACAATGCAATTCCATGGTAGATACCTATGAAGCTCGAAATAACAATTTGGAATTTGAGTGTTGTACGTCAAAAAGATTTATAGAATTTTCGAAAAGTGTGTACGCCACTCTGCCTCATAAGACTAAATTCATTAACTAATGTACTAATTTAAATATTTATTTGTAATTTTGAAACTTTATGTATTGTTGAAAAGAAGAAATCTTATTTATGATACTGGTATCTGTACCTAATACCATTAATTTTCCCTTTTTGTTAATTTCTATTTTACATATCAACTCTAATCTCATTTTAAAGGTCGCATTTTAACATGCCCTCTGAAAAAAAATTTTTTTGTGGAAAAAGAAAAATTGCAGCGAGTGTGAAGACTTCTGTTTACGATTTCCTCGTGAACGAATCAAAGAAATAAAAAAATGTCACTCAACAGTTTGTTTGAAAAATAACCAACATGTATTTCCTATTTAATGCATGCAAGCGTACACAAGTACTAGAACATTTTTCAAAGTTTTTATTTCTGTTTGAGGAGAAAAAAAAGACTTTCCAACACGGGTGTTTTAACTCATAATCGAATACCATTTCAAAAACATTTCAATTTTTAAAACCCAGAAAGTTCTTTAACGTTTCGTCCATTTATCATTCCGTGAAAGGCACAGGACGAATCAATACACCGCAGGGAAATATCTAGGAAGATATTAAAAAAAGAGGACTAGTTTATATAGTTGCCCTGTTCATTATTCAACAAGAAACATAAACTCCGATAGCAAAAAAAAAAAGCTAAAATTCCTGTGATACATAGAGAACCTAGTAGAGGATAGATATGAAATGAATGCATGAGTTGGCCTTCTAACTTGCTTCAACGAGTAATGAATTTTTCATCAAGGAAAAGCGCACACTGGAACTTTATCATTTCAAAGTCAAACAATTTTGAAATTCGTGATCATTTGTGCTAGGGATGAAAAATGCTTTTTTAAAACTTCATTCAGAATTTTGAAGTTCCTGATCTTTATTGCAAAACAAGCAGCTTAATTCGATTTATTGACCAGAATGTTAAAAAATTACCAACGCGATCATAGTGAGACGACAGCCGCATAAACAAGAAAGAAATACCCTGTTAAAAATGCACTCGAATTTAATCGATATTAAAACTGCAATGTTTTAATAAAGTTCTTTAACCCCTTAATCGGTTTGCCCGTACAGCGTACGGGCATCGATATTCTCCCTTTTCCTCTTTTCGTTTGCACGTGTTTTTAGTTTGTAAAAACACGTGCAAATGAAATAACTAATACAAAGCCTAGTACAAATATTTTTAACAGATATCGTAGCTTGTCCATTTCATTTAAATTCTTTTAACCCGGTTTTTCTTTATT
This sequence comes from Dolomedes plantarius, assembly GCA_907164885.2. NCBI lineage: Eukaryota > Metazoa > Arthropoda > Arachnida > Araneae > Dolomedidae > Dolomedes > Dolomedes plantarius. The sequence continues at coordinate 149,429,275 of OU015497.1, forward strand.
AAACGGAAACGCGGGAATTTTTGCTTTGTGGAATTTTTGTTCTACTGCTTGTAATGCTTGTGAATTCAAACCACTACACTTTTTTAAAATTATGGATGACATAAACGACGAAAATACTTTCCTGTTCGATGATGGACTGGATTCTGATTCAGATTCGGAACTGTCTTCTAATAATCTGGATTATTCTTCAGATCATTATTTCTGCCCTGATTGTAACGTAGGACTTTGTATTACACCATGCTTCAAATTGTACCACACAAAAATGACTTTTGAACAATTTGCAAAAGTTTAAACTTCAAATTTTAAAGTTAGTATGAAAGAAATTTTTGTTAGATCTGTTAAACATTCTTCATTGCATGCAGAGTTTTCTTGCAAAAAGCAAACATTAAAAGGGTTTTGTCTTGCAAAAAGCAAACATTGAAGGGGTTTTGTCTTGCAAAAAGCAAACATTGAAGGGGTTTTGTCTTGCAAAAAGCAAACATTTATGGGTTTTTGTGTTCCAAAAATTTAAAATAAAAATAGTGTAAAAGCATTGAAAGTGAAATTTAATAAAAAATTCTTTCGTTTTCTTATTCTATTAAGGATGGTGTTTAATTATAGGCAACAAAAAAATATGCCTTATTTGGCAACATTTCTAGTAAAAAAATTGACCAGTTAAGGAGTTAATGGAAAACGGATCGGCCACTCTCGCAAGTGCACCCCAATATAGATACTCGTAATGTTTAGCCTCACCTTCTCTTACCTAAAATTCAGAAACTCTGAACAAAATGGAAAAAATATATAATAACAAAAAAATACCTTTACTGTTGTCTAAAATAAAATTTCTCAAGAACTGTTTAGTGAAAATTAATGAAATCTAGCTGGTTGGTAAAGAACATTTCAGAATATAATCCCATAATCCGGAATCGGTTGTAAATACATACGAAATTTAGATATTTAGAAAGCTAGTGAAAAAAAGGCTTGGAAAGTCAAATAAAAACAGATTGAAAAGGCAGGAAATAATAGACTAACAGTTCAACCGTAACTTTAACAGTGGTAACTCACGGAGGAATTATATACTATTCGTAGAAGTATAATAAAAACTTGAAACAATTAGATCTACACCTCCGCTACATCAGTTATTTAAGAATCTAATATATCTTTTTAGAGGATAGTGACGTATCGTAAAAATGCATCCAGAAATTTTCTATAGGTTTAAATCGAGAAATTTTGCCAGTTACTCCATTCTATCTATATCGTTTCTTCCAAGGAAGTCATGAACCAACTCAGCACTGTGGGGACGAGCAATATCTTCTATTAAAACAGAGCAAAATTCCCCTCTAAAACCTTTATGCAGGGCTTAAGAAATATAATCAAGCATGACATAAGTATTTACAATCTTTCTCCACGCGTCACTATTGTTGTACTTATTGTATTAAAATTCCCCTCTAAAACTTATATGTAGGGCTTGAGAAATATAATCAAGCATGACATAAATATTTACAATCTTTCTCCACTTGTCACTATTGTTCTACTTATTGTAAAAGCCCATTGTTGTTGATGCTCATATGTTCTTAGCACAGTTCTAATGTGCCCTTTTCAGATATGCTTTTAACGTGAGGTTACATGAATATAAAACATACGACTCCTAGTAAGGACCTAATGTAAACTTAAAGGGAATATAATCAAGCAGGAAATAATTTTGTGCAATCAATCTCCATTCGTAACTATTGTTGTAACTATTGTAGAAGCTGATTGTTTGACGCCAACTCATATGTTCTTCGCACAAGTATAGTGTGTCCTGTTCAGATATGCTTTCAAAGTAAGTGAGGTTTGGACGAATACAAAACATGTTCCTCCTGGTAAATACCTAATGTAAAGGCCTTTCTCGAGACGTCGTCTTATTTATTGTTTGTCTTGATCAATGACTTCAGAGGTACCTGCAAGTGCCTTGTCAGTCGCGAGGTTCAATGAGCTGTTATGGTCAAAAATTGAACTTTTGAAAGTTAAGTCAGTTTTTTTCCTTTTTTGACTCATACCTATTTCTTCGGACATCAGTCCGATCATATTTAAATTATTTCTAGAGGTTAGAATATTTTAGAAATATTAAGACATTTAGTCCCTTTAATATTTGACTGCCCTCCTTCTAATCCATTGACACGGTGTTTCAAAATAGACATCGGACATTTGTCTTTTATTAAATATATATTTTGAATAAAATACATCCAAAAAGTTTTTGCATCTTACACTTAGTTTTATTCCTTATTCAGCGTGTTATGTACATTTCAAAAAATAATATAGAACTGAATATAAATAAAACTAGCCGCTACGCGACCAGCATGGTCGCGTTTAGTTTTATATTTTCTTTTGTAAAACAATTCTACCGAAAGTAACATATGTGAGGAATGTTACCATTACCTGTCATCATAAATATACGTTGTTAAGTGGTAGTGGGAGCTCAGCCAAAAATTTATAATCATTGCTAAATTTTCTATAAGGGTGATTCTAAAACATCATGATTAAAAAATGTGAATTTCCATTACTTCAAAACACAGTTAAAGATAAGACTGAGAAACCCAACACCAATGGTTTTAAAAATTACATGCCTCTCTGTATGTACTATTTTTCAAAATTAAGATATCTACACTTTATCATTACATCAAATAAAAAATTGTTGGGGAAAAATTTTTCACTTAAAAAATGGAGTAAAAATTCAGCAAGTACTAAAATATACAACGTGGATTACACCACTCTCTGTATGTACTATTGTTCGCAATTCAGATATCTACACTTAATCATATCAAATAATGAATTGTTGGGAAAATTTCTTCACTTATAAAATGGAGTAAACATTCAGCAAGTATTAAAAAAAGTGTAGAAAATTAACTATTACTGGCTGTGGGTTGCTATGCCGGCGACGGTTAAACCTAACCTCGTGATAATTTATGCGCCATTTCACGCTATCAAAAGATCATTTCACGCCTCTCTCTTAATGAATTATTTCTTCTTCGCTTTCTTTCTTGATACTGTTCCAAATTTTCAATTAAACGTGCAGCTCGCTTTCGAGTGCGTAAACCTATTCAACCTATTCATCCTCTTCAAACCTATTCTAATGTTGACACACGGTTGCAAATTGCGGATGGCCGCTAATGTTTACATCTGATAGTTGCAGCCGTTGCCATTCAGAGTGTAGAAATATCGCCGATTTTCATGCCGCATACCTACGTGTTTTATATATATAGATAATACACATTAGAAGGTGTGAGAAAATTGTCTCCAAAGTGATCGTACTTACTGTCTCATAAAATAACAATAAAAGAACTATCTTCTCAGAAGTTTTGTAATAACTGGCTAAATAACAATAAACTTTTGAACATGGCAGAATTTTTTCGGTACGGATTCAATTAGATTTTTTGCCTTTTCAAGTTCGATTCCCTCTCATATTACATTACCAACTTCAATTGTCTCCCAGAAGAAATATTTTGTTTTTTAACACTAGATTCAAGTTCTTGTCTATGGAGTTCATATCCGGAGATAAAGTGTTGATTTTATGTTTTCGGGGTAAATATATAGCAGCTGGAGACATATATTCCTAGCAGCATGTTTTGTGTCATTTTATTGGCAGCAGTCAAAATGAATTTACTCGTTACGAATTAACAAAAATTTTAAGGTAATATCTGTAATGTAATGATATTGCACAGATTCATGCTACAATATATAAATACTAGATCACCTACTTTAGCGGACATATACACTCCATAACTCTACCTCCTCCATGTTTTACTACTAACACTGAGTCCGAGGTAGCTCAGTGGTAGAGCATAAGCTTTTGGCACCTAGAGCATATGCGTAACGTGCTTCTAACTTTGGGAGGGGGAATTTAGTTGGGCCCTCCTCAGCGCATTGACTGCCGGACGGTCCTTAAAATATGAAATATTGTGATTTTTTTTCAATTGAATAACAGTAGAATTGTGTCTAAGTAGTATTCAAAAGTTATACAATGAGTGTCGTATTGCTTGTCTTAATTATTTATATTGGGCGTGATTCGTAAATTATTTTGGTTAGTACAAATTATTTATTTATAAGAAATTATTTGGGTGCGTTGTGTTTTATTATTTATTTGGTTGAATACAACCCAAGGTACTAGACAATTTGGCAAACGAACAGGTCAAACAAACTTTGCTTCTAAACCTTCCTTTAGATCAACTACAAACACAAGGATGACTGACTAAATTTTCATATTTACAAAAAAATCTAATTTATTTATAACACTACTATTTACAATTTAACTCAATAACAATATCAACAAAAAAACTTAGTGTACAAACTACTCAATTTTCATTAACTTTTATCATTTCTTTTTAATTTATATTCAATGAGATGTATATCATTTATCCTATACCTTTTGGATTCAGGGAGCATATAATTATTAATCATACTCATAGCAAAGAACTCCTATCCATCAAAATTATCTTTTAAAACACTATTCCCGCACTAATCTTTCATTTAGCATGGTGGAGTCTGAACAAAACAAAATGATTTTCACTCACTCATTTGGATGCTAACCGCACTGGAACACGGGTCCCGACGCTTTCATCGGGCATGGGGTCTCGTTCCTTCCTTCTATGGTAGCTAGCACTCAACATCTTAGGCTGACGTGGGCCTCGGTCGTGGTCATCTATCGTAGGCTTTTTGCTCTGTCATGGACACCTGTCGTGGCTCTGTCGTAGGCTGCTTCCGCTCCTTTCGAAAGATGGGGTAATTATCAGGACATGCTGTCCTCAAACTCTCTCTATCAAAAACTTTTCTCTTCTCCGAGACGACTCAATCGGAACTCCAATATGAAGGCGCAATTCTCTCCACACTTTCTCTCTATTTATTTGTTTCGTGAAGGCAGCGACCCGATCTTCAGCATCATCAAAAGCAATCACTCCTATACAGGATCATAAGGCTATCATACCGGGATACATCAACCGGATTTCTGCTGCGCTAAACGACATCTTCGGGAAAATCCTGGGAAAGCTCAACCGTTCCTCGACAGTTAAAACAACAATCCTTCATCACCTGCGATGCTAAAGCACCAGGAAAAGGGAACCCGGGCCCGCATGCAGAGAGAATCCCCGAAAAAACTCTAAGTCTTCTATTTATTTTATTTTTTCACAACAATGTCCACGCCTTCTCATGACTCCTAATCCATTCAGGAAAGCTTTCAAAAATCCACCACTTAGCATCAATTTTCATTTCTTTTATTGGATAACTCCTCAACACATGCACGCCTTCCTTGCGCCACCTCCAGACCACCCAAATTCCAGTCCACGTGTTTTGCGGTCTACCTCCCAAACAGACCCTCATACATTTGTTGACAATAGTTTATTTTACTTTAACGTCAACTGTGGCTCCAAACCCCGCTAATCTTGTCTAGGATCGGAAAACACCGACCCCCAACCCCGCTTAGCCACTTTTAAATTGGTTAAGTCACAAAGACGACTGTCCCGTCCTCTAATCAGGCGAATTCCTAATCTTCTAACAAAAATGTAATGAAAACAGCCTTCAATCACTTTATCTCTCTAAAAAATTTAATTTTTCTTTAAAATCGAAGGCGCTTCATTACAATGAGAAAAATAAATATTATATAAATAAAATGAGAACAAAAATATAGCATCGAATTTTTCTTATGGATCATGTCATCGTTAAAAACTATATTAAGGCTAAAGACATAATCGGAATATTTAGTTTCACATTTTGAAAAAACGGGAATAAAATCAACTTTATTAAGAGTTTTTTACAATTTTCGGTTTCCAACTTCTATTAACGTTTTAATTCATTTCAAGTTAAGTTGGGGGGAGCAGTATCCCCCCCCCGACGCTACGCGTATGACCCGGGGTGCTCGGTTCGAATCCCAACGACGCCATTTAATACCTTCCTGTCGAAGTCGGATATGGACACGTTATATCCGTAGATCGAAAAGTCCTTCTATGAGTTCAGAGAGGGTGGGAGAAGGTACGATCCCCCTAAATGTCGTCCCTGGAGGTGCTCGGATAAAACTGAGGTGGCACCTGGATAAAGTCGTACTCCCACTCTTGTAATGAGTGGGACGTCACTTCCCACACGTCACTTCCCACACCGGAACCGCATCCCGCAAGCCTATATGAACCCATTCTGGATACCCCGGTCAGGGGGCATAAGCAACAGCTATTGACTACAAATATTTTTTTTCTCCAAAATCTTTTAAATCATCTAGGTACATTAATTTTAACACCAAAGCAAAGGTATTGAAACTGCTCTCGTGAGTAAAAATAACCTTATTTTAATAGTCAGAAATAATATATTTCCCTAAATAAGAAATTTTCCTTGCCGATCGGTTATTATATCCAATAAATCTTATTTCTCCTCTAAAATTTGCATGATGAACAGATACTACTATGATTCTCGCAAGTTTTGGAGCACTCAGCATTCGATTTAAAAAATATATATATTTCTGGAAATAATGAGTCTTATTTCGTTGGACAGCAATGATAACCTTCCTTGGTGTTCTTTCATTCTTAACGGTCATGATGTGTTTTATAGCTTTATATCACGATAGGAACTATAAAACATCATAAACTAACTATTTAAGCAATGATTTTCGGACTTTTCGTTTTTTAATAAAAAATTAAGAAACAATTCCCAAATTTTTTTTACGCCTTTTCCTTTGGCGAATCGTAATTACAAAAAATCTTTGAAATAGCAAATTTTCAAACAAAAAAGGTTTTGAACAATCAAAGGAGAAGGTATTTTAAGGCTGCTGTCTACTAACCCTATTGGATTCGCTCGCCTCATTGTCAACCTATGGAGAAAATTTGCCTACTATTTACAGCTACAGAAATGCTGATAATCCATTAAAAATGATATTTTCAGATAGCGTGAACTTTTCTGCACCTTGTAACAGGATTCATTTTATAAATTTCGTCCACCAAAGGAATTTAAGAGCGTTTAAAACACACTATACCAGATTTTCCCCCGAATAATTTAAATTAAAAAATATTATTTTTATTTAAAAAAAAGAAAAATGTTTCAAGGTGTAAAATTTCTTTTTCTATTACGGAGTACAATTAAAAAAAAATCTTTAAATCCAAGTCGGCAATACTTGGACACATTTTGTCCACGGGTTAACACTGAGGTGAGTGAATCCAATATGGTTAGTACACAGCAGCGTTAAATGTACGGCGATATTTGATGTGCAAGATATTATTTTTGATCCAAAATAATATAATAAAATTAATTTGCAGATTTCCCTATTCTTCGACCTAAAAATTAAATCACTTCACAACTTAAAAATATTATGCGGCAAAATAGAAAAGTCCTTGGGAAAATCCATTTAGATTTCAAAATGGAAAATTTGTAGTGTATTAATTTTTAATGAATATATTTGAAATTTTACGAAGAAAAAAAAGGCTGACAGATATAGGCACATCAAAACATTGACTACCTAATTCATTGTATACCCTTTATCTTTAAACTCTAGCACTCCCTTTTTGGCCGTCATAATATAGAATAATTTTTTTACTAAATCAACAGCTATCACTCGATACCCCTCCTTCAGTTGCATATCTGAACTAATGAATCACGTTTAATTTCCATCACAAGTTCTATGTAGGGTGATTGGTTTAGACAGTCCAGGCGGCGGATGACACTGGTTCTATTTCAGCTCTGCATGGCCATTTCTCGAACGCTAGAAGGGCTGTCATTCCATGGTCAAGGAGGACTTTTATTGACCACGATACCAAATGCACTTCTTTACGTCAGTTTTCCCTAAAAAAATACCCAAAACAACAGATGCTTTTGTTTGGGGTCGAGGGGGAGGGCACTTCACGGAAAAATTTCTGTGGAAGAGCTTTATTATGTCATCAAAATTCTGTTAATTTTCTGATTTGTTTAATACTTTCGTAGACGCTTGTTACGCTTTTGGTATACACGTACCAGTTTTGGAATTGTAATCTTTGACAAGAAAATATCCAAAATGAAATATCCGCCAAATATGAAATGTATATATATATATATATATATATACATGCAAGGTGCGCCCATAAAGTAACCGGACAATTTTTTATAAATAAGAAAAATATTACTCACCTTCAAATACATTTATCTCCTTCAAAATAATCACCAAAGGAGTCTATACAATTTTTCCAACGTTTCTTCAAGTCATCGAAACACTGTTTACAGGCGTTGGAACTAGCCGTTCGCAAAATACGCGTAACATTTGATTTAATATCCCAGACGTTTTCAAATCTCTGTCCTTTCATGGCCATCTTAAACTTCGGAAAAAGGAAAAGATCAGCTGGCGATAAGTCGGGAGAATATGGTGGAGGATTTATCACTGAAATTGAATACGTAGCAAGATATTATTGTACAGAAATTGCTGTATGGGACCTAGCATTATCGTGTAAAAGAAACCATTGCCCAGAATCAAACAGTTCCTTCCTAACTCGCCTTATCCTTTTTCTTAATCAAAAAAGCACCTCCTTGTAAAAATTCTTATTAATTGTGTGATTTGCAGGAACAAATTCGTGGTGAATAAGTCCTTTGTAATCAAAAAATGCAAAATCCTATAAAGGACAGAGATTTGAAAACGACTCGGATATTAAATCAAATGTTACGTGTATTTTGAGAACGGTTAGTTCCAATGCCTATAAACAGTATTTCGATGACTTGAAGAAACATTGGAAAAATTGTATAGACTCCTTTGGCGATTATTTTTAAGGAGATAAATTTATTTGAAGGTTAAAAAAATCTGTTAATTTATTGGGTTAAAGTAATTTAAAAAGCATAACAACTTCTATCAAAATTTTCTCTAAAAATTCACTGCCAAAATAGAAAAAATAAGTAAAATGCATGTTGTACGCAAGAATTAAAAGTTTAAAAAATGAAAAGGCTTAAAATTTTTTTAAAGATTCTTATTAATGTAATTTTCAAAATATTTTTTCCTTTGAACGTTCCAAAGCTGTTTTCAAAGAGTAATTACAAACATATAGTTTGCGTTACATATTTTATAACCAAAAACTAGTATTTAAATACTTTTATATAATTGTAAAATATTGAAAAAAATTCGGTAATGAATAAATTAAAACGTGATTATATTACCTCTAATGCACTTTAGAGTAATTTCTTTATACAAATACATATCTAAGAATACAGTTATTATGTACACAAAAAATCGTACAGTTAATTAAAAATAAATCAGTTTATAAATATTATTTACGAAGTACTTTGTTGTTTTCTAGAAACTAGCACAGCTTTTTGCAGTCTCGTGTTTTCTCTCGCAAGAACTGAGGGAAAATTGCTGCAGTTGTCAGGTCGGATGATCAATAGAATAGACCAGTGGTCCCCAATCCCCGGGCCGCGGACCGGTGCCGGTCCGTGTATCAAATGGTGCCGGGCCGTCAGCTTAGGGCCAAAAGCTCAGGGTTCTCATTGCTTTCTGCTCTTCTCATTGCGTTCTAGTAAGTTAAAATGTTAAATCACTTTAATATTCATTTTTTGGTGTAACTGTATTTTATTTTGAAGGCATGTTTAAGTATAATTAAATTAAAATTATTAAATCAAAACAATCTAAAATATAAACAATCAATGTCCTCTCTCAGCGGGCCGAGTTAAAATTATCAAACGTTGACCGGTCCGCGGCGATAAAAAAGTTGGGGAGCACTGGAATAGACCACCACCACTGATGGGTGACCACTATTTATAGGTTACGACGAATTCAACTTAATTTCAATACTGGGTTATAGTAAAAGTTTAGAAATAATTTAATTAGATATTACAATCTCTTCGTGACATTTGTATTTCAAGAATGGAAATAATTTCTCTTTATCATTAAATCAAGAAATGCTTAAAAAAGAATGCGATTGTTGACATCGGAATTATTTCATTTGCTTTCTTGATCAAATAGTCAAATGATTTAATTTCTTTTACCTTGTTTTATAGTCATTAAAACAGCTTTTGTTTTTAATATGTAAATAATTTCTCAATAATTTTAGTAAGTTTTTTTTTAAGTGTTCAGATTATATTAATTTTTTTAATGTTCAAATTTTTAAACCCTTCTATACTATTGATTTTTCAAGAATCATTAAACATAAAAGAAATTTCATTAAATAATTCTAATTTTTATGCATTATATTTTAGTAAACAATAGAGAATGATGTTTTTATATTTAAGTAATGTCCAAATACCGAAGTTTTTATGAAAGCAGTTTGCAGTAAACAAAGATTTCATTTCCAGCCAAAAACTAGCAATAGGGAAATTTGAAATGCATTCCTCCTATGTAAAGATGATCTAAGCTTAATGATTATTAAACTGTGAAATATAATTTAAAATATCTGTTAACTGATAATTACAGGACTTATTTTAAAGGAAGCTGGATTTAAAGTTTTTTCTTTATCTAACTTATTTTCTGGTCATTTCTAGCGAAACGTAATCTGACAAGTTTTACTGGCGTGCACCATTGTATATGTAATTACGAGTAAATAAAGATAAATGGATTCATAGTTTTAGGCTTACATAAATATGAGAAATTACAGTACGTTCATTTTCATCCATTATTAGCTAAATGTACTGATTTCAAGCACGTATATCCAAATTAATATATTCCTTGTGTTCCTCCATTGTCCCAAACGACACAGCTGTCAGCAAATTAGTTTTTATCTGTGTTAGCGAATTCGGAAAATCAGTAGCAGTTGACAATGCCGTTGACATGTAGCCATGATATTACGATATTTTAATTTTCACCATGTCACTGTTTTATCTCTCTGGGAGGTTATTTATAGCTGTGTGAAGCCATGTGGAAAAAAGTGACCGAAAACAAAAAAAGCCTGAATGGTTCACTTAATTGGAAGAGTATCGTACTCTCCATATGAAAAAACGCTATTCGAGTCACGACCATATCAGAAAATCGTTATAGAAGTGGACAGGAATTTGGCTGTGATGGACCATTACGTAAGAATTAGTTTGAGGTAGGAAAAAATTGAAAATTGGCGTGTAAATAAATAAAGGCCAACGTTCAGTGTCATGGGTCTATAGAAAATAGAGGGGCAATTTGAGGAAAGCGACTAAATTAAAGGCATCACATTCGCAGATGTTTTAATGAGTAGGATGAGTCGTCTCGAGATTTGAAAATCCGAGGTTCGAGTCTCGACTGTGATGGAAAATTGTTGTATTTCTTATTTTAAAATATTTATTTTAAATGTCTTAGTTTGATAATATGCAGACCTTAAAAGTTACCCGCGTCTCTGAAGGATGAATCTGATTAGGTATCCCTAGTCTAATATCGCCAGTTATTGAAACTGATGAAAATTTGCAGTAAAAAGTCCCGATGCTTTGAATAAAGTGTATGACGTATTAGCGCGTCTCTTTTTAGTTATTATGAATTAAAATATACGAGTTTTAGAGGTTGAATTTGTTTATTTGTATTTAATTTGGCCTCCATGGCTCTGATGCTAAAGAGTCATAGAGGCCACCCGAAATTTAATAGTACTAGTTGGTACCTATCAAAACGTGACGGCTGGATAGTAAATAGATGTTCTAATACACAAATTATACTCAAAACATCATTGCAAAATGTTGAAAATTATTATATTAAGAATAGAGAAATACACTTAAAAAATTACTGCAGAACTCGATAAAAAGAAATATGGTTACTCAACAGCGCGAAATTAACAATTTTCCTCGGGTTTAATTCTATATCTCACAAACATAATTAAAAATTGAAATGGTAGAGAGCTAGAGATATTCCTCAGAATACACAAATTACGTGTTCATGGGCCTCGTGCTTTGTAAGTATCTAAAGCCAAATTTAAACATGTCCCTGTGCATGCGCTAAAAAGCAAATTTTTTTAATTGCAAATTACCGTTAAGTAATAGAAATTTCGGTTACAAAAACCAAATTTGACACATCTATAAATTAAAATATTTCGTTTAAGACCAAAATAAAGTAAACTGATGCAGTAGTTTTCTCTCATGGACTGCCCAAATAATCGGCTTAGCAACTTAAATATATAAACAGACAGTGGAAGTCCTTAGCAATGGACATATTTTTGATTTTTTAAGGGCAGGTACCTTTTAAACGCTAAGAGACTCTACAGAGATATTCCTATTTTAAATCATCAGTAGTTATGAAAATATTTTATTCAGGAATATGAAAATTTTACAGTGAGTTAAACACACTTTTTTTTATAAATATGGCTCTTAATTTTTTCTAGCTTGAAGATAAATTTTTAATTTTTTAAAAAATTTCAACCATTGTTTTTACAATGTTAGGTCATTGCGCGCAGACTTGCGTCCGTATATTAATGAATATACATATTTTTTTAATTTCAAAATTAAGTTGCATAATATATCTTTAAAATGACGAACGTTAAAATCAAAATTCTTAGTTCTTCATAGAAAAAATTAAAATTTTTTTTTAATTTCAGAAATTTTATTGATAAATTTTACTGTAATTAAAATTTTTATGGTAGGAATGACATAATTGTTCGTCATTTTAATAATACATTTTTATATTGAAGGTGTATAAAATTTCATGGTATTCTAGCCAACTTTTCTGGTGATATCATGCGCAATCACGTAACAATGATAAAAACAATGGTTAAAATTTTTAAAAAATTAAAAAATTTTCTTCAAGCTAGAAATTGAGTGCAATGTTTATAAAGAAGAAAGAGTGTTTAACTCACAGTAAAATTTTCATATTTCTTAATAAATTAATTTAGTAACTACTGGTGATTTAAAATAGGTATATGTTTGTCGAGTCTCTTGGTCTTTAAAAGGTATCTGACCCCTTAAATAGAAGATGGGATATTTCAGTGTGTCTCCCCTAATCCATTAAAATTTAAAAATATTTTTATGTCCTCTTTCAAAATATTCATTGCATCACTAAGTGTACTCCAATAAGACTCTTAGCAAACACTTTGTGTATTTACTCATATGATATTTCTTCTCCCCCCCCCCCTCCCGTATGAAGACCGAGTTTCGACACTAACGAAACATTTTCGTCCCCTTTCCGTTTCGCAATTGATTTACAGCGCCCCGGATTGTTATTATCTTACTTCCCGCAAAGCACCTCCCCTTGTTAAAAGAAGCGCTCGCATTTTCTTTTCCATCTCCGCAGCAGGGCGCCATAAAGTGAAAAAAGCCACTTTACAAGGCAAAAGTTATTTAGTGTCTTCCTAACTAGCTACCGTTGGCAGATTTATGGCTGTCCATAAATAGATGTAAAGGGAGGTCCCGGGGAATAGATATTAATGTTTTCGGAGATATCTCCTGGGAGATTATGGAAAATGGTGGGGGTTTCAAAATATTGGATGCCGAAGGGGAGGGTTAAGTGTGGAAGTACATTAGATCGTGCGCTCGCAGAGATATCTCTAACACACCGAGTGCACGAGATATAGTAAACGCATTTTGACAAGCTCACCAAATGTACGTATCGACGGAATTTTCGGAGAATGGCTATAAGTTTTAGTTAGTTTATCTAAGCAATATATACTTTACGTAAACAAAGTTTCACGCCCACATTAAGTTAAAACTGAAACACATAACATGCAGGCGAAAAGAAACAGGAAAATCAGAAATAAAACAATTTGCTGATAATAACTATTTGCCAGTCGTGCCTGCATTAAAAAGTGGAATGTTCCTGGAAGTTGTGGTTTTCAAGATATACACAACTTGCCACTGAACAACCATTCAAAAAGTGAAGGGAAGAAAACAACCCTAAGAATAGTTGAAACAAGTTACAGTAAAACCCCGTTTATCCTGCCCTCGTTGATGCGGATCTCCGGATAATCCGGATCAGATTTGTAGACTTTTTATTCAATGTTAACATTAAATAATAATTTATAACTATGATAGCAAGAACGTAAATATAAGTACGCCGAATATTCGCTTTTTAGTTAGGTTCAATGTACAGTTCCTGCACAGATCGTACAATAAATTATGGTAATAAAATGCTTTTTGTTGAGTTTAAGAAAGCTTTACTGGAGTATCACAGGGCGTTGACACGTGGATTGACTCAGAAAAGTTATTTTTATATTGTTTAATGTCTTGTAATCAATACCATGTAATTTTGTAACAAAACACAGTTTTTTATCGTAATAAACGGTAAGTATGCTTAGTTAAGGATTTTGTTTTGCTTATTATCCATATTACCCGGATTATCCGGATTTGTGATTGTCCGGATTGCCTATGGTCCCAGTTAATCCGGATAAACGAGGTTTTACTGTATTTGAATACTTTCCACCGGATCACTCGGAACAATATTGTTTTTCTACAGTGCTGTACATAATGGTTCCCCAAAACGGTCGGGCTCCACTACAGTGATCGTTTTTATTAACGGAGATCGAACCTGGTCACCTTATGTCTTGGGTGAATCTCTGTTTAAGTTATGCGAGGAATTCTCCCTTTCAAATGACTTCTGCTTGTCAATCGGTAAATCCCTTTTAAATCTTCCGAAATCGAAAACTATTACATCGTTCAACAGGTCGGAGTTTATTAAATCCTCCTAGACAAACGGCATTGGAGTATTCCCTTCAGAAAGCTCGCAATCACGACAAAATACGAATAATTAAATTTTTCGTTAAAACTTCGATTTCCTAGCATATGCCTACGATAGTAAAAACACTTATTTAAATATTCTTTTTAAAAATTTCCGTTGAATAACTTATATTGATACATATAAAATAAACTTCCTTTTTCAATTATTATTAAGTTTTCCATAAATATTTTTAAATAATTTTAAAAATAGTTGTTTACATTACTTTGACGCCCGGTGGCGTAGTGGTTAAAAGCTTCAAGCTGCCAAACCACATGTCCAGGGTTCGATCCTTCAACTCAGCCTTTCATCCCTTGAGTGGGTCGATATATGAGGACCAAGCTTGCTTAGGAACTAAACTCTGGGGGTTCGACGTCAGGTTGACCACCTGATTGAGACATATGCTGTATGGCACCCCAAGCCCACGGTCAAGAAAGCGGAGATGGGCACCGCCGGCCTTGGTCCACATTCGGACTCTGTGCCATGAGTTTAGTTTTCAGTTTTTACATTACTTTATTGAAGTGATTGATAAATATTTTGTTATATACTCGCTTTTTGTAAATTATATAGAAGTGCTATCTCACTTAGGTAACCCAATCATAAAGAAACATAGCATCTCAGAATAATTATTGTGCATTATGTTTTATAAGCAACAGTATGAGCTCAAATTAAGAATAGAATAATCCTTATCAACAAAATTTTTATATTTTCCGGGATAATGAAGCCTCTAATTTTTGAATAATTAAGTTTATAAATATCCTGATCAGTGTATAAGATAAAGTTCGGAAACCTTTTCTATCAAGTTAGAAATTAACATATTACAAAGGTTTAAAACTATGAAAGGCAATATCCCTTCTCGAGTCTTTTAAAAAGGGTGATTCCTTTTAATATTTAAGATAAATTCCAAAGATCAGCAGGAATGTGTAACTGTGAAGGTTTAGCGAAAAATACTACGGCGGTGTCGTTTCGAATACTCATTTGAGTTGGCAACGAATATTGTCTCCAACATGAAAGTAATACGAAGGCTGTATGCGAAAAATAATGCCTTAAAAGCCGCATTCCTTTCATACATTTGCACATACTCCCATTTCTCAACTTTTACAAATGTCATCTCTAAATACCGCGACACAAAACAGCGGGAAAATCCTTAAATCACATGGGAAGTAATATCTCCGTCAACATTCAGAGGATAAAAATTTTCATACAATCGTTACCTTCCTTTACACTCTTCCTGGCTGCCAGTAATGGAAAAGAAATTTTCTGTGAAACTTATCACTAATATTTTTATTTTACTTTTTTTTCTTCTTCTGAATCACGTCATCTCTCGCGCGCGGCACTTCCTCGCATATTTCTTTGATCCACCGATGTGGATCTTTCGAAACAAATGCATTATTGAATTTTTAAGCATCCATCAAAACAGAATTTCCTGCGATGTGCGGACGGAGATAAGGACGTTAGCTTGAGAGCGTCACATCATTGTTTAGAACTTTAATTTAAAACCAATAAATTGTGGTCGAGAGAGAGAGAACTGCAAAAATGTTTCCTGTAAAGACTCAAACCTTTTCCAGTTTTTTTATTTTTTCACTTTTGTGACTTTGTTCATCAGGGATTTTTTTTTGAAAAACTTTTTCTGGAAGAAAAAAAAAACTTTGCTTGTATGTGTGTGCTTGGAATATTTTAAAACTTGTGCTTCATTCACAAAAAACTCCAGTTTCTCACTTAAGAGCTCTTTTTTTTGTGTGAAAACAGCAGAACACTAATTTATTATAAAAAAATGAAAAAAATATCTTGAAGTTTAAAAATTAACGTTCATTTGTACATACAAGCGTTCCTGTATGTTTATTAAGCAGAGAATCAATATAACGGAAATTCCCTTAACGACTTTCATGCCATGCTTCTGTTGAGCAAAAACAGTGAAAAACTAAACCTACGGATATATCTGATTATATATATATATATATATATATATATGTGTGTGTGTGTGTGTGTGTGTGTGTGTACATATATAAAGCAGAAACGGGAAAAGGGTCGTGTCTATATGTGTCAGTCACAAAAACTCAAGGACCGTGAGCTCAAAAAGCTCAAGTATTCAAATACAGTAAAACCTTGTTTATCCGGATTAAGTGGGACCATAGGCAATCCGGACAATCACAAATCCGGATAATCCGGGTAATATGGATAATAAGCAAAACAAAATCCTTAACTAAGCATACTTACCGTTTATTACGATAAAAAACTGTGTTTTGTTACAAAAACTCAAGGACCTTTATGAAATTTACACGATTGAATGTTCTTGGAAAATCAGGATGAATGTGACTATTTTCATCTTGCTACGACGTTAAATTCCCGAATTATGTTAGAACAAGTTTGCGTGGTATCAACGGATATTTTTGTTCAAAGCCATTGTAACATTTCATTGTTGCCAATTAAATTATAACATTTGCGTAAAAATAAACAGACATGAATTAAAAACGTGATTTATTAATATATTGGCGCATGCAAAAATTAATTGGATATATTATTTTCATATACGTGGCAACGCCGGAATATTTCTTTTTAAAAATGAAAATAGAAAGATGGAAAGTCATTCATTTTTAATGAATGTGTTCTGAATCCATGACGCGATGATTTATATAACTGAAGTGACATTAAAACATAGCAGACGATTTAGTTTTGAGAAATAATTACAATCATGAAATATGTGTATATTCTAATTAAGAAAATCTGAAAGTGGCATTGAATCGAAGCAGACGATTTAGTTTTGAGAAAGAATTCCGAGCATGAAATATGTGTATATACTTTTATTATAATAATTATCAGGTTTGCTGTGTTTTAATATTGAATGTGTTCTCAATCCATGACGCGATGATTTATATAACTGAAGTGACATTAAAACATAGCAGACGATTTAGTTTTGAGAAATAATTACAATCATGAAATATGTGTATATTCTAATTAAGAAAATCTGAAAGTGGCATTGAATCGAAGCAGACGATTTAGTTTTGAGAAAGAATTCCGAGCATGAAATATGTGTATATACTTTTATTATAATAATTATCAGGTTTGCTGTGTTTTAATATTGAATGTGCTCTCAATCCATTTAAACATTATTGATTATTTTTCTATAATAATAAATCCGTTCAAACATTATTGACTAGCTGTAAATTAATGCTTTAAAATGTCCAAAAAGAACAGAGCAGTGGACTGGTTCTGACAGAAGAATGTTTTTCTCATGGTTAGCTATATGTGGGAGAGTCTAGAGCAAGGAATCAATCAGAACTATACACTGTCGCAGATGATAAAAAAGAAACAAAAAATGTTGTGTACTGGCAAGTATTAAAATAACAATAAATTAGTTAATAAACGAATTCTTTATTATTGAAAAAATGAAATTAATTTGTTTAAGAGTTGTTATAACTTTAGAACATCATAACATGAGGCTAATTATTGAAAAAAAATAGTAACAGAAACTGAATCCCGAGCGAAGCCGGGTAATAATCTAGTATATATATATATAATAAAAGTGTTATAAAAGTATATAAATATTATGTTATCAGTACAAGCAACATATATAAGTAATATTGATAACTAAGAATATTATAGAACGTTATTATCCTTAGCCCGATACCATTATCTTGAAAACACTTAGAAATTAGCCGTAAGCATTGCAGCTTGCGAGTCACAGGAAATTTTATAGGGTTATAGAAAAAAAATACAGAATAATTCACAACACCCCCTGTTATTATTGTTTCTATATATTTTTAAAAATTAGGATAAAAATATATCGGACATATAATCTCATTAACTTATGTTGATAACGTTGAGAGAAAAGTCACTGGAAAAGTTACACTTCCTTATAACCGGGATAGTCCAGTTGAATAAGTACACTATCCTGGTAAATAGCCCTCAAGTTAGGAGTTAAAAGTTAATCCTGGCAGACAGCCGTCAACATAATGTTTCTATTACCATCAAAACATTTTTAAACCTATCCCATTAGTCAGGAAAAATGCATGTCTCTACTTTCAGCCATTTGGTTCAATAACATCATTTAATAGGAAAATCCCAACTAGTCATTAAGTTAAATAAGCTCTGTTATGACCAATTATTGTCAAACGTCACTAAAACTCGAGAAAAAATTTATTAGACAAAAGATCTAATAAAATATAGTATGTATGAGAAAAGTAATATTTGAATTAAATCTCGGAAAGTAAAAACGCAGAGCCATCATTTATCATTCTTTATTTTAAGAATGACAACATTTATTTTAAGATAAAAGAGTAATTTTTAAATTCATTAGATAAACCCTGGAAAAAATTATTCATATTTTTGCAACCTAATAAAAAAATTTTTTTTTGAGCATCTCGGAAAAAAAAGTAAATATGGTCTACAGCTTCATACTTTCATTTTGACAAATAGGTTTAATCTGTTGCGGAATAAAGATGAACACATCTTTTTTTTTTACTTAATCTCCTTGTCGCATCTAAAGGAAAGAGCAAAAAAGGATAAATCTTATGTGTGCCAAGCCGTAACAGATTACTTAAACATCTAAAGAGTGTGTTTTTTTACGACAGAAAATTGTAAAAAAATTTATTAAATATACCTTAATTAAAATTTATGAGCGTAACACTTAATTTATTTCAAAACTTTTCGGTTAGATTCTAGAAATTTTAAGGTTAGTCATATGTTAATTTTCTCATTTGTAATGTATGTGAATTTTTATTTATGCCATGTTCATATGTTATTAAAAAAATGAAAAACGTCCTATAAAATAAATTAAGCATTCCCAAGTATAAATTTATTTAACAGATAACTACTAAAAGAAAAACAAATTAGGTAATAACTATATTATAACGTTTCATGAACAGATATATTGAAACAAAAATGGAAATCAGGGAATACATCATTGAACTTAACAGCTTAAGGATGTTCATAGATATTCTAAATATTTTTAATATGGTAGACAATGTATTTAAAGCACTAAAAGTTTTAAATTTGGGCTATATGTTGGCAAAAGCAACCATATTAGTTGTTTTACAACGGAATTCACAGCCCCAACGACAAATCGTAGCTCATCTACATATTTTACAAAAACTGTGTAGTCTCCTTATATAATTCGAAATTCCCATGAATTGAAGATTCACCTGTATTGACGAGGAGTATCTGTCTCTTAGTGTGTGTGTGGAGGGGGGGGGGGAGATACAGATAATAAGTGGCAAATGCAAAAGAATCATGACATATATTTCGCATGTGTGGTGGTCTGCACAATTTTGGTAAGTGTTGAAAAAAATCTATGTTGAAGGATTTTATTAGATAAATGATACAACCAATGTCCAGAAAGTTTGGTGAATGACGTCATAATGCTCACGGTCGTAAGAGTTTGCAACCGGCGCATACCGTGCCGGACAGGTGAAGACTGGTCTTAACCAGTTCCTGAGCGGCGGCGCTGCGAGTTAGCCAATCGTATGGAAACAGTTCATTGTAGAGTGAAGGTGTTGTGCGCTCGGTCGAAATTCAAAATGGATCAGCGAACAAATATGCTGTTCTGTATCAAACTTGGAAAATCAGCGAAAGAGACTCGTGAAATGCTGCTAAAAGTTTACGAAGAACGTTCTGTCACCTTGAAGTAAACGATTCCGAGAAGGGCGGGACACCCGAGAAGGGTGGGACACGCGGAAGACTCCCCCCAAAGTGGTCGGCCTACAACTGCACGCACCCCGGACAACGTACAGAAAGTGAAGGCATTGTTGGTCAAAGATCGTCGTGTGACAGTGCTAATGATAGCGGAGGAAGTGGAAATAGGTCGTGAGATGGCCCATCTCATACTGACCCAGGATTTGGGGAAACGCAAGCTTTGCTCCCGACTTGTGCACCACACTTTGACGCCGGAACAAATGCAAATTCGGTTCGACGCCTGCGGAGACTTCATCGACATGGCGGATCGAAACCCAAATTTCCTGAAAACCATTGTCATGGGTGACGAGACCTGGTGACTGAAGTATGACCCCGACGGAAAGCGTCAGAGTATGGAGTGGCGGGGTCCAGGGTCGCCGAAAAGCAAGAAGGTGCGAAGTAAGAAATCCCGCATCAAGACAATGCTCGTGGTGTTCTTCGACTCTGAGGGTCTCATCCATAAAGAATTCCTCCATGAGGGCACCACATTAAATGCCGCTAAGTATGTGGATTTACAGAAACGTCTGCTGCAACGGATCAATTGGGTACGCCCCCAGTACGCCAAGCAAGGCAACTGGACCCTGCTTCACGTCAATGCCCGGCCACATACTGCCTTTCTGGTGCAGCAGTTCCTGGCCAACAGGCGAGTTGTGTCCTTGAATCCTCCACCCTACTCCCCGTACTTTTTCTTGTTCACCGAATCGAAATTAGCCCTGGAGGGCCACGGGTTTTCGGGCATTTCGGACATCCAACGCAATGCTACGACCCAGCTGAAGGCCGTCCCTAAAGACGACTACGCCAGGAATTTCCAAGTTTTGTACAGCCGTTCCCAGATGTTCATTACAGCCTACGGCGATTACTTCGAAGGACAGTAACAGCTGTTTCATGTAAGACAACAATCCATTGTAACTATAGACACATTCCCCGAACTTTCTGGGCTAAGGTTGTATAATCGAAAGATATACATTCGTCAAAAAAGATAGAATAAATCTGAAAGATTATGGAACTTAGTATGATGCATGTTCTCGTGATGCCCTAGGATAGTTGAAATCTTTAAGCATAAAAAATCAGTTTTAATATATTCAGATTTTTGTCGTTTGAAACAAATCAAAATATCTCAATTTCCAAGTGAAATTCTCATACTAGTAAACTTCTATTAGCTCGTCTCTTTCCTTAAGTTTACTTCTTTAAACATTTAAGCATACATAAGTCAATTATCATCTTACGGGCTTTTATGAGATTCCTTAAACTAAATTTTCTATTTATTAAACAAGAAATTTTAAATTATTATACAAATTTGAAAGTTGTATAAACAGTTTATTTTTCTGAATTCTGTTACATTCGGTGTATGTATATATATATATATATATATATATGTGTGTGTGTGTGTGTGTGTGTGTGTGGTAGGTACCTGAATATGCCAATAGATGACACTATCATCCATTTGCGCCGCTCCAGTCTAACGAAAGAATGAAAGATCTAGCAACCCCAGTTAGCGGTTGAACGGAGACGATGTCAGAACTATGACGCGTTTGTCTGATAGCAGTGAACGACTGCTCATTCATTAGCCTATATAATGTTAATATTTAATGACGTTGCCTTGTAAATAATAATCTTTGTAAATAAGTAATATTGATTAAATGAATAGGTCACTAATATAAAAATAAACAAAATTCTCTTAATATATTTTTTAACATTAAAATATACATAGGGCCGTGACTTACTATAACATCAAAGAAACTTTTAGCCATTTTTTTGAGTTATAAGAAGCATCAGTTTAGTGCAGGTAGCTTCTTTTATTTTTAAACCTTGCTTCACATCCAAAATTGAACGCAATTAGGTTATGAATAATCACTGTATTAAACACAATATTTATAAAAAAATATCCTTTCTAAATATAATAAAGATCCCCCATCGGACCTTGACGCATTCTGAAGAAATCGTAAAGGAAACTTGGAATTGTGACGAAGAAATCTCGAGTAAAGACAAATATAAAAAAAAGTAGAAGGATCCGGTATCATTTTTAACAAGTTTCTATTTTAATAAATAGAAGTAAAAAAAAACTAATAATTTTTTTAAGCTTAAAATAGGCACAAGCTTCAGACATAGACAATACCGTTGATATTATGAAGCCTTTTTTTCTGTTTCAAAATTAAATAATATGCATTCATCTGAGTAGATAACTCTTTTCGGTTGCATTCTGCTGTCAAAAAGCCAGTACGTAAGCATGTTTCTTGAAAGCCAGAGTAGCCTAAGAAAGTGGAGGGAAAAAAATATTTCCGCCGTTGGGAGCAGAGTCGTTTTTGATGCAGCATACTCTCAGGCTTTGGCATGACACCAAAAGAGAAATACTTAGCTCACTTGCCGGTTTGTATTCAACGAATGTTATAATGGGTGTAAACGAAGAATGATAGTCATTCCGTTGTCATCACTGAAAAATAATAGTCAATGGAGAAATAAACTGCTCTCTTGGGGTTTATTTTCACGGTCGTACCATAACTGCCGTCCGTTACCCAAAACGACGTATCAACATTTTAAAACTATTTTGATGGTGTGAAATTAATATTTAAAAAAAATTAGTGTTGGATAAATGTGAAAAACTTCTCATCTTCGAAACAGGTGAAAGCACAGTGAAACAAGGAATGCTACTAGTCTAAAATATCACAGCTCAAAAGTCTTAATTTTGTTCACGTTAAATTTCTTTGATTTCTCATGTAAATAATTTTATATGAAAGTATTAAAAATATCTTTTGGAGAAATCTGACCAATGTCTAAGTGGTTAATATATCAGCCTGCCCCACTGTGGGCGCGAGTTCGAATACCGCTTGACAATTGGTCATAATTTAGGGCAGTGGTGCGCTAACTGTGGGTCATGTAAAAAATTGAAAGGGTCGCGGGTAGTTTGAAGTAAACTTATGTCATATTGTATCCAAAATTTTTTTAAAACAAGCTTTAAATTTTCTAAACTTACATATTTTTAAAATTATATATATATATATATGTATATATTATTTACGGAAAGAAACGTAAAGTTCATATGCGCATTCGATATTCTAACAGATTGATATTTGGGTCTCTTAGTAATATAATCTTTTATTCGGTTTATATATATATATATATATATATATATATATATATATATATATATATATATATATATATATATATATATAGATAGATATATATATATAGATATTTATATATATATATATATATATATATATATATATATATATATAGATAGATATATATATAGATATATATATACATATATACATATATCTATATATACATATATATATATATACATATATATATATATATACATATATATACATATATATATATATATATATACATATATATACATATATATATATATATATATATATATATACATATATATATATATATATATATATATATACATATATATATATATATATATATATATATATATATATATATACATATATATATATATATATATATATATATACATATATATATATATAGATACATAGATATATATACATATATATATATATATATACATATATATATATATATATATATATATATATATATATATACATATATATATATATATATATATATATATATATATATATACATATATATATATATATATATATATATATATATATAACGAGACATAACTTTCATTCCGAACTATTAGTCCATTAGTTATATTAAGGCGTAAGAAAATTAATGAAATTATTTTTAGAGAATGATTGCCCGGGTTATATATAGTTATAAAATTTTTCATGCTTTCCATCAAAATAATACTGGGTATATCATTTCAGATCCTGTCTGGCCAGATGAACATGAAGAGCGGGGGGTGCAGCCCAGTACTTTTTTGATGGAATGCATGAAAAATTTTTATATCTATATATCTACCCGGCAACGCCGGGCAATAATGCTAGTATATATATATATATATATATATATATATATATATATATATATATATATATATATATTCTTGTAACCCGCCATTCGAAATTTAAAAAAAAAACATATCGTAATGTCAATTACTCGACCTTGCTATATTGGATGCCTCGAAGAAAGAGTGATTTGTCAGCCCACTTGGCTTAGTTCAGCTCCAACACTTGACATCGGATGGACTTCGAGCGTGGCTGTACGGAGGTGTCAAAAACGGATTCGATCGGCATCAGTCGTCGTGTGCTGGTGTCCAAAAATCCCCGCTTCCGCGCTTTTAGCTCTGTGCCAGTTAAGGAGGTGATTTACGATAGGAGAGAATCATATCCTAGGCTTTGTTTGAGTGCTCTTAGAGCCATGTAATATATCACTCAATTAGAGTACGATAAATTGTTGTCATTATCGACCAAAATATCCCATGTTTCCCGTATCTCTTTTTAGTCAACTATTAACCGAGAATGTTAAAAAATACGATATATGAATGCATGTATGTATGCATATATGGGAATGCGTATGTATATTAGCATACATGCTCAATATATGGAATTTTTTTTTACCAAGAATAAACTTAAATTAAAGAAATTTTGTGCTGAAAAAAGGTGGTAGCATAAGTGTAATTTGTAAAAAACGTGTACCAAAAAGTAAAGTACTATTCTTATTAAACTTATTTGCGAAAAACATGTTATGTATTATTTGCGGAAAGATCCGTAAAGTTCATATGCGCAGTCGAAATTCTAACACACTGATATTTGGACCTCTTAGTAATAGAATCTTTTATTCGGTTTTTCTTATTTAAATGCACGGAGAGACAATATTTATATATATATATATATATATATATATATATATATATATATATATATATATATATAAATGCATTACAACTCTTGGGAATTAAAATAAAGATAAAAGCAATGCTCAGTTTTTCATACATTGTAAGCGACATCCATGAATGTAGCAAATTTTTAGATCTAATTGCCCGTATATCTGAGAATTAACGAAGTAAAATATTTATCTACACCTTGAATTAATTTGTAAGATATATTAAAATTGGAAATAAATTTGTTATAAATCTAAATAAATGACCCTGGTGCCTATAAAGAACGCAACACCTTTAAAAAGTATCTACATCATTTAATTGAAATGCAAAATTAGTATTTTTATTGAATACAGATATCCTGTCTTATTGCGTAAGGAATTTTTTTAAGTTATGACTCCATAAGGTAAAAGAATCATATAGTGAAGTATTTTTCACATTATATAAAGGAGATGATTTAATCCTACTTTCATTAAATTCCACCAGTTTTCAGATCATCGATTATTTATTTATATTAGCTGAAGGCAAGGGAAATAGTTACGAAACAGACTGCATAGTTCTTCTTTTCAACTTTCTTATCTCTGTAAAATAAAGAGGTGGTTTTTACAGAGACAGATTCATAAGCATAGTCCATTAAGCCGGAAATTTGATTACGAGCATCAGTGGTTCCAAAAGTCTTTCTGACTCTTTCATAGAAGAAACAACTCGGCGATTTCTTATTTTGAGTAGTTTGTTGACAAACTTTAAAAAACTGTAGTACAAGTAGCTCTTTATCTTAGCAAAAATTCATCTTTCATAATTTACCACATTTGTTTTAATATTAAAATGACAGACAATCATTTCTAAAATATATAGCATATACAGTCGATTCCGGTTAGACGGACATCATCGGGAAACGATCATTTTGGACCTAATAACCGGCTGAACCGATTACACGAACATGTCCTATTAAGCTTATGCAAAAGGATTTGCTTTCGGTTCTTTAGGATTTGGTCCGAATAAGCGGCAAGTCTGATTAACCTGTGGCCTAATTAACCGGATTCGACTGTATATCAGATTTATATCGAAGGTCATTTCCTGATGATTCTGTACAGTTTTTTTAAATACAAATTTTTCAAAAAACTGCTTTGCATGAAATCAACTTTCAAATCATATGGTAGCAGAGAATATTTTTCTTTCTCAGAAATTATTTTTTTTATTGTTTTGAGAATACTATAGGGCAGCTAAATGGGTTAGTTATTTTGCTTTTTATAATGCTCATTTATTTTATGATAAAATGTCCTCATCACCCACAAAACCTCACAAGTATGCGACAGGTCCTCTATATTAGCGGACCCCAGTTTCGGAAATATTGGTCTACTATCTTGCGCAGAAATCATCGTGAGCTAGATGTTGATATGAAATCATGATATTACAAGGAAACACTTATGTTAAGAGTTGACAGTTCATCTATAGGAACAATTGTTCTTATAATCCGAGTCTGAATTTGTTAATCAAAGTTTGTATAACCTTTCAGGCTGAAAAAAAATGTATTACGGCAGCACTATTGAATAGCATATATCTTCTTGTATATTTACGACAGGTCAGCTGATTGTATTTATCAGTTAGATTATCAGTTATATTATCAGTTGCGATTACTCTGTATTATACTATAACTGAAGTACTTACCCATCACTTTCAGGTCTCCCTCTGCTTCGACAGACTTGAAAGAAGGTGCTTCTGCAGACACTTCGCAACGGTATGTGCCAGTGCTGTTCAGGTCCACATTTCGCAAGTATACTGAACGCTTGCCAGATTTCGAAAGCTGCAATAAGAGAGGAATTTTAGGTCAACTGTGATAGTAATAATTTTGTTATATTTTTTATAATTATTTTCATATAAACTTTGTATATATTCGGCTGCCCGCGCTACACACAATAAGGCATCAGGTTGTGTCTTCAAAGCCCCGAATATCCGACTTAAGTTCGAGAATGAAAATTAAAAATCTTTACAATCTTTACTACTATTCTCTGCGACTAGAGACCAAAGGAAAGGAAAGCAAGATAGAATGTTAGTATAGACAATTATCTTTAAATCACTAGTTTTGAAAAACTGGAGTACAGTTGCTTCCTAAAGGACAAACTGGGAAAAACTCTATAGGCCAAGGCCTACTCAGGACTATCATTTCAGTGAGTTCCACACTTAGTTCGAACTAGGAAAGACAATGATGAATTTCTTATTAGCTTAAATTATACATCGGTTAGTGAAAAGGTTCTTTAAACATAGTGAATCATAGAATAGGCAGTTTGCCATTTACCTCTGGATTTTCATAAAAAATTTCCTAGATTAAACAAAATTTATAAATTTCCAACTACATAAGGAGTTAATAGGGTCATGAAGTACCTTGTTTAAAGATAATAAGATCAGTCCAGATCCCTTTTAAAGTTCCTAAAATCAGGCAAGTTTATCTTTTAAGTCTAAGATTTAAAGTGTTTAAGACTGTTTAACGATCCACTTCATAACCACTTAAAAATGATCTTCCGAAAGTAAAATAAATTTGCTTCAAAAAGACAAATTGTGGACATCTTGAGGATTTACGACATTGAGACATTTGGCTTGCGTCCAGAAATCCGGTACGATAAAACGGGATACCGTGTAGACTTCGAGGATAACCTGCTCCTCCTGATACGTCATGTTTTGGGGGCGTTATTGGGCTCATCAGCATCGGAGTATTCCTGACTGATTTTAAGCAAAAATTTCAAATCATTTTTTTCCATTTCAGCATGAGATAAAAGGTTGATTGTGTATGACTAGCAAGATTGCTCCTTAATAACCAATGAAAAGGAGACCAAAGATAAGGAGAGGAAGCTTCTAGCTTCCTCCCATTATCTTTGCCAGTGAAAATATTAAATGGGGGAAATATCAAAAACTACAGTACAATCCTGACTTTTGAAAAAGTACTATAGACAAAAAAATGAACTGCGATAAAATTTGAAAAGGGAAAGGGGAAATGTAAGGGAAATACTAAATTTTTCAAGGTAATTGAGAAATACTGTTAACTAAAGACAGTAAAAAGTTATAAATTGGGAAAAGGAAGATTCTATTTATTCTAGTCCCAGTTTTTCCTTTTCTCGAGTTGTTCTGATATTTAAACAGTTTTGCCCAAAGACACTAGTAACGATAATTCAGAATTTTAAAAAAATGTATTTCAGGTAGTCTCTTCTAACGAAACTACTGCGGATTATTAACGTAGGATTACTTATCGCTGCTTACCTCTTTTCTTTTTTTTGACGCATTTTGGTACTTTTCAGTTTAACGGTTTACTGCTGCTAGGTTTGGCGCGCTGCCAAAATTATAACTCGCGACGGCCTCTGAATTTTTTCTTTCCAGAGAACCGTTATTGAGGAACGTATTCCTACGTTAAAACAAAGAAAGAAATATTTAAGCATAGAATAAAAAAACTCGTACCATACTTCGGAATTTATTTACGAAAGTGATACTGTAAATGAGTAAACTGGTGGGCGAAAAAGGATATTAAACTTTCAAACTAAGTACAAAATCTTGCAATTTTGCTACAAAAATATTATATTTCTCAACTTAAATGTTGCCAGTGTAAATGTGTGGTATTTCAAAACGTTTTATTGTGCCTTATGTGCTTTAATAAAGCTTTCTTTACTAACCGAACTATTTGTTAGTCCTGTCGCAACGTCCTGCCTGGAAACTTAAAGAAGAAATCAGCAAATCTAAGTAACTTATTTAAACTGCGACAGATATAAAAGGTAGAAAAAAAGCACGTTATAAAAATCACGTTCTTTGTTTCTTAAGTGACCGAGTCGATCTTGCTTAATGGTACAATTCTAAATATTCGAAGATCAAGTAATTAGTTAAATTTGGATGAGGTACAGAAATTGGAATAATGTTCAGTTTAGTAGTTTGACCTTCTATGCTTCCGTAGTAGTTATGAATTGTGAGCGTAATAATCAGTTGTTAATTTTAAATACAATTCCTTAGTTTAAAACATAAGTCGAATTTTCAGTAAAATTGTTTGTTACGATGGATTTTATTGTCGTATCACCTAACTTAGAAAGTAATTAAATATTTGGTTAGGATGTAGTAATCGTTTGTCACGTGCCTCTACGATTCCATACCTCCAAATGCCGTAGACGGGAAACAACCCGGTATTGTATGAAACTCTTTTTTTCTGAATACCATTCCTCACCTATTCTTATTTCTTTTTTAAGGCCAGACACGAATATACAATTCTGTACATATTTATTTGTTTACTAATTTTTAAATCTAAAATGCTGAACTTTGCTCTAATTCAATGTACAAACAAAGGATTTTCCCAAAGGTTTGGCATTACTATAGAAACCGTCAGCCAAGACCGAGTTTGCAACCAGTTATCTATCAAGAGAACTTTCATTTTAGGAATTCAATTCCTTATAATTTTCTAACTGAGTAAAATTTATTATACGTAGCTTAAGGAGTCGTTGCTAATTGCATTTAAAACAAAGTATAGACTGCTTATTAAAAAAAGATTAAAGACCCTTTTTTTGCAATGAAACAAATCTATGAGCTTTTTATTTTGTAAATATAGGATGCTATAAGTCATATATGCAGAACATTTATGGCGAAAATTTCAGTGACAATCTACATCCCCTTTACAGTCAAAATTTGTGTTTCACTGATTGAATACTTACGTCCTCTGTTTGCTTGTATATATTTTAAATGCTAATTGAAAGGATTCTTTTACAGAATTTTATTTTAAGTATTATTTTAAGATTGTAGTGAACAAAGCAGATTGCTTTGCTTGAATAAAAGCTCAATCACGACCGCGCTTAAGTCCCATTAGATGTGGAACTAAGTAATCCCTAATTTCTATTAGTGTTGCAGAATTTTTTTCATATAAAATTTGAAGACAATTTCATTCATACAGAAAGAAAATTTTAAGGGAAAAATCTGTTAATCTTATAAAACTTGAATTCATTGATCCTTACGGCATAATCTTTTTTTACAAGCATGTCTTTGAATAATACAGAATGATAATCAACCTCCAATGACTTCTTTTTAAGCATTTCAAAGGGAAATTAATAGATTAAATGCAACTTTAAATTGAATAAAACGCTCTTTACAGGTTTAAATAATGGAATCGTAACTTCATTTTAAATCCAATACTACCGGAATATGTGGTCTTCAAAGTAACACGTCGTTATTCTCTTTAAAAGATTCATTCCAGATAATGCATATCAAATGCGATAGAAGAAGGCTATTTCCTTCGATTTATTACAAAGAGAAACAGTCTATTATACGTATGAATGAGTGTGGAGTGCAAGTGAAGGATTACTCTGGATTGAAGCCAGAGAATTCTTACCGCGTGTTCATCCTTCATCTTTTACGGCTGCATAAAAAAAATTAAATTAGGGATTGTCTTAAACGAGTTACTGTTATAGTTCATCTTTTAGCACTTATTTCATGAAATATTTCAAGTCCAAAAATAAGACAAAGTGACATTGTTATTTCCCTTTTTTCTGTTCTCGGTGTAAAATTATTTGGGAATTTATGGTATGGCGGGGAGCCTTAATTTAAAAATTTATGTCGTTCCTCAAAAAACTTTTCAAAATTTCTTGCAATAATTCTAGTGTTTACAGTATAACAATGACTTTGACAAAAACCATCATTTTATTACATTTCTCTTGACCTTAAAAGGGAACTAATTGTTTGGAGATTTGAACTCTAGAGATCCTGTTTATCGAACAAATGCACTGTCCACTAAGTCCTGTGATAATTATTACTAACAAGCCTTAGAGAGATAGATAAAAGGATAACTTTAGTTGTCAAGAGGTAAATGGATTTACTGTCGCTGTACAGAAAAAAAACTCTCAAAAATTCTGCTCAAAATTTTTTTGTTATTATGAAGGATGTAGATTCATTGATATTTAAACATCAAAATATGTAAAACTCAAAGTACATGAAAGAATGCTTTTTTTTAATCATTTCTCTTCCCCATCTAATACAAATAGATAAAAATAAATAAGAATCTAAAAGATTAAAAAACATTTTCTACGTATTACTCCCGGTTTACATACAGAGTCTCATGAAAACCCTAAAACATGGCAGTGTTTTGACAAGTGGTACAGCTTACATCCTTTTTTGAGCATTAGAGAAAATCACTTAAAACTCTTCCCAAAGAAACAATTGAATAGGAGAATGACATCTTTTTTTAACGAGAGGAAAGTCAGCTATATCTCACCTAGTGTTTGAGACATCGGAAAATAGACAAAATTGTAGACCGACACGAAATAAGGGCAATATATTTTTGGTTCCAGAAAAGGTATAACATCAGAACTAATAGGTATACCATCAGAACAATAGGTATAACATCGCAAACGATATTTACCTTCCCAAAACACCCCTAAAATTAAGACAAAGCAGAAGAATAAACTAAAAAGCATTCATTATGGTTAAAAATAAATGTTCCTCCTCGGCAATGATATATGCTACCACTCGTGCCATAACATACTTTCAAATGTTTTCCACTGTCTTTACGTTTTCATTTATTATTTTCTGGTTTATAAATTTGCCATCTAGAAAGCTGCTTTGTGGTTTTGCAAAGGGTAGAAAATTTTTATCACTACGTTTGAAACACTTTAGAACTTCGTAATTAACTTTTATTCCTGCCACTTGCAGAGAGTAAGCTAATATACCTTCCTTTTTCTAAAAAGGGGTTAATCCCCTCAAGTTTTCTCATTTTCGAATGCCGTAGGGGGTTCTTGCAAACAATCACAAAACAATAATGTAATATCTTTCTAGATATTACGTTAATTTTTTTCTATTACTATAATAACATAATATCTATAGAAACTATATAACGGAAAGATATTTACTATATCTTTCTGATATTACACGGATGATTTTCAGAGATATATATCTGTGCGAAAATGCTATTTACTCTCGATACGACTTTTCTGAGAGGACTTCTGTTTTATTATATGTGTAAACAACGGAGAAAGAAATTCTGAATCGAAACAATACCCGTGAGGTCAGTTAAGTTGTTTGATCTCCTTAAATATATATATATATATATATATATATATATATATATATATATATATATATATATATATATATGTACGTCAGAGGTAAACTATCATAAGTGAATTTTCTTTATTTTCGATATTTTTATTTAAGTGACTCCTTTTGGATGGAGCTTCTTTGAGGAAAACTGTCATATATGCAAAATAAGATATTGGGTTAAATATGAACGTATAAACTATCACATATGTAAGTACTGATGAGAGGTAAACCATCACAAAGCTGTTCTGAAAAGCTCTCCTGAAAAATTGGAATATATATATATATATATATATATATATATATATATATATATATATATATATATATATATATATATATATATGTGTGTGTGTGTGTGTGTGTGTGTGTGTGTGTGTGTATGCAAGTTGAGAACTAATAAATTTGATAGAGTTCATTTTACAATGACTTGCATAACGACTGCAAGTTTCGTGGCCTAACAGCAAAATAGAAGCTGAAACCATTTCAAGTCGGAGAGGGATTGGAAATAAAATTGTCTCCCCTCTCAAGAAGAAGCGAATTTAAAAGATAGAAAAAAAAATAAAGTTCTATAGGAGCTGCGCTATATCGTTTTGAAATGTGGCTCAGTTGTTCCATTGAGCAAAAAATCTGGAATAATTTTAAAGTGAGTGCATGTCATTTGAAACTTCCAGAATGCTAATTTAAAATAAAATGATCATTCGATTACACTTTTGCATTACATTGCTCTTAATATGTTTAGTTGCGTCCTAAATGCAAGGAAAATATTTATAAACAATGGAAAATTTTAATATTATGTGTCCACAGGAGCGGAAATTTAAAACAGTGACATTCGACGCTACTTGATTTACTTCCAAGTTTAGAGATCTGCATATCAAGTTGAAAGCGATGAAAGAAAGTGCAAGTAAATTAAAAATTAAAATCTGTAGCAGATAGAATTCATTATCAGGCGAAATGTAAGATTTAAAACAAAATCCGAAAGATAAAAAGTGTTTTTGCGTGGGATGAGTTGTGTCTAATATATTGACACTTGAGACATAGAATGTAATCTACTTAAAAACTTGTAAGGCCCTTTTTACACCAAAATTTATTTTAATGGGGGGAAAATTTGATCATAGTTACTGATAAGAGAAATGATAAGTTAGTGATAATCACCTAAATACAAAGAGACGTACCTTGATGATATAAATTCGACCACTTTTACTTTATATATCATAAAATATTTTTAAAAAATGATAACACAATTTGAAGTATTAATTTTAACAACTTATTTTCTCCTTGTATTATTCACAGGAAATCCTCAACGACCGATGAAGTTTTACACTTTAAAAGAAAATTATAATTTAAGCAAAAATTTTCAGGAAAATTTTAGAGGAACATTTTATGACATATAAAGTAAAAATAATTGTATTTACATTATCAAAATTGATGATAGTTACTTTAAAGAGAAATGGTAAGTTAATGATAATGAACTAAATACAAAGAGACATACTTTGATGATATAAATACAATCATTTTTACTTTATATATCGTAAAATGTTTCTCTAAAAGTTTCCTTAAAAATTTTTGCTTACATTATAATTTTTTTAAATGTATAAAACTTTATCGGTTTTTGAGGATTTCCTGTGCTGAATAGGAGAAAATACGTTGTTAAAATTGATACCTCAAATTGTGTTATCATTTAAAAAAAAGGTTTCCATTTGTTCAACTTTATATTAAGTTATCCGTTCAATAACTTGATTAGTGCTTCTTTTTTTTCGGGTGAAATGAAGCATAACAGGCTCAAGAGTGTGTGGTGAGAAGGGCAATTTCGCGGATCTGGATTTTCCTAAATCGATACATTTTTCATACTGAGACATACAAGCGTTCATAAGACATACAAGTAAACCTTACTTTTTTTCGGAGATTTATAGTTAAAAATTCAATTTTAAAGTAAATAAGTATCCACCAGAATTATTGTTAATCCAGTTGGGCAAAACACGAATGGAGGGGGGGGGGGCGTGCTTCAATATATAAATGACCGTGCTTAATAATATAAAAATGTAGTCTTTAAAGCTGAACTTTATAACAAAACGTACGCTTTTTAAAATTTTTATCACTAAGGACTTATTAATTTTTTGCTAACAGATTTAAACGTACATAGGTAATTATTCCCAAATTTCAATGAATTTCATTTACATGAGTCAAAATATAAAAGTTAAATCTTTATTCGGGTTCTATCTTTACAGTTATGCATTTCGCATTTAAATGTTATCTAAATGTGCATCTAGTGAGTAGAGTTACCCACAGCTGCCTCCAGATAATGAAATAATTTCGTTATTTCTCCTTGTGCTGCATTCAGCCTTAAAAAACTCTCCATTGTTAAGGAGTAGTTTATGACAAACATCTTTATTGCTGTTTCATTTTGTCAGGTAAGGGCGCTGGACGAAGAGACCTAGTAAGTTAAAGATTTCCAAACCTTTTTCATGTGAAAAAAAAATCAGCATTTATCAGAGATAACGTTTAATGGACAGTAAAATTAATTTTAATGTAATCTTTTGGAATTTATGTCGCTTCTGTTTAAGAATTAACTCAGTCTAGCAGTTTTTTATGTTGAAATTTTATTAACTTAAATAGCAAAATGTATCTAGAAGTAAGACTGTTGCAGAATGCAGTTTTCAAAAGGGCTTTCAAGACAAACTCACTTAAGAAATTGAAAGCGGTATTAGACGTTTGTTTAAAAACCAGCCCACAAGCGTTCAATAGATTTGACCAGCCGCAAGAGATTGGAAGGCCAGTCCAAGGATACCGAAAAACTAACCTATCAAGTAGTATCTTATATTTATGGCTGCAGAAGAGTGGGTTATAGAAGAGTTCTTGCGACGACAAAACAAGTGTGACAAGGGCAACCACAATGGTTGGACAGTCTAAGACAGGGGTCAGCAACCTTTTTAACGAGGGCATATTCCCGAAATTCGGGAGTTCGGCGGGCACCACTGGGTGAAGAGGAGGAAGGGGGGGGGGGTAAATTTAAACATGAAAATATGAATGTGACATAAATTTTTAATACATAAATTCAAATTTTAATTTAAACAAAATAATCTTAAAATTGATAATGCAATATTTGACATTGCAAATCTGCGGCCAACTCGTTGTAATGTGGCACATGAGTTGAGTTCCCAGTTCTCGGGCATTGGTCCAAGTAAGTGTTAGTGGCGTTTCATCGGTAGTTTGATATTAAGTATTTCATACTAGAAAACAAAGATTCACGAACATACATTCTTAGTATTAAATTCTCCCAATAAGAAATCAAAATGTTTGACAAACCAATAGGTGGTAGCATTTCCATCGAAATAATATTCTAATTTTAAATTTGGGAAATGTGATAAATTATCTTTATACATATGCGATTTCAAGAGTGGCAATTTATCTTTTTAATACATTTATCGTACTTATCATGGAAGCAAGGGGACAACGACGTTGTCGAGAGATCAGGCTGCTCAGTTTTTGATTTTTACGGTTTTGCGATTTTAAAATTTTTTGCTAAAATTATTCATTACAAGTACGATCGTTTGTTGTTTAAATACCTGAAAATTTTCGAAATTTGAAAGGCGGGAACCTTAAAATTGTTTCGCGGGCATCAAGGTGCCCGCGGGTACCGCGTTGCCGACCCCTGGTCTAAGATATGTTTTTGAGAGAGCTGGGTTTCTAGACAATTTCTACAGTTGATAAAGGGTCTTGTGCCGTCAGGGTGGATTTTCACACCCTTAGAGTGATTGGTCTTAGTCTAGCTATTGTAGCAGCAAATGTTCTGGTGTAGTTAAAGTTCGAGATTAGTGTCCGAAATTTGAACCTGTTGGCAGAATATTCAGCATCACAATGTTATATAACTACCATTATCAGATGTTGTATGAAGGAGTTATATATATATATATATATATATATATGGGAATTGTATTAACCCAGAGCTCCGGCTATGAGCTATACATCTCCATGTGCGTTATGCGACGACAGCGCTACTAGGATTCCGAGAAATGAACTGGGAAGAAAGTTTTTGGAGAGAGATTGAAATCGGTTCCCGGACAAGCAAGAGATGCCTAAAAGCAGCAGACGGGTTGCGAAGGGAGAAATAGTCTCGACGGGGCATAACGTTGGCTCCTATAGGTGGCAGACGGCCTCTCAGTTAACCCTTATCGCGGCAGACGGCCGCATACTGTAACTCATTGAGATTTGTGGAGGCCTGGCGCGGCCTGACATGTAATGTGTATGTACCGTAATTCAACATATGTAAATAGTTCTTCATGCTAATATATAGTGTTGTGCATTAAGTAGTGAGACTGTCCTTCATTGAGTATTGTTTTACTCTGAGTATAGTAGTGTCTTGGGGTTGCAAGTGAATACGAAGATTCTATAAAACTGGGCGTCCGCACGAGATCCAGATTATATATATATATATATATATATATATATATATATATATACCGTAAAATCTTGAGTATAACACTCACTTTTTTTTGTCATTTTAGTCCGCAAAAATGAGGGTGCGTATTATACTCGTTTACAAAAGAACGTAGTTTTAAACATTGAATAAACGACAAACAATAAAAGAGCTGTATTCTAGTGATAGTGATTAAGACTGATAATTTAACACTAATAGCTGCGTTTACATGGACAACAATAATACCCGGGATTTACCCGCTAATAGGGAAAACTTTCGAAGTCCGTTTACACGGGACCACATTTTCACCCTGCTTTTACCCGTCTTACCGGAAGTAAAGGCCATCACATGACTCGGCGGATGTGATCCTCATACACCATCATTCCTTGTAAATCACGTTATGGGTTCGATCCCAGCCGGTGTCGTACTTTTCCAAATTCACTGTATTGCTATTTTTAGCTTTCCCCCTTCGAACTCCGCATTTATCTCGTTACGAAGTGTATGGTCCTGTGGAAGGCCTTTTTTTTTCCAATTGCTGTTCTTTTGACCTCGTATTCTTAAATTTTAAAAATAACAACAAAAAAATCATAAAACTTTAAAAATCCAAAAGATTGAAAAACTTACAAAAATATTTTTTGTATTCTTATGATATCTGCTTTTCTGGGCCTCTTAATATTATTACTTTTTTTTTCGTGGATCATTAGTCTTATCTAATTTTTCTTCTAAATTTTCTTAACTTGTAACTCTATATTTTTTCTGTTAAAATTAACTTTTTTGTTTAATTTAACTTTACTATTCATTTTTTTCTTTTACCCGCGTTATTCTTACCTTAATATTTTAATTCATTACTTAAAATTTTAACTACTGAGCACTCCCACCTTGATTACATATATCTTGCTTACAGGAGATAAAGTGGACACGACCAATGCATTCCTCTTCTAAAACGCAATTACGTCTGCGTCTATTTGTTATTTAAATGCAGCACGTGTCAGTCGCTGTTGATAATCATAGAACGTTGACGATTTTTTTTGTTGTTTTTAAAAGTAAATTTAGAAAATAGATAGGAAAAAAGTAATATAAGAACTAGAAGATTGATGCGGATATTAGATATAATCGTACGATCTGTGGCTTCATCGCTAAATTTAGTTTTTCCACAACAAAGAACGTGGGCAAAATTACGAAGCTCTGTTTGGTGGGAAGAAATTGTTTTAAATTCCTGAAGTAATAAAGACTGGAAAGAAAATTTTCTAATCGATAGGTGGATTTTTTTAAATTATAAGATTAATTGTAAGATACTTATTGTTTTAATAAATCCTTTTATAAAATCAAAATGTAATTTTGATTTCAATTTTGTTTCAGTAATTTTTAGTCATTTATAAATAAAAAAATCATAAATAGGTATAAATAAATTTTTATCTGGAATTCTAAAATAATTAATTTATAAATAAATTTTAATGTTACGTTTAATTAATGATTATACTTATTAAATTTATTAATTTTACCATAACACTTTAAATGAAAATGTTATTGAAATTTTATTGAAATTAAATTTTATTTCTTATTTTACATACCAGATGGCAGTACCATTCTATTTATAATGCAATTGGGAATGGTTTTTAAATTAAAAACTAGATGGGCAGATCAAGAAATAAATGAAATCGTCCGGAAAAAATAGGCACTTTTCTACTGTTTTCTTGAAAATTATGCGATTGTTAAGGGGTTCCAGATCCTTCCATCGATCATTTGGCTGCATTTTCATGGATTCACAGGATTCACACATGTTCAAATCCGCCATGTTTGTTTACTACTAGCTTCCTGCTTCGAAATGCATCATGGGTAATTAGCGGGTTTTATCCTAGTTCGAAGCAGGGTCGAAAATCCACCCTGCATTTTTCCCTATCGTAGGGAAAAAGCAAGAAACGACCCTGCTTTTACCCGAGTTTTTGGCATATGTAAACGGCACTATTGTTTGTTTTGAATGAAAAATTAAAGTTTTTTTCTACCAAATTTAACGTTTTCGTTTATTTTTATTACAAATTTTATTTATGCTTATAAATATTTGTGAAAACTATATATATAGAAATGAATGTTTGTTTGTTCGTATTTTATGCGCTGCCGTACCGTTCATCCGATTCCGATGAAACTTGGTCAACTTATTGCATGAACTTGCGCAAAGGTTATAGACTATTTTCATCCCGCTACGACGTTCCTTTCCCGATTTATATTAGAACAAGTTTGCGCGGTATCAACGGATATTTTTGTTCAAAGCCATTGTAACATTTCATTGTTGCCAATTAAATTATAACATTTCCGTAAAAACAAATAGACATGAATTAAAAACGGGATTTATTCATATATTGGCGCATGCAAGAATGAATTTGATATATTATTTTCATATACGTGGCAACGCCGGAATATTTCTTTTTAAAACTGAAAATATAAGGATGGAAAGTCATTCATTTTCAATGAATGTGTTATCTATGCATTTCATGAATTGAAACTATTCCAATCTACCTGTTCAAACTCAATTATACTGAAGGACACGTTCACATAGCTAGAAACACGTGCGTTTAGCCTTGACGCGATGATTTATATAACTGCAGTGATATTGAAACATAGCAGATGATTTAGTTTTGAGAAAGAATTACAATCATGAAATACGTGTATATTATAATTAAGAATGTATGAAAGTGGCATTGAAACGTAACAGACAATTTAGTTTTGCAAAAGAATTCCGAGCATGAAATACGTGTATATACTTTTTGCATAATAATTATCAGATTTGCTGTGTTTTAATATTGAATGTGATCTCAATCCATTCAAACATTATTGATTCTTTTTCTATAATAATAAATCCATTCAAACGTTATTGACTAGCTGTAAATTAATTCTTTAAAATGCCCAAAAAGAGGAGAGCAACTTTTAATCCTGCAGAAGTAGGGGCAAAATGTTAACAATTGTTGAGAAATGAGCAATGTGATGAAAAAAAAAAACAGAAGAGCGCGAAGCCAACATAATTCGAAATGCAGTTGGACGAACACAAGAATCTGAAGAAAAACATTCCCAAGCGAGCGAAGCCAACAGAATTCAAAATGCAGTTGGACGAACACAAGAATCTGAAGAAAAACATTCCCAAGCGAGCGAAGCCAACAAAATTCAAAATGCAGTTAGAAGCACACAAGAATATGAAGAAAAAATATTCCCAAGAGCTCGAAGGCAATAGAATTCGAATTGTAGTGATCCGAAGCAGTGAGACTGATTATGAAACTTTTAACGCGTCGAACATACGATCGTCTTCGACATCGAAAGGAGAGGAAAGCGATGAACAACGACAGCACCGACAACAAACTAATGCTATTTGCTACCGCAAAAGAATTTTAGCGAAAACTTTTGAACATCATAACATGAGGCTAATCATTGAAAACAAAATAACAAAAACTGAATCCCGAGCGAAGCCGGGTAATACATCCAGTTTTTAAATAAAATATTGAAAAGTTATGGGTGTGCATAATAGTCAAAATTTTGCGGTATATATATATATATATATATATATATATATATATATATATATATATATATATATATATATATATATATATATATATATATATATATATGCGGTATATATATATTCATTCACATATGGTATTAGTGGGAATAGAATTTTAATGCACACTATAGTCACGTGTACGTGGGGATCATACAATTTTTAAAATTCAGTAAACCGTGACGACTATCAGTCACATTGAAATACACGATAAAAAAAGGTTGTGAATTAATATACCTAAGTATATTGAGACAGCTTACCTTTCCAAATGATTTTCGTAAACTGCCTTTTTGCATGCAAACTATTGATTGAAAAGAAATCAAAGGAAGGAAAGTAATTCTTCAGTTCTGGTCACGCACACACACACATATCAGCCCACTGTTTGCACTGAAAGCTATGCGTGTCCCTCTAGTAATCAGCATTAGAGAAAATAAAAACAGAAAAGGGACAATTACCTATTATTTTCATTTGCATCGAGTCTCGGTTTGCTAGAGCTCCCCCAAAATAGATGATGCCCGCAAGAATCCTCCCTTTTAAAGTGAAAATTATATGTATGGACTCTCTCAGCTCATTTATCTATTCATAAGGTGTGACGAGACATCGTAAATCAAACATCAGGAGAGGAGATCAATATAAAGATATATTGGTGGTTGAAGGTTTAATGGATTATGTTAGAAATTATTATCAATAGATATAATGATCTTCGTAAATTTGAAAGGTTCCCTCCCGTTACCGCAGAATCTATTAGCGGGCATTCGAAACGTTTGTTTGTCTATTTTACAGGTGCATCAAGTTCGGTGTTCCTTTTATCCCAATTCTGTATTCACTTCGACCGGACATCTGTGTTGTATCCCCATTCAAAAGGTCCAACGTTGTTTAAAAAAGGAAATATAATGTATTGTATTGTTTCCATTTGGAATGAGATGGATATAAATTAGGGTATGTAAATTAATGTTGCATATGTTATGCTATTACTTTTGTATGTAACTATTGCATTTCATATAGATCAGTTTCCTAAATAAGCATGTGAATTAATACCTTTCTAAAAGTTTAATACTGGATATACAAAGAATGTGCACTTTTCACAGAGAAACTGTATGTATCTCTCTCTTATTCTTTATATAATACACACACACACACACACACACACACACACACACATATATATATATATATATATATATATATATATATATATATGTGTGTGTGTGTGTGTGTGTGTGTGTATGCCCGCACGTGTTGACATACGCGTGTAAATAAACTAACAATAGACTGAAACAAAAGACGTCCACATTTCCTCTTCCTAAATATTCCTAATATACTAATAAAACAAAGTATATAATTCTGAATTGTGTGCTCTAAAAGATGAATTAGGGTAGAAGCACTCAGTACAAAGCTTCAGATGAAGTTACGAAAACGGTATGCAAGAATAGACATTGCATGTAAGCTAAAAGAAATTCATCCACGCACGCAAAAGAAATAAAAATTTGACCGTTTATAAGTCAGTTTATGTATAAATGAAATAGATTTTCAGGCAACAGCAAAAGATAGCTCAGTAAATCCAAAAGGGTCACTATCATTTCCATCTCATCATACTTGGTGACAAAATAATTTCACTGAAAGTCAATATACAAATAAAATAACATATTGAATGATAATTTACTAGGACTATTTAATAAACATAATTATCAAAATACAGATTAAAAATTATAATTTAAAACTGACGTAAAAAAAAGAAAACTAGTGTAACTTATATAAATATGAAATAAAAGCTTTCAATTATTTAATTCATTAACTTATTTTAAACTTGCTTATATATGAATAATCGACTTAACTTACGCAGATAGTTATTGATTGAAGAACATTTTTGTGATCCTCCTATCTATTAATACTTATATATATATTTATATACTAGCTATTTGCCCGGCGTTGCCCGGGTATTTATTTATCCCAATTTTTTTTATACACAGGAAAAGGAATGGATTCTACCTATAGTGTAAAATCTATGTGATTTAATTTACAGATATTTCAAAGTAAGTACAGTATACAAATGATAAAGAAAAATTACAAATTCACTCTATTATTAATTTAACTCAAAACTTGATTATAAACAACATTTTTTGTTTCCTATATTCCTCTCAGTGACTCCGAAAACTATGAATTCGACACTAATCTCGGTCAGTTTGGATTTTTTATTACCCCTTCTCCCCCAACAATGGTGATGGGAGGCTGTGCTTGCACTTAAACGGCATCGGGAGGGCCCTATTCATCTCAGCGACACAAAAAATATGGATTCGACACAACTCTCGGTAATTTTAGGCATTTTACTTCTCCCCCTTCTCCTCCCCCCAATGGTGTTTAGAGGCCAAACTTGCATTTAAACATTATCGGAACTAACCCTATTCATCGCAGCGAGCCTGAAAACTATAGATTCGACACTATTCACGCTCATTTTGGACATTTTATATTCACACTTTCTTACCCCCACCTCCCCAACAATGCTGATGTGGGGCTGCACTCTCACTTAAATGGCATCGGCAGCGTCCCTAATCATCTCAGAGACATCGAAAATTATAAATTCGACACTACTCTCGGTTATTATGGACATTTTATATTCACCCCTTCTTTCCTCCCCCCCCCCCTCTCCCTTATGCTTATGGGGGGCTGTGCACTTAAGCGGCATCAGAATTGTCACTATTCGTCTCAGCGACCCGAAAACTATGATTCTGACACTACTCTCGGTAATTTTTGACATTTTATATTCACCCCTTCTTCTCTCCCCCCTCACCCCCAGTGCTAATGAGGGGCTGAACTTGCACTTAAACGGCATCAGAAATGTCACTATTCGTCTCAGCGACCCCGAAAACTATGGTTTCTGCACTGCTCTCGGTTTTTTGAACATCTTATATTCACTCCTCCTTTACCCTCCCTCCTCCCCCCCCCCATTGCTGATGGGGCTGAACTTTCACATAGACGGCAACGGGAGTGTCACCCTTAATCTGAGCGACCCCGAAAACTATGGATTCGACACTTATATCAGTCATTTTCGAATATTTTTACATGTGCCCCCTGCCTCCTGACCCCCCTATGGGTGCTAGGGTTGTCTTACCCCCTCCCCCCAGTGTTTATTACCAGATTGTAAGTGATATGTGTACCATGTTTGGTTGAAAGTGCTCCAGGCGTTCCAGAGTGATGCTGGAACATACACACATACACCCATACATCCATTTATATATATATATATATATATATATATATATATATATATTGTGACGGATGTCGAGTTGAGAGTCCTTTTTTTTTGTAACTAGAACCAGCTCTTTTAAAACATATAGTTTATTGTAAGACGGAGCACAGCACGGACAAGTACAAGAGACGATATATATATAACAGGTAGAAGAACAATATTTACCGAACAAATTATTAACGTAATCTCAACACTCTAAAGCAAATACCAACTACGTTCGGAGTGTACAATCACCTCCGAACTTTTCTCTCTAAAAAAATATCTAAGACACGACCGGAGTCTGCAATCACCTCCGTCATTCTTCCAGACAGCCTATCAGATACGTCTGGAGTCTGCAATCACCCCCCAGCGTTCTGCCTAGTACCCCTTACCCTACGATAGGGGGCGTTATTTCTTGTTATAGTGACTCGCCTGTCTCTACACCCTCCCCTCAAGATTGGGATTATACCTCAAATAATCTGAATCTGAAATTTAAGTGACAGGCGAACCACATCTTATCTACTATTATCAGATAATATATATAATACAACAAATCCCTTTACCTACTCAATTATATAATGTTGTAAAAAAAAAATACTTAGCTAGATATTCATCTAATCTTACTACATGCAGAATAAAAAAAATTCAAAACATACACAAAAGAAATAATTATAGATAGATAAATCAGTAAAGAATTAACTTAGTATATCAAAATATTCACTTTCGTATCTAAAATGCTTAGCAATAATAATAAAACAATTAATAAAAAAAAAGTTCAATGACAAATCAGTGTTCAGGAACCGTTTATAATCAGGAACAGTCTCTGGTGCAATATTTTAGACAGTTTTTTTTTCTTTTATTGTAGTTCCTCTCAAACACTACGCATTCATTGCGGTCATTTTGCGCTCGTGACCCATTCTGTAGGACCGCATCACTTTTCTTAGACACATAATTCACAACGGCATTTGATTTTGCCACTTCTTCCTTCAGCAACAAAATCGTAGCATTTTTCTCCTCTACTTTAGCATGTAATTCACCGCACAGAGTCTTTAAATTTTGTGATTCGTCACCGGTTTCCGCAGCGGTTTTCACATACTCGCGGAGCGACGTCGCACATTTATTGTACGTAACGTTGGGAACATTGGACTTAT
Organism: Dolomedes plantarius; assembly: GCA_907164885.2. Classification (NCBI taxonomy): domain Eukaryota; kingdom Metazoa; phylum Arthropoda; class Arachnida; order Araneae; family Dolomedidae; genus Dolomedes; species Dolomedes plantarius. Next base: position 149,473,649 of record OU015497.1, read on the forward strand.
CTAGCACTTTGCTAAAAGTAGATGAGTTGGCCTTTGACGGTTTTGACTTCTCCGTCTCACAAACATGCAGTTCTGAAGCACCCGTTACATTTTCCACATCATGCATGTCACTCCTAGCTTCACTACCATTGAAAAAACGTGAATCACTTTTCGATTTCTCTACTTCGATAACAGGACTTTTCGAAACACCACTTTCACTTCCTAGTTCACGCACATCTTTCTTATTCTCAAACGTATGGAAGTCGTGTGGATTACTTATTTGTTCATGGTTTCGCTGCTCGGAATATTCGTACGAATGATTCCGCATTTCAGGTTTCACACCCGACTTTAAATTAGAAATAGACAGTTCTTTTTCCACAATCTTATTTTTCTCCATTTTCCGTTTAACATGATCAAGAACCGCTTTTAACGATTCACAACTTTCTCCGTTTCGCTTATCAGTACCTAATATCAGGTTACACCTTTTCGTGTCTCGCCGCGACCGTGAATTTACAGAAGTACTGTGGTTTACACATATTTCACTCCCCTCAGACCCTTTCGTGGGGATTCTACTGTCCGGCTCAAGCTCTGCTGCAGTGGGGCATGACTCTCCCAAAAGCAATAAATTGTGCGCCTGTAGGGTCAACAACCCGGGGCCGTGTAGCTCTTCTGTTGCTACGAAAATCTCGGCAGGTCTGAAAACGGGCGGTTTTTCGGGGTTGCTAAGAGAAATTGGAATTCTCGCCACTCTGGCTTTAATTGTTTCTCCAAAAGCAGAAATCAGGCTAATATTGCCTCTTTGCAATGGTTGCTTTATTATTTTGTCGGACTCTAAACGTGTAAATCCGATCTTCGCTATCATGTTGTCGCCACCAGTTTTCTCTGTTGTCTCATTCTTTGAGAGATCGAAGTGTTTTTCCTGTGTACCCAGTTGCGAACAAAATCTGGCAAGGTGGGTATTTTCTTCATATACGTAACAGTCTTTGGGCGGATATCTATTTTTATTCGTGTTCTGACTTCTAATTGTTTCCAATTCAATTTCTTTTTCCCGCTGCGCTAATTTAATTTTCTCCAATTCAATTTTGTAAGCTTCAAGTGCTAAGTTCGTATTCCTAGCATTAATTTCATTTTTTTCCTTTCTTCTTCTATCCTCAACTATTGAGATCAGTAAATCTGCTACAAACTCTGGTTCATCTTTAAAAGATTGACATTCCTCAATTCTATTTTTTAATTGCATCACTGTTAAACCAACAGTTGGTGCATCATCTATTTCACCAAGAAGTTCTATCAAATCTTCTTTTCTCGAATTGTTATACATTTTGGCTTTATATATATTTATATATCTTCCTTTAATATATCTATATATCTCCGATGAAATTATACTTCAATTAAAATCATATCATATATCTCCTACCTGATTTCCATGACATCTGAATGTCGTTTTACTTAGCTCTGTCAACAGTCCTTTGCTCTGGTTCACTCTGATTAAGCTCTGGTTCTCGTAATGGGAGCGTGACCGAACAAATTATTAACGTAATCTCAACACTCTAAAGCAAATACCAACTACGTTCGGAGTCTACAATCACCTCCGAACTTTTCTCTCTAAAAAAATATCTAAGACACGACCGGAGTCTGCAATCACCTCCGTCGTTCTTCGTGACAGCCTATCAGATACGTCTAGAGTCTGCAATCACCCCCAGCGTTCTGCCTAGTACCCCTTACCCTACGATAGGGGGCGTTATTTCTTGTTATAGTGACTCGCCTGTCTCTACATATATATATATATATATATATATATATATGTGTGTGTGTGTGTGTGTGTGTATATATATATATATATATATATATATATATATATATATACAGGGTGTCCATAATTAAAGTCCCACTTTCAAAAGGCTGCAAAAATAGAACCACTGGTCAGAATGACTTCAAATTTGAACTGAATATACTGGAAGAAGGGGGAAACGATTTTGCATAATAAAAAAAGTTCCAAAATGTATCAATAGATAGCGCTGTAAGCGGTTGGAACTTTTTTTCTATTATGCAAAATCGTTTCCCCCTTCTTCTTCCAGTATATTCAGTTCAAATTTGAAGTCATTCTGACCAGTGGTTCTTTTTTAAAAGCCTTTTGAAAGTGAGGCTTTAATTATGGACACCCCAGGGTGTATATTGTATGCCATAATTAAGTCCCACTTTCAAAAAGCTGCAAAAAAAGAACCACTGGTCAGAATGACTTCAAATTTGAACTGAATATACTGGAAGAATGGGGAAACGATTTGGCATAATAAAACAAAGAAGTTCCAACCGCTTACAGTGCCATCTATTGATACATTTTGGAACTTTTTTTTATTATGCCAAATCGTTTCCCCCTTCTTCCAGTATACTCAGTTCAAATTTGAAGTCATTCTGAGCAGTGGTTCTTTTTTTGCAGCCTTTTGAAAGTGGAACTTTAATTATGGGCACCCTGTATATAAATATACAGACACACAAACACACACACACACACACACACACACACATATATATATATATATATCTATCTATATATATATATATATATATATACACAATATAAGAAAATAACATAAATATAGTTGAAACCTTTTTAACCCCCTTAAAGCTATTCCAAAACAATGATATTAATCATGTGTAACAAGCTATGATTAAAGAAAAAAGGGTCGAAAGTCAATGGTCGGAAACTTTTAATCCATTAAAAGCAAAAGTTACTGAAAGGTGTAGATACATTAATCTGGAATTCACACCACTTTTCCTACTCTCGCAGAACTTATAAGGAAATATATCATCTTGTGTTTGTGAGAATTCAAGTAAGTTCTCCCAGCAGAAATGGCTTATATAACGAATAGTTACTTATACTATCACAAAAAAGAGTGAATCCCTATTTACTAAGCATTTTACCTATTTCATCTCCAAAGAGCTCTTAAGGCATATTATCCATTTAATTCGAAATAAACATTGTCTACTCTCTATACATATTAAAGATAAATTATTATGACTCCCCATAGGAATTCTCACACTTTTTTTTGTAGGGGAAAGGATTCCCATTATCTATCTATCTATCTATCTATCTATCTATCTATATATATATATATATATATATATATATATATATATATATATATATATATATATATATATATATATACAGTGGTACCTCGACTTACGAGTTTTTCGAGATACGAGCATTCTCTCGGTAGATTTTTTGCTTCGAGTTACGAGCAATCTTCAGATAACACACCGCTAGTTTGAGCAGCGAATGACATGTTACGTGCTCATCAAATGAGAACACAAGAGGCATATAAAATTAAAAACCTTTATGTACAATTATTATACAGTTGTATACATATTATTCTGAGACTACTATCCAGTCTTAAACCGAGAGATTAACACTGAACAATTACCACCCGGGGCAGCTTGCTCTGCCCAAACTTGAGTCGCCCTCTGAAACCGAACAGCGCCCAACCTCTTTCGCAGAGAGATAGCTTCAATTCTCTCCCCCACACTGTAACTCCCATGGGGTCTAGTGGGATGGGATGACCTTAGTCCTAGGATCGCAAGGTCTCCCCCTTCTACGGATTCTGAGAAAACATTCTTTGGATTCTCAGAAAGAAGAATCTGGACATTACAGTCACAGTGAACGATGCAACAATCGCCCAGCTTCCGTGTTTCACTCGTTCACTCTAAGAGAGTAGCTGGTAATAAAAGAGAAAGTGGGGAAAGCGGAGCGAAAAAGTAAAAAATCAAGGAATAAGATTTAATTTTTCAGTTCAGCCTTTCTCTTCCTCTTCTATCAGCATCTTCAAGTCTGATCTCCAAGGTAAATGTTGTACATTACACTTAATAAAATAAATTTATTGCAGTACATTCTATTGTATTGCGTTTTTATACAATGTTCGTCATTTATAAGCCCATTTTTTTTATTTAAAAACATGTATCAAAAATTTGCGGTGTTTTGTGGAAGCCCGGAACGAATTAATGACATTTCCATTTATTTCAATGAGGAAAATTGATTCGAGATACGAGTATTTCGAGTTACGAGCTCCTTCATGGAACGAATTAAACTCGTAAGTCGAGGTACCACTGTATATATATATATATATATATATATATATATATATTATATATATGTGTGTGTGTGTGTAACGCCTAACTTAATGTTTCTAAGTGGCGTATAATTGAGTCCCTTCCAAGTAGTGCAGTCTCGTCTGGAGGCCGGGAATGATAAGTCATTATTTCGCAATAAGTATTTTATTTAACTTCAACTCTAGAGGACATCAGCTCAATTAAAAGTTATTTCGCTATTTTGTTCAATCTCTCAGCCCGAGACTCACATCCTCTCGTCAACGCGTTTCTGTCTTCACTTTTAATTCCTCGTAGCATTAGCAGCGCTAAAGGGCAATGCCAGCGTTATGTAACCATTACAGTGGTCTTAATGTTGCTGCCATCTGCTTAGTTTCCCGTTAACTATTTGTTCCCAACTGAGTCAAAACCAGGTACACACACACACACACACACACACACACACATATATATATATATATATATATATATATATATATATATATATATATATATATATGTATATGTATATGTATATATATATATATATATATATATATATATATATATATATATATATATATATATATATATATATATATATGTGTGTGTGTGTGTGTGTCACGACTTGATTACATATATATATATGAAATAAATTTCAAACCTTTTCATTATTAACACGCCTTATCCAAATTCTTACATCCTATTGCAATAAAGCATTACCCCTAAAGTCCAACCAAAGTAATCTATTAGTTTTTCCCCTAAGGCACGCGCTGCCCCGTTATATAACTGTTATATAAGATTGGAGAACTTTCCACCGATCACACCATATGACGCCTCATAGTCAGGTGATGAACTCTGACCAATCGGAAGGTCAATCTAATAGTACGCGGGCGAGAAATTTCGCGCTTCTGTAGGCTTTGTGTGCCTGCTCACAGCCAGAAAAGATGTGAGTTTTCGTTCCTGTCAAAATTGCGCGTGGCGGGGCAACCCGTCCCCGCTAGCACTGCGCGATGTGTCCGTCAACTGTGTAAAACTATGCCTAAGTGTTAAGCATGATCAACTTTGTACGTTGTCTAGCGATGGTGTCAACTAATAAATCATCCTTTATTGTGAGCAGATCGCCTCTTCCTTGCTGCCGTAGAACTTAACTTATTCTCTCCGGCGTGCCTGCCTCCACGACCACGTCCATTTGCCTAAAATTTGTCCGACTACACGTTATGGATCCGGGATGTTTGAAGTTCCCGGCCAGTTGCATCGCCCCGCCACATTTCCCATTTACCTATTTACGACTACACCCCGATCTTACTCCACTTATTATTGCATATATATATATATATATATATAACCTCAAACCGTACCACTTTAACCATGTAAGCACAAACTTTTTTCCATGATTAATATCTCACTCCCTTGTTTTCCTGACAATTGCCGCTCAAAGCCTAAAGCATAAACGCATGGTTATTTACCATAATTCTGTCCTACGGACAAAATTTTGAATTACCATTTCTTATAATTGCAAACATATTCCTTTTCCCTTCCAGATGTCATAACAGGAAACCACAGATAGGTACAAGACCTTCTAATAAAGCATAGAAAAGAGATTTTTGCAGTCAAAATCGTTGACTTTCCTCCAGATGTAAATTTCGAAGAAGGCCATTTGGCTCTGTTTTATGAATTTCGAATTTTATTTTAATGTATGTTTTGATTAATTAATTAAGTTTTAAGCTAATGTTTTTGGAGGATTTCCTGAATATTTCTTTGAAAAGATGCAGGGGAATTTTCCAATCCAACATAAACGTAGCCATTTTCCATGACCAAAATTAATAGTGAGGGAAAAGTTTTCATCATCTGACACGTTCGTTTCTATATGCTAAGATCCTGAATTTAAGACGAAAAGAACTTAGCATTGGTTTAGTGATCTAGCATATCGTGAATCCAAGGAACTAATTTACTGTTTCTTTTTGTAATTGAATTTCGCTTCCTGTAATCAATACCTTACCGTGTTTTCGTACCCCCACTCCTTTTTAAATGGTTAAGTAATTGGGCTTAATGAACTTTGAGTGGGTCCAATAAAATCTGCTTGCATTACCTGATTTAATTTTTTTCTGAGATTTAGCATTTGGAGATAAGAGATGAGACCTAAGGGAGATATTGGAATTTTAGAGGGTTTCTGTTTTGTGTTTATGGAAGGGGATGGGGAAGCCCAAATCAAAGGCTGTACAAATTTCAAGAAAAAAAATGAGATCTATTTAGCAAACATCCTAAAGTTTATTTGCTTTCGATAATTTTGTGGCGTAAATTGCTCTTCTGTACATTGCGATAAATAGATCCAAAATAAACATTATTTTTTTCACTAGATATTGACTCATCATTTATAATAAAATCTTTTATCATTATTCTTATCAGAGTAAGATTTACCGATTTTATCAGCTAAAATATCCTTCCTGTAAACATGTTTAATATATTCACGTACAACAATACAATCATAATTAATTACAATATTGTTAAAAATGGGTTCAACAAATTAGAAAATATTACCAATTAAATCTTTTCAAAATTACTAGTTCTTGGACTCTTAAAACCAATCTTTCCTTTTAAGATAAAACTCTGTTTGAAAGAATTAAAATCCCACCAGTTTTAAAATATTTTAGAATTATGAAAAATTAAGATGTTTCACACCAATTGTTCTCATACTATTAGTAAAACAATACTAACGCAGTCCTTAAATGTAAATTTGAGTTATCATTAGCATTATTTACTGAATATTGTATCTCGATATCAACATTAAATGTTTTGAAATCAGTAATAAACTAAATCAGAAAAATGTGTTTACAAGACATCATTCAGATCTGTATCAATGATATAGAAATAAGTGGATCTATTGCGTTCGAGGTGAAGTTATAGTGTTTTCAGTAGGTTGGAGGGAAATTCAGAGACATACTAAGCTGGAAATTTCTCATAACCAGCACCATTATGCGAAAGGTGGCGTTACGGTAGGAAAAAAGTACAATAGAACCGCTACGGTTTCTACTTAGTGCTTCAAATCATTTGCTGAAACAACTACACGAATCTCGCGTTTACACTTGGTCTGAATAATCTTTTACTTTCAACGTTTTTTGGTCGATTATCAAAATACATAAAATTTTCTGGAGTAGAACTGAGATGGAAGAGCCTGATTAATAAAGGGATATTTTCTTGACTCAAGCTATATATATGTTTTTTAAAACACTAAATCTTTACTTCTACTAATAAGGATATGTTTTTATCTGATGTTCAGCTACTTTTACGTTGTTTAGCTTTCCTTCCTTTACATTAAAAATGAGCTCTGTTATAGCATCCTTTAGTTGGTTGTATTTTAGGATTTTCGTGACTGATGGTGGTTGGTATCTGGAAAAATTCATTTATTTTCATTGATGTTGTTTGATAGCAGATTTAGCGGCGTTGATCTCTTTTACTAGCAAGTAGTTCAGCTATATTTAGTATTCCCTGGAGATCTTCCATTCCAAAGTCCCATTCTTATAAATTGTTTACAAAATATCCAAGTATTTTTTTTAGTTCTCTTTATTTGTGATTATCAATTTGGCAGATGCTGATAGTTGGCAGTTGACAGATAGGTTTTCTAGCAATACCTCCTTAAAATGTATATTTTCGAGCGATGTTACATTTTGGTGTACGATATTTCGGCAGACAGTCGTAGTTTTTAACAATAAATAAATCTCATATGTTGGTTATATCGCTGAGATCGTAAACTCTGAAGAGTAGATTTTAGGTATTTTATAATGCTGAATGCTCGAACAGTGGGTGACATTAAGACTGCTGTGTACTAACCCCACTGGATGCGCTCACATCAATGTTAACCTATTGAGAAAATGTGTCCAAGAATTGCCGACTTGTATTGAAAGATTTTTTTTAAATTGTATCCCGTAATACAGAAAGAAATTTTACACCATGGGGCATGTTTCGTTTTTTAAAAAAATGAAAATAACATTTTAAAATTTAAATTATTCGGGGGGGATCTGATATAGTGTGTTTTAAACGCTCATAAATTCCTTTGGTGGACGAAATTTTTTAAATGAATCCTGTTGCAAGGTGTTGTTAAGGCTATCTGAAAATACCCTTTTTATTTGAGCATTTAGTGGCTGTCAATAGTAAATACATTTTCTCCATAGGTTAACATTAAGGTGAGTGAATCCAACAGGGTTAGTACACATCAGTCTTAAACTCTAGAGCAGGGGTTCCGACCCTATGCCCGCTGGCACCATGGCGCCCGCGGATCGTTTTACGTGTGCCCGTCGCTGTGCGACTACGATAAAATATTTCAGTTTTCAATAAGATGCTATGTAAAAGTTTTCTCATTTTTAATGATTAACCACACAAAAGTAGAAATGGCATCCAACATAGACAAAAGCACAAAGTGTACTGACCGATCTGTTTTTACACTCGCGTCAAATCTTCGCCAACCTAATTTCCCATACCTAAAATAAAATGAGCCGGTCCTTTTTTTATCTTTGCCATCACAACACAGACATTTGTCTGTGTTGCTCATCTCGTGAGAGCCAGTAGTGTGCTTTGTGCTGTGAGATAAACGGTCATTCAACGTATCTACTTCATTATTTATTCATAAATATATGCTCATATTTTTTGTATACTGTGTTTTCTTCTTCGTTGTTTTTAAATACTTCCTTATTTTTACCCCAAAGGAGTGGATCCAGTAAACGACAACGAACCTATAATTTTAATACTGAGTGGGAGGATTCTTATCGCTTCGTCAATTTAAGGTGACTGCCTACGTTGAAAATGCCATTTTTTGACTATTTTGATCAATTTAATTTTTTTCAAGAATCTTGTAATTCAATCTTTTCTCTTTTCAAAACAGTTTTCATTTTCATTCTACGTCAATTAGATGCAGAGTTATAGCTATTTTAAAAAACATCGTCTAATACAAAATTGAAGTGACAAACAACTTTAAAGGCGTTTTTCTCAGAATTATGTTTTTTAGCACAAATCTCTACCATTATCATGATATTTCAGTTAATAATGCATATAATTTGATAAAATTTTCAGGAAATGTTTTAGATGCTATTGTTAATGAAATGACGTACAATAATTGATGTATAATAAATAGTTTTTTTGTTTGGGGCTGTTTTTATAAGGAAAGGAAGGACGAATTGGGGAAAATTTTCATATTGGAACATAAAATTGTCTGTATTATTTTTGAATTTTAAAATTTCTCTTAGATTGTAAGTCAGTTTGAAGATAACTGTTATATGTATCATGTGTAAGAAGGAAATTAAAATAGTAGCATTAAAATTTTGTTCAGAGTGATAAGCGTTTTAGCTAAATTTCATTAAAAATTACTTCAAATTGGCCAATTTATAAAAAAGTATGGTATTTACAGGAAAGTTTTTTTTTATTTTTTATTTTCAAATGCTGTTTTACCATAAGAGACCAAAAAATCCTTAAAAAAGCAATTTTTTTTAAAAATTGACTCCGAACGTAGGCAGTCACCTTAAAAGATAAATGTATTTATCTGTTGTGGGGAAATAGCGTCGCGGTGCCGAAAAAACATAATGTTGAACGTCATTTCCTGACAATTCATGCTACTTTTAATACGAACTATCCACTTAAATCTGAACTAAGAAAGAAGAAAATAGATCAGCTAAAATCGAATCTGTCCGTTCAACAGCCTGTTTTCCCTAGGTCTCTGTTAAGATCTAAAAATGCCACTATTGCTTCTTTAAAAATTTCTCACATACTCGCAAAGAAGAAAAAGCCTTTCCGGGATGGTGAGTTGTTAAAAGAAGCATTTCTTACTGGCACCGATTGCTTATTTGAGGGATTTTCCAACAAACGCGAGATCATGTCAGCAATACAAGACTTACAGTTGTCAGATAACACCGTTACATGAAGAATACAAGCCATTTCAAAGGACATGCAAACTCAGTTTAAGAGTGACTTGGAAATATATGAGTTGTTCTCACTACAATTTGACGAGTCTACAGACATATCAAACACAGCACAATTAGCAGTTATGGTGAGAATGGTATTTAGTGACTTTATTGTAAAAGAAGATCTACTAAAAATATTACCCATGAAAGGACGAACAACAGGTGAGGATATCTATAAAATATTTATAACATATGCAAAGTCGATTGATATGCCTCTCCAGAAGCTGTCTGCGATAACCACTGATAGGGGCACCAGCAATGGTTAGTGATGTCAATGGATTTATTGCCCTCTGCATAAAAGATGAGTCATTTCCAAACTTTATGTCGTATCACTGTATTATCCACCAGGAAATTTTATGTGGTAGAATACTACCCTTGGGACACGTCATGAAAATGATTTCAAAAATAGTCAACTTAATTCGCGCAGCTCCTTTGCAACACTGCCTTTTTAAGGCCTTATTAGAAAATCCAGAAGATCCTGATTTCATTCTGCATACTGAAGTACGTTGGCTCAGTAAAGGCAAAGTTCTTGCTAGATTTGTAGATTTAATTGAAGAAATAAAAAATTATCTCAGTGTCAAAAATCATAATTTTTGTTGAACTAACAGACCCTTGTTGGCTAGAGGATTTGTCTTTTTTAATAGATATAAATGAAAAACTGAATTATTTAAAATTAGAGCTGCAGGGAAAGGAAAAACATACATATAGCTACAGTGATAGGGTCTATAATCTTGTGTAAAGCTAAGCAGGCTTTGTGGTCATCACATTTAAAGATGAAGCCCCTTGGGCATTTTCCAAGTGTGAAAAAAATGATAGACGACGGGGAAATTGACTTATCAACATTTGTTATCAACCTTCAATTACTTCAAGACCAGTTTGAAAAGGGCTTTCAACAGTTTAATATCATCCAGTCAATGGTCACCTTTTTTGTTAATACTTTTACTTACCAAGTAAATGTAACCGAACTAGCTACATACATTTCAAAGCTTATTCAAGTAAGGACAGAAGAACTGGAGCTAGAAATTTTGGATCTTCAGAACGACATTGTCCTAAAATCCATTGAATCAGATGAGAATTTCTGGAATATAATTGACAGAAACAAATTTCCATTCTTGAAAAGAGCAGCATATAAAATAAAATCGTTTTTCGGTTGTGTGAATCATTGTTTTCGACAATGAATATCATAAAATCAAAGTGCAGATCACGACTTACAGGTGAATTGTACTTTGACGATTGTTTACGCGCGCTAGCAGGAATATCATACCCTCCAAATTACGAAGCAATGGCCAATGAAATGAAATGCCAAAAATCACATTGATTTTGCGATTTATATTTTTTATAAAATAATTTTATACTTTGTAGATTTTGTATGCATTATTTAGTAATAATTTATTTTACACAAGAATATTAACAATAATTTTTATATGTTAAATTATATTTTTGGAATTAAATGTTTTTTTTGTACATTATGTGTATGTATTATTAGCTATGTCCAACTATAAATTCATCTTAAAAAAATAAATGGTGTCCGCCGTCCGACCGGTATTCTAGAATGTGCTCTTAGGTACAAAAATGTTGGGGACCCCTGCTCTAGAGCTTCAGTTCTCAAGTAATGAAATACGTTTTGTTTCTTAGTTATTATTATTTTTTCGCATTTTATCCATCATAAAGAATGAGATGATTCTGCAGACTAATGTTGCCACTGTCGTCAAATGGTGGTATCTATATTGTATATTGTGGTTGAACCCTGTTTGTTGATGCCATTCTTGAATCCTCAGTCAGAGGGTGTACTATAAATAATATGTGGCATACCAGAAACAGAGATAGAAACGGCAAAAAAATCTGTTGGGAAGAAACGAATAACTAAAACCACAAGAGACAAAAATTCATAATCACCAGACAGTGGATCAGACAAAACTTTTCACCAGACAGAAGAAGAATGACGTATTTTACTTCAACTTATTTCTACAGAGAGAAAAGATGGAGAAAAGAATGGAGGCATTATGTTAAAACAATCGAACAAAAATGAATTCTTCCTGCTTTGTTGACATTACGGGTGACAAATTACTAGCGGCGAGAAAAGTGTCTAAAAACATAATGATACAGCGGCTGTCCGTCTAAAAGGGAACGTTTCTCTAGAAAATCCTTTTTTTCGGAGAATTTAGGGATATATATATACAGTTGATCCTCGATATATCGAACCTCGATATAATCGAATTCCTTCATAAATCGAAGTATTTCCATACCCCCTTGAACCTGCCTAACACTTCCATGTTACCATTAAATCGAACCTCCGTATATCGAAATCCTCGATAATTCGAAGTTTTCTCGTTCCCCTTGCGGTTTGATATATCGAGGTTTCACTGTTTATATATATATATATATATATATATATATATATATATATATATATATATATATACAGGGTAGTTATAATTAAAGTTCACTTTGAAATGGTCATAAAATGAAAACTACTGGACCAAATGTCATCAAACTTGGTAATAGTTTAAAGGAGGTCATGGGAATTTCTTTTCCGCCAAAAAAAAAAAAAGTTAAAAAACTCACCACCAGGCGGGAAATGGCGCTGTATGCAATATTGTTAAACGAAATAAGGGTCGGAATCTAACTTAACTTTTTGTTACACGGGTTTAACATTTTGTATACCCTTAAGAAACATTGACCTAAACAAAATTACCATTTAAAGTGTACGCATTCCGGAAATCGTTTTCTTACAGATCGCTAATTTGTGAATTTTGAAGCCTGAAATTCGGTCCTAAGACATGAAGATATCGGTTTAAAACGTTTTTAATCGTTTCTAAATCGAAACTGTTTAAGGGGTTATGCAAAACCGTCATAGCTTGTAATTGGCTTACGGTAGGAAGAAGCAAATGATTTATGCAGATGCGCTTTACACGTCATTTGATTTTTCAGATAAAAGTGAGCCTGTATGTCAGAGTTCTCATTGTTACGAATCGACAATGTCTCTAACCATGCAAGATCGTGCTTTTCGCGATAAATGTTATTATGACTGCTATAGCAATGAACGGCGTGTTTTGCAAAGGTATCGTTCAGTAAGAGGAATACGCCGAGGGCCAATGACACCGCAGGGTTTGAGGAAAATGATGGAAAAGTTTGAAGCCACGGGTTTTTTATCTGTTGCACCTGGAGGGGAAGAAAACCTTCTTCTGTGGAAACCGAGGAGGCTGTTGCATTAGCAGTGGAGGAAGCAACAATGGAAAGCACACACGGTACGTGCAGCGCACGTGCTGTCGCTTGTTGAAGAGACGTACCATGGAGTATGGTGTACAAAATTGTCCGTAAAGTACTGCAGTTCTACCCATACAAAATCAAATATGTTCAAGAACTTAAACGTAGCGATCCTGCTGCAAGAGAATCTTCCGCTTTTGAATCCCTTGCACGGATGGAAATGGACGACATTGGCCATGGAGCATTTTGTGGACAGATGATGCCCATTTTTACCTAAATGGCGATATATATATATATATATATATGTGTGTGTGTGTGTGTGTTTGTTTGTTTTCTAATAAAATAGGAGGGTATACTGTGCTTTCTCAAATAAAGGTGCGTATTTTTAGTACCGTGTTTTCACACGTCACGTCACAGAGGAGCAAAAAACTCGCAATTTAAAAAAAATGATATTTTAACAATTGATTCGTAACTTTCTTAAAATTTTGGTAACGTTAAGCCAAAATAATACTTAAAAAAAGGGGTGGAGATACGCCGTATCCCCGTGTACCCCTCCCCAAAGAAAAAGCCATATATATATATATACATATATATATATGTTTACAAAAGTATAACTCGAAATCAAACTAATGAACAATGGCAATCTTACTATGGCGCTACGCTGCTCAACCGTAAGCTGCTATATATTAAATAAAAACATTATTAAACCTGACAACACCAGCACAATTCATCAACCTGAAAGATGAAGAATATAAATGACCGGGGGGAGTTGTGACCCCCAACACTCCGGTTAAACATGTTTGTACCTAGGTAACACTCCCGGAAGTCATCCTTCATCTGCAACCTGACGTAAAGTCAAAACAAAGCAAGGAGCGATGAAATAAAAAAAAATAAAGGAACTGGAACAACGTACATTAAAAACCTGGGTTAAATTATTTCAAAACTATTTGTCAATTCACTAAAACATTGCAGCCACCCCATATATTCACTACACCTATAAACAATGCATCATATAATAATTTTTTAAAAATATTTAGACTTATGACTAAATTATAACTGTATCCACATAAAACCACTTCAAATAAGCACCTCCTAAGTATCGAAATATCCACACACAATACTCTAAACATTATCAAATATATACATTTAGAACTATAATTATAACTAAAATAGCAAGGACACATACCTAGTGCAACTCTACATTATAGAGAGTAAAAGACTAACAGGTGTGTGGATATTTCGATACTTAGGAGGTGCTTATTTGAAGTGGTTTTATGTGGATACAGTTATAATTTAGTCATAAGTCTAAATATTTTTAAAAAATTATTATATGATGCATTGTTTATAGGTGTAGTGAATATATGGGGTGGCTGCAATGTTTTAGTGAATTGACAAATAGTTTTGAAATAATTTAACCCAGGTTTTTAATGTACGTTGTTCCAGTTCCTTTATTTATTTTTTTTATTTCATCGCTCCTTGCTTTGTTTTGACTTTACGTTAGGTTGCAGATGAAGGATGACTTCCGGGAGTGTTACCTAGGTACAAACATGTTTAACCGGAGTGTTGGGGGTCACAACTCCCCCCGGTCATTTATATTCTTCATCTTTCAGGTTGATGAATTGTGCTGGTGTTGTCAGGTTTAATAATGTTTTTATTTAACATATATATATATATATATATATATATATATATATATATATATATATATATATATATATATATGTGTGTGTGTATATGTATATATATATATATATATATATATATATATATATATATATATATGTATATACATACATGTGTGAGGGTGTAGAGCTAAAGTATGAAATCAAGTAATAAATTTCAAAGGAACAACACTTCCTCTAAATTAATATTCAGAAATTAATATAATACTGTACACAACAGATACGCTTGAAGCTTTAATGAATTCTTGAGTGATGAGTTAGTTCCCAGATTTCAAGAAAGTTTCCTCTGGTCTCTCTATCTTCTAATGAGCCGGAGATTATCAATTTATCGACTCCACCAATTTAATGATTAAAACTGACCCTCCGTTTCCCATTCATTAAACAGGGAACTCGTGGTAGGTACACTGTAATGAACTAGTAGTAAGTAAAGATTGGTAATTAGAAACTGTCATCCCTTTAATTATGC
Source organism: Dolomedes plantarius (assembly GCA_907164885.2). Classification (NCBI taxonomy): domain Eukaryota; kingdom Metazoa; phylum Arthropoda; class Arachnida; order Araneae; family Dolomedidae; genus Dolomedes; species Dolomedes plantarius. The sequence continues at coordinate 149,489,014 of OU015497.1, forward strand.
GAAGAAGTTTCTTTTAAGATATAAACTAAACCCGAATGTAGGATATTTGCCAACACGGAGCTTCATATTTGAAGTAAACAGTTTTCGTGTATCAATATGTACGAACATTGTGCGGGGTAAGAAACGGGCAAATATCTTACAGGGGTGTGAAATTAATTTAACATCTCATGTAATCTAAGCGGAAAATTAGGGGTTTCCTATTAATTCCACAGGAAATAAAGATATGAATTTCTATTTATAATTTTTAAATATTAAACATAACAATTATTACATATTCAGAAAAAAATTTCAGAATACAAAGGCTGTTCGCACATTTTTTAGACGATTTTGGTAAGTGGTAATAAAAAATCGTTTGCTGCAAAAGAAATAATTGCAATTGTACTATGTTTTTAAAAGTCAAAATTATCATCTGCGGCTTGAAAGTTTTGTTTTTATTCAAAATGGCGTTTTTAACAAAGCAGTCGTTCGAAGGCTACATTTATGCTCTTTCCGAAGAGAAATATGCATACTCCATTATCCAAAAACGATGTGAGAGTCATGGTTTTGTGATATCTAAAGCGTCGATAGGTAATACCGTAAACAAGAAAGGAAAAAAACGTCTAATTGGAGCCTCAAGTGGGACAAAAATTCCAAACAAGTATCCAAGGAAAAAACGGACATCTTCGACTATTGCAAAGGTACGTTGTTTAATGTTAAAAGAAAATCCCCCTAGTCAAAGGACAGTTGCAAAATCATTAAAATGCTCGGTGTCCACTGTAAACAAAATGATAAACGTTGATTTAAATCTTAAGAAAGTGAAAAACCGCAATGTGCATCGTCTTCTTACAAATCATACCGCTGAACGCAGGACACGCTGCAGAATTCTATATGAGAAACACTTATCCAAAGAAAATGGAAAACAATTGTCACAATAGATGAATCATGGGTGTATTTAAATGATTGCAACAAAAAAAGAGCCATTTATTATCATAAAAGGGGAGAAAAAAATTTAAGTACATGGTTCAAAGGATCGAAAGAAAGTTTTTCTAAGGGATTCATGATTGTAGCTGGTTTTTCTTATAATGGCAAGTTAAAAATAAAGAGAGTGGAAAAAATGTCAAGATTAACTCCAAATACTATCAGGAACATATTTTATCGCCATTTTTTTCTGAATGAAACACCATCGCTTTACCCACAGTGCCATCAATCTGTGAGACTCTATCAATCACAAAGCTAGCAGTCACACATCAAAATCCACTGTAAATTTCCTAAAAGAAATGGAACAAAAAACTGGTATCAAGGCCATACCCTTCACTGATATCCCTACTAAATCTCCCGATGTATCACCTATGGATTTTTGTGGTTTCGGACTTTTAAAATCTGCATTATCCAAACGTCGTCCCAAAACCCTTACAGGACTCTGGAAAGCTGTTCAGGAGGTATGGGATAGAATACCTCTTCTGACATTTCAAAAGGCATTATTATCCTGGAAATTGCGGTGTCGAAAGATAGTTCAGAATAAGGGATGTCAAATAGAACATTTTAAACACAAGAATTTTATGTAATTTAGTTTTGTGAATACAATATACATCGTCTAAAAAATGTGTGGACAGCCTCTGTATTTCTCATTAGAAATAGGCAAATACTTAAATGTCTCTAGTTCTCAACCTTCCTGTGGTAGGAGCACATCGAAGTTTTCAGGAAGCATGGTGGTCACAACCAATGTTTTTTTAGTCGATGATCATTATTTACATAATAGAAATATTTTAATCAATAGTACGTTACCAACCTTCTAATTCTATTACAATGGTTATATTTTGAAAAGTAATAATAAAAAAGAAGAAATGTAAATAAAATTTTAATTATTTTACTTTATAAGTCAGTACATGGAAATAAAATAATAAGTAGTATAAATGGGTTTATTACTTATAAATACTTTATTTCAAATTTCATGAGAATTTTGACTCTGAACTGAATTAGCTTATTTTTCGTAATTGGGAATATATGTTGATATTCCCGTTTTTAAAAATCGTCCAGATGTTTATCAGTAAGTTGGGATCTGCATTTTGACCAGTTTGTTGTTGGTGGCGTGTTGTCCGTGTTTTACACATTTTTACTCAGTGCACTAAATAACTAAATATGCAAAAGAAATTTCAAAATAAAGTCGGGCGCATTCCAACACCTTCGAGGGTGCGTTGAGAACCACTGATTTAAATTAAAGATTTGAAACAGACTCCAGTTTCTACAGCCGTAAAGAAAAAAAATTGCAGGTAAAAGTCTCGCAGCTACGTATATATTTCGGTGTCACGCCTCACAGTAGAAAAACTGAGATGGAAGGAAAATACAAATCGAGGAAAATGCAGCCATCCTAAACAGGGCTGAAATGTGGAAGAAAAATACTAAAACCTCCTTGTTTTCAGTATTTAAAAGAGAGAGAATGATTTGAAAAAGTAAGCAGTATAGAAAAAATGTATAGGATATTTAGGAAAAGTAAATACAAATAAAATGAAATTATTTTTACTGACAGACTTACAAGAAGATGGAATAGAAGGGTTTAAATTCGTTGGAATGTTTTTCAATGTATTGACTGTCCTTTGTACAACAAAGTAAATAAAGCTCTTCTTTAAACCCTACTCCTGTATTTTGCTCCCAGTAAAACAGTGAAACTACACGAATGCATTTTTAAAATTTCAGGCAGGGATTAAACGGACTTAAATAAACAGAAGAATTACTGCCTCATGCTAAATGAAAAGGTTGTAATAAATGTTTAGTTTAAAAATTGAAATCCTTATTTTTTAGTTCTGTATTTTCTTGTTTATTCCTTCATCTGAAGTTTTTTCCGATTAGTTACAACCAGTCAAATTACATGGCAGTGTTTATAGGATATTTCCAAGTGTTTGACATACATATATGCCACTTTTTCACAGAAGCTATTCGATGCAAAATTCTTGCACACTTATAGGCTTTATTTACAACCATGAACAATGATATTAGCCTCAATAGGAACTCCTTAGTCACTGTAGATTATAAAGACAACATGATTTCCTAATCACTCCTTAAATTGCAGGATGTCCAATCCACGCTCGCGTTATAAAGAAAGGAATTTTTATCAAATTTTGATAAATATATCATACGATGACAAGGGGACGAAAACTAAATATACACGGGATCAGCGCCAAAGTACAAAATTCAGCTACAGTCATGAACGTCTAGATATCTCCTACATTTTGCATTTGGTGGGCTAACGTTATTTTTTAAACCCATTACGTAACATTAGAATAATACGCATGGGTTTAAAAAATATGTTTAAGAGCAGCAGATTCAGACTAGACAAGCTATGACAACTGTCCTAGAGGAATTACCTAGCGGCAAATTTTTAGTAGAGTAGGTTATGAGGCAGGCCTAAGAACATTATCGCATAGCTAAATGGTATACTGGTCAGTACATCTGAAAACAGAAGGTTGTGAAACATATATCTTATATATCCAATTTTGTGTAAAATAAATGGAAATACTGATCAATGTTAAAAAATGTGTAATAGAAGGGTTTTAGTAAAATCTCCATACTGATATTCCATAAGATTATCACTTAGTTATTAGACCCTGGATCTCATCTTTGGAAGAATGGTGGATCTGATTTGCTATCCAGCCATGATTACATTAAATAATATAACAACAATATAAAAGGCTCGAGGTGGCCTTGAGGAATCGTACTTGCTTTCGGTGCTGAGGGTGCTCGGATCAAATAAAGGCGCACGCCGTTAAATACCTACGTGTCTAGGCCTGATATTGGCACGTTAAATCCGTAGACCGAAAAGTCCCTCTATGAAGGTCAGTGAGGGTGGAAGAGGGTAAGACCCCCTCTCCCAGATGTGGCCCCTGGGGGGTTGCTCGGTCAAAATTGAGGTTGCAACTAGCTAAGACGGATTCCGACGCTTGTTGTGCTATATAGAAACCGGAGCTGCACACTTCAGCCCGTAGCCTATATGGACCTGTTATGGAACTTCCAGCCAAGGGCCAACAACAACAACAACGTTATAATAATAATTAGTAAATGTATCTCCCCACATAGTATAGTGGTTAAGCGTTCTTCGGTGGGCTTGATTTCGAAACCCGAAAAAGGCTTAGTCTTTTCCGTGTCGTCCCACTCATAGGAAGCAATGCTGGCTCACCTAAATTGTGCTCCCATAATAAAGTAGCTAGCAAGCCAGCGGTGAATAACAAAAGGCGAATGTCTCTCGACAAACTGCCTCAATATTAGAAAAAAAATTGTTAAATGAGAGTAATAGGGATAGCTCTCGAATAACATACGGGGATTTTCTTCGTGGTCGGTTTCCTTTCTTTCTGTTACAGGCGGGAGAGAATTTGAGAGTTATCAAAGAAGATAATGACAGGGCTTAGAAGTCCACACACCTGTAAAAAAACAGGTTTCGGTTTTGATTTAGCCAGAAGCCTTTTACGAAAAAAGAATTTCAGGTCGTTTCTTCTAACGAAACTACCACGGGTTTAATAACCCGTGGTAGTTTATAACGTATAAACGTATAAACGTTTATACTTATTAACGTAGTATTACTTATCGTTGCTTACCACTTTTGTATGTATATATGTATGTATGTGTTATGTATATATGTATCTATATATATATATATATATATATATATATATATATATGTATATACACTCTGTCACAAAAAAATATATGCACCCAGAAGGAAACGAGCTACTATCACGAAACTTAACATGTATGTAGTGTATGAGGAGATAAGCAAATGATTACAAATTCAGAAGAACAGACCGTTTTATTAAGAAGATATGGTATGAAAAAGGTTACAAATCAGTAAGTAGTAAATCCACCTCTGGCAGCTATACAAGCCGAAACACGGCTTGGCATTGAATCAATGAGGTCCCCTATGACCTCCTGCGGAAGATCATGCCATAATATTAGCAACTGGGCAGTTAATTCACCAGTATTCCTTGAAGGATGCAGTTGCCTTCCAAGCACTCCCAGACGTGCTCTATTGGTGAGAGGTCTGGTGACCTGGCAGGCCATGGGAGTACGTCATATCCTTGAAGACATTGTTGGGAGAGTCGCGCAGTATGTGGACGAGCGTTGTCTTGCTGATAAATGGCACCTGGGCGAGTTGATAGCATAGTCAGTACAACTGGCGTTAAAATCTCGTCCACGTAACTGCGTGCCGTCAAAGCGCGTTGAAGGACGACTAGAGGTGATCGTGTGTCCCAACAAATCACTCCCCACACTGTCACACCTTGTGTAATCGCCGTATGCCTTTCAACAACAAATGCCGGATTACACCGGTGGCCTGGCCGCCTCCACACGCGTATGCGCTGGTCATCAGCATTGAGACTGAATCGGGATTCACCGCTAAATATCACACACCTCCAGTCGGTCATACTCCAACTTGCCCGAGGTCTGCAAATATCCAATCAACACTGCCTATGATGTGCGGTCAGTGGTAGGCGTCTTAATGGACGTCGGCTCCTTATACCTGCGTCGGACAGTCGTCTCCGAATGGTTTCCCTTGATACCACCGGATGTCTGGATGGTGGTAAATGGCGTAGAACCGATTCTAGCGATGTTGTTGGTGCGGACGTGGCCGCTCTTATGATTGCGCGATCCTCGCGCGCATTTGTGTTCCTGGGACGCCCTGACCCTCCGCGACGGTAAACTATCCCTTCCGTGATCCATTGTTGTCAACACCGAGCATCTACCATATCGCTCCGACCGAGGTGGTGGCTGATACGCCTGTTCGACCAACCTGCTTCTCTGAGGCCTACTATACGGCCCCTCTCCGATAATTGTTCGTACAATTGTTCGACAATTGTTCGTACTGTCGCCGGTTACGTCTCAGAGGCATCTCTAGTCACAATACCGTCCATCCAAGTAGACAGATTTGTTTGAATAACCCTATGGCACGAACAATCATGCTTTTAAACTCTCCCAGCTGGGCATCTCATATGCGTATAGCGCGCTTACCCTTGTCTCATTGGTGTTTAAATTTTAATCATTTGCATATCTCTTACCAGACTACATCCCTGCCAAGTTTCGTGATAGTAGCTCGATTTCTTCTGGGTGCATATATTTTTTTGTGACAGAGTGTATATATATATATATATATATATATATATATATATATATATATATATATATATATCTCAAAATTTTGACGCATTTTTGTACTTTTCTGATTAATTGTTTAATGCTTGCCCAAGCGATACAGACTGTGTTGGCGCTCTGCCAAAATTATAACTCGCGACGATGGATGGTTTTAGAGTCTGAAATTTTGCTTTCCGGAAGACCGTTATGGAGGAACGTAATCGTACGTTAAAAAAAAATAGTGTAAGAATAGGTGACAGAAATGTCGTTATAAAGTCTTTCGGGTATTTGCAGTTCTCCCTCTTGTTAAGATATCCTGAAACCGGTTTCTTAATTCTGATAATAACGTTAAATTATTAAAGAAGTTATCGCATAATTTCATCCGAAGAAGTTATCTTTCGTGAACTAGTCCGCAAGTGGCTCTTCACACGCTACTCTTCGCACGTCAAACTTGTCAGGAAGTGTAACGAAAATGACTGGGGAAAAGCGTGATGCATCTTCTTTAGTTCAAGGAATCTTCCGTTCGGGAGATGCTAGAATTAAGTAACCGCCGAAAGTTCCTAAAACTGAAATTAAAAGAAGAAAAAAGTTTTCACTTGACTGTCGTGGACCTGAACTGTCTCGAAAATTATTTACAGATGAGCAGTTTCGTAATAGTTTCGGGCACACTCGTAACGTAGCTGTAAACTTTCTTGAGAGCTGGTTCCGACAGCCAGACTACGACTGTTTGCCGTATCAGGCAAACTTATTGTTCGATGAAATCTGAGTGACAAACACGCAAATGACATCCGAAAAGTTATTGTCTTTTCAGAAAGGCGAAAATATTTTACTTTATAATAAAAAAACTTTGTTTCTCTAACATAAAACAGTTCTCTTCTGCATAATATAAAATCTTATTTCTTTTTTAATGAATGAAAATTTTCTTTTTTTTTTTCCTTTAATGAAAATGTAATTTAATGTAATTTTTCTTTTATAAAAAATTTTAAAAACGCATAACAAGCCCTAAATTTGAGCCAGTAATATATACTGTAGGTATGTATGTATGTATTAAGTATGTGTGTGTGTATGTATATATATATATATCGAAGGTCGTTCGCAATTTATGGAAACAATTTTGATACTTTTTTATATATAAATGCCGTATTTTTTGTGGTTATTTGCTTCTGTCTGATAGCCATGGTTCTTGAAAATAGCTCTAGCTCGAATTTTCTATGAAAGTAAACCTTTTCTTAGTATTTTCCTGTCAATTTTACCCCATTCCTCTTGGACCTTTTTCCAAAGTCCGTTCAGTGTTTTTGGATGCCGTTTTCTTAAGGCTCGTTTTAATAAACCTAAAGCACAAAAGTCCATTGGAGAAGCCAGGGGATTTTACAAGTATTACATTAAATGGGATACACTTTATTCCTCTTTCTGATTCTTTCTTTTCTAAATAAGCGGTAGTCGATTTAGACGTGTGACTAGAGGCTTTGTCCATATGAAGATCAATTTTATCAATGTCATTTCCATATAAGGCTGGAATTTCTTCTTAAAAAATTGGTTCTAAAATATTCTGCTGATAGTAGAGTGAATTAATTTTGGCTTTACTTGAGCCTTTTTCGATTTTCAATTTGCCATTGAAACAAAATCCTGCAACTTTCATAAATCCCTTTTACGAAACTAGTATAATTCTAGTATAAATTTTTTTCCCATTTTTACAGTTGTCAAACTTTTTCAAGCGACAAGCCATTCTGTGATAACACTATAAAGCTGCGGGCGAATTAGGATAGAGCACTCCAAATGTCAGCAACGTGCAAAAGGTGCTCCTGTAAAATAGGCAAATTCTTCCCCAGGGATCATGTCACTCTGAAACTGTCACTCTTTAAATAACCAAAATGATAGGGTAAAGAGCCACGGTGCGTGAGATTTACAGTTTAAATTAAAACTATGAGGTGCGCTGATCCCAGAAATATAACTTGTGGAACTTACCTTGGTTGTAAAAATAATATTTATTTATTAACTGGGTTTTATAATTTTTTTTTCGATTACGGCCTTATTTTAAACGTACCTCTGAACCTTTAAGGTACAGACAAGTGTTTTCTAACCAGTGGTCCGAGTGAACCTAAGAGGTGGTCCGCGAGGTCATGAGTGATAAAGAAAAAATTGGTTCCATCGTTTCAAAATGACTGCAAATTAATACTATTTTTTTAAAACTGGGAGAAAAAAAAATTAGTTCCCATTTTATCGGTAAAATTCTAAAAAATTCTGTTTTTCTTCCGCTTTCTGACTTTTTGAGCTCTGCTTATAAATTTGTAATACATTTTCTCTGACGTGGACTCATAGCGTCACAATAATGTGATAGCTAGTAAAGCAAATACAATTTGAAAAATCTCGTTCATTTTTAACTTTTCGTAGGCTTTTATGTTTGCTATTCAGTTTTCTTTTACGTTAAATTTGTTATTAAGTTTATTTGTAACTTTTTTAGAAAGTTGTTTATCACAAAAAGTTTTTTATTCAGAAAATAAAACCCATTTTTCCTTCCAAAATGATTGGTTGGGAGAGGTTGACAAGTGGTCCCTAATAAACAAAAGGTTAGGAACCACTGTTATAGACTATTGGATAGTGTTGTGACAGTTGAGACGCCCCTTTATTTAAAAACTTTGTCATTTTATTTTGAATTCAATGATTGCTGTGATAGGGCCAAAAGGAAATGTCCTTTGAAGGCATCCAATTTTATGACCAAATTCCTATTCATTTATTATATACGGGTTTTATGTATCTTTCTATCAAGAATGTAAGCGATTTCTTATAATAATTACATAAAAATATAAACATTTGTTTAAATTCAGTCAATATAAGATTAATTTGGTCAACTCAAGTGTTGTCAACTTTTATATCATTACTAGACCACCCGAGATCAGAGAATCGTCTACTCTTCATAGGTTAAGGAAATTTGAATATAACTTTAATATTGCACCAAAGGGAAAATTATTTTAAGGTAGTTTAGCTAAATATTTCAATCCATTCCTATCAGTCATAATTTAATAATCGTAATTAATTATTCCTCACATTTAAGAAATAAAAGAATAATAAACAAAATACTTATTTTATTCCCTTGCTACTTTAAGAAGTAACTACTCTACGTTAGCAAAATAATTTATTTCACGGTTACATCTTTGGTTGATGTGCCATCTTTCGAAAATGTTCGAGCATATTTTTTTCTTTTCTTTTTGTTCTTGACATAGAATTATAATATTGAGTTAGCTACGTTTTCCTGAAAAACAAATTGTAAAATATTCCTCTATATTATATTATTCCTCTATATTAACATTAACGCTATAAAGGACAGTGCAAACACGAACTAATTTAGAAATGAATAGAGATATTGATACCTCTAGTTGGTATCAATAAAACTTAGGGAAATATTTCGTCTAAATTTAATGATGAATTTCGCAAAGAAACGTAATCAAAAATAGTTATGATATCGATAATCCGTGTCTCGAAAGAAACTTTTTTTAATACGCTTCAATTCATATCAGGGTTAGCCGTATCCTTACAAATATGGTCCTATTATGTACTATTAGATACAGGAAAGTTATCTTAATGTATTTTGGCCCAAGCACATTGTCTTGATTAAGTATTCTGGCTAAAGATATAGCATTTAAAAACAATACTTTGTCTAAAATCTGTCTAATTCGTTCTATGTAACATTTCGATATTTGAGATATCAGAATTTCAAAATGAGATTGGTTTAGAGAAGATTAATTTTATAGTCTGTGTATGGTGCGCGTTCTATTACTCGAAATGGGAGAAAAAAGCTGTGTATTTCATGTACGAAAAAGTTTTTTTATAGCTTCCAGATTAATGAGCAAAATTTCCTACTGGGCATGAAACTTTATAATTAATTTACAAATAGTTACGATTCCATCATATTTGAACAAGTCCAAATTCATTACGTTGTTTAAAAAACACTAAAGAGACTATATTATAAATAAACGTAACTCATGTTGAATAAACATCATTAACTATTTCAATCTTGCGAGAAAATGTCTGTCCAATTAACTGACGTTAAACATCTTTAGAAATCACTTTAAATTAATTTTACAAGAAACTTGTTGAAGACGTTACGACTCTCTTCGAACCTTAGTATTTGCTGTATTAGTTTCAACAGTGAAAACTTTTAAAATAAACATAAAAGAGATCACAACGGAAAACCAACACAAAGAGTAAACAGAATAAATCCTGAATGGTTTGTCGCTTGTGAGAGTAATCTAATGATTAACTGCATTTTTAAAATTATATGCATGCTTTCAAAAGATATATTAACGCTATAAAGGACAGTGTAAACACGAACTAATTTAGAAATGAATACAGATGATACCTTGAGCAAATCTTGCCTCTCTTTTCAAAGGACTAGCTCAAAAGAACTAACAAAAAAGCAGATTTTAAATTCTGTAATGCTTTGTTAGATGCTTCTCTGAACTTAAAAACGAAAACTGACGATTAGAAGTCAATCATATAAACCAAAGATTGTTCGTCAGCTAAAAAATAAAGCATGCCCACCTGACTAAGACACTTCGGAGATTTTCACATTGAAAGAAGGTATTTATCATCGTTATGATTTAAAGTAATTTATTGCTCGAATTCTAGCCGGTTTCTTTCATAATCCCAAATCAGTTAAAATGCAAAAGTGCAATAAGTTCAACAATTAAGTTGTTTATCAAATTTTTACAAAGCTCAGCTACATAAAATATCTAAAACATAACTATTATAGTTTACGCAGACCGTTTATTAAACAAGAATGTATATCTGTACTGTTTATCTATGATTACATATGGTATGATAATCATACTGTGTCTAGGTCAGATATGGGCACGTTAAATCCATAGACCGGAAAGTCCTTCTATAAGGTCAGCGAGGGGGGGGAGACGATACGATCCCTCACCTGTCTGCCCTCGGGGATGCTCTGTCAAAGTTGAGATGGCAACTGGCTATATCGGACTCCGACCCTTGTGGTGATATTATAAACCGGAACCGTACCCCTCATCTCGCTTGCCTAAATGAGCATGGTCTGGAATACTTCAGGCCTGTGAGCATTAGAAAAAAAATCATGATAACCATAATTTTTTACATGCAATGTTTGAAGAGCTCGATTCTTTCTTGTATCCAACTGTTTTTAAATCTTTCTTTTTACTTATATAAAAATTGCTTGGCCACGCACATATTACACATACTTCAACATAAATGCTTACCATTAAATCAACTATAAATGTGCTCGTGTAACAACGTTTATTTAAATTTAAGATTGTAACGTATGTAATATTAAAACATAGACATGCATCTGTGTGCCTGTTTGTATATATATGTACATCAAGCATGTCAACCTCAAAGGCGGGCATGAGCGAAATAAACAAGGTTTAAGCTTCTGCGTTCCCCTCCCCCCCCAAAAAAAAAACTTCAAAATCAACTGCCGTATAAACAAAGGTTTATTCCGAAAAGTAAATAATAAAAAACAAGAACAATAATAATATTAATGTTTTCTTCCTGACACTTTTTATTCTTTAACACTAACTTACCAGACACTGAACAATTAATTGCACAAATTAATAAGCGCACCACCAAACAAATCACTTCGTACAAGACTACTTACTGTCCGGACTACTGATCTGGCATATGATAGTCGGCAGCTAAAATATTCACTGCTAGTGGAGGAAATGGTGCGCCTGTGCGTACGGCGCATAAGGTGACACGTTATTTACTTACCGATATATTGGTTGGCGGATAGTTACTTACCGATATATTGAGCGGCCCAAGTAATCGTTGAGGGCCGCGAGTTTGACATACCTGAACTAAAGGCATCTCTGGTGCTACTTTTAGCCAATGGGCTGGCGAAAAAACGATAAAGTCGTATGGCGGTTTGGCTGGCGTCATCGCTTTCACGATTAATTTGAAGCCTGCGGACCCGTGTTCGTTTCCGGGATGCATTTGGCAGAGAATACTTCTCTAGGACAAAAAAATGCTTTAGGAATGACTTTCACGGAGTCTTCAAAGGTATGACGTCATACGGCGCTATCGCTGGCTTCTTGGACGTGACGGAGACCGTATCGCCCCATTTTCCTCGGGATTTTAAAAATGTCACAAATTCGTGTATCGTTGCGTCTATGCGACACCCGACGCGTGAGGGGCACGTGAGGTAGTCCTGAAAGTTCCCCATCTGTTCGAGCGGCAGCGGAAAAATCAGTAATTTCGATAATCTGATGTCACTGTTTTCCCGGTTAATTTTGAATTTAGAAAAGTAGATTTATTTCGAAAAGTCTAGTATAAAAAACACGAACACCAATAATATTATTTTTTTCTTCCTGAAACCTTTTGTTCTTGAAAATTAAATTACCAGACACTGAATTATTTAAAAAATTAATAAGCGTATTCCGAAAGCGAAATATAATCTGCTTTACATCTACTAAACAAATCACTTCGTACAAGACTACTTACTGTCCAGACTACTGATTTGGCATGTAGTAGTCGGCTGCTAAAATATTCCTTGCTGGGAGGGGGGGATTGTGCGCCTGTGCGTATGGCGCATAAGGTGACACGATATTTACATGGCGTTATATTTGCTGGGCCTGGACCCCACAAATAACCGTTGAGTGCCGCATGCGACCCACCAGTTTGACATGCCTGATGTACGTAATATATCTCTTTCACACACATATAGTTAAAAATATACACACACATGCGTAAGTATATGTTTGCGCACAGATAGATAGATTGATAGATAGATGCACAACTGGATATCTATGTTTTTATATTATATACGTTACAATCTTAAATTTAAATAAAAGTTGTTACACGAGCGCATTTGTAGTTGATTAAATGGTAAGCATTTATGTTCAAGTATGTGTAAATATAAATGTGCATCCGAAACGTCTAGAAAAATAATCTATTTCTCCTCCCCCCCGATATATATCAAATTTATACGAAAGTTCTCTTTTAATGCTTTTTTCGAAAGTAGCTGTGCGATCCACTTCAAAAACAATATGTTACATCAGAAAATGGTTAAATGAAGGCTTAAACTACTGCAAAGTGCAACTGGTACTTAAATACAACCACACATTCAAACAGGTATGAAAACCTCATTGGGCACTTCTGACAAATGAGTTTTCAGCTTTTGAGTGCTCCGGCAAGACTGTCCTACCAGCTTTCTTTTTTCGCCAGATAAACCGTTTCAACAAATTTCTTTCGTCATCTACCAAACTTTGATCAGTAGCAATACCGCTAAATGGTTTTTTTTATAAGCCTAGCACTGCAAATTTCCAGTCCGAGTGAATTTATAAAACCCTTCAAAAACTTCTCTATTTGCTCTCCTATTATTAGGGCTTCTTCACATAGAATCCATCAGCGTCAGCGTTACTCGTATTGACATATCTTAAACCAAACACAGGCCTTAATAATTTCGTGGCTAATCGTTTGGAGGTTTGTAATCTATATATATAAAACAGTTCCGTAACTGACTGACTGACTGGCATATAACGCACAGACCAAACCGCTGGACCTAAAGGGCTGAAATTTTCCATGGCGATTTTTCTTATAGTTTAAGGGTACACCAAGAGAGATTTTTGAAAAATCCTTAGATTTTTTAAATTGAATTTTTAAGCTGTAACATTCTTTAAAGTTTGCATTTAAAATAATAATCCGAGGGTTATAAAATTTATATCACGAGAAAGATCATAAAAATTCCTTTAAAATGAAATTTTTTTCGAATATTTACCTCCATTTTCTGATTTTTGGTGAATTTTTAAACATTAAATTTAGAATTTAATTTATTAAATGCCGATCACGTGGTTTCTTTTTTTGTGATACGTTAAACTAATTTTGCGTCAAGTGCATAACAACGAAATATACAAAAAATATATTGTTTTTTTCTTGCTAATGCGGCAGACAATTGGACATTATCCAAAAAAATATTAAAATACAGTAAAAGAAATGTTCCTCAAACTGTACTATATTAATTGTACTACGTATATTCTTTAGTATGTTCTATTAGATTTAATCTGAATATTTTCATCTACATTATTTTGTCTATAAAAATATTCCTTACAATTTTTTTATAAATATATTTTTTGTTTTTTTACATCAATTGCATATATTGATCTTTGTATTTATTATAAATAAATAAATATATATATATATATATATATATATATATATATATATATATATATATATATATATATATATATATATATATATATATATATATATTTATTTGGCATAAATTGCATACATTGACCGTTGTATTTAATTTCAATGTACTCCGTAGCAAAGTAGTGGTTTTCAGCTAGTTGGTAAAATATATTTCAATACGAGTAGACAGATTCTATGACGGATTCTGTGTGAACAGGTCCTTACTTTGCTCACCAAACCACATTCTTTCAGCAATCAATCAACACTCCACGATATTTTACATTAAAAAAATCAATGATAACAATCTGGGAACTCTTTCAAATTTCTTTAAAATTCATCCACCAGCTTTCATAAAGACCTTGATAACGATTTTCTGAAAATTTAAGGCAGTTATGATTCTATTGATCTTACAAAATAGAAAAAGGCCTCGGGCCATTTTGAGTTTCGTTTTGGTGAATTGTGCTTTAAGTGCAATTTATGTTTTTATATGTTGGAAGATATAAAATTAATACATAAAATTATCAGCCTTATCCCGCAAAATATTATCACCCACGGCTAATTATTAGATATTATCTGCCTATAAATGATGTTATAAACGGAATCTGCTTATTTAAATTAATATTTAAAGCATGCACACTTTAAGTAATCATGCTAACACGTCAATCAGGCGATATATTTTAGCATTTCAAATATGTTTCACGTTTAAAGTTTTCTTACGATGATCAAATTGTTGCCTGCCATTTATTCCCGTCTCTATCTTAAATTACAGTGTTGTTTCAATTGTAAACAATTATCATTTTTCTTAAGCGAACCAACTTGCAGATTGTGAAGATCAAACGGTAAAAAATATATAACGAAATTTTAGGTAAAAAAAAAGTTAATTTGCTTCCATGAGCATATAATTAAAAATGAGAATCTAAATTAGAACAACACACCTGGATTACAAAAATATACTGCTTCTCCGAGCTCGCACAATACAGTATATCAAATACATAATGTCATATCATATATATATATATATATATATATATATATATATATATATATATATATATATATATATATATATATATATATATATGCATATATATATATATATATATGCATATATATATATATATATATACTTATATTTATATATATATATATATATATATATATATATATATATATGCATATATATATATATATATGCATATATATATATATATATATATATATATATATATATATATATATATATATATATATATATATATACTTATATTTATATATATATATATATATATATATATATATATATATATATATATATGTAGGAAGGAGTTAGTACTCCTTCCTTTAGAAGTGAATCATTAGACTTAATTATTTTGAACATTTAATTAAACTAGACGATGTTTACAAGACAGGACTAACACTTAGTATGAAATTTAAAAAAACAAAGCATTAACATAGCTATTTGACTCAAAACGGCAAGCCTGCGGAGCGACACATCCGCTTCGTAATGTCACTTGTCCATCACACTGTTTGCGAGCCAAGTCCTTCGCGCCGAAGTAGTAGGAGTGGAAGTTGTAGTAATAGTTCAGTTGTGTTGCCAAACTGATTCTCACACGGCCGTTCTGACTTTCCAGACGTCCGCGGCTGGGTTGTCAACAATAATTCTGAAAAGATAAAAAAAAAGAGCAGAAAAAGGAAAAATATTTCAAAAAATCAAGCAGTGTTCAACACAGTGGTATTGGTGTTCAGTTTCTGCACCACTGTTTCATTTTGTCCGCTGCAGTTGATGTTATGGTTGGACCATCGTGATGTCCTAACTTTCGAACTTCGTAACGATCGTTGGGGTTGATGTTCGTGATCTCATATGGTCCGAAGAACTTTGGTCGGAGCTTTAATCCGGTTCCAAATTGAGTTCGTTGTGTTGTCATTGTGTCACCGATCTTGTATTTACAAGCTTGTTTACGCCGTTTCTTATATTGTCGTATGTTTTCTTTCTGTTTTCCAGATTTTCGCGAGGACAAAATGCAAGGAATACAATTCGAAATAGTTTCTTGAACTAATTGCTTAAGTTGAGGGATGAAAAATTCACGAGAAACAATTAATTCGGTTTTTTGTGAAGCAAAATGACCTTGTGAATGGGCGTTTATCACTATTTCTTTCTGCATCATTTGTGGGACTACTAAAAGTTCGGCATCCTGATGAAGTTTATAAAGAATTCCGTTTTTAACAAAAAATTCATCAGAAGGTGTAGATTCAAGCATAGATTTAATTTGAGATATAAATTCATCCTGGTCTTGGGCATTTTTCACCTTTTGAGTGATATCATTTGAGGTAATTACAAGAATGGGGTTACGACTTAAAGCATCAACATGTTTCATCTGTCTACCGGGTCGATGACAAACTTCATAATCAAAGTCTTCTAACATCAATGCCCATCGAGCAATTTTAGCTGGTAGGTCTTTTTTGTGCATCGTTTTTTGGAAAGCATCACAATCGGTGATAATTTTAAATTTTGTTCCCAACAAGTAGTTTCGAAATTTTTTTAGCGCTTCAATAACGGCAAGAACTTCCAGTTCATAACTATGATATTTTTCTTGTTGAACTGTAGTTTTACGGCTAAAATAATGAAAAGGATGAAACTGTCCATCATCGGATTGTTGCAAGAGCACAGCGCCAAAACCTAAGGAGCTGGCATCAGTGTGGAGTTCTAATGGGTATCCCTGTTGAAAAACACGAAGAACTGGGTTTTGTGAAAGAATGTTTTTCTGTTGTTGAAAAGCTGCTATTTGTTCAGGGGGTTTGGGAGCTTCAATAACTTGAAATTTTGGTTCAACCTTTTCACTTTTGACGGATTCATTCTCAAGGGCATCATCATCGGCATCAAATATTTTTGGTTCAAGAGTTGCTTTGATAGTTCCAATATCAAAAGCATTATCATCATCGTTATCATGAAGCAAATCTAAATCACTGGCATCAGCATCATCTAAATATTTTCCATCATCATTATCATGAAACAAATCTAAATCATTGGCATCATCATCATCATCATCACGTTCAAAATCAATTGGATTATCCATTTTCTCTACCCTAGAAATCTTATCTTGAGTAGATGTTAGAGGTTTTTCAGACATGCATATTTGGCCCTGATCTTGAATTTGTTTTTCTACAATTTTCTGTTCCGCAAAAGGGAGTCGTCGAGAACGTTGATTTACGGGGATTTCATCTTGTAATAAAATAGTCCTTTTAATTTCAGTGTCTTGAACTTTATGGGGTTTGTAGGAAGTAACGATATTTTGAACTTCCTCACGAATTTCAGAATTCAAAATGTGTGAAAGATCAAATGGGAAAGCTTCGTCATCAGGAATATTAGCAATATTAACGAAGATGTTATTATCAAGAGTAAAACGAATACCGTCTTCATCAAATGTAAATTGGGTTTGCTGCAAAAAGTCGATTCCGATAATCACATCAAAAGGAATCAAGTCATCCTCTAGAACATGTATTTTAGCAAGTAAAGTAATGGTTTGAATTTCGATGGAATCCTGAAAGAATCCGATGCTGTGAACTTGGTTTTTGCCAATTCCTGAAAAGGGAATGTTGGTGGGCTGCAATGGTGGCGAACCAATTCTTCGATAGGTTTTCTCATTGATGAGGGTTGCCTGTGACCCAGTGTCACAGAGTGCTGTCAATTGAATTCCTGCAAGTTGAATGTCAACATGCATGGGATTTTTCGATGAAGTTTCAGGAGAAAGTGCATTTACAGTTTTATCAGAAATAGGTTTTTGAGAATCAGGTTTTGGTTTAGAATTTCGATAACTTTTAGGGCAATTAGCATGAACATGACCAAAACTTTTACATCCGTAGCATTGTTTACCATGTGACTTATTCAAACATTGGTTGCTTTTGTGACCTCTCAAGCCACAGGAAAAACATACTGGCTGTGTATTTGGGCTACGTGTATTATCGACTTTCACATTGAGGTAGGAAGCATCAATTTTTTTCTGATTATTTTGTCTGAAATTTTGTGAACTGTTAAAGATTTGTTCATAAATTTTCAACTTTTCCTTAAATTCAGGGACGGATTTACAACCGTAAAGAATAACTTTATTGTTTGTTGAATCAGGAATTCCGTTTATGACATACTCAAACAGAGAGGAGTCATCGAGAGAACCTTTGTGTGCCAAATCTCTCATAGCTAAGAAATATTCTTGTAGGGTTTCAAACGGTTTCATACGTCGAGATTCCATTAATTTATGTAACTGAATACCGTTAATTTTGTCCGAAAATTCGTCTAATAAATGGTGCTTCAATTGTTCCCAATTTGTAATTCCACGAATAGACCTAATTAAAGTTTGAGCGGGACCAGTTAAACATTTTCTAACAAAAGTAATTTGGTGAATTGGATTGTTTATCTGATATAAACAAAAAAGTTCTTCAACGTCAGATATAAAATTCTCAACACTGTAATTATCACGAGACGAGAAAGGTTTTATTAAATCAACAACGTCTTTCAGACTAAACAACTGGAAAGAGAGATTCGCAGTTTCAACTGAAGGCAATGAATTTTGATCTGATTCACCAACGGAAATGTGTGTATTTTGCTTATTCGAAGATTCTTTTGCGTCAATGGTGGGGGAAAAGGGAGATCTATTTTCCTCTATAACGCTGTTAGTTTGGGATGAACGTGCACCCGGAAGTGAGTCATCATTCACTTCGCATTCCGAAAGATCAGAAAATTCTGCTTTTAATAACGATAAATCACTAAGACTCATAAGAATGGTATTGGCACATTTGTCTGGGTCAGTTGAAAATTCTAAATGAAGTAGATTACAAATACAAATCAAGTCTTTAAGTGAAAACTCTTTAAGTACTTTCTGTTTCGTTGCTTCTAACACGAATGGCTGTTTAAAACCTGTAAATTTACGTAATCTGGTACGATTTTGTCTGTCGCCGTCTGTACCAAAAATTAAACGATGTAGAACCTTTATTTGATTCGTACCACCAAATTTTAATGATTTTGCAATATTGGGGTAATCGTTGAGAGTAGCCATAACTATATACTAGGTTCAAACAATTATAGTACACAAATATACAAATATTCAAAACCAAAATCAATAATTATAATACGTAGTTACTCAAATTCAAAAGTAGAAAATAATATTTCAAATCGAAATTTTTTCAAATACCAATTCAATAATAAAATATTGATTCTCAAAATATGCATCAAAATAAGTAATCTTTAAAACAGGTTTTGTTCAAGAAAACAAAATTATGAACTAAAATAAGCATCAAATATCAAATAATAAGTTCTTCAAAATAATTTCTCTGGTTGAAGAAAACAGATGACGTAAATTTAGATATGTATCAAGTTAGATATTACTTCAGCAAAATATTCATCAAATTAATCTTCAAAATAAATCACTGTTGAAGAAAATAGAGGATGTAAATGCAGCATCAAAATAATAGTTAAAGTTCTAATGTTAAAAGCATCAAAATTGGGAAATCGAAAGTATCAAAATTGTGAAATCGAAAGCATCAAAACATTCTGCAAAAAAAAAAAATATTCTCGCAAGAAAACAGCAGAATTAAGTTCAACATCAAAGCGCATCAAATAAGCAAAGTTGTCATCAAATAAACATTCGCTTCGTCAAAATTATGCATCAAAATAATAATATAATAATCTTCAAAAGTATTCAATTCGCGATCTTTCAAAATATATATTATGTTGTGGTTTGTTCAAGGAAACAAGATTCTTCAAGTTAAATGTCGAAATTTTCATCAAATCATCAAATAATTTCATCGAAATAGAATTCTCTTCAAGAAAACAGAAGTGATAAATTCAACGTCAAAGACCATCAAAAGTGAATTTAGCATCAATTAAATTCTTGCATCAAAAGAACGTTGAAATATCTTTCAGTTTTCTTAAATCATCAATAAGTTGAGAGTTCCCTTAATCATCAAAATTTTCTTGAACAAGCGTCAACGTATGCATCAAATAATTTTAATATGATCCAAGTTACTTACAATTCTGGTTTTGGTTCTCATCATCCCATCAGAGTATCATCAGAGTCCGTGGCACATCACTTTGGCTTTCGCTTTCGATATCCAAATCCAAAATGACAGACAACAGTAATCCAGTCGAAATCAAGTCGAAAGAAAATAAAGTTTTTTTTTTTTAAGTTCAGCATGCTAGGGGTATTTTACGAGTCCGAGGGCCGAGCCCCCATGTAGGAAGGAGTTAGTACTCCTTCCTTTAGAAGTGAATCATTAGACTTAATTATTTTGAACATTTAATTAAACTAGACGATGTTTACAAGACAGGACTAACACTTAGTATGAAATTTAAAAAAACAAAGCATTAACATAGCTATTTGACTCAAAACGGCAAGCCTGCGGAGCGACACATCCGCTTCGTAATGTCACTTGTCCATCACACTGTTTGCGAGCCAAGTCCTTCGCGCCGAAGTAGTAGGAGTGGAAGTTGTAGTAATAGTTCAGTTGTGTTGCCAAACTGATTCTCACATATATATATATATATATAAAGCAGAGTGTCTCTATGTATGTATGTATGTATGTAACATATACAAATCTACATTTCTTGAAGAATCTGGTTGAAACTTCGTATACTTATGTTTTGAAGCCTGGAGATAATTCTAAGATTAGTTTGGAAGCTTCAAAATAGTTTTAAAGGTATTTTAATTCTAAAAGTACTTTACCGCTTCACTCATCCTGAGAAAACATGGCCGACATATCTCCTGTATGGTGCAGCCATCTGTTGGCAGTGATGGGAATGAAAATTGACGGGAACATTTGTATGGCCCTGAAAAGGGCCTTTTTTTCTTTTGTGGGGCCCGAGCATAGCCGGGCGAAGCCCGGCTAGTATATATATATATATATATATATATATATATATATATAGATATAGATATATATACATATATATATATATATATATATACATATATATATATATATATATATATATATATATATATATATATATATATATATATATATATATATATATATATATATATAAATGTGGTACCTTAGCCTACATCGTAGTGTGGTACCTGAATATGCCAATAGATGACAAACATCCATTCGCGCAGCTCCAGCCTTACGAAAGAATGAGAGATCTGGTAACCCCAGTCAGCGGTTGGATGGAGACGATGTCAGAACTATGGTGCGTTTGTCTGATTGCAGTGGACGACTGCTCATTCATTAGCCTAAATAATGTTAATATTTAACGACGCAGCCTTGTAAATAATAATCTTTGTAAATAAGTAATATTCATAAAATGTTAGTATTCATTTTAATAGTTTAGTTATTTGAAACTCCACACGGCTATCCTGTCCCCCCCCCCACACACACACATATATATATATATATATATATATATATGTGTGTGTGTGTATGTGTGTGTGTATGTATGTATGTATATATGTATGTATGTTGTCTGTGTTATTAAAATGAGTTGAGGAAACAATTAGCAGTAAAAAGGAAATTTTTGACTATTTCAATATTTCTTTTATCACATAAAATTACTGAAAAATACAACCTGAAGTGGAACAAAAATTTAAAGAAGTTATTATTATTTTAAGTTTATATTTTTAATAAGATCGCACAGATAAAAAACCCGTTTTTCTACCCGAAAATTAAGTAAGCTTACTCAAGTATCCCTGAAAATCGGAAGGAATATAAAAGTAAGATAAACACACCTCATCCCGTCAAAATATAAAGAAGTTACTCAATCAAAACGAACCCTCATTAGCAAAGACACTTTTCAATCATAAATCAAATTTAATGGTTTTGAAAAACTGATATGGGAATTTATGGGTCTCTGGCTGAGTGATTGCTAAAGCAGGGAAATTAGTAATCAGAATTGGGAATATTTTGAGGAAAATTTTTTGACTTCTTTATTAAACTGGCTTCCTTCCTTCACACAATCCAAAAATTTTAGGATTTAACGAAGCAAAAAGGGAAGAAATATTACGTAACGTAAGAATATTTATTTTGATAGAATGTCTATGTTGCAACAAACGAGATGTCGATAAATATAACATGAGGTTAATTTTTAAATCATACATAGTGGGAATAAGGATGTAATTATTATAAAAAAAAATACTAAGAAGATATGTTCTTAAATTGCAAATAAATTAGAAATGTTTACCATCTATAAGGATACCGTATCTTTCTATAAAATTTCTCTTCGAGTATGTCAGAAAAATTTGCAAGATGTATAACCGTAGTACAAGAATGTTTTTTTTTTAAGCGGGGCACTTGTGTAGACATTCGCCTATAATTCACCGCAGTTTGCTGTTCATTTTATTATGGCGGCACCATATAGGCGGACCAACATTACCCCCTATGAAGGCACGACACAAACGGAGGTATTTTAGTGGCGCGAAGACGGGATTCGATACGAGCACCCTCAGCGCCGAAAGCCAACTCACTGGACCACAAGGCCAAGTACAAGAATGTTGAATCTGAGATATTTTTGAATGAAAGAAAGTAAATCTCAATTCCATATAATGAATATCTTTGCCAAATTCAACAGCAGTCATGGTCTAAAATTTAGTCCTTGGGTTGAAGCTCTTTATAACAATACAGTGAATAAATACACAAGACAAAACGCAATTCCTTATGCAGTTTGGTTGCATGATTTTATTTAGACAGATTAATACCCACATATACACACACTATGGAGAGAAATGAATCTCCTAGGAAATTCGATACAAAATATAAAATTTCCCCACAGAGGAGGACAAATACATGCAAAAATTATTTAAGTTTGAAACAGTGTAGTATATTAATTTCTACGAGCGAATCATCAAAACACTAGGTAATTGTATATTAAAAGTTTTATCATGATCACGTACTTCAATGTTATCTGCAGCATATCTTGAGAATAAAAATAAGCGAAACTGTAAAATAAAGGCTTTTCTTAAAGCACTTAAGGCTTTCTGAAGAGACTGTGAAAACTCAAATCCAGAGAATTGCCACTTGAGAGTCTGACAACTGCCGGTAATCAATGAAAAGACTTGAAGAGGTCATTTTGTCGCGCAAATTGCTTGAAGCTTGATACGACAATTTTGCACCCTTGTTTACAAGTTGATAAAGTGATTCGATAAAAAAACTCGCTCTATATTGCATTCAGTTGGTTTGAAAGATCTATGCAACTTTTTTAACCATGAATTGAACCGAGACAAAGATTTTTTCCTTTTTTAATAGTACGTTAGATCTATTTGTAGGTGCTGATGATATAGATGTTAAATAATTATTGTATTATTTCCCATCTATTATTTAACGTTAAAAATACAACGTATACATCTATTGCAGTTGATACATACACACATACATACGTGTATACAGAAATTGTGTACATACACCTAAGAAAGTATCCTCCTAAGCCTTGATTTTTCTTAAATAGGTACTTCCTTTTCTACAGAAGTACATGCAATCGCTTCTTGGAAGTACACTGTATCAATTATACCTTGTTATACTGTGTTTGATAAAATACACCAAGTATAATTCTGTGCTCAGATGGCAAAATGTTATAAGTCACTTTTTCTAAAGAAATCGAGTTTTTCACATTCCAGATTCTCGTTTCCCGATATTTTCTGTTTACTGTAACTACTGTAAGTAATAGCCAACTATTTTTCTGAAACATTGGTACCACGTTTGCTCATGTAAAACAAATTTCTGATTTTTCATGAGATCTTGAATATTAGAACTGCTGTCACGTAAATTTCTTATAACATTTTATCATCCGAGCACAGAATGATAGTAGTCAAGGATTTAAGTTTGATCTTCGTTTATAGGATCTCTAGAACGACACAGCCCTTAGATACAATAATGAAATGCAATTTCATATATGCATTCCCTTCTGTTTGCTTTTGAAAGGAATTTGTTCCGGTCATTTACGAGCCACAGGGGAAATACTTAAAGCCTCTACAAATTAGGGTGCACAGGGAAGAACTACAAAGGAGGGTACCACTATTGCCGTAACAAATTGATGTGAGTGGGACTCTCAAGGTCTTACATACAATGCAATAAGAATAATAAACAAACCATCTGATAAATTTAGTTGAAAACCAAATTATGGCTTTTTCCAATTCATATAAATAGTCGGAAAAAGAAATAAAAGAAATTCTACTTTGAATAAAAAAAATTAGCTATCAGCTTTTTATTTAAGGCGTAAACACATAGCATAAACATATTTAGTATCAAGTAGACAGAATGGACTCCCACATTTCAAAGGGTAATAAAAAACGGACGAAACAATTTACAGAAAAAAGCTTTATATTTTCGAAAAGTACTAGCAATCTAGTTTTCCCATTAGGTTTTGAAACTAACATCACCCAGGTGGTGTCCGTTATTTACGATGCACTGCCAAATCCGTTCTCTAAAGTTTTCGATCACTCTGTTGGTCATCTGCGGGTGAACGGTGGCAACTTCTTCATGAACAGCGGACTCTCTGAGTCGCTGTCCATTTTCAGGTGTTCTAATGTTCCGAGGACGACCACTTGGTAACCTTGGTATTGCAGACCCACATGTTCTCACGTTTGCATAGAGCTCGACTCATCAGTCGCATAGAACCCAAAGCGCGTACTTTAAACTATTTGTATACGTTACAGAATCGTTTTTTTTTTTAGAACGTCTCGATAGCGAAACCGAGATGTTCACCGGACCAACCCATGGTGTCTACTGACAACTAGAAAATCCGCCCGAAGTGTTGCTACCTCCCCCCATACACACAAACACACACTACTTTACCAGTGACCTTCAGAAATGTGGGCGTTCATTCTGCCTTACCTTGTATATAACATAGCTACTCCCTAAAATCACAGGATGATCTAAAATTTCATTACAGACAACAAAATTCAAAACTATTTCATCCGGTTTCCTCATATAACACAATTTTTGCAAATACACATGCATTTATATCTCCAATGGTTAGGGTTTTAGCATTCAAACAAAGTTTCATCTTCAGTGAACATACGCATTCCAATCCTAAGGTCTGGCGCTAGGATATACTTATCATGACTAGTTTGTGACATCACGCTCTTATTGACTATCAAGACGTCAGTTATAGAAAAGTTTTCGATCATGTCAGATTTATTCATGGGCGTAACAAATGTCTGAGAAGAAGAGATGGTGCGATTTCCGTTTACGTCATAACTCAGAAACCATGTAAGCGAGTAACAGGTGTCTCGAAAATAGCTAGAAGATGAGGGGCTACCTAAGGATTCCAGTGTTTTGAAAAAATTCTGATAGACAGTACAAAGAACGACACTAAAACAATAGAGTTCTTTCTATGAGAAAACTATCGTGCATTATTCTAAGTTCCATACAATGAAAAATATTAATGGCAAACATAAAGTAAGACAGATTGGTGAGACACACATCGCAACGAAACTGAAAAGAACCTTTTATCATAATTCACATTGTTCCGTGTTCTGTAGGGTAATAACTATGCTCATTCTTCTATATTATATAAGTCATAATTTATTAATGTTTTTCTAAAAGCTATAGGATGGAAGTTATGCTCATTTTCACGAACTTTGTGTGATAGAACCTCAGCGCTTTGTCTTAATTCTCCAAGATGGAACTTATGTATGTCTATGAAGTTTTACGGCCGAAACGTCTTATCACTTACATCATAGGGTGAAAATCATCCTCACGGTCCTATGGGATAGAACTGAAATTCATAGTTTACAAAATGTAAATCATGCTCAATATTTCATGTTCTATAGGTATACTAACATATTCAGAAGGAATGTTTTCAACACATCATTATTTCATAGTATGACTTTAAACATGTAAAAACTTACAAAATACTAAGCTGAAATATTACATTTAGCAAGAAAATCTGAAATAAAAGAATACACATCCCTTCCTACAAAGCAAACTGGAATTATTAACTCAAAAATATTTTCATATTTTTTGATTAAATGAACATCATGGCTCTCCCTAGAGTACTGACAATAATCGATCTGGATTATTTTGAAAACTTCTTCATTTCTCTTGGTGCTGACAACTTGGATAGCGATAGTAGTTCGACCCTTCGTCTCAATTGGGTATTGTTTCCCCTAATTATTTATTACCTAGTACTTTCGGGCCGTTACTATTAGCCTGTGTATTCTTTAATCTATTTGTTTGGCATCTACTTCTTGATACGAGTACATCTCGGGTTGGCAATTCCAACCTCAACAGTTTCGTTGCTGAGGAATGGAAGCATTCCTTTGCTGCCATTTGCCTGCCCTAGTGCTCCCACAATAAATCCTTTGCCGTTACTTGCCTACCCTAGTGCTCCCACAATAAATGAGTCAGAAAGACTTCAGGGTGAATAAGAAAAAGCGAATGTCTCACGACAATTGCCTCCGCATTCGGAAAAAAAGTTTGAGCTAAAAATGTATTCATAAACGTACGGAAGCACATCAGACTGTTCTTTAAAACTATATTCGTGATGATTGTCTCGCTATAAAGCGGGGTCTCTAAACTTTTTAGCTTAAGGGCCACACTGAATCCTCCACTAAGTCCCAAAGCCCAAGACCTAGATAGCTAGCTCATCATACAATAATTACAAGATAAAAAGAACTTTTTATATACCATGTTTTTAAAATTTCTGTTGAATCATATAAACTTGACAATTCTATATATTAATAATTACTTTTTAAAATTTTTTTTGATAAATTATCCTATCAACTTGAAAGAAAATTAAGTTAATTGGAAGTTAACTTGCATTTAACTTTTCGTTCCCGTTCCGGCTGATAGATGGCTGACCAGTCTACAAAACAAAATTAACTGGAAATAACTGAAAATTAATTTAATTCTGCTTAAAGATGGCTAAAAGTATTAAAAAAATGCATTGTCGTCGTGTTCTGAGCTATTCTAAAAGTTTCAAATGTCTAGCTACTCGGGAAGTTAGTTAAAAACCTATTGCAAGATTTCTAAGGGATAAACACACAAACAAACAAGAAAGCAAGTTAATAAAAACATGGTAAAAATCCTGTAGTTTTGAATTGCGCGCAAATTTTCGTTTCGGGACTAGTACCCATTTCCACTGGTAAACTTGATCCACAACTTCAAACAATTGCCGGTGGAAAGTTACAGCTACATAAATCTCATAATGTTTAGTTTCCTTATATAAATTACCTATGTATGTCAATTATTGTAAGTTTTTGGGATAAATCTGTTATCATTAATTACAGTTAAAATGTACAATTTCATTATGTATGTCAGTTATTGTGTTTCTTAATTGGTCGTTAAATGAAAACATCTGATTATTATTTTGTAGTATTTACATTGTAAATTTTACAATGTAATCAAAATAAACTATGGCGGACTGGCGGTGGCCCGCGGGCCGTAGTTTGGAGAACCCTGCTATTACAGACGTAGGGAAAAAATCCACGTAACAGGTCCCCGTATGTGTAAAATAGGCAAACTTTTGAGAAATTTTAAGGATCATTTTTCGTAACGTGGAAAGCTGAACGGAAAGATTATCAATTTCCAGGAAAGTTAAAAATAGTTTTTAATAATAACTACTATATCACTTCCGCGTTTTTGAAAAAAGTGGTAACTCTAGTTCTAAGAAGCAAAAGAAAAAGTCTAATAAAATTATGGAGGACTAGGGTTAAATTTTTCAACTGCAGGTGAATATTATACAAGGGTCAGTCAATAAGTTAGTTGCAAATCTCCGTAAAAATCAAGGTAATAGAGACATTTCGTTGAAACTTTGTGACAACACAGAGCATCAGGTGTTGCGGTAGGTGCAGTAGCGGCTTCGACGAAGCATCTTTAGTACTCTTGCTAATGAGTCGTGAATATGCTTCGGAAACTGCCAGTGGCGTCCAAATTTGAAATTCGTGAATTAATCCGCTTCCTGTGGGCAAAAGGTTGTGACTGCACTGGCATTTATTGGCAGTCGCACGAAGTTTTACGGTGATAACCCAACATCGCGCCAAGCTATAGCCAAGTGTAATCTCTCATTCGAGAATGGCTGTACACATATCAGGAATAAGTTTCTTCAACTTCAACCACAGATGAGAACGTTGCACGCGTGAATGAACTCATTCTTCAAGACAGCTGTGCCACAGTAGACGAGATCGTCTCGTCTATTGACCGACGAAAACAAAGTGCAACGATTTGAAAGTACTCTAGCATTTTTGGCACGTTATCACCAGGAAAGAAATGTTTTTTGGGACTAAATCGCGACCGGTGACGAGACTTGAGTTCATCACTTCGCACCTGAAATTAAACGCATCTTTCCCGAAAGAAATGCCGAACAGTTCCATTCCGCAGGGAAGGTGATGCTGGCGATGTTTTTCGATAGAGAAAGTGTAGTACATACCGAATTCTTGCCGAAGAATGCCACAATTAATGCAGCGTTTATATTGTGAAACCCTAAAGTGGTTGCGAAAGTCGACGACCAGGTAAACTTTCAAAAGGCATTGTGCTCTTGCATGACAATGCGAGACCGCATGCGGCGACTCTAACGAGGGATCTTTTGAAAAAGTTTAAGTGGAAAAGGGTGGAATCTTGTGCCATGTGACTTCCACGTCTTCGGTCCCATGAAACAAGAACTTTCAACGCGACGATAGCACTCGGATGTAAAAGTTGCAACCCAACAATGGTTATATCACATTGGACGGCAATTCTTCGCAGATGGCATGGAAAAACTGGTGCCACGCCTCAACAAATGTCAAAATAAAGGAAGTGATTACGTCGAGAAATAGATTATGAGTTATACTTTTATGTTAGTAATAAAAACTTTGTTCTATATTTTCAACCCGGTTTTGTTTTTTTCCAACGATTGAAACTAACTTTTTGGCTGGCCCTTGTATTTTGGATGAGTAAATTCGTTGGTTTAATTGAATCGTTGACAAAATTCAACATAAGTATTATGTGATAGAGATTTTTAAAAAACCTTCAGTAACATTGAACAAATTTTTTGGAATATTTTGCTTACATTATGTGAGAAATGTGGCGTTCTCAACAAAAAACATGACAAGCAGATTTTAAAGTTTGGTAGTAAATATTGTTGCCTATTCCGGGTTCAAACGAGGGTCTCTTAAATTTATGTTCAGCGTTCAACAAACTGAACCCTCTTATCGATGTGATGAACTCTCATTTTTTATCTGGATTCCTTACATGTTATCTACTTTTAATTTATGACATAAATTTGGGTGTTATATAATAATAACACAGGCCTGCAAAATTTAAGTCATAGAAAAGTGTTTGAAATGTAATGACTGAATTTTATATTATTTGGTGGGCTGATTTCAAATATGGCATCCGTTTTTCTCAATCACGTAAAGATTTTTCACAAAATGGGCTTGAATATATGGACAAGAAAGCCTACTGTACATATTCTGGGGAGAATAAGGTCTTTTCAAAATATTTTGATGTGTTTTATTTACGAAAGAATTAATATATAAAACAACTGAAAATGATTTGCTAAATATATATTAATTAGAAATTATATTAATTAGAACTTTTAATGGTTACCATTGTTTAATACATCCTGGATTCATATATCCTTAATGCTTTCTTTTCCCTTTTCCTTGAGAGCTCATTTTGGCACTTAGTCTCTTGTAGTCAGTACGCGGGACTTCTCTGTGTAGCATCCAACCGTAGTGCCCATCATATTGACTTTCCATCTACCTTGGTATCTAAGCTCCATCTCTTTGATATCTTGATGAAATCTTTCACCCTTTTCTTCACTAATTGCACCAAGATCAGTAACTGCACCAAAAAGGGAAAGTTGTCCAAATGCGAATTTAAAAAATGAACTTTCAAACTCATTGAACAACCCAAATCTTTGAATTTCATCAACATGTTTTCCACGGTAGATTTATAGTTGGGGTCCTTGACGTTCCCGAGGAATTTTGTGACGACTTCTTTGAAATCTCTCCAGGCCTCTTCTTCCCTCGAAAGGATTTTACTTTCAAACACTTCGTCTTTAAAAAGTTTCCGAATATCTCGACCTACGAAAACACCTTCCTTTATTTTTGCGTCCAACAGTCCTGGAAAATTGTTGCCTAGGTATTTAAAGTACTCTCCTTCTTTTGATAGAGTTTTAACATATTGTTTCATCAAGTCAAGCTTGATGTGAAGTGGAGGCAACAGGACCTACCTGGGATCAACCAAACTTTCTTTTACTACATTTTTGTTTCCAGGTGTTAATGCTTTCCTTTGCGGCCACT
Source organism: Dolomedes plantarius (assembly GCA_907164885.2). Taxonomy (NCBI): domain Eukaryota; kingdom Metazoa; phylum Arthropoda; class Arachnida; order Araneae; family Dolomedidae; genus Dolomedes; species Dolomedes plantarius. The sequence goes on from OU015497.1 coordinate 149,519,475, forward strand.
CCTTTTTGATCCAATAATTCTTTTTATCCCGAGTGTTCCATTCACACAAAAAGCAAGGGTACATGGCATTTCCTGCTTGTTGTCCAAGAAGCATGGAAAGCACTTTTAGATCGCCTCATATCATCCATCCATGTTCTTTATACACTGCTGGCCACTGTAAATGCAATACCCTGAAGGAAACATACAAATAACATGAAATTTACAACATGCATTAGCGGAGGTGAGATATGCAAATGATTAGAATTTCAGCGCAGACGCACATCACGCGCGCCTGTGGCGCCACTTCAAAGCGCTATTTAAGGCTTGGAGATTTCGACGATTTCAAGTTCGGCAATTGTGTTTTTCTTGTGGTTTAAAAAAAAAAACGATCAATTATGCCTCGTCGAAAACAGCGATCATCTTTTGATGAAGTATTCGAGTTCGACAGAGGAAGGATAGTGGCCTACCGAGATTGTGGATTATCTTTCAGGGAAATCGGTAGTCGTGTTGGACGAAACCAAACAACTGTAATGCGGATATGTGATCGTTGGATGCAGGAGGGTACGACGGACCACCGTGTTCGATCGCATCCACCTCAGCGCACCACTTCACGTGATGACAGGCAAATTGTGCGCATGGCAGTGACGGATCGCTCAGTCACATCACGAACCATAGCACAGCACATGCAGTCTGTAACGCATCATCCAGTGTCTGCGCGTACCATTCGACGCCGTTTACAGCATAGTGGTCTGTCCGCAAGACGTCCATTGCTTTGTCTACCCTTGACGCAGAACCACAGACGTCTCCGCCGCCAATGGTGCGATGACAGAAGGATGTGGACGGCAGAATGGAATGAAATTGTCTTTACTGACGAGTCACGCTTCTGTCTGCAACACCACGATGGTCGCATTCGAGTCTGGAGACACCGTGAAGAGAGGATGCTGAACAGCTGCGTTATGCACCGCCACACTGGTCCTGCACCGGGTATTATGGTATGGGGCGGTATTGGATATCACTCTCGCACACCTCTAGTACTCATTGCCGGTACTTTAAACAGCCAGCGCTACATCTCCGAGGTGTTGGAGCCAGTTGTCTTTCCTTACCTTCAGGGCTTGCCCACAGCCATATTTCAACAGGATAATGCGCGACCACACGTGGCACGCATTGTCCAACGGTTCTTCGTCAATCGCCAGATTGAATTGCTTCCCTGGCCGCCTCACTCTCCGGATCTTTCGCCGATAGAAAACATGTGGTCCATGGTTGCTCTACGATTGACCCAGATTCCATCCCCAGCTGCCACAGCAGATCAACTTTGGCAACGTGTGGAAGCTGCTTGGTCTGCCGTACCCCAAGAACTCATCCAAAGTCTCTTTGAATCAATGCCGAGGCGTGTGGCAGCGGTGATCTCCAACAATGGCGGCTACTCTGGCTACTGATTTTGGCAGGAACCACACTTCACAGAAGTCTATAAATTTAATCATTTGATACTTGGTCAACATGTTATCTACAAAATAAATTTTGTTGTGATATCTCTTGTCTTTCTTGGTGTTGCAATTTGGGTGGCCAGCAGTGTATTTCAAAGGGGTGAGAATCAAAGCTAAATTCACGTAAGATTCTTTCAGGTACACAGAATGTCCTAATGGCACTGAATCATACTTGTTGCCATTAGGCAGAAGCACTGCTTTGAGGCTTCTTTTTGAGGAGTCAATAAAGAGCCTCCACTCGTTCACGTGATACTGTATATTAAAATCCTCCATCAATCCAGGGATATTGCTACAGTAAACCAAGCCACTATCTTGAGAAAAGTATGGAACGAAATCTGTTTCTCTTTTTCTGAACCATGAGAAAGAGGTACCAGGAGCCAATAAGTCCTTTTGCTTTAGCCTAGAGCCTAAGAGTTCGGCAGATTCTTTAGATTGTTTCTTTTTTTCCGTTTTTTTTTCGAACCAGAGACAGAAAAATCTCCAGTTTTCTCCAGTAATGACGACTTATGACACTATATGCTCATCCCCTTCCTTAATTAACACAACCGATTGGTGGCTACGAAAATCAAAATTTTGAATTTGTAAAATTTTCAATTTTTTCAATTTTAAATTTTTTGAAAAAATGGTACGTCATGGAATTTTTTTACTATTTTTCTTGATATCAGCGTCCAAAAATCTATCAGTATGAGCTATTGGTTTCTAAACACTTTTTTGGTTGCAGGCCTGTGTAATATTATTATTTTTCCTAACGCAGCTTACTTTTTCTCACCCCGTGGTCGTCCCTATAATGATTGTCTGACAGTGCAAAAGAATAGCTCTCTCACTTGCTGTACTTCATTACTTTAAAGGGTCTGTACATTAGTAGTACAATCTTTGACGCTTCAGGTACAAAGAAACATGATTCGAGCGGGAAATGGTGAGTCGTCATTCTCAAATACGTAAATATTTTAAAGCAATGCGAGACAGCGATCCCTAAAAATAAATTATACACAAATAAATCATGCAAATAAGATTTTTATCCTGTAAATAATCGATTCCCGTTTCGACGATAAATGACAGCATTATAATTTAAAATAAATCCATTTCTCTTCTAAACCTTTGAATACACGATTGAGTATTGTTAAAAACATCTGTGCCAATCCGTTACGGATTCATTAATTATATTTTCATAATAAATCATGGATTTTTTTTCCTTTTTGGAAGTGATTTCCCACTTAAGGCTGCTGTATACTAACCCTATTGGATTGCCTCACCTCAATGTTAACTTAATGTAGAAAATGTGTCCAAGGATTGTCGACTTGGATATAAAGAGTTTTATAAATAAAATTGTACTCTGTAACAGAGAAAGAAATTTTACACCTTGGGATATTTTAAGTTAAAAAAAATCAACCAATATTTTAAAATTTTATATTATTCGGGGAAAAGATCAGGTAAAGTACGTTTTAAACGCTCATAAATTCCTTTGGTGGACGAAATATATAAAATGAATCCTGTTGAAAGGTGCAGAAAAGTTCTGGCTATCTGAAAATACCAGTTTTATTCGATTATCAGCGTTTATGTAGTTGTAAATAGTAGACACATTTTCTCCATAGGTTAACATTGACGTGAACGAATCCAATAGGGTTAGTACACAGCAGCCTTAATCTGGCAACCTTAAATCAGGAGGATAATCAATATATCGTGTAATGTCACTGAATTAACTGATGACAAATTTACAAAACATACAGACGGTTTTATTCTATTTAGACAGGACAAACTACGAACTACAACATTACATTTACATTCAAACATAAAAACACATAACTTTAACAGCTTAAAACTCAGACTTCTACGAAAGTTGTCCTATTATACTAAAAGTTAATCTACTCGAACGTTGTACTGCTCCCGCATTCAAAACATCTCTTATATACGAAGCCGAGAGAAAGGAATCTCTTCACTTCGCTTCAAATGCGAAAAGGCTGGGAGGGGATTGGTTACATGACATATCGCATCGTCAAGAATTTGCCAAAATCAACATATTCATCAATGGGTAGTAAATAAAAATCTTTAAAATAATCAGTAACCTCTAGTACAGGGGTGAGCAAATTGCGGCCCGCTACAAATTTTTTTTGTGGCCTGCGTAGACAGCTAAAAAAATCTGGACAGCTAGAAAAACTGACAAAGACAGCCAAAATCTCCAAGACATCCAGAAAAACTACCAATATTTAATTTAATTTATATTTATTGATTTTTATGATACAATTTATACCTTTTCTGAAATGCAAAGTTAACTAATAAATGCCATAATTTTGAAAGGTGCTGCCCTCCACTAACCTCCGCTTCCACAAACGGTCCCCGAGCCAAAACAATTGCCCACCACTGCTATCAGTATGATTTTAACAAAACTGGTTTTGCTTAGTTACAACTCGTTTCAGGGGTACCGTATTCTTACAAATCTTTACCCTTTTTTGTACTATTTTAGCTATGTTGAATTTTAAACAGAATAAATATTTGAACTGTATGGGAAGTTCATTATCCCCAAGGATATTCGCTATTTACTAAATATTTCCCCCAATTCATGCATATAAAAAAATTTTAATGACAAAGGATAGGAAACAGACGCTTCCTTTCTTACGCCATTATCTCACCTATTTACTTTTATCAGCGGAATTTTCAACCTGGTAATAGTTCCAGTCCGCTTCATCGAACGATTCATGTTAATATAATCATTTCAGTCACGTCGCTAATACGTAGAACCGAATATCTGCAATTTACATTATCCGAGAGTCCTTGAGACGCAAAAATGATAGGGCGGTCTCATTGTGGAGTTGTTCCTGATGAGCCTACAATTGTATCGCTTTCGTTAGCTAAGGACACATTTTTTGCTAACAATCCATTTCGACGTGATAATCTCCAAATCTCGTGTAACGCCTGCAGGCGCCAGATCTGTTATGCCGCGAAGAGGAAATTTCAATGACGGGCTTGCTCGCTCGTGCCTGTAGCATAACGGATCCATTAAAAAAACCCGCACATTCAGTTTCCCTATTTGTTAGAGATTAAAAAAAATAAAACAAAGTAGCGATAAAGTTAAGGGAGGATTTAATCATTAGTCTTGGACAGACAGGAATTTTTGGGTCACTCGCATCAATTATGTCGTTGACTTATTAAAAAGAAAGATGTCCTACACAGACTGCGTGTCAATACATCTATGTAATCACAGCTTTCAACAGCTACTGACAGGGAATAAGCCTCTGGCAAAAAGTTTGGTGGAAAACATTGGCCTTTGTTAACGTTTGTTGAACGCCACAAATCTGCTTAACTTTCAATTTCTGATAAGTGACTTCACAGCACCGTACTGGTATTAATTCAGTTTTAATACAGTTGTACATTTCTTTACAACAAGCTGTTTTATTTGGGGTAATTTATGCAAAGGGTAATGATTAGTGACTATGAGTAAAAAACTAATATGGGCCCGACGAAGCCTAGTGGAAACGCGTCGGCTTTCGGTTCCGAGGGTGCTCGGTTCGAATTCCGACAAGCGCTCTTAAATACTTCCGTGTCTAGGACAGATAATGGCGCGTTCAGCCCGTAGATCTGAAAATCCTGCTATGAGGTATAGAGAGGATGGAAGTAGGGTACAATCCCCCCTTGATGTCGCCCCTGGGGGTGCTCGGTTAAAAGGGTGGTTGCACCTAGCCAAGTCAGACTCCTACCCATGTGGTGCTATTAGAAACCGGAGCCTGTCATAAGCCCGGAAAGCCTATATGGACATCCTTGACGGATAAATAAATAAATAAATAAATAAATATATATATATATATATATATATATATATATATATATATATATATATATACACATATATATATATACATACATACATATTATATATATATATATATATATATACACATATATATATATACATACATACATATTATATATATATATATATATATATATATACAAGTATTCCTGTATATATATAATTCAGCAGCGTACGCAGAAATTTTCTAAGGGGGGGGGGGTTACTATGAAAGAGTAGTTCTGAGCAATCAGTGCTAAGCTTAAACCTAATTAAATAATATATGTAATCAGAACCAATGGGGGGCGTTGTAACCCCTATCAACCCCCCCCCTGCGTACGCCACTGATATAATTATATTTAACATTAGCAACAACAAGAAAAAACTAAAATATCTAAGAAAAGAGGTTTTTGTTTTCCTGTTTTACACTCGTTACGTGAGAAACAAGAAAACGCATACTTTCAGCTCTAAAAAGTATTTAATATAGCATCACTTTAAATTAAACTTTTAGGGCATTTATTTTATTAATGTCCGTAGTAGTAACTATCATGTAGGTGTAACAAAGGTGAATTTTAATTCATTGGAAGATCAAACCAACGAAGAGTCGCGTTATAGAACTACACAAAAAGATGTCAAATGAGTTGCTGCAAAAAGTACTTCAATTTAATCAGATCAGCACATAAGTGTTTCATAAATCCTCAGGCCAAAAATAATGAATAAAAATAGATAAGTAAATGGAATCCTTAAAAAAGAACAAAAGAAAAAATTGCACCAACACGCATTTAAAATGTTTAAGTCACTCCTCCAGGCAGTTTCTTGTTTCTTAAAAAAAAAAATTAAAAAGTAAAAGACTTATTAATTTATTAATGATTTGTTTTAAACTAAAAAAATTAAGATTAACTATTTGTGTTTATAATAGATCAATATAAGTAAAGTTATGAAAAATGATTTGTTTTGGCACATTTTACTATGAAATATACCAAAATGATTTGTTTTGGTAATTTTTTACAAAAATTTAAACAATATTTAATTCCTTCCATAAATAATCTCACAACAAATATATTGATACAGTACAAAATTCTGATAAATTTAATACACATTTCAGTATTCTAAAAATTTGGTGAATGAAAATCCAAAATATTAAATAAAATGCGGCAGAGATATTTCAATTTAAAATACCACTTTAGTGATTTAAACGGATTTTTCTGTTTTTCAATTTATAAAGTTACTTTAAATTTTCAGAAAATATTTTCATATCTACGTTCATTACATTTTTATCACCCTAAAGGGTTTGTGTAACTAAAAATTTTTTTTTAATATGTTCCTTTCGAAACTGTTGTATATATTAGATATTTTTTTAAACCAAATCGGAGGCACTTGTAATCAAACATTGGCCTATATTACGCCGCAATTTTACTGCCCGTTTTATTATGGGGGCACCATATAGGCGGACAGGATTAACCCCTATGAAGGGACGACATGAACGGAGGCATTTTTAGTGGAGCAACGCCGGGATTCGATCTGACCACCCTCATCACCGAAAACCAGCGAGCTGTACCACAGGGCCGCCACAAGCCCATGTATTGGAAATATTCTAGGTTTTTAACAAACAGTTGAACATTAAAAAGAGATATGCTTTGTATGTTTTGATGTCTCGGAAAAAATAAATAATATATAGTGCCTCTTCCGTTTAAACACTTTGTACCACGGAAAATAGTGCAAAATATAATAAGGAATAAAGTTAAACAGACTACTTTTAAAAAATGGAATTGGTGCCTTTTGCCTTCGGCCCCATATATATATATATATATATATATATATATATATATATATATATATATATATATATATATATATATATATATATATATATATATATATATATATATATATATATATATATATATAATTTTTTACCTTAACATCCTTCGCGTTATACAAGATTTTTACTCGTACAACACGATTTCCTATAACGCGATTTCATACAACGCGTGACATATTAATCGCATTATACGGGAGTCTACTGTATTCACATTTGTTTGGTTTCAAAACGTAGGTGTCCAACGTAGTCTATTACCATAACATAGATATCAGTACTTGGTCCATATTCTAAGAATCAGATACTAATTAAAAGGTCAAACTAAGTTTATCTATCATCTCGACTAATACGAGTTAGGTGCTTCTCATATTGAAAAAATAATTTCAAACCAAGACCTGTATTTATATATAAAATACTCTGTCGTCATTTGAACACAGACGATATATTACAAAAATATTTTTAAAGTCAATATTGCTTACTCTACAGATAACACAATGTTTTATTTTCTTGGTAATAGAGTTCCCTTTTTAAAAGGTCACGTATTTGTACGTCTCCTGAACCCATTACCTGTTTTATGCGTTACAAGAATAACACGTAAAATATTGAAACTGAAGACAATGACTTGAGTGAAAGTTATAGCGTTGTTATCCCATTAAACGTCACGGACATCTTTAAAATTTTTGATTATCGGAAACTGGTCTCCATTTTTAGGAAGAACGAACGCTGTCTAAATGCAAAGCTGTCTACATTCCTGTAATAGCAAATGTCAAAAAAGACATCTTTCCGCCCACTGAAATAAACTAAAATTGAGTCTAACCTGAAATTTAGTTGCAAACTTTGAAAATAAATGACCGAAACACTAAAATTTTGCTCGGATTTCATAAAAAAGTACAGGAATTTACTGAAATTTTTCCGACAGACATCAAAGATGTTTGCTGTAATGAAGAACTAGGGTTTAAGAATGGAATCTTGGGAGTCCACGTAAGATCCTTCACCCTAATTTGAATGGTAGTTAGCTTACAGCATGTACGCCTGAAGTCGAATACCGGCCAAAGATGTTGCTTTTAAAGTTTTCAATTTTGAGTAACTTTTTTAAAACCCGGGTTTTGGGTTTGGCGGGTTTTTTTAATTTAAAACCAGGGTTTTCCCGGGTTTACTTGGTTGATTCCAGGGGGCCAATAGCAAAGAACTAAAATAATAAATAATTTATTAGAAGCATTTAATTTATTTCAGAATTTCAAACATAAAAAATAACAGTAAATAAATTTAATGTTAATAAACATATACATATATGTATAACATAAATAAAAGTGGTACAAATATCTCATTTTTTATAAAACTGCCTTACAACCATCATTGCACTAAACGTATCATCATTGAGTCGGCCTCTGAGTTTATTAGCAAAGAGACCCATTACAGAAAATGCTCATTCTGCTTCCACTGAAGTCTGTCGAATTAAAGACCTGAAAAGTTTATCTAGCATTTAAGGTCGGCTTTTTTTGTCCGAAACAACTCAATTTCTTTTCTTATGATATATGAACCAGATTTTGATTTTTTATGATTTTCCTTATTATCATTCTCCTGCAGAAACATACTAAGCTCATCAGGTAGGGACATTTGTTTAATACAAGCACCAATACTCATAGCATCAGCTTCAATTCCATCTTTAACTCCCACCTCAACTGCTACATCTGGTTCAGACTCTGACCCATTATCATTTACGTTGAATAATCGTTTTATTGAGGTCGTTGCCAGATCAAATATTTTGTTTTTAAAAATTTTACTACCAAACTCATCATATGATTGGTCTTGGTTCCAAATTAAGGAATATAATTGGTATTCTACTGTATTAGATAAATAACTAACTCCCCGGATTTACATTAAAAATTCCCCGGGTTTCGGGTTCGTAAAATCTTTGAAAAACTCATGATTTCGGGTTCGGGGAAACCCGGATGAAAAACCCGGTTGCTGTGATGTCCCTGCTTAGGGAACGACATATATTGAATGGATATACCCTGACACAGATTGGAAATTCGACTTGGAGCCAGGAAAAGTAACTTATTTAAAATGAGCTTGGGCTAAAAGCGTTTCATTAAATATATCTTTATTAGATAGGACTTCCGTCAAAAATTTTCAAAGAAGCTTTATGAAGAAATTGGAAAATTATAAAAGCAACGTTAAAGCAAGTTGATACTCGAAGAAATGCAGTGGTTGGATAATTGACCGAAATATCTAGCTCAATCTAGGGAATAGAAAACTTCCATTCCAGTACTATATTAAAGAATGATACAGTCATAGAATCAACATCAACATGCTTTCAGTAACACTACTTAACCCAACAACAACAATAAACACTGAATAACATTTAGTACACACTAAGTAGGGATATATGAGGCTTAGCTTTAATTTAGTTTTGGGAGAATGAAAACAATAAGGCACTAGTTTTGCTAAATAAACAAGTTTTCTTTTCATCTTCGTGCCCTGCCAAGAAAATCAACAATACATTGCAAAATCGTTCCCGTTTGCTCGATGTATAAAGTAAAAAGACAAATATTTCAAGAGGCTCATATTTTATTGTAAAATAATAGCGTTTGTTAAGAGACAAACGGTAAATATGGGCCTTCGTGCCAGGAAAATGACAAAATTTTGACGTCAAGTATGTTGAGAAAATTAATGAATTGGAAAATTTAGTGACACGGGATATTTAATTACATCATCAGTGGCCCTTCTTTATCTGAAGAACCAAGTTCAAAATGGTTTATTTATACTGCTTTTATTCTGAGTACATTCGGTAACAGTAGGATCCAAAATCAAACACATCTTTAGCTTAAGCACAAATTAATTGCTTCCGTTTTATTATGACTCTATATTTACTCTTTCCTACACCACACAACATTGATCTTGATCTTACCCTCATGGTCACAACATGAATCATATCATACATTTAACAATGGTTGTCAAACACGCGAATGATATCGTAACATGAAAATAGTCAATTCTGTTCTCTGCGATCAAACGCAGTTCCTCTAACTGTCACAACAACGGAGATTGAAAATAATTTATCGAAAGTCCCAAGACTCATGCAACTCTTTGAGAACATGCATTGAGCAACATGTTAAAAACATGTTAATTTAAAACATGTTAAAAAATTCATAAATTTGTAACAATTTGTTTAGATATGCATATAAGCTAAGAAGTACTATTAAAATTGTTTTACTTGGAATTAAATCTTTTTCGGGGACTATGATTATAAAAGCGAAGTTTTCTATTAAGGTATGTTCAAAAATGTGTTTTGTAAATTAGGTACAGTACGGGAAAGTAGCCTAATGTTAGTTCAGACTATTAATCACACTCTGACACACTTCCGTATGTTTGTCGATTTTTTTCATTTACATGCTAATAGGTGTTAAAGGAGTCGAATCATAAACAAATTTACAAAAAATCCATGTTATGATGTACAAACGAAAGCCTCAAAACTTTAAGACAAAGTACGATGAAAATTACCCTACGCTAAGTTTTTAAAAAAATGAGTTTTCGACTCCCATGATAAATGTTGTACATAAAAGAAGGATTGGTGTTATGCTTAATGATTTACATAATATTTGTGAAAAAAAGATTATTCATGTAACTTAAAAACACGTTTGAATAAAATAAACAGACCAGTGATACTTGATGGAAAGGCATAAGTCAAAATAAAAGGAACCGCTTAGTGCAATTAATCACTTGCAGACAATTCAGAATTTTAGTTCATAGGCTCGATATCCTCAACATGTGAAATATTTCCTGATGCAAAAGTAATTTATTAGTTTAACCAGACGCACAGGATAAAATATAATTTTTAAAAGCATTTTTATTTATGATCAAAAGAGTTAAAAGTACGTGTTCTTAAAAACACAAAAAAAATGAAAAATAATAATTTGCAAATTATTAAAATAAAACTTAGATCTTATATAAGATCTCAAAAAAAAAATTGACTGAAATGAAGAGATGATTTTTTTTTCATCCTGTATCTTTTTTTCCTTGTAAGCACGGGTGCAAAACTGTGAAATAAAATTTCAAGAAATATGCGGCATAAATTTGCCACGTCAGAGATTATCGAAAGTTATTGCATTTTTTAAAAAAATTCTCTGTTATCGACTTTTCTTATGAGATGTAGATAAACGCCGTGTTATAAAAGCCGAAATATCCAAGTACAACTAAATTTATAATCCGTTTCAATCTGTTTTTAAGGGTACAAGGGACCTTCAACCTCGAATTTTTTTTATTTTCAATTTTCAACACTATATACAGAATGAAAATAATTTATATTCTTTTCTACTACATTAAAGAGCCTTAGAATTTAAAATAAGGTTTTTTTTGGCAGAATAATGGCTAGTTTTGAAATTTCTTTTCAAAAATTCTAACATTTTTCAAAATATTTTTAAACCCGTTCCATATACTTTAAAAAAATTAAATTTTTTTCGTATAAGTTTATCATATATGTGTAAACATAATTGTGCATTGAATTTTTTTTCTGTATGAATCTATAGTCTTAAATATATCTTTTTAATTCTGCTTACTATTTTTTTTATGTTTTTACATGTTTTTACTCTATTTCATGGTCTATAAATTTGAAAAATATTTGTAGTTTCAAAGAAATATGCATAGTTTTATGACAAACACTTCAATTAACTATCCTGAGAAATTTGGAAGAAATCAGAAAAAAATTAATGAGAACGGAGAATTTTGAAAATTTTTTGATAAACAAGTCTCATTCTTCCACAAAATACTTATTCTAAGTGACATCAATGTAGTAAAAAATATTAAATACACTTATGTGGTATGTAAAGTAAAATATTGAAAATTTAAGAAAACGAAGTTGAAGGTCCCTTGTCCCCTTAACGTGGGAATATATTACATGAGGAAATCAGCAGTATGGGAATTTTGGAAGAAAAAAAATTGAATAAAATACTATACATTAGAGTGCAACATTATCAAAAGGTAGCTTATATGTTCCTCAGCATGATATAACCGCCAAAATAAATTAATTCAACTTTATTTCCCATGGGATGTTAACGACTCTCAAGAGGGATACTTTTAAGACTTTTTACATAAGAGTGAGCATTTCCAAATTTGAACCCTTCACACCTGAAGTTTTGAAATGAGTTCAGGTAAATGAAAAATGAAGAAGAGTGAAAAAATTAACCCTTGTAGGCTATATTTGCCCTAACGACAAAGTACCTCCACATAAAAAGTAGAAAAAAATTGCCTCGAATCACTCTGGAAATGGTGTCTTATAATTTCTTTTTTTCTCACATTTTCCATTCCCACTTAAGAGGCAAGTGTTTTGGCAACATACGAAAAGCTTCTTTCTGGACTGGTTCACCGGCAGTTCGAACCACCTGGACAAACCTTCAATCACCATTGTTATCTGGGTGTGTTCAACCGGCACGGAATCGAGCTGAACTAATATGGTCTGAACCGAACACTGCTACTTTCTAACAACTACAACACCAACGTATCACAATATGTCAGTAGCACGAGAATTTTAGGCAGAGATAAACATATCTGTCCTAATGATTGGACTTACTTAGCCATTCATTAGGACAGATATGTTTGACAGATATGTTTAATAGTTAGGACAGATATGTTTATGTAATAAGTGTTGCCAAGGTAGGCCACACTTATTAGGTCACATGCACCTAATAAGTGTGGCCTTATTTCATATGATTTTTCTAAGGGAGTCTCCTAAAGAAAAGGAAAGAAACTTTAAAGGAAAAGAAGGGGAAATTAAAGGAAAAGAAATGGAAAAAAGAAATAAGAGGAAAAGGGAAAAAAGAAAACAATAGGAAAGGAAGTTTAATATTGAATAGGATGGATGCGATATCTAACTTTCAGAAAGTTCTTTTCCTTCTTTTTCTTTTCACAGGACTTTTTATCACAGACTCATGATTACCACAATAGTTGACAGTTAGACCAGATCCACTGGGAAATGGTGTGAATTTTTTCAAGGTGCCAATTGAAGGAAAAATCCAATGTTATTGTCAATGTGGTATGTTACGGGCCTTCGCCTATTTACTTGTATTATCACTGCTGTTAAGATGCATATCGTTGCATCAACATAAATGAAATAAACAAAAAGTATGTAATAACATCTCAACTCACCTCAACTCTAACTCCTGGCAGTGGCAGAAACTGACCTGGCGGCCAATCATTAGGTACATATCTGTAGAATTCAATATCGTTCTTGTACCATTTTATCGAATACAGAACATCGTTTTCTAACTCGTAGATACACGACAGTTCAACAGATTCCCCTTGATTGGCCGCCGTAGGCACGTCCAGCATGACCATACGAAGGCAGTGGACAATACACACTACACAAAAAGAGAGAAAAATAAAGAATGATTATCCTGAACATACACTGAATTATAAAACAGCAATCAACAAATGAAATAAATATTAACTGAAAAAGGGCTTTGAAGCTCAATATTTATAGACCAGGATCGGTAATAGAGCCAGGGTCTCCAACCCTTGAAACGGGAGTGCTCCCAACTAAGCTATCTCGGCAATTTTGAACAACAAATGTTAAATGCAATGAAAATTGAATTATTGTCTTATTGATTTATTTTACAACTCATCAAAAAGTTCATTCAAGCAGTCAAATGTAAATTGATAAAAAATAATTTTCTTATATTCAGCCATCAGACGATGCTAGTACTATCTTTTACACTATAATTACTGAGTGATACAAAGCTTTTTCTATACAGATGATAATGAATGTTTGAAAATATTAAAAAAAATTATTTGTATTAAGAGATTTTTAATAACGAATGTCCACATGTTTTTAGAGATGTTACATTTATTAAAAAATGTGAGGAACACAATTATGCAGAATGCAAAAGGAATTTATTTTTGGAAACTGTGTTGGCGTAGATAATAAAAAACATGCTCTGATATAATGTTATATATTAAAACAGCATAAGAAAAACCATTCATTACATTAAAATCATCAAAAAAAATTTTTTTTTAACTACGCCGTTAGAAATTTTGCTCTTCTCTTCTTACTTTCTTTTGGAAAGAAAATATCAATTTTGAAAGTTGAACCTACACACTTAACAACAACTTGAAAGCCCTAAACTTTGACTTTAATATTTTTTTTATTATTAAAAAAAGCGTTTACTTCAATAATATATCACCCTCTTATTTTATAACTTATAAGTTAAGGAAAAAATCCTAAAAATTCCTCCATGAATTTCGAGATTTTTTTTCTTTTTCACCTGGAATGAAAAGGAAGTTGAAAAGACCTAATTCAAACACTTTCAAAAGGCTTTTATGCTCTAATAAATGTTAACTGAAACTCATACAAGCCAAAAATAAATATTAGAGACAGTAAAATAAAAACACACGAACACAGACTGCTCAAAAATTTTTTATGACTAAAAATACATAAAACGTCGTGATCGATCATGCAAGATGTCTGATCACGATGTCTTCGCAACAAAATAAGAGATGGGACCTTCTGAAAGGTAACATGGATCATTACCTCCAGTGCCGCAACCCTGGCTGTTTTACGGCTAAAACCCCACCCGAAGGAAGTTATTTTTAAAATGTTCCCTATGACAAAATTTTATGAGGGTGCATTTTATTAAATCGCCTATGATTAAGAGGAAGATATAATTTAAATGTTATTAAACTTTGGCTTAATATTTTAAAGATTATTTTTGTTCAACAAAGAATTATTATAGTAACTTCAACCTAATTAACCTCCCATTGCTTTTGCAAATAAATGCAATCGAAATAAAACTTTTAAGGGGTCACGTAGCTTTTAAAGGCCAAGAGGCTGGACAAACATATCTCTATTTTCAATCATCAGTAGATAATAAAATAATTTATTCAGAAATATGAAAATTTTACTGTGAGTTAAACAGTCGTTCTTCTTTATAAATATGGCTCTAAGTTTCTTCCAACTTGAAGACATATTTTTTAATTGTTTAAAATTTCAACCATTGTATTTTTCATTGTTATGTCACTGCACATGATATCACTAAAACAGTTGGCTAGAATACCATGAAATTTTGTACACGAGTAATATAAACATTTATCATTAAAATGACCTACTATTATGTTATTCCTGCCATAAAAATTTCAGTTACAGTAAAATTTATAAAAACATTTTTGAAATTTTAAATTAAAAAAAAAAAAAATTTCCATGAAGTACTAAGACTTTTTTTTTTCCATGAAGAACTAAGACCATGAAATACCATGAAATTTTAATATACGAGAAAATAATACCGTGAAATTCTATACACGATTAATATAAACATGTATCATTAAAATGACCTACTATTATATTATTCCTGCCATAAAAAATTCAGTTACAGTAAAATTTATAAAAACATTTTTGAAATTTGAAATTTTTTTTTAAAAAAGCTTTTTTTCTCCATGAAGAACTAAGAAATTTGATTTCAAATTCGGTCCTTTTAAAGATATATTGTATAACTTAATTTTAAAACTAAAAAAATGTATACTTATTAATATATAGACGCAAGTCTGCACGCAATGGCATAACAATGAAAAAAATGGTTGAAATTTTAAAAAGCTAAAATATTTATCTTCAACTTAGAAAAAAATTGAGTGCTATATTTATAACAAGAACGAGAGTTTAACTCATAGTGAAATTTTCATATTTCTGGAAAATTTATTTTAGTAACTACTGATGATTAAAAATAGGGATAGGTTTGTCAAGTCTCTTGGCCTTTAAAAGGTATGTGACCCCTTAAAGACTAAGATTTCAACTGGCGCTTTGTCATGCATCTGAAATAAAACACATTACGTCAAAAAAAGCATGATTTATTTCAGCTCAAAAATTAGATAAACTGCAAATTGATACGTAATTTCTATTCAAAGAAAAATTCCTTAAATACTCCCTAGAATCAGGATTCTCAGTTTACAAAATCACGCTGCCAGTATCAGCATAATGTATTAATTTATTAAAAGTAACGTAAAGCTTTACATTATTTACAGGGTTTAATGCATGAGTCTGGGTAGTCGGCCCCTTTACGAGACTTCTTTTGCCGATATAATCGAATTCATGAAGCAAATTACCTGATTTCTGGAAACCAGTTACTTCAAATCTCTAATTTATGCTTGAATTTCAGTACTTATTAAATCTTATTTCGTATTTAACCTTTTACTTTAGTCGAGATAACAGACAATTATCTGCCTTTACCGTCACATTCGAAAGCATCGACAGTCAAAAGAACTGAAATGCAAAATATCCTTTATAATGATTTTATAGGAACTAGTTTGATAATACAGCGGGATATTATTGTTAATCTATATACGAAAGATATATGACACCATTCACACTGTCTCTCTCACAGATGTGATATGTTTTTTGCTTATATTTATTGCGTTAAATCTGAAATTTCGGCTGTCCATTCAAATTTAGCCTCCTAGCACCCCAGCGAGCAGTTGCCACGCCTGGCCTCAGTACATGGATCTTTTGACCTGAAAATTGTTTCATCAGATCTTAGCCTATATATGTGAGAAATTCTCCTTTTCTGTACCATGCTTTGCATCTTTCTTTACCTTCATTTCTTCTGTTGTTGTTGTAGTTGTTTCTAATGCCCCCCTGGCCGGAGATAATTCCAGACTAGGTCCATACAAGCTATTAGGCTCAGTGGTGCGGCTCCGGTTTATAATAATGGCACAAGGGTCGGAGTCCTTGTTGTGCCATTATTATAAACCGATCTAGCCAGGTGCCACCTCAATTTTGACTGGGCAACCCCCCGGGGGGCGACATCTGAGGGGATCACACTCTCTACCAACCTCTTTGACCTTATAGTGGGACTTTTCAGTAAACGGATTAAGCGTGCCCATATCCAGCCTAGACAGGAAGGTATCGAAAGGTGCTTGTCGTGATTCGATACGAGTACCCTCAGCATCGAAAGCCGACGCGCTACCGTTAGGCAACCTCAAGCCCTTCATTTCTTCTTATAACACCGACCTCCAATGCCGAGACTCAATCATATCACCTGGGTACGATAACTGGAAAATACACTGATCAGCAGATCGGATAATCCCAGACGCTGAATCCTGGTCTACTGGATTTTTAGGCAAGCGTATGCAAGGATAATGGAAGAGAAATTTGTCAGAGTCATAGAAACATAGACATAAATATCAAAATATCTATACCCTATATCATGTGTCGTTGTTCTGAAAAATAAATAAGATAAGATTTCTTTACAGTGGCACGGCAACTTTGTTTGATAATGCGAACACCCCTAGACATAAGACTGAATGTAACACTTAATTTTTTATTAAAATATTTACATTGCACCATTATAATTTTTATTTAATTTTTAATAGCACATTTTCACATGGAAACTGCTACGAGAAATATATATTCAAATTTGATAAAGTTAGTTTTTACTGATTAAAATGTCCAAATAAGAAATCCTTTCAATGACTTTTAGAAAGGGATCGATTTAAATGCAAAGCATCGTTGAAAACATAAATTGAATACGCCATAAAGTGGAAAATATTATAATACGACTCTCCAACGCCGCACGGCCGTGGACCGGGCTCATAAAACGGCGTCATTACACAATTTTTAATAATTCCGTGGGTGAGAGAAAACAGTGTTACTTCTCCCCTAGCAACGTCTAAAAATCTCAGCCAACGAACCGATATTAACAAACACATCTAATGACGGCGGCTGCCCCATTGTGTGTCCATGCGGCAGCGGCAATTGAAGCGACGTAGCTGTTACCCAGTTCCCGTTCATTAAAAAAAAGGGGAGCCCCTTCCCGTGACGTTGCACATCCTTCCCGACTCATTTGTCGCAATGAATTAGGATAAGTGGCCTTGAATGTGGATAGGATGCCGGCGTGCGACAGATAGCGGGAATTTGCTGGTGAGGTGGGCGATTGTTTAGCTCGCTCTTGGGGGAAGGCGGTGGAGTCGAGGGCGGATCGGAGCTGCCTCAAACACATCTCTCCGGTTACGGGAACGTCAAGTGTCCGCGCGGGACTCCGAAATCCGGTCTGAGAGAGAGAGAGGCCCCGCTGGAAATGTACTTTGTCTTTGATCCCGGTCGTTACGTTCGCCTCGGTGGGTTCTTCAGAAGTATGCAAACGTTTTCCGGAGAGGCATGAGGGGGAAATAAATATTAGAACACAAATATTTCACGGACTTTCCATTTTATTCATTGTTTCAGATGATGCTGCAAAATGAGAAGTGTCTGGAATTGTAGTACCAAGAAGGATGGGACCGCTTCAGGATTTCATGCTTGTCCTTAGTTGTTTAAGTATCTCCGTCCATGGACGAAATGTTCAGTTTTAGACACTGGCGCTAATGGGACAGAGGGTTAGAAATGAGAAGCTAGAGTTTACTACATCAAAAGTACCGAATAAGGAAAGTATATATGGCTTGAGAAATTATTTGTAAAACTGTAAATTGCTGAACAACATATTGTTGTAATTATACCATTTTAAAATTAGTAATTTACTTCCAGTCAGAGTTCCACAGAGTACATTCAAAATTCTCCTCTGTAAGTTAGACAAACTTTCAGATGAAGTATCCATAAGTATGTGAGATTCATCGTAGAATTGTTTAGGTTAAGTTTTAGCATCCCCAATGTCATGATCAATGTTCAGCAGTACACCCAAACACACGATAATCTGAATAAGGCTATGAATAACAAGTGACTCGGCACGCGTTCTTCAAGAGTCATCATTCTCTAGAACAATGCACGACCGCATGACGCCAAAGTTGTTGTTGATGCACTAGTCCGTGGGAATTGGGAGGTCCTTGAACATCCTGCATATAGCCCAGATTTTTCCACATGTCATTTCATCTTTTCGGTTCTAAAGGGGCAAAGATTCGACACCAATGAGGCCTTATAGGCTGCAGTTAAGGATTGATTCAAGCAGCAAATCTCATCATGGATAGAATTCATCGCCTTCCCAAACACTAGCATGCCAGTCTAAACGTCATGGGTGCTTTATTCTAAGAGATATTGTATGCAGTAAGTTTCGTTAAATATTACTTTTTCTATTTGCTGGTGTTTCGTAGTTTCTTTCTTCTTCGTCCAGTGGCTACAATCTCGAACGGATTTTATTCGAATAAGTCCCATACATGAAATATTGTGTAAGTTATTAGATAATTAAGGTTTTAAAATGGCTTCTCTACAGCAATGTAAAGCACATATGAAATTTTTACGGAATTTAAGGTTAGATATAATCTTTTGTAACTCGAATGAAAAAGGATTTTTAAAAAAGAAAAATTAGGAAAATCAGAAATAAAATTTACAAAAGAACTCTTCATATTATTAATTTAAAGTTTTTTGGTTTATTCTTGCTTGAATTTTACATGACCGAGAGAAAAGTTGTGTTTATGTAAAACATAGTTCTCATGATGTATGCAAAGTATAATACATAATAAATATAAGTATTTTGGCAGGAATAAAAACAAATTTAATTTATCGAATATTGGAATGAGCAGTAAAAACATAATAAAAACTGTTGAATTTAATCATATTTTTTAATCAGGATGTTAATAAAGGAAATAAAAATACATATGAAGCAAACTCTAGATTTTTTTTTGTTTTTGATTTTTTTTGCTTTTTCATACAATCTCCACGCGTGGCAAATTTGATATTGAATTCAGTATAAAAATATTTAATTTGGATTCTATTCAACAATTTATTTGCTTTTTTATTGAATCTCATAACTTCAAACCTGTTCTGCAAAATTCAAAACAGAAAAAGGGCTAAGCATATTGAAGAAATATTTAATTTTTAAATTAATTATCAGTGTAAATATTTTGATAAACAAAATCTTCAAACGAAAAAAAGTATTTCATGTGTGACATTCCATGAGATATTTTCTAAAAGAAATTTTCTGATTGAGAAATCTTTTTCTTTTTCCTTTTATCTGCGAAGGAACGAAAAATGCTCGCTAATTGCTCGAAATTAATCACAAAACAACGCAGTTTTTAAAGAGATGAAGCAACCTGAAGCTGATAATGAAATTTTCCACTTTCATAATAAAAACAAGAGCAACTTAAATTAAAGACACAAATGCTCGATCTGTTTAGTGTTCTCATAAAAGAAAAGGAACAGTTTTTTATTGATTTATGTTCTACAAAGCGGAAATACCATCCCCAGTTACGGAAGTCAAATTTGTTAAATGTGCTGTAAAAGGATTAGAAAATTGGGAAAGTTATTAAAAAATCACACCTTTTGACTTCATCAAACATTATTAGTCCTATTCTCGCCAAACAAACCCTTTTATGAGCAATTATCATAGAATGAAATAAAGTAGAGCGCATTGAACAATTTTTATTGTATACTAAAAATTCGTTTACCTCTTTACTTCATAAATTTTGACTTCATTTCATTAATTTTCTTACCTTAATAAAATTTTTGTCATCACATCACACATGGCATAGGAATCCTACTGAATATTCCGTAGAACAATAAGAACTATATAATATGCATCAGTACGAAATATCTTCATAAAAATGCAACCCTTTAAGAAGAACAATGCATACACAGATACATATATATATATACACTGAAGTGCCACTGAATTAGGGATAGCAAAGACTATGCAAATTGTGTAGCGCTGCGCATCATGTATGCGCAAGTGAGGGCGCTGTGGTAACTGCATATATAGCGCGTACTGTGGTTGTTCTGAATTAGTTGTTGGAATTGCCAGTATGGGTAAACTGCCTGATTTAGACGCCTTCGATCGCGGACAAATCGTAGGTGCGCGACGCATGGGCCATTCAATTTCCGAAATCGTCAGACAGCTAGGATTTTCAAGGTCGACAGTGTCAAGAGTATACCAAGAATACATGGATGGTGGAAAAAAACTAGCGATCGGGCAAGCTGCAAAGGACAATTAGCCTTGACAGTGCGTGGTGAGAGACGGCTCAGGCGTATTGTTCGTAGCCAGCGAAGCCAAACATTAGCTCAAATTACCACCCAGTTTAATGACGGTGCCAGTCGTACAGTCAGTAAACGGACTGTGCAACGCTCGCTTCACCGTATGGGTTTCGTGAGCCGTCGACCTACGAGAGTACCATTGCTCTATACTCGCCATCGGGCTGCACGTCTTGCCTGGGCAAGAGAGCACAGAGATTGGAGTGTAGAGGACTGGAAACGAGTAGCATGGAGTGATGAGTCTCGATTCCGACTACTTAACGCCGACGGGAGGCTGAGAATATGGCGTCAGGCTCATGAAGCCATGGATCCTGCATGCCTGGCTGGAACTGTACAAGGGCATGGTGGCTCAATCATGGTCTGGGGTGTTTTTTCGTGGCACAGTTTGGGATCTTTGGTGCGTGTACCAACCTCCCTCAATGCAATTCGGTACGTAGAGTTTCTAGGTGATCACCTCCATCCGTTTATGCTGTTCTGTTATCCGCACGGTAATGGAGTTTTCCAGCAAGTCAACTGTACCTCTCACAAGTCCCGGTTGGCTACTGGCTGGTTGGATGAGCATTCCTCTGACTTCTCTGTCATGAATTGGCCACATAGAAGCCCAGACTTAAATCCTATTGAGCATCTTTGGGATGTTTTGGAACAAGGCGTGAAAGGCCATCACACAGCACCAAAGAACCTTACTGAATTATGGACAGCTTTAGCCAATATTTGGCAAGCCATTCCCGTGGAACGTTTCCAGAAACTTGTTGAATCTATGCCTCGTCGTGTGGCAGCCGTTATCAAGGCCAGAGGAGGCCCAACTCGTTACTAGGTAGGTATCCCTAATTCAGTGGCACTTCAGTGTATACATATATATATATGTATATATATATATATATATATATATATATATATATATATATATATATATATATATATATATATATATATATATATATATATATATATATATATATATATATATATATATATATGTGTGTGTGTGTGTGTGTGTGTGTGTGTTTGTTTGTGTGTAGGATTTATGCAAAATCTCTTCTTATGCCATAGTAATATTCTCTGTTGCTACGCGTAGCCAGAGACGCACCAAGCCCTTTTTCCTGCGACATTCTTGAGGGGACAGTCGAGGGTTGAATGACCCCGGCTTGGAGGCAATTCGAAGCGTGGTGAAAAAATGTCCTGTGCACGGGGAGAGAGAGGGACAGACCTCGTTGAGGGAGGTTGTGTTTAGGACTCCGTGCGAGGCACGGGTGAGATTATAATTCCAACGGGGCGAGTCAAGGCCTGCGTTGTGGTGTATTTGACGGGAGCGAGAAAGCTTCCTGATCTTTTGTTCTGTTGAAGGGAAGCGAAGCTATCCCGTGATTATTGTTATATTGTACCGGAGACAGTAGAAGCAGGCTCTCCGGCATCTCGTAATTTCTATCTCCATTAATAAATGATTATTGTTAAGATTTAAAAAGTATAGTTGATTCAAAAAAAAGGAAAAAAAAGGAAAAAAATCTGCACTTTTTAAAGACGTATAAAATTTTTTTAATAGATTACTTTATTTCTAATAGTGTAAAAACTACTCTTTGCAGTTACCTAAATGCGTGGGAAATACTTTTGGACACATTGCCGTTCATTTGAATTCGCGCAAAATGCCTTAAAATACCATTTATTTCTGTAAAAACCTCATATTGCAGCTCTTCGCCCATTTCATCATGTTTTTCCTCTATGAGTTTGGTATTGCCTTCTACATCGCAAATGCATTCAAAGTTGTCGTATACTTCCTTATTAAGCGATAGGTAAGGTGTTTCTGACAGGGCCTCAGCAGCAATAGCTTCTGGTGTCCTGCATGATCTTGGAATGATCTCTGATTCAGATATGTCGCGATTGACAAAGGTAAGATAAGAAGGAAAAACTGAGGATTCGAAAAGCAATAAAGGAAAAAGGGCACCAGCTGAAAGAAGTAAATGGAATCTACTTCGACGGTAGAAAAGATCATACACAAGAAAAAATAGGAGCTAAAATGTACCGCAGAGTAAGACATGAAGACCATATTAGCGTGATTAGTGATCCTGGTGGCCAATACATTGGCCATGTTACACCAAAAACAGGAACCGGGAATGATATTGCTGAAAGTATTTTTGACTACATGAAAAAGAAATATTTTGACATGAGTGCAGTGGTAGCCATCGGATGTGATGGTACAGTCACAAACACCGGTTGAAAAGTGGTGTTGTACAGAACATTGAAGTTAGGTGTCAGCGATCACTGCAGTGGTTTATTTGTTTGCTTCACTTTAATGAGCTGCCTTATAAACATTTGTTTTAGCACTTAGACGGGACAATAACTGGACCAGCGTCATTCAGTGGTCCAACTGGCAAGCAACTGCCTAGCTGTGAGAAAAATCCTGTTGTTGATTTTGTGTCCATTCAATCTGAAGTTGTCATCACAATAAATAAATTTGACCTCAGAAAAGATCAGCAGTATCTTCTAGACATTGTTAATGCAGTCATCACTGGACTCTGTGATCCAGAACTAGCTGTTAAAGATCCTGGACCCCTCAGCCATTCCCGATGGTTAACCTGTGCTCACTATTAAGAATTTATGTTTCCCAAATTAGTCCGACAAGCGAAATGAAGACTCTTGTAAATTACATTGTAAAGACCTGTGCTCCTGTTTGGTTTGATATTAAGATGCATTACACTGTGAAAGACAGGTCGGAAGCACATACTAAAGGTCATTCAAACAACAAGACATTTCCCGGACTACATAAAAGAAATCATCGATCCGGTCATTCGGAGAAACTCGTTCTTCTGCCATCCAGAGAATATGATATTGGCGATGATATTGGACGAGAGACAACACATTCGAGAATTAGGCTACAGAAGGATACTGAAATCCAGAAATGAGCCGCCAGTAGTAGGTCAAGTTAGAGCCTTCAAGCTTCCTTTAATTAATTTTCAAGCCAAAGACTATACTGAACTTATTTATTGGACAAAGTGTAAGTTGACACCACCTCCATTGTTGTCAAATATGGCAACAAAACACATTTCAACTTTATTGAAAGACAAAGCCCTGCCATAATTTGAGTATTTGAAATTTCCATGCCACACTCAGTCGGAGAGAGATGTGTGAAACTTGTTACAGAGAGGCGGCTGGAAAAGTTTGCGCGGGCATGAAAACCGAGAAGGTTTTATTCGGACAACTTTAGGATCAAGGTCTTCGATGCCAAAATTTGATACGAAGTCAGAATTTAAAGGGACTTCAGTGTAAGTAACCACACCAAAACTGGTTGGTTGCTTGGGTAGGGTGTGGTTGGGACTCGACTTGCAGCCACCTCCAAGTGGTCAGACCTGGGTCATTTCAACATAAAAGAAAAACATGCTGAAATGGGCAAAGAGCTTCAATATGAGGTTTTCATAAAAATAAATGGTATTTTAAGGCTGTTTGCGCGAATTCAAATGAATGGCAATGAGTCCAAAAGTATTTTTCAAGCATTTAAGTAACTACAAAGAGTAGTTTTTACACTATTAGAAATAGTGTAAAAACTACTCTTTGTGTAAAACCAATAGTGTAAAACCAATTTTTATTTTTTTATATTAAATAAAGTAAACTATTAAAAAAATTTAATACATCTTTAAAAAATGCTGATATTTTTCTTTTTTTTCTAAACTTTAGGGCTCTTGCGTGATTTCAAAACCAATTTATATTTTTTTATATTATTTTTCTCGTTATTAGGATGCCAATGCGCAAGTTTTCCGCACTATTATAAATTGATTATAAAAATATATTTTTTTTCGACCCACTCTAATATATATATATATATATATATAGGTGGTTATCAAAATAATGGAAACACATCAATATTAGTGGTGTTTATGGAAGTGCTTCGTATTCCTTAAAAAACAAGTTTAGGGACCAGTATTTTTTTTATAGAATATAGTGTATACATTATTCTACTCTAAAGTAACAGTAATGAAACTATGGGCATCAGGCTCTTTGGGGAATAGCGTAAGATGTCAAAGACCGTGCAGAAGGGCAAATTGTTGAAGCGCGTTTAATTGGAGTATCTGTTACAACAGCCCCCATTTGTTTGGGTGTTTACCGAGCTATGATATCGGAAGTCATGATGGCATACAGAGTTCACGGAAAGACATATTCTGTGAAACAGAATAGTGGACGAAAGGGAAAGCTAAGTGAAAGAGACTGACTGGTGTTGAAGCGGACTGTGACATCAAAAAAGAAGACTACTGCAGCCAAAGTGACCGTAGAGATCCATATGAATCTGCAGGCTCCAGTACCAGTCCTTACAGGTAAGAGAAAACTTCAAAAACAAATCATTTACGGCAGAGTAGTAATTCCCAAGCCACTTGTAACAGATGTGAAAACAAACCTTTCTCTACAGTGGTGCCACGAGCATAAATCCTGGTCGAGTGATACGTTGAAATATGACATTTGGTTAGACGAATCATTGTACACTTTGTCCCCTGCAACAGGACGTGCGTATGTCTGAAAAGACCTACACAAGCGTATTATCATGTTTGTCTCATGCCAGCTGTCAAACATGGAGAGGGAATTTCTTAGGGTGGTTTAGGCTGCCATCTCATGGTTTTCAAAAGGAATCTATTGTAACCCCGAAAGGGAGATTGACTGGGAAGGACTATGTCGAACTTTTAACCGACCAGATCCATCCTATGGTTCAAAATGTGTTTCCTGCAGGAGATGGCTTTCTCCATGATGATAATGCTCCGATCCATACAGCTAGATATGTCAGGTCGTGGTTGGAGGAACATAAAGACCAAGTCAAACACCCTATCTGGCCCGCACGACCCCTAAATCTCAATATCATCGAACTGCTGTGGTCTGTTTTAGGGAACAGAGTGAGGATTCAATATCCAGCAATAGCATCTCTACAGGAACATTGACAATTTATCCATAAAGAATGGTATAATATTCCCTTCACCACAATTCATGACTTGCATAATTCACTTCCTTAGTGAATCCAGGTGGTTTTAAATGCCATAGATACTCCTATGCCATATTTATAAAGAATTTCATGTTTTTCCTAAGTGTTTCCATTATTTTGATAACCACCTGTATATATATATATATATATATATATATATATTACTTCAAGATCATTTCCTCTTAATAGACTTTTAGCAGAAGTTTTAAAAAAATCCCCCAAACAAGATTAAAATCTTTTAATATTCAACAAGAACCAAAGAGTTAATTTTTTTCATATTCACATATTCAACAAACAAACAGACAGACAGACAGACACACACACACACAAATGTATAGTTTACTATAAAATAAATATAATTGCATGACTTTGAGATGCTTTCCTCTTAATACTTTTAACAGAAGCTCTAAAAAGGGATCCTAACATAATTAATATCTTTTGATATCCAACAAGTACCAAACAGTTAATTTTTTTCATATTTACATGTTCAACACATAGTCTTTCACATTATTTTGTATTCATTTTGAACGATCCAAGCTCAACAAATAAGCTCATAGAATCAAACTGAAACGGAACAAGTAATGTCTCGTTGTTAAGTCTCATACTTCCACATTTATTCTGGGTTCCCATTAATTCTGGGTACCCTAAACAAAGTAGTTTTTAATTTCGAACTAGAATCCAAAATACTTCCTACTCAGTCATATCCTTCCAGAATGATTTTGAGTAATTACAATCGAATTTTAATCGAATAGCTAATACCAAACTCTGAAACTTTTCCGTTCATGCCGAGCAATCCAAACTCAACGAAAAAGCTTTTATATCTGAACTGGAGTAGAACATCTAATATTCTACATGTCTCATTCACAAACATATTAAGCGATATAAACGCGTCTCAAAATCTTTTAGAATCGAAAAGCTGATTTCCTGCATTATGGCATTCTTTTACACTCATTTTGAACAGCAGAAATTCAACAAACTTTTACGATCGAACTGACATCGGACAGCTAATACTCTACTGAGTCACGATCATTCATATTCATTCTAATTGATATAATCTTAGACAGAGATCTTTTAGAATCGAAAAGCTAATTTCTTAACGAGTCACATTCTTTCACGATCGTTCTGATCTATCTAAATTCTTCACACAAGCTTCAAGAATCAAACTGAAACCAATTCAATTTGTTTTTATTTCACAAAAAATTATTCCAATTTAATAGTTATAAAATCAGTGTGACTCATATACGCTCGTACGTTGATAACTACGCTAATGAAAATATGTCTTACGAAGCACAGATTTGTAAGCAAAGTTCCGAGTTTAGAGTCACCCACAGCCAAATTCTTTCAACGTTCGTGGATTAAACACATGTTAAATATGTCTAAAATCCTAATATCGACGTAAACGATATGGTTAAGCCTTTAGGTAGCACTCAAGGGTCGGTAAGTGCAAAACTGCCGTTGATATACAGTCTGCTTCGAGATGGAATGTAGAAAAAAAACTGAACTAACTCTAAAAAATGGCATAAACATAAAAAAATACTTTTATATTTATATAATTATATATTCCC
This sequence comes from Dolomedes plantarius, assembly GCA_907164885.2. Lineage (NCBI taxonomy): Eukaryota > Metazoa > Arthropoda > Arachnida > Araneae > Dolomedidae > Dolomedes > Dolomedes plantarius. The sequence continues at coordinate 149,546,993 of OU015497.1, forward strand.
AACAGCGATGTTCTAAATTACTTCTTTTGCTCATTTGTATAGTTTGAAAGGACCTGAATCAAAGGAAGCCATAATAATGAAAAGCAACAGGTACTTTAACTATTCCATCTACACAGCAATTGTCAAAGACTGGTATAAGCAGACTGGAATTATCTCTTTTCCACAGAATCTTTTGATCCAGTGTAGAAAGTTTATAACCCCTTCCCCCATTCGTGGTTGCGGTACCAGATGGAAATTTTTAAGTTGCACACGTATAGCATAAAGTACCCTTTTTTTTCTTTCTTAAATCGAACTCATGACTACATTATTAAAAAAATATTAAGAATATGTTATATCAGTGCCGTTGGCTTACCTGAAGTTACCCGAAATAATTAAATCATATTAAAACTGACTGATGTTGATTCTCCATAACTGTGATTCTGAACGTTTATCCCTCCCAACTGTCAATCACAAGCTGCCGATACAAAGAATAAAATAACATCACCTTTCAATATATATATATATATATACAGTATATATATATAGTATTTCTAGGTTTTAATTGTTTTATGTTTGCGTTAAAGATCCTAAATACGCGTTTAATGACAAACTCCCAAGACAAGGGGCTGTAAACGTCGAAGCTAGCGTACTGACCACTAGATAAACAAGGGATATTAGACAATCGCATATTGAGAGTGCCATATGTCATAATCTCCCCATCTTCTTCACAAGATGTTTGTTGGCTTTATACATCAAAGACGCAAGATGTTGGACGCAAACATTAATTTTTTCAGTAGACCCTGATTTTTTATTATGATTTTTCCATTGCTCTTTTATACTTCCAAGTGGTTTCACAATTTTTCCCCAACGGCCAATCATCACTATAGCGAGTGTCTACCATCACAACCATGGATAAACCAGGTACTCTGGTCTGAGAAGCCAGTATAGTAGCCACTATACCCCGCAAGAGATGTGAGAAAATAGTGAGAATACCATTTCTTACCGGATTATTAAATCTCTCTATTCTAAAAAAAACTAACTGCCGCTGCCGCAGCCGGCGCCGCAGCCGCCGCTGTCAAAAGCTTGTCACGCTATCTCCTCCGAAACCGCTGGGGGTATGGGGTCGAGACCGATACCAATCGATGCAGAACAATGTGGGGAAGAAAGTAAGACATGTCTCATATTCGTCGGACTTTAAGTTTTTTTTTTATTTTATGTTTTGTGGGAAAATATTGACTTTTTCATGTTCAGATTACGATAACTCGCCAAAAAAGGATCGTAGAATTTTTTTTTTTTTTTACAATCTAAGACTACAGACATTTCTCCTTCAAACAAGACCTCATTTGTTTAAAAATAATTTAAAACAGACTGATATTTTTATTAAAATTGAAAACCCTTTTTTTGGAAAAATTTATGCATTTCGAGATATATAAATTCGATGCTCTCAGACTTATTATGTTACAAAGAAAATATTTATATCAACTGGAAGATGAAAGCTTTCTCATTCATATCAACTTCATTTCAAGTCTCTATCTTAAAATTTCTATTTTTAATTGAATTTTAAAGAAATACTTCAAAAAAATCTTCTCATTCGCTTCCTTTGAAAGAAGATCCAATTTTTCACCCATTCATCCATTTCGTCGGGAGGGGGGGAAGCTTCAACTGTAAACAAATGAATGACTCAATCGCTGTAAACAATTATTGAGTCATTCATTCACTTGATTCACCAGAGGAGCGAGCGTAGCGAGCCTAGGGGCGAAGCCCCTAGTGATGTACATAAACAATAAAACATAGGGAGGTCTATTTGTTTCTTGAACACATAGATCGAAATTCATAAAATCTTCTTAAATGAACAAAATTTCACATGATGCACAATACAGCGGACAACTTATATAAATACCATATTTTTGATATTCTACTTAAGGAGTACTAAAGGAGCCGTTGTCCAGGGTGTAGTATTCAGTTATCCTTGTTACCAGGGGATGATCGTTTTGTAAATGGAAAAATAAGTACCTATACCACCGGAGAGACTGATTAGGTTTTTCATTTTTTTCTCGGCAAAGGTAATTCTTTTGTACTTTTTTTCTTAAAACACCTCTTGTTCTAAGATGATTTGTATATTTATAGCAGCCCAGTAGACCTTAAAGGGCAGTATGCCTATGCTCCCATGTCTATGCCCACCATGACTGTTAATCATTTTCAAGATTCAATAAAACAGTTGATCTTTAAAAAGGCTCCCGTTGGTCAGAAATTAAAAATCATGATTCGAATACATTTTAAAGATAATAAATATAAAAGCAATGTCCTCACCAAAGGGACCAATGACCGTGCCAGCAGTTTAATTTGAAATCGGGATAAAACAACCTTAAAGTTCAATCATAACAATCCCCTAACGCACTGTTCATGCGTTTAAATTTCGCTCATTGGAAGTACTTAATGCGGCAACGTAAAGTACGAGCTTAAAACACAAATTTGTTTTAAAAAATTAAACTGCCTTTTACAACGCATAAGAAAATTTAATACTGGAAAGAATCGTCAAGAATGTACATGGATGAATCATATTTTGTACTGAGATTTTAGCTTGGATGGACTAATACTTCGGTTTATACTATAGACAGGATGCCTAATAGTGTGAATATTTCACTTTATCTAAAGTAACAAAATTGTATTTATAGAATATTACAAAGTCTGTTGAGGGGTTATCTATTGAGTGGGAATACATTGCACAATTTTAAGGTGCTTATTAATCTTTATTTTAGAGCGAAACTAAATTGCTCTTAGTTGCCTGTAAATATAACTTTACTAGCACAGCGGGATGAAAAAATGCAAAACAAACATCATTACGCTTTACACTGGAACTCATTTGAATGTATATGTCAAATATAGTAGCGCTTTAAGACACCCGCTGAGAAAAAGGCAGCGCTAAAGTAGCAATTAATATAAAAATACACATTTTATGCTTTCTAGAAGAAGAGATATTATACAATAGACTTCGAGTTTTTGAAAGTAAAGGTGTATACGAGACGAAATGTGATAAACGGAACTTTCATATAAGTTAACAAATCATAAAATGTAGCAATTGAAATCAACACTAAAGCAAGATCAAGCTTTGAAATACTAGATAATTTTTCTTTTCTGTGTAATCTATTTTGTTAAATTATGTTATTTTGGGGGAAACAAATGTGGATTATTTATTTATTTTTTTAGTTGTAAATTAAGAAAAGTATTTTTAATGGGCGCTCAAATGGGCATTATCATACAATATTAATTTCTTAATTATATGCAATATACATGTGCGTGCGTGCATGTTTAAAGAGATAGAGAGTGAATATAATTGTAAAATATAACTGAGAAGACATAACAGAGAAGACTACAATAATTCCCCCAAAGGAAGGTACAACGAGTAGTGATAAATTAATGCACTACAACTCTCCATTAATGAATCTGTAAGTTCCTTATAAAGTTCTTTAATCCTACTATATATCGGGATAATTTCGGTATAGACACGCATTCTATCTCCGGTCACTTAAATATAAAAATCATGAAACTAGATTTATTTCATATTCCGTTATTGCTTGCTTAAACTATACAGATTCTGTCTCCTTTATTTAATGTCAGACCATAAAAATTTCAAAACTGCTAACCAAAATATTTTTCACTGTAAAGCGTTAACCAGTTCCTATACCATTGCATTAAGTATCTATATTATATCCTTGTTTATACTCTGCTATATTATGCAGGATAAACAACTTCTCCGGTGCATGCACGTCACACAGCCTAAAGCGATATGGGGAATCGATCAAAACTTACACAAATTTGAAATGAAGCAGGTGATTAATGTACCCGAGAATCAACTTCATCTCGAAAAGTAATTGTCAACAGAATTTGTCCAGAAATGTAACGGTGCCCTATAAAATTTTGCAGTTAATTGGCATGGCTTGTATGACAGGAAAATTCCTTTCACTCTGGTATTTTGAACATCTAATTTATATGATGTGGACATATCTTTGTTAGTATTAGGTAATATTGTAATCATCTAATGGAAAATTTTAATACACATTTAGAAGAATTTAAAACAGATCTAAGAGATTGAAGATATTTTGACCTACACTATAATTATACACATAGACTATAATTTTACGGTAATGTTATTTAGTATGCATGGATACATTAGCGATTAAAATATAAAATTCTGACGTTACACGGATATCACGGATATATGTTCTATAAATTTTTTTTTGCTTTTTCCCCCCCTCTCTCTCTCCCTCTCTCTCTATCTATCTAGCTATCTAGCTATATATATATATATATATATATATATATATATGTGTGTGTGTGTGTGTGTGTGTGTGTGTGTGTGTACAGTGAAACTTCTCTAACCAGCTACCCTTATTTTGCAGCCACCCCTCCCAACAGACATATTTTGTTCAGAGACAGCCAGTGTAATGAAAGAAACCACTTTCCAGCAGCCACCCCTCAAAACGGCTAATTTTTATAAGAACCCTTACTGGCCACCATAGGGAGGTTTCATTACATATATATATATATATATATATATATATATATATATATATATATATATATATATATATATATATATATATATATATATATATATATATATATATATATATATATATATATATATATATATATAATATATATTATATATATTTATTTTATATATAATATATATATATTATATATATTATATATATATATATATATATATATATATATATATATATATATATATATATATATATAATATATATTATATATATATAATATATATATATATAATATATATTATATATATATATATATATATATATATAGAAAGAGAGAGAGAGAGAGAGAATGGAGGAGAATATAAATTCGTGGGACATATGTGTCTTTTACATTTTCCTCTTGAGTACATCCAAATGTGCTATAAATAAGTTATTCATTGGTGCACGATTTAAATAAAACGTTATACAATGCACCGTTTTAGTTCTGGTATGTTTAGAGTGACAAGTTCTCATAGCTGAAGTCGATTCTCTGGCACATTGATCCCACGCTTTGTTTCAAATTTATGCCAGTTTCACCGATCTCAAATATAGCTTTAGGGTATCTGACATGCGTACACGGCAGAATAAACTAGTAGAGCTTCCAGTTTAGTAACAAAGTGATGATACAGAACAGGGCAGTTTGGATAGGAGGTGATTAAATGAACTCGACATTGCAATACACAATAACAAATATCATGGTTACACAATTCTAAAAACTTTATGCTTTGACATAAAATTGATGAGCCGGATTAGAATAAGGGGAATGGTCGAATATGTTATGAATCTAGTTTTATAATTGTTAAATGTCTGAAGAAACAATGAATGTCTATGATGAATCTATCACAAGATATTAGTAATAAACAATTTTTCAATACGGCCAAAATTTTATCTTTAAAATTACATAGTTCTATTAGTTTTCATGGTATAGATAATAAGGACGTTTATTTTAGGATAAAGGGCAAAACTGGTAAAAAAAAAAAACATTTTGTGATTTTTTTTAAGGAGAAGAACTCAATTTTTCTTATGGACATGCAGAAAGCAAAATATGCTTTCGTGAAGGATAGGATAAATTTTAAATTTGGTTGTGCTAAAAGGCTCGATGATTAACCCTATGACGGCCAAAAGTAAACGAGAAGTCATTGGGAAAATGAAGGAAATTAAGTGCGGATACGGGATCAACTATGTAGAAAGCGTTTGGAAGCCAAGCAAAGTCTTTCCCAAGAATGAAGGAAGAGAAACTGTAGCCTTGTACAACAGCAGGAAGATTAGCTAGCTGTACTACAACTGTAGGTACAAGTTTTCCTCGATGCAAGTTTCTGCTCATCTGAAGCAAGCGGGAACTCCGTTTTTGACGTTGCCTGCGGCCCCCGAGATTCTCTCAGATGAGAGAGAATGTCAAGCTCATTACGAGAAGTGAGGATGATCAGAGGGCTTGGTGATGTAATGGTTTAGCTGATCGTTCATGAAAGCAAGATATAGTCAGTCCTGTTATAGTCAGTTGTTGTACGGTGTGGTACCTTTTAAAGGCAAAGAGACTCGACAAATATCTCATTTTTCAATCATCAGTAGTTACGAAAATAATTTATTCAGAAAAATTTAAATTTCACTGTTAGTTAAACATTCTTTATTCTTTATAAATATGACTCTCAATTTTTTTTAACTTAAAGAGAAATGTTTTAATTGTTAGAAATTTTAACCATTGATTTTTTCCTTGTGCTATTGCGCACATGATATCACCAGAACAGTTGTCTAGAATACTATGAAATTTTATATACAGGCACTATAAACATGTATCCCTAAATTATGTCATTCCTATCATAAAAATTTTAATTACAGAAAATTTATCAAAAAGTTTTTGAAGTTTAAATTTTTAAAAAAACTTCTTCCTATGAAGAACTAAGAACTTTGATTTCAAAGTTGGTCATTTTTAAGACATATTAAATAACTTATTAAAACTAAAAAAAATGTATATTCATCAATATACGGTCGCAAGACTAAGCGAAATGTCATAGCATTGAAGAAAACAATGGTTGAAATTTTTAAAAAAATTAAAACTTTATCTTCAAGCAAGAAAAAATTGAGAGCCATATTTGAAAATAAGAATGTATGCTTAACTCCCAGTAAAATTTTCATATCCCTGAATAAATTATTTTCATAAATACTGATGACTGAATATATCTTTGTCGAGTCTCTCAGCTTTTAAAAGGTACCTGACCCCTTAAGAGAAAAAAAATATTGATTGCTAGAAAAAGTGTAGCAGAGTGGTCATTTTGAAGGGTAGTAAAAAAAATTACTTTTATCAAATGTTTCAGATATTTTATTGACCACAAAATTTTAAAAAATAATAATAGAATGAAATAAAAATTTATTTTTTTAAAAGCAATTTGAACGGGAGACACGCATTGTTTATAACTTCAAGAATAACGGGCCTTGAAATTGAAATACTAATGCGAGAATTATTTTGAATAAATCAATAACAGCTGAATATTTTAACTTGTGCGCTGCAGCTTCCTGTCGACACTCTAACGAACAAATCACGAAAATATTGAGCTAATGCTAAAACAACAGATGAATTTTACTTTTAAAAAATCATTCATAACTGAAATAATTATCGATAATCGATGACCTGTGTTCTGTGCAGAGCGGGATTCAAGAAAATTTTTCTGAAATTATTGAAAGCAAAAACATACGCTACATTGTTAAATCAAGAGACATGTGTTGCCAGAAAGAAACGTACATATAAAAAGCTTCAATGTGAGAAAATAAAGAATTAGAAGGATAAATCAATTGATTGCAAAAAGGCATCTCTCTACTCCATTCGCATCGTGAAAAGAGTTTTTGTTTTTTCTGGTCACTGAATGAGCCTCGATTTTTTAAATGTTCGAGCCCAATTTATTTCTTTTACATGAAGCAAGTACAATGTCTTTCTCGATGAAAAATGCATAAAAAATAGAAAAAAAGACTCTTAGAATGATTAAATTGTAAAAATGTGAGTGAAATTAAAACTTCATTTTATACAAAAAAATATAAATAAATAAGATGAAATATTCCTGTCTAGCAAGCGGTACAGGAAATTTTAAAAAAAATGCTTGTCTAGTTACAGAACATGAACTAAGTAAAGAATATGAAACAGATGGATTCCGTTTAAATAAAAGTGCATACAGATGGTTAATAAGGTATTGGAGGCTGTACAGATTGCACTCAGTTGCAAGTTAGTTATGTGTGCTTATGTATGTATGTGTGTGTATATACATATAACAAGAATTTTCGTCCGAATATGGGCACGTTAAATCCGTAGACCGGAAAGTCTCTCTATGAGGTCAGGGAGGGTGGAACAGGGTACGATTCTCCCAGATGTCACCCCTGGAAGTGATCGGTCAAAATTGAGGTGGCACTTGGCCTAATCGAACTCCACCCATTGTGGTGCCGTTATAAATTGAAGCCGCAGCCCTCAACCTATATGAACCTGGTCTGGAATACTTCTGGCCAGGGAAACTAGAAACAACAACAACAACAAACAACAACAAAATTAATCTTCCTAAATTTTCTCTAACGCCTATTCCAAATTCTTTTTAAACAAGGCACGACCGCATATCTAAAACAACTATCTAGAAATAACGTATTTGGTTAACTATATTTGCTCTTTTAAAGCACGTGCACACTATTTAGTAAGCATTCGGAATTTCGGAACCCCAATAACGTTACCATATATGGTCAGAAACCTGTATCCGCTCGTGCCATAAATAAGGCCTGTTTTCAAACAAATGCTCACTAACAGAGAATTTGAAAATTTTAATTATTATAAAGAATGAAGAACCGTAGTTTAATATAAATACTTAGTTTAATACAGCATAATACGTGCCTTTTGTATAGTAAGGCACTTTGCAGAATTCTCCTATGTAAGAACGAAGAATACACAAACAGAAAATCAAAACAAGAGTACGAGAAATTAACAGTTTAATTATAATATCTCTTTTTAAGTAGTGCTAATATTATCACTAAACGATGGATTTTACTGAAAGTCGGGATCTTCAAGATAGACACAACTTGATATGGGGTAGTTCTTCCAAAAAATGTCAGGAGTAATCTCCAAAATACAGAAGAATCCACTATTAGTGTGCTTCCTGCCCGATCACGGAGAACAAAAGGTGACATCATAGTTCGCAAGTCAAGCTGAAGAACAGAAACAGGGAGTATGCATCAAATATTTCAACTATATAGCACAGACACGCAATATTAAAAAAAAATAATTTAAGTAAAAAGTTGGAACAAATATGACTTTAAAAACTGTGAAATAATATTTTAAAATAATATACAGCTGTATTAAGTTACTATCTTACGGTTTTTATTTTTTGCTATTTCATATAATGTATTGTATTAATATTTATTCATTTGATTAAGTTAAAATACTGAGAAGCTTAAAATTATTTAAATTTATATCAATATTTACGAGTTAAAAATATTAAACTTAAATTTATTTAGTTCCCATCATCTAATAAATTAACTTTATATTTAAAACTATTTGTAACATTAATATTGTAATACAATACATTTTATTATAAGAGAGCAACATTGGTCTCTTAATCTAAAGCTACTAATTACGTTGTTGAAACGCTATCAGGATAGTTATTTTCAATAAAATTCTACTAACTTTCTACTTTTTAGAGCTTGGATGTGTTTGACTATATAACCATCGAGCATAGTCTATTTATTCGCATAAGTTGATTAATAACAACCGTTTAAAAATATTGATCCGTAATGACAAGTGCTGATGTCTTGAAATTTAACAATTTCAGAACTATAATCAGGCCTTTTTTCATATTAATCAAATATAAACCTTTGTCCGTTAGTAAACCAAATATTTTGATCCAAGAAATGTACGTTCTGTACATTTACTAGGGAAAATTTCTAATGATTTTGGGTAAAAGGCTAGACCTCTTTTTAAGTCATTTTTAAGTATTATTAAGTCAAAAATATACCTATATAAATTTAATTTATTATTGTTAATATAAACAATGTCATATGAATACAAATATAGGTTGGCCTGCATACTAGAAGCATTACCATCTTGAAGAACACGGTTAAATAGTTGATACGTTCTGTTATTATGTAAAATAAAATGATTATGAAAGGCATTTGATTTATGAATATCTCAATATAAAATGATTGATATTGAAATCCATAGCAACATGTACCTTATTTTGTTTTACTAAGTTAATTATTACTTTATTAAAATCATTAATTAATATATATAATATATAATATAAATATAAATATATATATAAATATACATATAAAGCGGACGCATGTGGACTGCACGTCAGTATTACTCATTTGTTAACTACACACTAACAGCCTTAATTTTTCACAGCATTTATCACGGCATTTTCCCTCTTACGGGGAAAATTTTTTAATTTTCTCTATAACAAGTTCATCATTCACGATTCATGGCACGCAGATTAAAAAGAGAGGTTACAAGAGAACTGAGAGAGACTTGTTGAAACTCAGCAAACAAATCGATTTTTTAATGGATGGTACTTCAAAATATATCTTTTTACCTAGAAGTCTTAAATAATTAATTAAGGTATGAAAATAATTTGTTACTGACCAGCAAATACACTTACCCTTCAAATACTTTTCAAAGACTCAAAGTGAGATTAGAAGAAGAAAAAGAAAAGAAATAAAACCTTCGTGATTTTCCGGTTTAATCAACACCACAAAAGTATCGATCCTCCTATTCGCCTATAAACTCTCCCCCCCCCCCCTCCCGCGTGATAAAAAACAATCATCCCGGATGACACCAAAGCGCCATTTATTAAAGCTAGTTAAAATTGTCGAGTGCAAACATTTGCAGAAAAAAAACTGAAGATGGGATAATCTCGTGCCAGACTAATGAGCATTAGAGAGCGCGATTGAAACTTTTAAGGCGGACAAATATTTGACGACGATTCGGGGTGATATGATCAGGATTAATTTAAATATCGCGAGTGCTTGGAAGAAGAAAGGGAGTCAATAAAATTCAGGTCCCACAGTCCTTCGCGTAGGGATGTGACTCTATAAGCAAAAAAATAAATAAAGCAATGTCTTATCTGTAAGTATATTTCATTCTTTAATACTGATTTAATGAATAGATTTTATCGGCAAATGAATTTAATTATAAAAAATGCAGATTGCGTTTTTTATTTCCTATAGTTAAATACACACAATAATAGAAATTTTAAGTATCATGGAGTATTCATTAGAGATTAGTCTCATTAAAAGACTTTTACCAGATGCGCGTAATATATTTTAATTGAAAATAACGTTAAGGAGAAGAAATGAGAACAGTGTTTGATAAATTATTTTTAATTTATTCTGGCACCTACGTTTCACAGTGTCATGGATAAACGTGTAAAAAATTAAGTTTGGGAGATACCTCAAGGAATATCATAAAATAGCTTGATGGAGTACTAGTCAGCACGCCCGTGTTTGAAAAGCAGAAATTTCGGGATCAATTCATGGTTAAAAGTAGTTGTTTCCGGATGAAAGCGTTAGTAAGCATGTATGGTAGAGTCGTTGTTATTAAAATGATGCTTCTTGCGAAACCTAAGGATTTCTACCAGAAATAAAATGATGTTAACACAAATTAACTGTAAACATGTAAGAAACTAATATAATTTAAAAGCATCCTTTAGTTTTCAAATTAAATTAGGTCTCTTAACTCAGACGACATAAATATATCAAACTTTATTGCAAATTAGTCGTAATTTTATTATAAGTATAAAAGGCTTAAAAGGGAAATTTTACCTTTGGTAATATATGAGGCGGTGAAAGGCAAAGTGGTGTAAGTCAGTTAGTCAAGTGGTGTAAGTCAAAAGAGTTTAACTGCAAAAACTACAAAAAATTCCACCATAAATTGAACAAATTATAATTCATAGCAATTATTACAATATTGCAAATAATAACAATTTACAATTCCACTATAAATTGAACATGGAGATTTCATATTTGCCCCCAAATGAAAAAAGTTGAAAAAGTGACTTACACCACTTTGCCTTTCAACGCCTCATATTTCAAATGATGCATGTGTATTGAATTCCTCTGATAAATATGCATTAATTTAGTTTCTTTTATATTGCACATGCGAGGGCGATAAGCATTGCTTTAGGGAGATGTAGCTTCAGTTCAGTCCGCAAGATATTTCCATTAGCAATTTGACTATATCTCCGAATGACGTCAAAACACCCATAATTAATGCCATCCTACTTCATACCTTATACAAGTCTATTTAAAATGATGTGTTGTTGTTGATGTTGTTCCTAATGCCCCCCGTTGGAAGTTCCAGACCAGGTCAATGTAGGCTACGGGATGAGTAGTACGGCTCCGGTTTATAATAGCACCACATGGGTCGGAGTCCGACTTGGCTATGTGTCACCACAATTTTGACCAAACACACCCAGGGGTCACATCTGGGGGTTCGTACCATCCCCACCCACTGACCTCATATAAAGACTTTCCGGTTTACGGATTTAACGTGACCATATACGGGCTAGGCGCAAAGGTATTTCACGATGCTTGTTGGGATTCAATCCGAGCACCCTCAGCACCGAAAGCCGACGCGCTTCCGATAGGCTACCTTGGGCCCATTTAAAGGCATCTCATCCATATCACAGTCCGGCATGGTATTTAAAGTAGTGCGAGGGATGGAGCTTTAATAGTGGCAACACTATTGTAGAGCCCCCACGCAGAAGAACCCAGGAAAGCAGCGTACCCCACACATACGTCACACACCTGCCTTACCTCAGAGCGAGTGCGCTCTCCCCACAAACATTTCACGCATTTACAATGACGTGAAATGTTTGTGGGGAACATAGCTATGGATGAACACAGCTATGTATTAGTTATCGGTCTATCGCATGAAATAATTTGTTGCATCGTACTGATGGAAGTAAAATACTTGTGCGCACACTGTGTCTGATGTGTTTGCTCGCTGGGGCTAGGAAGTGCTCTACCATCCTCCCATATTCCCCGGATGTAAGTCCCTGTGACTTTGATCTCATGCCCACCAGAGATTCTGCAGGTTGTAGACCACTCCATTTGAATAATTAATAGATCAGTTGCCAACGGCATCCTGCAGATTCCAGAACGTTAGTAACTGTTGCTAAACAATGCTGGTTACTAATTTGAAGGGCTATAAAAGTTTCACCCCTGTATATCTTCTGTAAACTTTTTACATACCTAGTTGCCAGTATTAAAGTTCTATCCTATGTAGTTTATTCTAGGTAGAGTCCCTTTGTCAAACTCTTGATTTTTTAAGAGTCCCGCTGTACCTTAGGCTTGGAAGAGTCTGAGATTTGAGAAGGAAGATTATGGAAGGGTTTTTGGTATTATGACTCAGAACATTTAACCGAATAGGTTTGAGCTGGACAGGTGGTGTTTTTTTAAGAAAAAATTAATAAATGTGAGAATGTAAGACAGTGTAACCATTCTAAATCATTACATAAAAAAATTCTAGCAAGAAAAGTAAATGCGTAATAAATTATTATTTCAACAAAGTTCGATAAAAAGAAAAGAGAAGTAAATGCTGATGTTTCAGCTACGATGATAAAAAATTTCTTGGGTACATACTATATTTTCTAATGCTTTAGCAGTAGAGTTCTAATTTAAGAAAAATAACTTCTCACGATGTCATTTGCAATCCATACCAAAGTTAAAATAATAACAAACCATCAACAATTCTGATCACAATGTATTCCCCACATAAACGTTTCGAAAATATTCCGGCAGGCTTTTAAGTCATAGATGGAAATTAAAGATCTGATATTTCGCATAGTAGAAATGACATATAAATATTTTAACCAAAAAGGGTACTTACTTTAAAGGTTAGTGAACGAATATCTCAAATAACTTTGACAAAGAGACAGATCATTTAAAACCCGTATTGAAGGAATTAATTATTAAGGGTATATTTTAATTATTAAGGGTATATATTAATTATTAAGGGTCCCGTATTGAGGGGAAAATTTATACTACTTCAGAAGACCAAGATAAGAACTTTTACCTTGCATGAAATAGGGATAAAACATTTACAAGAATCCGAACATGTCCAGCTTACCAGGTAGCCTTGGACCTAGGTTCCTCGGCGTACCAAAACTGTTCTGTCATGGAAATAACATGAAATCCAGTTTGGAATTCAACAGTTTTGAAGACGAAATCGGATAGAGTTTAAATACTCAGCATTACGTCATATCGCTCACTCCTTTCAACAACGTGATATCTCAAAAATCGGCAATTTTTAGTTATGTCTGTTTTCAGAATGCCCTGAAAGAGTGGTATATCCCTGCAAGATTGCCTCATATCTCACCGCTCAATATTTAGCCGGTAGAGAGTAGAATTAATATTTATTTTTAATACATTTTATTCTACTTTTGAACTTTAAAATCACTCTCATGAAAAATCCCGTTTTTTGAGATATGACATTGTTGAAACGAGTGAGCGATATGTGATTGAACTTTTATCCATGTTCTCATAAATCAGCAGGTAACTTCAGTTGCGTAATATTCCTTTTAACAAAAAAAAAACTATTTTATAGAAATTCAAATTAAAAAGAAACACGATTTTAAATCTAAGAAAAATTCAAAGTTTTACTAATTTAGAATATCTCTGCTAAGTACTATACGTAAAAAAGAGAAGGGGCCCGGAAAATTTTTTTTAGTTCCGAACAATCTCGACAATTCAAGGAATCGGTACCGAAACCAACTCGGATTAAACAGAAATCTGAAGCCCTCAGTGTTGAAGAATGAAGAATATCCTAAATCAATTAAACATAGACGCAGATCATATTCATGAGCGATAACGTATCTAATCGCTTCTGCTATCTAACCATCTTTTTAAATAATAATTACAAGATAAAAAGAACTTTTTATATACCATGTTTTTAAATTTTCTGTTGAATCATATAATCTTGACAATTCTATGTATTAATAAATACTTTTTTAAAATTATTTTGATGAATTATCCCATCAACTTGAAAGAAAATGAAGTTAATTGGAAGTTAACTTGCGTTTAACTTTTCGTTCCCGTCCCGGCCAATAGATGGCTGCACCAGTCTACAAAACAAAATTAACTGAAAATAACTTAAAATGAATCTAATTCTGCTTAAATATGGCTAAAAGTAATAAAATAATGCATTGCCATCGTGTTCTGAGCTATTCTAAAAGTTTCAAATGTCTAGCTAGTCGGGAAGTTTGTTAAAAATCGATTTCAAGATTGGTACGGGACAAACACACAAACGCACAAACAAACAAGAAAGCGAGTTAATAAAAACATGGTAAAAAAGCTAACATTAGGCAATGATGAATCCAGTTGCTGCTCTACGTACCTATTGGCATTCTCTTGCGCCACAGGCATTTATTTTCGACGATCAATACTTTGTTCATGCGACTTCGATACCTTGCAATTACGTAACTTGATGATTAACAGCTCTCGGATTGACAATGTACTAAAGAGATAATTTCAATGTCTCCCAGCATGTTTCAAATATTCTTACAATTGCTCCCTCGAGGCTTATAAAATTCATGAGAGGAAGAAAACACAAGAGCGGCACTTTCAGCTTATCGAGACTCGTTATAATGACTTTAATGCATTTCAAGTTTTTTAACTGAAATCAGTTCAGCATTGTTTGTTCTTTATACTAAAAATCAGTCGCTAAAAAACAACCATAGTGCTTACAACCGACCAACCAAACAACTAGAAGTTCGACAATACAAATTATTAAGTATCTGACTTACACGCTTTCTTTTATAAAATTATCAACTAGATTCCTTGACAGCAATTCCTTATTTCAGAATAATTGAAATTTAAAAATATGGAAATATGGATTATGGTGCAGTAATTACTTCCTATAACTGATGAATATAAATGTTGGAAAGGATAATTCTCCTTATTGAAAGTCGCCTAACGAACTATAAAACGTTACCTATGGGATTGCACTGGTTTCAGATACACCTATATCTCAACTTAAGAACTTTGCATGTAATTAAGTGAATAATTCTAGAAAAGGAATCAGAACTTAAAGAACTAATACACATATATTATTTTGTCCTAAAGAGGTATGGAAATTTTGAATGAAATCTTGTTGGAGTTTCATGGAATTACAAAGGACAGTTTTAATGATTGCGACATAAAACCACTTTTAATGAAGCCCTAAATTGTTTCGCGTCTCTGGCGGCTCTTTTGTTCATTCTACACTTCCATGCAAATCATGATGTAACCATAGTAACTCGACCAGTGCATTAGAGAGCAGCCATTCTCAACATTTTCTGTAATTTTTCATAGCACAGAATAATTTATACTTATAAAGCTCTGGTATATTAGTAGTGGAGAAATACAAGGTTTGGTAAGTCGTAATGAATTTTCTGCATTATAGAGACAATTGACAAAAAGTCGCGTAATTTCTTTTCTATGTCATTTTTAAGGAAACTACTTAGAGAATAAATTTTAGGAAAAGAGAATCTTAAATTTTATGTGACGTTGATATTTTAGTTCAACGCTAGTTAAAACCTTGATATGAAGACATGGTGAAAATTTTTTCTCTAGGGTTTACTTTCAATAAAAACCGACTGAAAAATCACGTGTTTCAATTTACTCTATGTTTGTTTGTTTTTTAAATTACCTTATCCTCTGTTTTCATTTGTGCAAATGACAAAAAATGGAGCGTCGGAAACTTGGAAACAAAGGCATAAAACACCAAACAATTTTGTTTTAATTTTTAAATCATTTATCCTTCCTGTTGATTAGATGACATCGAATTATTAATGATCGGTGAAAATAAAGAGAAATATAATATCAAAGAGCATCTTTCTCGAACTTATTGAAAATTATCGTTTAACCTCTATTTTCAGTAGAGTAAAGCAGTAGCATTAAGCTGTAAGATTTTTGGATATTGATATATAACATCAAAAGCATTTGATCTTTGTTTAAACTAAAAAAAATTCTCTTATTTTAACTAGGAATTTTTTTTTTTTTTTAGTTATAAGATAGTTGAATAAACTTTGTTTTTCCAGTGCGATAGGCACTGGAAAATGATTTTCCCTGGACCATTGGTATTTGCTCATACGTAACGCGGTTTACCCCACTTACCCATCGGAGTGCCCATGGGGGGGTACAACATAACTCCGCAGGGGGGGGGGGCAGCACAGGAGCCCCCAAGCTTTACCCATGATTCGAACTTATATCATTGTGAGAATAGCTTGCTCCATTCGGGCTGCTCCATTAGTGCTCCTTGCTAGGACTTATTTGCTTCATTAGGGCTATGGAGAAAATGTGTCCAAGGATGGCCGACTTGGATTTGAAGATTTTTTTTTAAATTGTACTCCGTAATAGAGAAAGAAATTTTACACCTTGGGGCATTTTTCGTTTTTTTTTAATGCAAATAATACTTTATAATTTAAATTATTCGGGTAAAAAAGTCTGGTATAGTGATTTTTAAACGAGTTATTTCCTTTGGTGGACGAAATTTATAAAATGAATCTTGTTGCAAGGTGCATAAAAGTACAGGCTATCTGAAAATACCGTTTTTATTGGATTATCGGCATTTATGTAGCTGTAAATGTTAGACACATTTTCTCCATAGGTTAACAATATGGTGAGCGAATCCAATAGGGTTAGTACACTAGTACACAGCAGTCTTAACCTTTGCAAGAGGGATAAGTCGTAAACTTTGAAAAAGGGACTGATGACGGTGAACGATTTTGCGCAGTTTTATCGGAAAATCATTAATATTTCTCTGTTTCGATTAGAATAATAAAAAAGAACAATGACGCGTCGAAAATTTCGCTACAGCGACTTATAATAATGAAATACTTTGTTCCTTGTTTTTAATTAAAAAAATTCCTTAATAATCATTTTCTTTAGACAAAAAGGGGAACAATAAATGTCGAAAATCTTGTTACATTGATGTATGATAGAAAACAATTTCACCAGCTATTTTATTGAGTAATAATAATCTATGTTCTATTTTAATTTTGATACAGCGACAAAAAAATTTGCACTCTGTTTTAATTAAACAAATTATTTTTTTTATCTCCTACTTAAGTAAAAAAAAAGGGTCAGTAAAAGTCGAAAACTTTGATAAAGGGAAACGTGATGACAAACAATTTTTTTTCTCTTTATTTTATTGAAAAAGAATCTACAAGCTATCAACAAGCAAGGATATTTAGCTTATAGTGTAATTTCATTCACTCTGTCCTCTTAATTCTTTGGAAGAGGGGACCGACTTAATGGCTATTAAAATGTCCTCTCGGGGGAAAAAAAGAGCCTGTGAAAGGGGAAAAAAAGATCAAGCTCAAATCTGAACAAAGAACATAAAACAGGGTAATACGAAAGTAAAATATATCGCAGAATTTTTTTAATTTTGAGCTCCGATGCAATGTACATTCACACTGGGGATTTCCTATATTCCTGGGAAAATTATGTAGGGATTCCATTGCAGATATACCATAACATCTGATAAAATGGTTAAATCAGTAGTTCCTAACCGGTGGTCTGAAAGAACCCAAGAAGTGGTCTGCGAGGTCAGGAGTGATAAAAAAAATTGATTTCATAGTTTCAAAACGACCATGAATTGAAACAACTTTTTTTTTTCAACTGGGAGAGAAAAAAAAAATTAGCTCCAAAATTTTTTTTCAAATTTTAAGAACTTCTTATTTCATCTGCTTTTGGACGTTTTGAGTTTCACACTGGGAGTAAAAAAATGTTTGGTTCTAAATTTTTTGTTCAAATTCTAAATATTCCTTATTTCATCTGCTTTTGGTCATTTTGAGTTTAAAATTGGGAGCAAAAAAATTTTTTAGTTCCAAATTTTTTGTTCAAATTCTAAAAATTCCTTATTTTATTTGCTTTTGGACGTTTTGAGTTTCAAACTGGGAGCAAAAAGTGTTTTAGTTCGAAATTGTTTTGTTCACATTCTAAAAATTCTTCAGTTCATCTGCTTTTGGATGTTTTGAGTTTCAAACTGGGAGCAAAAAAATGTTTAGTTCTAAATTTTTTGTTCAAATTCTAAATATTCCTTATTTCATCTGCTTTTGGACATTTTGAGTTTAAAATTGGGAGCAAAAAAATTTTTTAGCTCCAAATTTTTTGTTCGAATTCTAAAAATTCCTTATTTCATCTGCTTTTGGACGTTTTGAGTTTAAAACTGGGAGCAAAAAGTTTTTTAGTTCGAAATTGTTTTGTTCACATTCTAAAAATTCTTCAGTTCATCTGCTTTTGGATGTTTTGAGTTTCAAACTGGGAGCAAAAAAATGTTTAGTTCTAAATTTTTTGTTCAAATTCTAAATATTCCTTATTTTATCTGCTTTTGGACATTTTGAGTTTAAAATTAAGAGCAAAAAAAAATCTTTGGTTCCAGATTTTTTGTTCGAATTCTAAAAATTTCTTATTTCATCTGCTTTTGGACGTTTTGAGTTTCAAACTGGGAGCAAAAAGTTTTTAGTTCCAAATTATTTTGTTCAAATTCTAAAAATTGTTTATTTCATCTGCTTTTGGACGTTTTGAGTTTCAAACTGGGAGCAAAAAAATTTTTAGTTCCAAATTTTTTGTTCGAATTCTAAAAATTCCTTATTTTATCTGCTTTTGGACTTTTCGAGTACGAAAAAAAATCCTTGTTCTGCTTATAAATTTCTAATATATTTTCTGTGACGCGGAATGGTAGCGTAACAGTCATTTTGCAGCATCACAGCAATTTTACGGCTAGTAAAACAAATGCTAGCTGAAAAATCTCGTGAATTTTTTAATTTTCGTAGGCCTTTTTACGTTTGCTATTCAGTTTTCTTTTACGTTAAATTTTTTACTGTTATTAAGTTTATTTATCACTTTTTATTAAAATTGTTTATCATCAATAGTTTGTTTAGTCAGTATTTAAAACCCACTTTTGCCTCTAAAATGATTGGTTGAGAGAGGGTTCCCAACGATTTTTTTTTTTTTAACAACAAAAGTTTAGGAACCACTAAGTTACATTATGTACTGAAACAAAATACATAAAAGCACCAAAAAAACCTTAAAGGAATGTCAAAAGAAAAAAAAACCGGACATTCCTCTTGACATAATGTAAACAAATGATGATTACAGTCTATCTGTCATAAAAAAAAATCCTTATGTTTTATCACTATAACATCAACAAAAGTCAGATGTTAGAAGAAGCTCTCATTCAGCTATTAGAGACAGCAGTTTCAAATAAAGGGTAAAAAATACATTTGTAGTACAAATTACTAATTTACAAGTCTTTATACAGAGAAAAATGTATAATACTTTACATTCCATTCTTAATATAAAAAAGGACTTCGGTCAATTTTTTTTTCACCTTACAGAATTTGTGTTATTTCATTGCAACAGAACTGGGGTGATAAGCAGGGGAGAATTTCAGTGATGGTCATAGAAAAGACAATGTGGAGCTTTTACACGTAACGCTTGGAAAGCGTTAAAAAATTAGCACTTTTCACTCATCAGAACGTAGGAATCGTTCTGAACTGAAAGCCCAAGCATCCATTACTTACTGGATTCCCTGTACACAAACAGGCTGCACGAGGGATGTAGGATCAAAACTAGCAACTTCATCATACCTTAAAGTTTAAAGAACTATACGTTATGCCTTTTTGAAGATACTAATTTGAATTTACCTTTAGAAAAATTCCCACACTATATTTTATTAGTAGGCCATTTTCCAAAAAAGAATTCGCTGTTAACTGATTGAAATACTAGTACCATAAGAGAGTATTCTTGACTCAGTTTTGAAAAATAAAGGAGACACCATTCATATATATAGTATAAAAACGTGTGTGAAAAACATTGTGATTGTATCTAGCGGTTCTGCTCTATATATTGTAGAAGAGCGGAAGAATCAAATAAATGTATTACCTTAAAAAATGCGTAGGCATTGCATACTTAAATAAATTTACAGTTTTATTTTATTCAAGTTCTCCTGGCTAAATGTTTCAATGCCGTACTTATTTTATTAATGTAAATCATCCCATTTTACGAGGAGATGTTCTTTCTGTTATCGAAAACCACTCACTTCTTCATGAATAAAAACAAATTCAGTTTAACTTAAATTTCAATTTTCTGAAAATTTTTACTGCGTTTTCTATCAAAAATAAAACATACACGGAAAGATAGAAAAATCAAAGCGCTTCTTTTGAGGATATTTATAAAATACCTTAGCAAATCTCAATAACATTATTAAAATGCGCCTTCGATAGAGTTTTTTTTTTTTCACTTAATAAATATACATTAAAGTTCATGTTTTATTTTGCCTTATAGCACCCGATTACTTATCTATTCGCTGTTTAGGCGAGAAAGAAATTGAATTTCTCTTCACTGCATTTAGTCAAAATGAAAATCATAACAGACTCTGTAAGCTTCAAGGCTAAAAACATTTCTAACCGGAGGAGCATAAAAGCACTTTCAAATCCATTTGAAATTGATTCTGTTACTCAAATAGCAAAAAATAAAGTAACAAACTACTGGAGTAAAAAAAAAAAATACAACTCAACTCGACAAAATAAACGAATTTTATCAGTAGAGCAAACAGTAAGAATAAATAAATATGGCAGCAGAACATTCCTCCGGAACACCTGGCACCAACGCGGGAATTTCTCGGTAACCGCCAGTGATAACAACGAATGGCGGGAAATCGAAATTGCTTCTATTTTGAGTGATGCTTCGACAAGTGCGTGTAAATAAGTCGAGGAATTTATAGGCAACGTTTCTATGCAATAATATGTATGCAGTTGGTAACTGTAACCTAGAAGGAGAGTAAGTAATGCTGCAATCTGTATGCCGTGAAATGTTGGGGCGACTCTTCCAGAATCTATTGTGCTGTAGTGCTGCTCCCCCGAAAAGAAAGAAAAAAATCGAAAAAGAATGTAAAATAAAAAGGGAAAACAAGGAACTTTCATTGGTTACATACGCAAGTGGATTTTGTTACGTGAACGAAATATGTATATTGTGAAAACCTGAAAGTTTTTCTGTTTCAAGCATTTGAATTTGGTTTTTATTATTATTGAAGTTTGTATAGGTATACGAATGTAAGATTTTTAATATCCTTTTTATCACTCGGTCGAAAAGAAAGGTATATACAGGGGAACCTCGCTATATTGAACCTCAAGTGGAACGAGAAAACTTCGAATTATCGAGGATTTTGAAACACTGAGGTTCGATTTATCGAGGTTATTTCTGACTTACTTCGATATATAGAGGTTTTCCCCAAAGAACGAACTGAGATTCGTCTAAATGCTATTCATTTTATCAAAATAACTTTGATATATAGAGGTTTTCCCATAAAAACTTCGATATATAGAGATGCGGTGCCAAGACAAGCAAACTAAAAATTCGAAATATCGAGGTCTTCCTGACCAGTCCTTTTAATATGTAGAGGTAAAAACAACATGGGAGTGTTAGGGCAGGTTCAAGGATAATGAGAAGACTTCGATTTATCAAGGAATTTGATTACATCGAGGTTCCACTGTATAATCAAGTGTATATCATAGTTTTGGGATGAACTTAGATGATTAAATCTTCAATCTTTTACCTATCAGCTGTAATTTCTCAGCCATTAGTATTAATAATGTAACTTCATGTTACGTTAATAAGATAACTTACAATATTGAAACAAACATATGGGTAACTCAGTTGATATTTTGCCATATTTTAACAGAGGGTTACATTACTAGACTAGGGATGCGACATCGATGTCGATGTTTTCAAAACATCGATGTTTTAAACATCGATTTATTGAAGCCGATGTTTTTTTAACATCGATGTTTTGTACTCGATGTTTTACGTTGTCTCGATGTTTTTTTTTTAATGAAAAAGTACCGTAATAAAAAAATTTACCACGTAGCATAATTTTCAAACTCAGTAAATGTAAGTCTGAATTCTGAAAAGGACGAATACAAAAGGGGGAATGATTCCTTAGCATACAGACAAATGGCAATTAACAACCAATGAACCAATCAGAGCGCTTGGAATGTTCCTGACACTCCAGAACTTTCCATGGCGTTTTATTTTACAAATAGTATATACACGAGTGCATCCATTTAAGTTTTTGTTTTGTTCTGGTTTTATATAAGTTGACGTTAATATTATTAGTAAGATGCCTCCCAAACGTACTGTTTGGAAATATTTTTGCAAAACCTCTGACAAATTGGCGAAATGCAATATTTGCCTTATGTCCCACAAAACTTCTGGCAATACCAAGAATTTATCTGGACATTTGAAGGCAAAACATGTAGGTATTTACAACGAGAATTTTGAGTCATCAATGTAGTCCAAAGCAACCAAGTTTTTGTCATTTGTGTCTGCCCAATCAGAGAGTAAAATTAAATCACCCCCTCCCCCCACGACTAACGGAAGTAACAATAATGTTAGAGATTACTAAAACAGTTTTAAAGAATGGATGTTCTAAAACATCGATGTTTAAAAACATCGATGGTTTTTGGGCGATGTTTTATTAGCATCGATGTTTTAATATTGAATATCGATGTTTCAAAACATCGATGTTTTGTTATCGATGTCGCATCACTATACTAGACTCCTGTAGCAAAGAAGAGATTCCATACTGGAAGATAGCATGAAACTTTTCAACGGTCATATCATCAAAAGGATAAGTCCCCGCAAAAAAAATTATTATAATAATATAACGGGTACAGCGATGTAATGGAGAATCGCTGAGGTATCCCAAACAAGTTGGATACCTAATACTTCTGCATTTCCAAATCAGCCCTGACTGTTTCAAGTTGTCATGCCAGCAATAATATGATAGGAATTGTCCAGTTAAATAAATAGCTGTGTATAGATGTTGGCAACAAAAGCTTCTTTGAGTATTAGGTATATATTGAAGATTATCAGACCATCATTAACTCCACTTACAGCCAACTTTTTTTGGGGGGGGACAATTTGATGCCTTTATTCTTTTACGGGAATATATCCTAAAGATATTTACAAAAGTGGTCTTTGACGGTAAGTTAATATTTGAGAACTCTTTAAGCAACCTAATTTTAAGCATATTTTTTTCTAATTCAATCAGGTTTCTTATTAAATTTTTATTACATGCGTTGCTCGATTAAATTTTTATTACTCAGGTACAAAAAATTATAAGAACTAGACAAATGTACAAATGAAAACTAAGGTATAAATGAGTCATAATATGTCCTTTCAATTTTCAAATACCACCTCTGGCATAGCTATATTATAGGGAGTGTGATAGGGTTGTCCAGCGAAATAAATACCTGTGTACAGATGTTGGCAACAAAAGATTGTTCGTGCATTGAAGGAAAATTTCTCTCAGTTACTATACTGCATTGAAGAGCAGAATCACCGTAAATCGTGTAAATTAAATGTTTACATTCCTTGCTGAGAAGGCTTCTATATTGTTGACTGGCCTAAAGTAAACGTCAGGGCCGATAAGATCAGGAAATACAATACAAGAGCCTCACATAGTCATCAAGAACTACAAGCGAAGGATTTTTTTTCATCTAACAAGCAAAATTTATCAAAAAAAATCTCAAAGATTCTTCTCACTTCCCGAAATTGTGTTCAGGGATCATGAACAGGTATAGTTGTAAAATGTTCATAGTTTTCTTTCGAAGGAATGAACTACAGAACAACAGTTTTACGTTACATGAATAGTAGAGATCAGATGAAATACAGTGTAGTTAATGATCTACCAGATAATCAGTCAGATTACATGGTATCAGAATGTTTCACTTCTTTGCGTGTTAAATTGAAGATTATAAGACCATCATTAACTCCATTTACAGCCAACTATTTGACAATGTGATGCCTTTATTCTTTTATGGGGATATATCCTGAAGAGTTTTACACACGTGGTCTTTCAACTTTTAAGTACTAATGTAGTAGTTAAATTTGGCTAAATTCTAAGTAGCATAGCAAAGAATTTTCCGTTATGCCAATATCTACGGAAGTATTGTGTGTAGTACACTTTCGTTGTTGTTGTTGTTGTTTCCAATCCGCTTGGTGTAGGAAAGCCAACACCAAGTCCAAAGGACCTAGGTCCTCAAATCCTAGGTCCTTGGCGAAGGGTAGTAAGCAGCTTCACTTTAAGGCGAAGTACCACTAGGGCTGAAATCTGACTTGACCTCGAAGAACATCGGTCCTGTAATTTTTAACGGAGTCAAGTCGAGTCCGGTCGAGTCAAGTGACGAGACCGGAACACTTGACCCCGCACCTCCAGAGGTGAATTTGAGAATTTGGAGGACATTGTAGCCACGACCTATTTTACGTGCCCCGGCCACCATTAATCAACACGGTGGTGGATTAGCAGCGA
The DNA here is from genome assembly GCA_907164885.2 of Dolomedes plantarius. NCBI lineage: Eukaryota > Metazoa > Arthropoda > Arachnida > Araneae > Dolomedidae > Dolomedes > Dolomedes plantarius. The sequence continues at coordinate 149,571,845 of OU015497.1, forward strand.
CGAGCATCGAACCAGGGACGTTCACATCACTGGCTTGCTGCTCTTACTAACTGGGCCACAGCGCCTCCAGTACGCTTTTTCGTGTAATATACGAATTAAAGATTAGGATATGGTTAATACTTTTCAGTTTACACTTTAACAAGAAAATATATCATTCAGTAGAATGGCAAACCAGATTTTTTTTCTAATTGAATCGGATGTACGTGGCTTCATTAAATGCATCAGAAAAATATTTGAGGCAAAATTAAAAGAGCAGGTTTGGTGGAAAAAAAGGGAAAAAGTAACAAAAGAAGTTTAATTTACCATTGTAGGTGACAGATATCGTTCTGAGGCTTGAACTCAAGTTTAACTTTACCGCTTTGCATGATTGTCTCGCAAAGAATTCTTTAGTGTTTGTTCCCTATAAAGCCCAAACTTACATCTTTGCAGAACCAACAACCTTATAGTTGTTGGCACGCTACCACTAGGCTACCCCGAGGTAGCCTAGTGGTAGTGTGTCGACTTTCGACCGAGGATTCCGAGGGTGCTCGGATCGAATTACAACAAGTGTCATTAAATACCTTAGTGTCTAGGCTGGATATAAGAAAATTAAATCCGTAGAATGGAAGGTCTCTCTATGAGGTCAGAGAAGATGGGTGAGGGTACGATCTCCTCAGATGCGGTCGAAATAGAGGCAGCACCTGGCTAAATGGAACTCCGACACTTGCAGTGCCATTATAAACGGGAGTCGCACCCCTCAGCCCGCTGGCCTATATGGAATGGTATGGAATATATTCCGGTCAGGGGGCATTAGAAACAACAAAAACAATAGCCACGTCTTCCTTTTCAAAATACTTGGAAGCACAATATTTAGAGGAAAAAGCTAAATAGGAAACTAGGTTACTTTAATTGTTTCTGAATGTTTCTTTTTTTATTTCACTACTTGTCATGATGCTGAATGATCATACATGCAAATACATACTCGTAGAAAAAATACGCCTTAAATACAAAACCTGATTTGAAACAATATTCAAATTTTTCCCTATCTTTGTAATTCTAAGACATTGAAGTAGATGTGAATTTTGCATTCTTATTTTGACTTTCTGAACGATGTCACCAAACTACAGTAAACAAACGGGGCAAAACGCTGCAGCGGTTAGTCTGTAAAGTTCAACATAGTTTGCTCTTAGTAGGTGATTTCAAGATTTTGGTGTCATTGAAAAAAAGTCCTTTTATTCCTTTCACCTTCAATGAAACTATTGGAGGATTATTTTGGAGGATACTCATAGCTTTTATAGCAAAGAAATGCTTGATCTAATACTTGAGACATCTATACGTACAAGTAGCATAAAACTTATTTTATGTTTACTAACATGTTCATAAGACTATAAAACTGCATGCAAGGAGAAGCAAATCTTCCTTCATGCTTTATTTGAAATGCTAATAAATGAGAGGCACGTAAATAGTGCTGTATTATTTTGTGGTGAACTATTTTTGGAATTTACTTCAAAACATTTTAAAAATAAGGTGATTATATTCTGTGAATAACAATTGGCGGAAAAAGTTTTAAAAACAAATTTTACTATCTTAATAAAATAACATAATATCCAGAAGTGCCTCATATAAGAAGGTAGGCAGCGGGGCAGTGTTAGTGATTAGCATTCCCCCCATCGAAATGGAGGGTTTTCATAAATTACGACAATTGTACAAACCTAAAACGGTCCCTGCTTTTCCTGTTCCTCAAAATTTTATTCTGGCAGTATCGAGCTGTGATGAACAACATGCGAATTAAACAACAATAATCTCTGTCTAGACACGAAATGACGACGAAAGAAAACTTTTTTTTAGGTTACTCTTGGACTACTATCTTACTGAGTCAAATCTTTTCTTTATTTTTTTTTTATTCTACACCATTTAAGTCACGTATGTACAGAAGTAAATGAAGTGCTCATAGTTTTGAGAGATAGTCTCTCACCACAAGTTATGCATAGACCAGTCATGACAATATCCTGTCATAACATCTTTGTTACATAGCGGGTAAGTTGGAGAATCCTCTATTCCTAAAATAGGAATTATATTCTCTATTATCCTCTTATCCTATTCTGTATTCATAAAATTCTCTATGTTCTTGACTCCTGAATACCCATTCATCCAGAGATGCGAACTGTGAAACAGGTTAAGGACAGACAACAAGAGTTTAGCTTGTGAAAAACTGAGTTAAACTTGGCGTAGTAATTGAAATGATCAAGCATTCCTGCGTTCGCTTCAAACCAACTCTAAGTTTATCTGTGAGAATAAAGCAGCTAGAACAAATTCTGCTGTGGGTGCTACTTTATTGTTCTGTCTTTCTGTAGGTTCAGCTCTATTCTATCGTTTTGCAAAAGATGCGTAGGGTGTAAAATGGTCTAGTGTTTGCAAATAAATCATTCAGTGATTTTACTTCATGAAGTGATATTTTTTTTCTCTACCAACTCAAAAATTTTAAAAAGACATTCTTAAGCTAAGTCGGAATAAGGTGAACCAGAGGTAAATAGTAACTCAAACTATAGTTATATAAGACACTGCATATTCAGTAATGTGTTATAAGCCCACAATTAGAAACTAAATATATTATTCTGATTTGGCTGTCTTCTCGCCGCTCTGTGTGGTAATGGACCGTTACAAAGTTCGTAACAACTAATCACGCACGCTTAAATAGTAAAATGCCATGAAATTTAAACTGAAAAAAAGCTTCACCTTCTTGCTAAGGAACTCTGGCTGGTTTTAAAAAAATTCGGCTCCTAGACCTACATCGATCTCCTTAATAGTATAACAGCATGCAAGGAACACCTGCCTGTCGTCCTTTTAAACAGTTGAATGTCACAGTATTCAGACTAAAGCATAAATTAAAACGCAAAGACAGAATTAACATAAAGACAAAGGTAGAAAAATATTCCATGAAAGATATTAACTATGAAATTGAGTTTATGACATCATAAGTCTAGATGATATTTGATGAATTGTAATCTATCAAGAATAATTATCTTACTCTAATTTAATATAATAGAAAAACTTCAAAACTAATCTTTTATACATTTCAGTTATTTTTAAACAGATTGAAACATTCATTTTTATACATAAAACTACGAAATTCATCGATAACATAAGATCAACAATTCATCCCCACAGCTGACAGGAATTTTTAATTCTAGGGGATGTCGATTTTTTTTAATAAAAATTTTTTTTTTTTAATTTTAAATAAGATGACAGCCTTTGCACCGTATTACACGGTTAGAGATCCTGGGGGTCATAGGGAACTGAAATGAATAATGTCCTTGAAAAATGACCTAGTATTATCATGTTTATAATAAGAACAAAGTTACAACCCTTGCCTATTATGTATAGTCCCATTCTTCGTTTTTCAATATTGCTCTAAGGCTATGTACACATGAGAGCGTTGCAACGCGCGTTTTCTAACGCGCGTTGAAGAAATACAACTGATCAAATGATTGCGTACACATGCAACGCTTTCTTCTACTAGAAGGCGCGTTGCAACGCGCGTTTGGAGAGTTCCACGCAGATCGCTCGACTGCAGCGCGCCTCGAGTTCCTTTGTGTTGAATTAGACCGTACACATGGTTTGCGTTGAGCGCGCGCTTTGGGGCAGTTAACTACAATTTTTTGACAGGCATATTTCTATTTTTTTTTACAAAGTGCAGAATAAATAAGATATATATGAAACACATGAATTTTTCAAAATGAACTTACGCGAAATTTTCAAATGTTATTATCTTTTAAATTTTTTAAACATTTGAATTAAGATAGGGAGTTTGGTGTTACATGAGAGATATTAGTGCCCAATATACTAATGTATATTTTTTATTTTATGATTTTTGTATTTTATTATTTTTCTGGTATAGAACCACAAATATACATTCCCTGAGTACATTATAAATTTAAATTTCCTTAAATTTTCTCTCCCCTTTCTATCTACAGATGATATTTTTTGAATGTAACTACACACATAACGCACACATGGGTGATGTTGATAAGTCGGATATGCTACGATTGATCTATGACAGAGACAGAAAATTAAAAAAGTGGTGGCTTAGGCTTTTTTTTTTTTGCTATGCTGGAAATAGCATGTGTAAATTAACACATAATATATACCGAAAAACATGAATCAATCTCCCTGTTAGAGTACAAAATTCGTGTAACATTTCTGTCAAATCGAGATCTCTGTAAGCATTGTTGACAAAGAAAAGTTCAATCAAAACTTCATTCAAAATGCTGCATATGTATTTTTTTTTATGTGGAAATTTAAAAAAAATTGTTTTTTAATATAATCAAAGTTAAATTTTCATTATATTTAAAATTGTTCTGCGTTTCATAATAAATAATTATATAATTTTTTAAACATTCTGATTAATTTTCAGTTTGAAGATTTTTGTAACCCTATAATATTGGCGGTACTTTAAAGTACCACTTCAATTAACTAGTGGTAATTAATTAAATTTTAAGAAGGTGAGTAATTTTTTTACATTTATTTGTTAGTTAGTATTTAATTAACATAAATAAAAATTTACGTGAGTTTTCGTTTATTAATTCATAATGTGGTACATAAAGGGTACATAATATAGAAAATGTTTTCATTACTCAATGTGATTACGAGTTTTTCTTCCGGAGAAATGCTATCCCTTACAACGTTCTCACTAGGAGCCAGGTCATCCTTAACTATTTCTAATAACTCGTCAAAGGATGCAATCGACATTCTTAAATAGTAAAAAAAACTTGGGCTCATGTTTTCTTAGATTCGGGTAAAGTGTTACAAAAGAACCATGAGTCAATCTGTCATTTAAGATCGGATGTACCCAGTATTTTCTTTGCCTTCGTCTTCGTGATTTATATCTAAGGTACAAAATCCAAACACATGCTGCCTCTTCAACTTCCATAACTATACTGGCGGTCAACGTGGCGTTAACGCTACTATAGTGTACACATTCGGTTTTTCTAACGCGCGCTTTAACGCGCGTTGCAACGCTCTCATGTGTACATAGCCTTAGACAGTATACAATATTTTTGACTTTTTTTATAAAGACTCCTTTCTTAAAGAAGTTATTTTTACCCCACACCACAGGATGTAAAATTCCAAATTTTTACAACTTCCACAGTATTGATCAATGAACAATTGTATAATAGCAAATATCACCGAGTATTGTAATATTGAAGAATTGAACACACGCACACAGTTGAAAGGAAGATAACAGTACGAAGATTACAGCACACCCCTTACGTCACGGTTATCACTTGCGTCGAGTTGCTAAAGGGCAATACGCTCTTATCCATGTGGCAGTGAGAAAATGAATTGTTTAATTGGGGATTATTAGATATTAATTATACTATTAATGATGATTATAATTTTGTTAAATTCATTGCTTAATGGTTGTGGTTAGTACATTGATTGATTGTGATTCCCAAATAATGGAAACAACTCTGGTTTACACTGACAAATTAATTTATTGATTATTAAAACACATAAATAATACGCTACAAGTTACTAAATATTTCCTCCGGCATTTACATATTACTCACAACTTCTTTACTACTAAATTAATTCTCTACGACACATATATTTAATTCATTCAATTATTATGACAATATTTCGTACTTCATCTACACATATTACTCTCAACTTCATTACTACTAAATTAATTCATATATATAAGCATAACATCATATTAATTAAATTGTTTTTTACGAATTATCGGTCATCTCCTTAACATCTTATACTCAAACGATATACTCATCGCGCTCTATATTAGTTATTAAGGCTACACACTGAGAAGCAATGACAGCAATATAAAAAGGAAACACAAAGTCGGTATCTCGAAATATGACTGTTGGATCACTAGGGGCAGCTGGCACTCTTAATGACGAACTTCGTTGTATTTATCATTGCACGGAACTAGGGCACTTTCTTCGTCTGGTATAAGGCTCCGTCAATCATGGCAGACACTCTACACGGGACACTGGGGCACTGTCATCATCGGTTCTCTAACTCTTTCACTCCTTGCAGACCCTCGGCACGGGGGACACTGGGACAACTTCGGCTTCAAGCAGGGTGGCCTGTTTTATAGCCATCATAAATTTAGTGTTCCCTTTCTTCTTTTCTTCTATTCGTGCAACTCACTCTCTTCAACTTTTATCTTATATTTCTTGCTACAAGCACAATCTCTAAATTTCGTTTCGGTATATTGCTGGCTTTCTTCCCTTCTATTTTTATTGCCCGTCATTTGCCATGTTTCTTTCTTACATTTAGCAATTATTTTACTTCGTCCTTTAATTTTCCATTCTCCTGCCCCTGGCTGTGACACTACTGTCATGTCCCTATGACAATCCACAATGACCTAACGCGAATAAAAGACTGGGACTTTCTTCCCGTAAACATGAAAATAGTAAATGATTATAGCAACATATTCAGTTGATGAAATTCAAACTGCTTGTCATTGCAGGTAATAAGACGGTCTCAGGGCAGTAGAAAACTACGAATAGCTTTTATAAATGCTGATCAGTGAAATTAGTCGGTTTCCTTTGAATTTTATCCTCAATAAAATTTCTTGAAATACATAATACCGTGAAACTTCTCTATGGCGGCCAGTAATTGTTCCGTAAAAAGTGGCCGTTTTGAGGGGTGGCCGTCGAAAAGGGGTTTCTTCCATAACATTGGCTCTTCGGATGTTTTTAATCGGTTCTGAAAAAAAATATGGCTGCTTAGAGGGGTGGCCGGCCTGAGAAGTTTCACTGTTTCTATTTTCAGTCAACAACAATCTTCTCAGTTTCTGTTTTAGATAACCAATAACCAGTTGTATAACAGCAATTATCACTAAGTTTTGTTACGAATTTTTTCAGTCTATGGTAATCTCGCCAAATATGAGAGTTATCGCCAAATTAGCAATGGAGTTGGTGACTTATTTTGGTAGCAAATTTTGGCGATATGTCGACAAATTTGGCGATATGGCGCCAAATGGTCGCCAACCTTCTAGGCCTTTCTGGAATGTTCCAGCAATTTCTAGCTCGCTGGCCGGTGGAGGACGCTTTGGAAGTCTATAAATATACCTGACATTGGCATTTTATCTTAGTGTTCTCTTCTACTGCGTATTGAATGTTTGAAAGTGCGTTAGGCGTATATTGTATTGAGGACTCTGTTATCTGACTGGTGATTTTTTAAAGTTTTCTGTTGTAAAGAAGACAGTTGTTACGTGTTTTCTGTTAGTATTTGTGTATGCGCCTGAATAATTTAGAGAATAATAGATTTTATTTTGTGTGCATTTTCTGAAGAGAATTTTTATTCAATCCCATCGAACCCAGAAAACGGCACAGTATTGTAATATTGCAGATTATAACACACGCTCACACACTTGTAATGAAGATAATAACTCACCTCTTACGTCACCCTTAACCCTTACGTCGAGGTACCAAAGAATAATACGCTCTTAGGCATAATGATCTCACGTGGTGATGTCATTGTAAAATCAACATTCTCACGGATCTAATATATATTCCTAACACATTCCACGCTGGAGAAGGTCTTTTCGATCCTTCTAAAGATATTAAAGAAAACTATAAACCAAAATCCCAATCTATCTCAAAAGTTTTTTTCCTTGCTAAATGTAGCGAGATACACTTTACACTTTTTACACTGAGATCGCACTTAGTATTCCAATAACGAGTCGACAACATTACAGAAATAGAACGTGTTTCAGGGGTTCTGCATGGACGGGTTCAAGTGTTTTGTACTAAAGGTCACGATTGTAATTTTTCACACAAGACGAAATAATAATTTTGAAATGTATTAAAAATAGCTTTACAATCAACTGCATATTTTGGGGAGATATTTGAAAACAATATTTTTGCACACAACAGGATAATTCTGTGTACACAAAAACTCTTGCTCAAAATATACGAATGAGAAAAAAAAAATTCCAATAGAGAATGTGATTAATATTTACCATTGTCACACTGGAAAGTCGAAAAAGAGATAAACTAAAGCCTCGGGCAAAGTTTTCAGCACATTTGAAATTCCGCGCAAACATTTTAAATGGACCTCTTTCAAAACTTCTTTACGATACCATTAATATTATATATTATTTTTTAGAAAATCGATTGTTTGTATGGTTGTCATGGCAATGGCTAGTATGAAAGATCCCCTTTTTGATCTAGTCTATAACTTCAGACGTCAAATATATAAAGAAGAAATTTTTTTGTTCTTTTAAAAAAAGGGCGATACTTCTTAAAATGAAGTATTAAATATGTTATTTCTAGAAACGTATTCTCAAAAAAGCGTCTGTTGCACTATGCATTTGTTCTTCTAGTACATATCTAGAAGAGATGCATTACAATATGATTGAACATTTGTAACTTTACAACATGTCAGTTTTCAAACCATTTTTTTCTTTCCCCAATATCATAACAGAGTAAATTGCTTAACCCTTCAGCGGGCGCGCCAATTTTTGGAACACCAGCAGGCGCGCGTGGCACAAAGTGCAACGTCTTTTTCAACGTTGACTATTCGTTTTGTAAAAAAACTTTTTTTTCAAATTGAAAATAATAATTCTGCGTTTTATGACAAGATATAAAATGTTTATAATATTGAGATATATTTATAATTAAAGGCCTAAAAACGCAGATACAATCTTATTTCAAAACTGTCCGGTTTATTGGATCTAAGGACAACTTGCGAATGGATTCCTATTATGTCCAAAAACCTAAAAAATAATGAGATTGTCCATCTTCGTGATACCATATGAGACTGCACATTTGATCGAGTACATCATCTCCTGCTTTTGTCGTATTGTAATCCAGTATAATCGTTCGTTTACCACACTTAAATCACGACTACCAATGAATGGAAAGGAATACAGGGGTCAGAAAATCAGACCTGTATTAAAAAGCGTGTAGCTATAAATAGAAACTGCTTAGAACATTAAAACCTTGCATGTAAAAACAAACCATTCAAAATTACGAAAATGTTGCACTCTGTACACGGTCACGCCCGCTGAAGGGTTAAAGAAACCCCAATCCGAGAAAATATTAAAGAGTTTCGGTGAACTCTAAACACAAATAAAAATATAAAATGCGCCATAAAAAACACTAGTCACTCAAAATGGTAGTACTGAACAAAATGTTCAGTACTACCATATGAAACGTACAAAAACGTACCATACAAAACGTATTTTTTCTTTCACGTACAGCATGAAAAGCGAAATATAAATTTCTTAACTTAGAACTCTCATACTTAGTTGAGGTAGTTTTCAGACATCTTTTGTTTCCTTTCATTTGAGTTCTAACACTATACGTTTAGTATTAATTTAATTTATTTTACATCGCCACCAAATTGACATGAAGGATCTAGAGACAAGATATTTCATAATAATATAAAAATGAAGTTTGTAAACCTTCTTCAGAATATCTGCCTGCCCTCTTCAGCTAATTAAGCTTATTAAGATTATGACATGACCATTATAACGAAAAGGTGTCATTAGTTATAATGTCTTCAGATAACCAGGTATGAAACTAAGAAGCCTATTCCAAACCATAATAAGAGTGACATACGCCCTATGTCTGCTTTCAGAACCATGAAAAATATCCAAGACCCATTGCTCCTTGAGACTTACATTTGTTACAACGCAGTCTGCCAAGTTCTCATGGAACATATTAGTATGAGAACATGCTTCCCACATTTCCATAGTCCATCTGAGACAGAGATTTACGCCTCTTCAACACATGCATTCATTTTTAGGGCCGATCTACTTAAGCGGAACATATTTTAAGGAAACATGTACTCTTTTAGTGTTGTGTCAATATTCAATCATGTTTATGCCCTATATAGCAAGATCTTTACCTATGATGTTGGGACACTTTTATCCGTACAAGTCTGTAACACATTCAACGGATCTGTGAGAGCTCTAAACATTAATAAATCGCTTCAGATTTATGTATAACGTGAAAGTAATGTTGTAAATAAAAGAACATATTGGGATAGGAATAGCGTAATTTAAACAAATTTGATGACAATTATCTCCTCCAATAATGCACTGCATACCTAAGATAGAACGTAAAAATAGTACCCTAAATCATCTGATATATGATAAGGAAGTTAAAGATATAATTAAGGCTGCTATGTACTGAGAAAAAAAATCGTATTTCCCTTTTCCTTTTCTTGCAGACTCTTGTGGTGGGAGGAGTCCAGTTGACAGTTCGAGAATTCCACCCCCCTTAGGATTGACATTTTGAGGGATTGTAATGGCGCTCTCTCTATAGGGGGGGCTAAGCGCTGCCCCCAAATTTTTTATTTAAAATTTATTTTAGTCAACTATTTACAGGTACATAAATGCTGATAATCAAATAAAATTGGTATTGTCAGATAGCCTGAACTTTTCTGCAAAACGCTACAGGATTCATTTTATAAATTTCGTCCACCGAAGGAATTTATGAGCGTTTAAAACACGCTATACCAGATTTTCCCTCGAATAATTTAAATTTTAAAATATTAATTGCAGTTTTAAAAAAAACGAAAAATGTACACAAATGTAAAATTTCTTTCTCTACGACGGAGTACAATTTTTTTTTTTAAATCTTTGAATCCAAGTCGGCAGTCCGTGGACAAATTTTCTCCATAGGTTAACATTGAGGTGAGCGAATTCAATGGGGTTAGTACATAGCTGCCTTAAAGATATCCGAAAGTACAGTTTAAAATCATTATTTATTCATTCTGTTTGATAGGAAATGCAGAAATTCCTCAAGAACTAATCAAAGGATCAGTGGGAATGAACTGTAGCTTACTTCAGCGAGTATCCTCAGTCAATCGACGATATATTGAGGTAAATTATTTACAGTATTTTCAACATACAAGTATTTACAGTATAAATTAGTTACGGCAATGCCTGCATGATCTCTCAAACATAAAACAGGGAAAATATTTTTAACTCCAAACTGACTTCACAAGGGTCCGTTCGACTAATACTTGTTTCACGGTGGGTCTGTGACATTTCGTGCTTATGAAAGAAAGCGAGATAGTTGTAGATGCAAATAGGCAATAAAATGGAAAGAGGCGATAGGGAGATGGCCGTAAACAGAGAAGTTGACAAGCGAAAGGACAGTATGGAGATTTAAGAGAAGAGAGGCCAGCTGCAGAGGGAGAAGTATGTCGCAAAAAGGGGTCGATCGATTGAACCCCTTCCCTCTCAGTTTTATGGGATCAACCCAGATTTTAATTGAAACCCCAAGTGGAGGAGTTCATGGGAAAAGGGTGCGAAGAAAGATGCATGTGCAAAAAGTATGGTGAAGCCCCCCGCGAACGAGTTGGGCCAACGACGGACGAGTACAGAAAATGATTGACTGAAGGCCTGAAACCAATAAGAGGACTGGAAGGTATAACCAAATTGAAAATTAAGAATATATATAAAAAATAAAGAGAGAAGAATAATATAGTATCCTAGAGACTGGCAGCAGTTAGAAAAAATACCCGACCAGGGGCCAGGATGCAAGTTTGACCACGGAGAGTTGAGTCCCGATGCCCTAATTGATGGATCCTCGAATCGACGGAGGGGAATCCCAGAGTGAATAGCTCCCGGCCAAGATTCCGAACGGACTTGCAGCGGTCGACGAACAGCAGCAGCTTGTACAGCATTGTGGTATGTGGCCACTTATCACAGAGGCTCAGCCGAATCGAATAAGTTATAATCGAATATTATGTAGAGATGTATTGGTATAGAATTCAGTGTTAACGGTAATGAGTGTAGGTTGATGTTATAATAAGCATATATACGGAAATATAGAAGAGTAGAGATGAATTGATATAGATATCAGCATTAATTTTAATGAGTGTAAGTTGATATTATAATAAGCATAGATTGGGAGATTAGGAAGAATAGAGATGTATGGATATTGAATCCAGTATTAATATTAATTAATGTAATTGAATATTGTATATGTATTGTGTGTTAATAAATCAATGTATTATATATATATAGCTATATGTCCTGTGTGCTAATTTAACGTGCATGTATTAATTAGGTGTTTGAAAAGTTAGTAGCCACTATACGATCAGCGGTTAGTTAAGGTGATTTTGTTATCTGGCAATTTTTTAAATTAATGTTAGGTCAAGGAATGTCATTAAAAACATACTAACTCAAAAAGCAATTTTGAATTAAAGAAAATCCTATTATAACTTGATCTATCTGCAGCCCGCTGTCAATGGGTTGGAGCTCTGCTGTTCCAAGGAGGTGTGGAAGCTACTATGAAACGGCACAAAGTAGAGAAGAACAATAGAGGATGTTTCAGCACCACCAGGTGTTCATGATCTCCGTTATTATATTTCGACGTCACGTAAAATTAACCGCCGATAAGAGGTATTTAAATCTTATTTCATCATCATGTAAATATGGCAAATTTGACCCATAAAATTTCAATTAAACTACATAATAGTTTGACTCGCCCATAATTAATAAAAAATATGTAATTTTATACGCAACAGAAGCTTTTATAAAGCAGTATGAAATATATCAAAAATAATCAAGCCTTTTTTTAACGTTTCATCAATATTTATAACAAAAAACACTACTATCACTTAATTCGCCTCGTAGCTTTTATAAAATCTAATATTGGACGGTTCTTAACAGGGTTCTAAAAGACTCTATTGTAGCAAGTTTTATCTAGCACCTCCCATAAATTCCGTTTAATGGGACTGTATAGCTTTCGGTTCAGATTAGTCCTCCTGGTCGTAGCATCGAATATTTTGCGAAACTTTCTCTCGGTCTATCATTCTTTGAATTAAAATCCTTCACACCATTCAGACTATTATAAGTCATTATTTAAGTGAACACTATAACTTCTGAATATATTAAAACTTTTAATGATGAAACAGCCAAATGCTTTATAATTCAAAGATAATTGCATAATGATTTCTTATACATTTTACAAATCAAATTTTCCCAGCATTGAATATAATGAGTTTTAAGTAAATTTTTAACACGGTTAATTTCCTATGTTTTACAAAAAAGTTTTGTTACGCTGATTTTTAATTAATTCTAAAGATCGAAATTTAAAGATAAAGGTGTAGAGGCAAGTTTTCAATAAATCATAATGATTTCCCCAGAGCATGAACTATATACTCAAAACCTCAGTGCTATGAAAAAATGTAATAATTTTTCTCATGACTGATTAACATATAATCCTCTTTTACATGGAAAAATGATCTAAAACAGTTTGAAATAATACGTCAGATTTTCAACAAAATATTAAACTACAACAACATTTTGTGTTACACGGTCTTGAGTTCCAGTACAATGGAATTACTATTCATCGCTGAATAAAACGTTTTCAAAAAATTTGCAGTATCTGAGAGCAATTTAAGTTTAGCCCACTGACCTAACAATCCCTTATTAATAAAGTGACACAAAATATCAGAACATAAGGGTTTAAAAGGCTTCATATTCCTGAAAATAGGATTATTCCTCTCAAATTATGGTCATTATATTCTGCAAGAGCTCGTAATATTATGCACTACTCATAAAGGTATGCCTAGACCCTCTAGAAGTGTTATGTATAAACAAATAAATCTTTTAAATGAACCTGAAAATTACCAGGCAACCGCCAGAAAATCTCTCGTTTTGGAATTCTGCGGAAGAACATCCTTTACAGCTCAAACTCTTAAAACAACAGGAATTATTTTTCCATGAAGCACGTAATTTTACATAAGTATTTTTAAAATACCGTTTATATAATGGGGTAATTAGAATATATATATATATATGTAATGCTAGAAGCATAAACTATAATTAACTATATTAATTAGCATTAAACGGTAATTTTAGAAATTCTACTGTTTTCTGGTAGTAGGTTGTTTTTTTTACAGCCGAGAGTTCATAGTCATCGATAATTAATTGCTCCCACGCGCTCGGAAGTTCGTTGATAAAGGTACAGGCGGGAAGCGCCTGGCTATGAAATCATCTGATGGCGCAACAATCACGAGGTGTTTTTCGTACGCGAAAAGTGTAGCGCGTTTTCGGATAACAAAGCATTAGATCAGGGATTAGTTTTCAGAGAGGTAGGAAGCGTATATCGTGAGCTTGAGATGATGATGGGAAAGAGAATTTTAGCGGATTGATTTGAATTTAACTAGTTTTAATTAAGAAAGTCTTTAAATGTTGTTAAGTATTGTTACTTACCACCGGTCTAAAGATGATGACTGTCATTTAGAGTAATTAGTTTGTTAAAGAGTACGCGGTGTAAGCACCCTGTCATATATATATATATGCATCAATAATTGTCCGGAAACTTGAGAAAAAACACATGAGGAGAGTTTCATTATTTTAATAAGGTGTAGGTCCACCTTTGGACGTGATTACAGAGAATAGCCCTCTAGGAAGACATTTGACCCATTTCAGGATTACATCAAGAAGAATTTTTCTCCATTCCTCCTGTAACGCCAATACGAGTTGAGTAGCAGAAATCGGCCGTTTTGGTCTAAACCTCAGTCATCGTTCCAATTCATCCTATAAAAGCTCGATTATGTTGACATTGAAACACTGAGCAGGTCACAATAATCGTTCCACACCCAAGTCTCTTCACCACTGCATAGGAGCCGCACATGTGTAGCGTGGGACTATGTCATCGTGGTAGACAAAATCGTTAGTTCCGCATTACTGCTACAGTGTATGAAGGATGAAATTGTCTAGAATGTCAATGTACCGATCTCTCGTCATGGTAGTAGGAACAACAATCAGGGGTTCAAGACTAACCAGAAGAAAGAGCCCCAGACCAAAACTCCACCACCGTCGAACTTCCCAGTTGGCACTACACTCCTCGGTATTAGGTGTTCTCCACATGTCTGCTTTCTTCTCTCAGATGGTAGAGTATGGGTCTCCAGACCCATACTCTACCATCTGTCTGGACACGTGTGAATCTTTATTCGTCACTCTCTTAGATTCTTTTCCACTGGTCGATCGTCTAGATTTTACCCTCTTTGCAACATGCTAATCCTATCCTCGAATTGGGTTTTGTGATAAGCAGCTTATAAACTGCCAGTCTACTTTGATATCCAAGTGCATTGAGTTTTTTAGGACAGCACTGATGAATTGATGAATACAAAAGTACCAGTGCTGCTCTGGAATCCCTGCTGGATGTTTTCAGTCGGAGTTCGATAAATTTTTCTGGTTATACGTTTTAACTAACGCCCTCCGCCATCAATCGGTTTCAGTTTCTACTTGGATGCTTTCTGGCGCAAGTAATGCCGAAATGTCTTCACATGCTGATAACATCGGCCATCGTTGATTTTAGATCCTCCAACTCAACGTTAATGATACGAATGGACATTCCACCTATATAGGATCCTACGATAACTCTTCTTTTAAAATCATTGATTCACTACGAGTTACCATGCTTCTTCTAATCGACTACTGAACTCAACCACTACATTTTTTATACTTATATTCCCTTCAGGAAGAGTAGGGGGAACTACAGTACATGGGCCAGGCCCTCCACTGTAGGATGATATATGCTTATATTCCCGTCGTACCCCTAGCGGCAATCGCAAAATACGCAAAATAAGTGAAATTCGTAGGTGTCCAGACAATTATTGGTAGGTAGTGTACATGTAAATAAATAAATATATATATATAAATATATATATATATATATATATATATATATATATATATATATATATATATATATATATATATATCATATGATGAACCATGATTTCGTCGTCATTATGTGTAAAACACGGAATAGTTTAATAAGAGTTGACTTGGCGATTGCATCAATTCCAATAAAGAACAATAAAAAGCATAGTTAAGCTAAGAAAGTTTCTAAATTTGGCATACACTGGTTATCAAAAATTAAAGAAAAGTCACAAAAATAGCGAATACTCAAAAAGTTACGCGTAGAATTTAATGAAACTTATACACATTTTACAACACATAGGTAGGTATAAAATAGCATAAAAAGAAATCGCCAGACAATTATGGTGTTATAGAAACTAGCATATGTATACAATGAAAAAATCGAATGTGCCAGTTTGGTATAGGAAAAGTACCTTTAATATGGCGTATGATTCCCCCCCCCCCCCGAGAAGCAATACAGCACATACAGTGATGTGTGATGCTGTCAATTATGCGGACTATGAGTTCCGTAGGAAGTGAGAGCCATTGCTCTTGCAAAGCAGTTGAAAGCGTGGCTAGGGTCCTAGGAGGAGGATTGCGCTTGCAGATGGAGCTTGCAGACGGAGTTGCGGTTCTATTCCTTCGTATGCATAATGACAAATATCGGTCATCGGCAATCGTCGTAGCGTATGGCCGACCTTGGCTGAACCTCCTGGATGCCGAATCCGTGGTTAGAAATTGTTGCCAAAATCTATGAACCACAGACGGACTCACATTTAGCCATCTGGCCACTTCTGTCTGACTTTGTCCTGCCTCTAGTCTCCCAATAGCTCGCCATCGCAGTTCTTCTGTCAAATGATGCCTGGAGGTCATTGTCACAATTTGGCTATGCCAGATGTCTAATCTCAGCCTCGCAGCGACCCTTGCTCTGGGACATGCACTTTATGCTCCTCGCAAATGACGTATTCCGACTGCAGCCCACTATTTTGCATAATGTAGTATTGTTCAGCATTTTCTACTTAACAACATATTAAAATTTTAAACAGATTGGCCTAGTTTTGACCGTGTTATCCCTCTTTTTGTGATTTTTCCTTAATTTTTGATAACTAGTGTATTTTTATTTCTCTAAATACATTACAATGCAGTAGTTATACATATATATCCCCGTAAAACATTCAATTGTTTTTGGTATAAGTTATGTTTCAGTAAGGGTCCACAAAGCAAGATATGCTTGTAATGTGAAACTTTAATCAGATTTCAGTGATGAGGGCCTCGTTAAATGTCTACTTTTTAAGATTTCCAAACTAGTATGTATACAATTACCGTGTTGCAACAAGAACATATCTTTAAGGTAGGCCAAAAAATGTGAACTAATAACGTAGTTATATGATTTAAAAATCTCCTTCTCGAGGGTTTTAAACTTTTTGGTAGTATTGGGAACTTTTATATCAACTCGGGGAACATAATTATATCAGTGACTGAATCATAATTAAATAACAACGCATTTTAATAGTTAAAAAAATTATTCTTAAAAGTTGAGAGAATTATCTTCAAAATAAAAATATCAAAATGCTTTAGTATCTTCAAACGAATCAAATCTATAAACAGATATCTATCTTAAATATGTTCACCTTATGAAGTAAATCCCTACATGTGAACTGATAACTGACATTGAAACTAACTATATGTACATAACTACATAAACCAAAGAGAAATATAGGATCTATATTTAGGGTAGTATAATTTTATGAAAACTTAATCTCTAAATTGGTGTCTATCATTCATCCCTCCGTTGCATTAATTAAATCCTCGTATGAATTCAATTAAACCGTACCTATAAACTGACATCTTTCTATGTGAAGCTATCTACATCTAAAACTATTTAAAAATCATGACATTTCTTTATAATAGCGTAAACAACTTAACAAATAGCTAAATAGGTGTCTACTTTTAATCTGCTCGAAAAATAAATAACTTTTAGTAAAAAACAACTATTGGCATCAAAATCAATATGTAAATTAGACAGCAAAGAAAGGTATTTCTTTAAAGAAGTATAAACTCATAAAAAAAATCTATGTATTTATTTTATGTACATTCAAAATATAGTTTAAACAACTGCTAGAGAATTGAAAATAAATAAATTCAAATAAATATGTAAAGTTAAGAACAAAATCGGGCTTTCCCTCAGAAAATTATAAACTAGAATTAATTCTTTATAATAAAATTATCCATTTTCCCTGGTTCTCAAAATTTTTATTTGTACAGTAGTTAAGCGATATTCCTTTACGGGGAGCTGTATCAGCCTTGGTTTATTAAATAATGTTACAAACATTGAAAGACGCTGAAATATTCTGTAATGACTTTAGTGAAAAGTCTCAGAAAGACTTAAATGTCACTCCATTCAAAGAATCCCCAAATTAAACTAAAGCTTCAATGAGAAGGCTTTTCAAAGGAGGAAACAGTGAAACAAGTATTATTATTTACAACTTTTGACGAATTCATTTAATTCCTCGTTGAATATTTGCAGTCGAGACTACATGGTTTCTCAGAATATTACATTTCCTGTTATGTTTAAAGTTCTTTGAATGGGAAATAATGTTTGCTTTCATTAGCAATCAAATCTAAAGTCTCAAGGAGGAATTTATTTAATAATGACATTTTGTAACTTGATAATAAATGTGAAAAACAAGTATTAATTTTTTTTTAAATTCAGTTCATACATCATACCCAACTGTCTGAAGTAGTCTTTTGTTTTAGAGATTCAGTCTGTGCTATTGTAAGCTATTAACTCTCCAAATTTCTGAATAATAACTTCCAGAAATAAAATATTTCCAATTCTGTTAAAGAATTAAATGGTTTTGATGAACATAAATGTATATAACAAAAGATGATTAAGTCTTTTTCTTTATAAGATTCGAACGTTTTAAACAAAAGATTTAAACTAACAGTTTTATCCATTTCCCTTTCACAATGCTCGTAACATGACTTAAAAGTCCACTCCAGTTTTTTTAAAACTAACTACCTACATTCGAAGCACTTTTGAAATATATATATACAGTACTGATTAAATACATATATTTTTAGTTCAAATGTGATATAAAATCATGAAAAAAATATAATTTTGGTAAAATATTCATAAGATTGTAAAATATAGGTAATTTTTCATGAATTTTTAGCACAATTTAGTGCTTGCGATGGAGACCCTATCCTCAATTCAACTAAATACATTTTAATTTCTTTTATACAATATACTACTGTGACACTTATCTGTGTTCTAAAATAAAAGTTTTACAATTTATCCAAAAATCACTGATATATACCAAAAAAAGGGGGAAAAAACCTGATTTTTTTAATTATCTTTTTACAAGTGCAGATCCCTGTAGAACAGGCCCTGATTTACCATTAGTCCCAGTAGGCCCGGGCCTAGGTGCCCCCGAATGTTGGGGGCCCCCTAAAATTTTTATTTTATAAGAAAAAATTCCCAATTCAATTTTTATTTTATCTTTTTTAATAGTAAATTTTTCATATATCCTTTCAAATTTGATTGATAGGTTTATTATATGTATAGTTATATGTATAATTCATCATATGTATGTTATAGTGTATATAAGGGATTAATAAGTTTTTCTGGTTGCATTATATTGGTGTTTTAATGATGAAGTAAATATGTTGTATTGCTTTTTGTTATTTGATAATGTTCTAGGCTTCTACTCTTCAAATAGCCAATTCTTGGCAAAATGGTACATTCATATTGATTTGAGATTATTTTTTTGTGTGTGTCAATTTTGGAAATGTTACTCCCACATCAGTGTTAGGGGGCCCCCAACCTGAGTTGTGCCTATAGTCAAGAATTTTCTAAATCGGGCCCTGCTGTAGAATGATTAAATTACCACATATAGCTTAGTTTTTAGGTCAAAAGATAGTTAGTAATATGGGAAAGAGTATTGCATAATTTCATTGAAATATATTGAAAACTTTTTAAATTATGAGCTTTCTCGTTTACAAAAGTAACTGAAAAATGAGTTTTTCTAGACAATGCATTTAAAGATGCTGCTTCCGGTCTTTTAATATCGCTTTCGGTTTATTAAATTCACCATAAATTCTCATCCAATAATCGTACGATAAAAGTAAAGCAGTTTTAGAATCCTCAAAGATTGGCCTTTGAAATAGAGCAATAAAATATTTCGAAATTTTGCACCAAAACAGCCATTTCAACGTAAGCAAATACCTTAAGGGGGATCTGGTACCTTTTAAAGGCCAAGAGACTTGGCAAACATATCCTATTTTCAATCATCAGTAGTCACTAAAATAATTTATTTAGAAATATGAAAACTTTGCTGTTTTTTAAAACTCTTTCTTCTTTATATATATGGCTCTCAATTTTTTTCTAGCTTGAAGAGAAATTTTTTAATTGTTTAAAATTTTAACCAATGGTTTTTTCATCTTTATGTCATTGCGCATATGGTATCACCAGAACAGTTGGCTAGAATACCGTGAAGTTATAAACATGTATCATTAAAATGACCTACTATTTTGTCATTCATACTATAAAAATTTTACTTACAGTAAAATTTATCAAAATTTTTTTTTAATTAAAAAAAATTTTAAAAACATTTTTTCCTGTGAAGAATTTTAATTTCAGAGTAGGTCATTTATATAACTTAAGATACATTATATAACTTAATTTTAAAACAAAAAAATATGCATATTCATTAATATACGGACGCAAGTCTGCGCGCAATCACATAACATTGAGAAAACAATGGTTGAAATTTTTAAAAATTTTAAAAGTTATCTTCAAGATAGAAAAAATTGGGAGCCATATTTATAAAGAAGTAAACATTTTTAACTCACAGTGAAATTTTCATACTCCTGAGTAAATTATTTTCATAACGACTGATGATTGAAAATAAGGATCTCTTTATCGAATCTCTTAGCTTTTTAAAGGTACCTGACCCGGCCGAATGGCTAAGGCGCTGGCATTCGGTTCAGACAACCCGTTCGGTTCATGCCAACAGTGGAACTCTTGTGGATTAGAGTCCCACTGTTGGCATGGGTGTTTGTAGCTGTTCGGAATCGACTTTACACTGTAGGTCCCGGTCTAATTAGCCCTCGTGAAGCAAAAAGTTAACTGTAGCGATCCAAACCAAACCAAACCAACCTTAAGTCATTAACCGACAAAAGTGAGAACGCTTAAAACTTCTAAAGGGGAAGTAAAAAAGTATTACGATAATTTACGTCTTATACCACGTACGCTGGACGTAATAATTCAATATTTAATACTTTTGTACTTTTGTATATACTGCGCAAGATTAAGTATGCATGTAATAGTCGTTTTCATGATAAATGATGCAGTGCAGACCTATTTGTACACATATAAACAGGAGATCCAAAACGGCAGAATTTCTGGGCAGAGCAAAAATTGCTTGCTGCATATCAATGCGTAACTTGTTTGTCAATTAAACCTCGATGTGGCTCAAGGGAGACGAGTGAAAGATGTAACTCACATGTTTACGCCCAGAATTCCATCCCATTTCTAAAAAGTTACTGGGTTAATGTATATTAGATGGTTCCCGAGATCTTAATATGTTTGAAAACATCTTGGTTGTGGGCTAACGAATATTACTGGAGGAAGAAAAAATTATCGATAAAAATAATTATGCAAATTAAAACATGCGGTCAACATCTAGAGCGTTTGTCGCAAAAAAAAAAAAGGTTAGAAAGATTATCTATATATATAAAACAGTTCCGTAACAGACTGACTAACTGACAGACAACCGATCAACATAAAGGACTGTAATTTTGCATGGCGATTCTTCTTATAGTGTAGAGGTGCACTAAGAAAGATTTTTGAAAAATTCTTCTTAGATTTTTTAAATTAAATTTTTAAGCTGTTTTAGTAATTTTTTAAGTTTGCATTTAAAATAATAATTTGAGGGTTATAAAATTTTTATCACAAGAAAGATCATAAAAATTCCTTTAAAATGAAATCTTTTTCGAAACTTTACCTCCATTTTCTGATTTTTGGTGAATTTTTAAAGAGTGATTTCTAGAATTTAATTTATTAAATGCTGATCACGTGGTTGCATTTCTTTTTGGGATAATTTAAATTATTTTTGGGTCACGTGCATAACAACGAAATAAATTGGCAAAAAATATTAAAATACGGTAAAAGATAAATTAACCGCTAGACTACCTGAGATGGAAATTTTTGGTGAATTTTTAAAGATTAATTTTTTCTGGTACTTTAAATTAATTTATCGTCACGTGCATAACAACGAAATAGACAAAAAAATATTTTTTCTTGCTAATGCAGCAGACGATTGGAAATTATCCAAAAATATATTGAAATGCAATAAAAGATATGTTCCTCAAACTGTACTATATTCTTTAGTATGTTCTATTACATTTAATTTGAATATTTTCTTCTATACATTATTTTGTCTATAAAAATATCCGTTGCGATTTTTTTATAAATATGTTTTTTCGTTTTTTACATCAACTGCATGCATTGATCGTTGTATTTATTATAAATATATTTATACATATTTTTGGCATTAATTGCATTCATTGACCGTTGTACTCAATTTGAATGTACTCCGTAGCGAAGTACGGGTTTTCAGCTAGTTGGAAATAAAATTCATAATATGATTTCCTTGCATTGTCCCAATGGTCTCAGACCTCAGAATACCAAGTTCGATGCCTGATTCTGAGAGAAGTGTGCTACAAACTTAAAACACTTTTTAAGGGGGGAGATCACCTTAAAACCTTCAAAAAACTCAATTATTTATTATGATTTAATTTTGAAGAAAAGAAAATAAGGAATCTTTTGAAAAAAAAATGAAGTCGATACTACAATTGAACCGATTTTATGGCAAAATGTATAAAGCCAATGGTAAAGTAATTTATAGAAACTTTAAACTTTAAATGCCTTTTTCTAAAAATTGTTATTTTCAAACTTGTGCGCACTATTTCTTCAAAACCAATCATCACAAATTGCTAAAATTTTGTATACATGTATATCTTGTATGTTTATACAATTTCTACCTAAATTTAAGTAAGTACATATTACTAATTTTTTTACAGAAATTTATTTTAAAAAATTTTATGATATTTTTTGTACATTACAATACATTTGTCTGAAAAAAATATTTTTAAGTGAAATATGGTAATTATTTTAGGTGTAGGTTAAAGTATAACCTATGGATAGAACATATACAAATAATTTAATATGTATCTCTCATAGTTTTTTAAAAAATCTGCGCGCAATGCATTGACCTAAGATTCAATTTTCATAAAACACTAATTATTTTTTTTACATAAAATAATTTCTAATAATCTCCCAACAATTCTGCTTTTGTTTTCTAATAGATAAATCGTTGTAAAATTCACCCTAAAAATTGTTTTAAATTAATTACAAATTAACTGTTTGACAACAAATTAAGCTTGGTAGTAAAATGTGTATTTTTGGGGGATGCACCAAATACTTCATTTTAAAATAATGTAGTAATACACTGCAAGACAAAACCTCCCTTACTGGTAATTTTAAAGTTCGAATTAAACTAATGACATAATTTTTATAAAGATATTCAAACTAGCATTAGGTGTATTATTTTAATGAAAATACCTAAATTAATGTTCTTATAAATACATACTAAAACATACTACTAATTTATTGCTAACTATACACAATAGTTCATCTTTTGAAAATTCAGTTCTACAACATAAGCACATCCTGTCCAAGTTCATTTCCTAAGCCGGTAGTCTTGTTATTCCTAATTTATTTCTGTGATGCAGGAAAAACCAATATTATATAGCCTTGAAAATATTTTAATTTTTATCCGAGTATTATTCTTTTGTTAAATATTTCAAATTTTAATATCCAGATTTTTTAAACTAATAACTGGATTTAATCTACTTTTTTCCTCACTCTTATATATCAATTTACAGTAATTCCCTTCCTACAAACTCTAGCTTTGCTTAATTCGCAACCATAATTTTTGCTTATTACAAAAATTTCTCTCATAACACGTCACTGTGTATTATCCGCCATTGACAAATTCACCATGTACGAGAAATAAGAGTGCGCAGTGAGCAGTCAGTGCAAGATAATTGCGTTTGAATTCTGATTTGAAAAAGAGATAGATTCCATGAGTACAGCGTTCCCTAAAATAATTGTAAAAAGTATCAACAGCATTGATTTATTTTTTCGTGACTGACATTCATGAAGTCCAAAGTTGTAATTCGGACTCTGAAGTTTTCAAGACACGTTATTATTTCAAAACGGAAGAGTAGAATACCGCTTCCGTTTGATAATGAAGTAGTTTTGGGGATCTAAAACTGTAAATAATCGGAAATATCTTCTTGGGATTGTCGGTGTTATGCAATGTTAGGCAATTCACTCATAATCTCATAGCTGCAAAGAGACTGAATCGAGAGCGAGAAGTTTATCCAGTGATACATCCTTATGTAGTCATCGGTGTTTATTCACACAAAATATATTTCTAGTAAGTTTTTGTGTTAAACTACAGATGTTGATTATAACTTTTAGAGCGTTTTGTATTCAAAACGACGAAATAAAGAAATTCAAAAGTTCAAAATTAAAACAATTTTTTAAAGTAAAAGAGATTTTTAAGTGTATTTTTACTCTTTCCGATGATAAATATTTGTATTTCTTGTAGGTTAGGATTGTATTTTATCTAAGGTTATATTTTCACTATTTTCGAAGAGATATATTTGCGTTCCGCCGTTAAGGAAAATTGTAAAATTCAAGGGAGTAACTTGTTTTAGAGCTAAAATAAACAACATTAATAAAGGCAAAATCCTATTGCAACTCCTTTAACCCGCTGCCCACATGGTATAGTGCAGAGGTGGGGAACGCGCGTCCTGCGTGATCTTCTTGTGCGGCCTTCATAAAAGCTAGCATTTGTATTAATTAATATTTAATTTTATAGATTATTAATTTGCAAATCAATGGAATTAAATAACGAACGGCATGAATGTATGTACGCAGGCTTCGCGTTACGAAGCTTGACCCAAATATTCAATTACTTTCAAGCAAGAAACAACTGCAAATATCCCACTAGCTTAAATTTTCCATCGGATTTTAAAATTATTTTAGGAATTGTTGCTATGTCAGTTATTTATAATTTAATACTATTATTTTTCTATTGTATATCTTTATAATGTTAAAATTATTTAAAAGTACTTCTACTTCATTACTTTTATTTGAAGTTGCATTTAAATATGTAGTTGTTTATTAAGATTTAAAATATATATATATATATATATATATATATATATATATATATATATATATATATATATATATATATATATATATATATATATATATATATATATATATATATATATATATATATATATATATATATGTGTGTGTGTGTGTGTTTGCTTACATAAATAAAAATACCAGCAGTGAAATATAAAAAATTACAGTGGTATCTATGAATCTAATAATTTTATATAAAAAATAATTAATGATTAATGTTATAACAAGTTTTTACCCTTATGTGAATACAAAAATAGTTTATATTGTAACTTTTTAAATCAAATAATAAATAAATAAGGACTTAATTTTTTTTGTTATTTTTCTATATAATGCACCAAATTACTAAAACTATACCTAACTATAATAATTTCATAAAAGTCGGATTTATAGGTACATCAACTTATGCGGCCTCCTTTATTACTACCTAATTTGCATGTGGCCTCTAATGGTAAAAAAGGCTCCCCACCTCTGGTATAGTGGTTAGAGTCGTTTACTTCCACACAGTGGGCTTGGGTTCAAATCCCGAGTAAGGCTTGGTCGTTTCCGAGTTGTCCCCTAGGTAACAATTCTGGCTCGCCTAAATGATGCTCATACAATAAAGTAGCCAGAAAAACTTCGCGCTGGATAATGAAAGGTAAATGTCTCACGATTAGCGACTCAGCATTGGAAAAAAAAATCTTCTAACGGTAAAAGAGCATCTAACTTATCTATCTATATATATATAAAACAGTTCTGTAACTGACTCATTCATTCACTGACTGACTGACTTACAACTCACAGACCAAACCGCTGGACCTAAAGGGCTGAAATTTTGCATGGCGATTCTTCTAATAGTGTAGGGGTGCACTAAGAAAGATTTTTCAAAAATTCTTCTTAGATTTTTTTAAATTAAATTTTTAAGCCGTTTTAGTAACTTTTTTTAAGTTTGCATTTAAAATAATAATTTGAGGGTTAAGAAATTTGTATCACGAGAAAGATCATAAAAATTCCTTCAAAATGAAATTTTTTTCGAATTTTTACCTCCATTTCCTGATTTTTGGTGAATTTTTAAAGATTAATTTTTAGAATTTAATTTATTAAATGCTGATTACGTGATTTCTTTTTCTGGTACTTTCAATAAATTTATCGTCACGTGCGTAACAACTAAATAGACAAAAAAAATATTTTTTTTCTCTTTCTAATGCAGCAGACGATTGGATATTATCCAAAAAAA